>JALMGF010000107.1:689166-1343333 GCA_023333645.1 Sceloporus occidentalis | reverse complement strand
GTATCAGCAACTCAGTACAGAATTATAGGCACCTAAAACATTTTGGGGCCATGACAAGAACTGAAGTTTAAATGGTGATGGAGGACAACAAACCGTAACTTGCTTCGCAAGCAGCTTTTTCCATTCTTTCCACAAGCAGCTTTTTCCATTCTTTCACCATAAGATTCTAGCAAATTTTATGGTGAAAGAATGGAAAAAGCTTTTTTTCCCCATTTATGAATACAACGTTAACTGGAACGTAGGAAGGATTCACGCCCGTTAATGTGTCCATTTTGGTAACGTTTGTAAATCATTACACCTGGTTAGGTCCTATTAATGGTAGACCATCATGGTACTGATAACATCAGCCAAGGAGTACTCCTGCAGTTAAGAAAATGACGGCTGTACCTGTGAAGGAGAAGTCCAGATGTGAATTGTGTTTGACGGTAAGCACCCTCGGCTCGTTACATTCTCTGTTCCTGAGGAGGACAGAAGCAACGGTCTGCACGCTGCTGTTGGAGCCCGTGACAATCAGTAAATGCAGAAGGAGGCGTTTACAGTGTTCATACACCTCAGCATGGTAGTGGTCCAACCCTAGAACACAATATTAGAGAACTTCAATACAAATTAGTAACAATGCTGTCCAAAGATCAAGCTTTGACCATTTCAACGTCTTTCCAGCGGGCCACACGCGAAAAGATTGTTCCATTTGTGCCGCTAGAATGTGTTGTGCTGTGTGGGTCAGTGAACAGCAGTAGTGGTTGGCACAATGCAAACCTTGTTAAGATTGTTGAACAGACTTATAAGGTGCACAAAGGTCAATAGTTTCATCACCGACATGTTAATGCCCAGTGGCTTCAAACGTTAGAGGATTATTTGTATTTATGTTACAATTTTAGCTGTAGTAATATACGTAGTTGGCGAATATTGCAAATGGAATGCGAGATATAGCTCTTGTTACCTATGAAAATTGCATGAAGTAAGAGGTGTAGGTAGCCCCCCCATTCAACTTTCACACTGTGATCAATGATCAAATCCGTCAAAAGGATCACTGCTATGTTACACCTGAAACAGAAAAAGGCACAGATTGTGTAATAATTGTACAGAAAGTAGTGGAAATGCGTAAGAAAACACTGTTAAGCATCCAACAGATACAATGTGAAATCTACGTCCTAAGGGTTTAAGGTCACTGGTGCTATTTTGCAGTTCCTCCTGTCCCGTTTTCGCTTCATATTCGCGTTCTTTCTCCTTTTAGCATACTTGGTGTATCACGTTCATACCTGTGTAGCGAAGTGCCAGGTGATGAGGTTTCAGGCAGATAATCCACCAGTGGTGACCAGCATCCACCGCTGGGTGGGAAGGGTAGTGGTTCTGCTCCATTGTGCTCCATCACCTTGAGACGCCAGTTTGAGAACAGTGGCATGGAATCACCTGTACATTAATAAAAATGGCACTTCTGCATTCATTGTTGCTCAGTGTCTAGTTACATTCGCCTTAATTTACATAAAACACACATATATATATATATTTCCAATTTCTCAAAGCAAGAACAGGTACTGCCTTTGAAATATTTCACAAACACCCTGACACTTGAGCATTAGCCGAGTTACGTCATCTAAAACAAACGCAAACAGGGCTTCTAGAAAGCCGCTAAGAGCATTAGCTTCACTCCGAGGTAGCTCTGTACAGCTTTCTAATGCGGACAGCCGTGAAGAACACACAGTCATGTCACCCAACAGTGATAACCGATAGAGAAAAGCAGTTTGAGGCCCACTAGATGGATCGTCCTCCAAGCTGTGAGAGCCTCCACATAGCTGGTAAGATTTGGCTCAGCGGAGTCGGTAGCCCCAGCATTATTTTCACTTCTTTAAGAAGCTGATTATATAAGGAATGGAATTATGTAATTGCTTTACAGAAACTTAGGGCAAGGAAATCTTCAAGTTAAGAAAGCTTTTACGTGAGTTTTTTATGTATATTTAAATCTAAAGCATAATTTGAAGGGGAAAAGTCACCGGATGGTTCATACTTTTTTCTTCCTCGTACGACCCCCCAGAGCTGCTGCTGTAGCGGGACTCCAGTCTGTGGTGTTGGCGATTCAGGTTACTGTTTAGACCGCTGTAGATATCTAGATGTACATAGCTGGTGGAAAAGACATACAAAAACTAAGTATGGACTGCAAGTCGTCAGCTTATACCTGATTAACTTCAGCTTTTCATTCACCTCATCATCATGGCATAATAACCCATTGTATGAACTAGAATTATGCATTCTAAAAGCTATTGTGCCTCAATAACACAATGAGGGCACAACTCATCCTCGATCCAGGGGGGAAATCGTGTTTGCCAGGTGGCATGTTTACTGCAAACATTTTCCTGAACACATGAGCATTAACTGATCCCAGGGATCCAACTTTAACTGATCCTAGGGATCCAATTAGGTAGACTGGATGGGCAGGATGGTTCTTATCAGCCCATACATTGTGTTATGCATGTTCTCTGCACAGGTAGCGTGTAGGGCTTCACGGGGGACACTTACTTTTCTTCCATGCCGTCTCTCAGATGCTTGTTTTCTTGATTCCCATCAGCTGGAGCTACCATGGTATTGCTGCTGGAAGTGGTACCTGGTTTGGGGGAAGAGACGTTTTCAGATCACAGACAGTAATACATTGAACTGCCCTTGCAAGACAGTTGCTCGTTTTGATACACATACAAATATTACTGGTGTGTTCAGTGCGTATATTAAAGCATACAGAAAACAGAGCAGAGAAAACATGAAATTTCTAAAAATTCAGAATGTATTTTTTTGTTCAAACTGTTGGTTGAATTAATGGTCGAATTCTCCTCAAAGAGTTTTCCTTTATTTAGATCATGCGCATAATCGAGACAAGGCACACAACACACAAAAGTCGAAGCGTTGTCTGATTACATGTTTGAATTACATGGTTTATATAACCTCTTATCTACTTCTAATAGCATGCATCATTCTGATTGGTTACTTTTCAAGCAGGTTACGCCTCTTTAAACTGCATAATTAAGAATGGCTTAGACTTGACCCTTTGCACATATATATATAGAACAACAGAGTAGACGTGTTGGCGGAAACTCGTGCATATATCATAGACTAGACATTCCCTGCTTTCTTATGTCTTTGTCAGCAATAATATTTACGATAACATAAGCATTTTTCTAACACAAACAACCACCAGAAATGTATGCAAATGCATTTTGTGCCTAATAACATGCCTCATGGCTCCCAAAGAAACCATTGATCCCAAAGAAACCAATGCATCCATGAACAAGCTAACAAATTCTACCACGCGCAATGTTCACTGGCATCCGAACCCACACATGCCACTACAGACGACAAACATGACTTACCTGAGGTGACGGAGGGGATTTTATAGCTGGAAGTGATGCGATAGTACGGGGGATTGTCCATGTGAGTTACTCCGGAGCTCACTTGGTCTGTAAGCTGCAGCTCGCTAACCAACTCTTCAAGGAGCTGCATGGTCTTATCTCTGCCCAGATACACGATCACCTTCTTTACCTAAAAGATCATCAACAATGAGCAACATGTTTAAGGGCATGCTTCCACAGGCACGTACGAGCTTGCAAATGCCTCCAATGCACACGTTTACCCCTTTCATCAGGGGACGTCTGCCTGGTTCACCAGTGGAAGCGGGGGCTCCACCACCACAGGTCTCTATGGTACCCTTAAACAGCAACTTGCTTTAACCTACAGACTGGATCCCCCCCCCCATAAGCCCGCCATTAAGGCTTGAATTTCTATTTAACTAAGCTAAACAGAGAAACGCCAGACTTTTGCCTTCACGACCAATGAGTTTCTGTTAATTAAGCACGATCGCACCATTCTGCACACTACGGGCAGGTTACGGCACATTTCTTGGCACTCACATAAGGTAGAAGGCTGGGCTCGCTATTCACGCCACAGATGCTTATCAGAAAGTGCAAAATGATTTTCAGGTTTTTTGGCCAGCCATCTGCAAGCGTCGTCCACACGTTCTCAATTTCTGACCAAGCAACCTCGTCACCGTACTGTAACATAACACATTAAGCGTTAAAACACAACGTCATTAGTACCCAGCTTTTTTATTTTATTTACAGTTTTCTAACCAACCCCAATAACGATAAGGGCCCTTTTTTCTTAAAATATTCTGTGTTTTAAATATTCGTTTATTAACAAGAAAGCTGGTAAGCAACTCTCAGATCTGCAACAGTGAGGTGTCTCTAGAGCGTGTATTTATACTCTTAAATGAATAGAATAGTCATCATCACACTAAAGAAAAGATAGATTGAAGATCCCAACCCATTTACAACAAAAAAAGCATGTGGCTACCATAAAGATCTGGCGCAAAAGTAAACAGTTGCCTTCTTATTACATATAGTACATATCATTGTAAAATGCTAACCATGAAGAAAAAAAACCTAAAATGTTATTTTGCCTTTTGACGACTTTCAGAATGTATTAATTACGTAACATCTGGAAAGGGTGATCACCACCAGACATTACTGGTAATGTGTCCAACGGCCATTGAAAAGGCTATACCCATACTACCATATACAGAGCTAAAATCCAAACAAAGGGCCTCATGTCTGGCATTAGAAACTGTGGATCTTCATAAACTTTGCAACAGAGCTTTGCAGAGCACAGAGACAGCTAAAGGTGACATCTATGGGAATATCTACTAAAGTTGCTATGAGTGTTGGCTACCAAACACAAGAAATCACTGTACATTACGAGGGTCCAACCCCAGTGAGCTTCAGGTTTTTGGAAAATTGCCATCCCAATCAGCCCTACATGATGCCAGGGATGGTCCATCATGCATTAAGCAACATGAAAATACAACTCTTCCATAATTACTCCTGCCAACCACTGCTTTAGTGCATTAACTCCAGTGTGCGCTTATTACTCATACAATTTAGAGTCATGTGCGAAAACTGAGATGTATATAACAAACCGTCACTAAATATTCAGAGCTTTCCACTACACTACAGGAGAAATAATGAATGACTAGCTCAGTATCACACATTTTTTATGTAAGCAACATATTTACCTTGGCAGTCATATACATCAAGTTGTTTAAAACCATAGCTGTGGCTTGAGGTGACCCCCAGCCCTCTCCTCTGAGCCAGCGCCTGCTGTTCACCATCATTTCTCTGTCTCTGAGCGAATCCTCCACCTCCTCTTCATGTCTACGCGCAGTGGGCAGAGGCTTCAGATCCACCAATTCTATGTTGTTCATCCAGGGCAGTAAATAGTGCAACATCACCTGTCGGCCAGCAGGGTGCGCCGTCTGTATTCTCTGGCTGATTTCTATGAGAAGAAAGTTAGCAAATACATGTAAATAGGCACTATGGAACCCGTAAGAAATCTGCGTATGATGCTATGCCAGCTATTTAGGGAAAGTATTTTCATCCCCAACAGCTCACTGAATTGTATGATGAATCGACAGCAAGTCAGTAACAAGGGGCTTTTGAATTGACCCATGCCTTTCAGAAATTGCCACTTCTATATTGTATAGAAGGTAACATTGACCCATGCCATATTAAAGTTTTTTCCCCTGATAGCAGAATTCGAAGTAGCTTAATTAGAGTTTTTTTTTGCCTTGTTTTGGCTCAAGAGTAGGAAGGTTAGGTAGAAGGGTTGAACTTGATGGACTTAGGTCTTTTTTCAACCTTAGGTACTATGTAACTGATAAAAATGTATTTTGCATTTGCCGCCAAAGCCACACTGCACTGTTTTGATAAACACAAGGTATCAACAAAAACACACAACCAGCAGCAGAAACATACCTGAAAAAATGGCAAGGGTTAACTCCGGGTAAGTCCTCGCCAGTTCCTCCGAGAGCTGGTAATAGGACACGGAGTATAGATGTGGCAGGGGCGAGGGGAGGCCCAGGATGCCATCAGTTCTGTGTACTTCAAGTTTGTGAGCATAGCGGAACATCTTCGGTTCCAAGATCTGCAATAAATAAATAAATAAAAAAAGGTATTACTGCTCTACGAGATGCATCACATTATCATTTAAACATTTCCCCATTAAATATTTTTGTTTAGGAAACCGCGCTGTCGGCTCGGCAGTGAACATTGGGAGCTAAGCAAACTATTATCTTAACGTTAATATTAAGTACAATAAATGTGTTAGTAAGCAAGTGCAACAGGTTGGAAAAAACCAGCCAAAACTGAAAAATGCATGGCTATTTATCTAAAAATTGCTGTCGTATTGCTTTTGGGGCTGGGTTGGATCAAGCATCGTGTGCAAAATATTTTTTTTGAGGACATTGTGGACACTTTTACAAGCCTCGGGAAGATTGAAGAGGCCTTGCAAAGTTTGCCGAGCCATTAATTCTTCCTGAAACTAGAGATGTGCGAATGGAATCAACGACAGCTGTTAAAGGTAGTTTATGAAGCCATAAGCTTCGGCTACTCAATTAAACTGTGTTGTGTTTGTCTTTTAATGAGGTCTTTTCCACGTTTATGTGACTGTTTTTTATTTTCCAAGTAATAAAAGACAAGGTCGTAAGAGTGGATCAATGTGTACATTCGGACCGAAGCGCTCACGTGCCCAGCCTGCGAGCGGATTGTTTTTTATTATTTTTTTTTCTTTCTAGCTACTGAACTTTGCTTAAGACATAAATCCAATGCTATGGAGTATTTACAAACCTGCAGTAATTGCATAGCAACCTCATAGATATCCCTCGCAGAATCTGCTGCCTTGAACAGGATCAGATTAAGAAGGGTCACAGTGTCACACTGATAATCCCTGTAGAAAGATTACACAGATTTATTTTTCTGTACAGAAATAACATCATTTTTTATTTTTTTGTATAGGGTTTGTGTTTACAATAGAAATGGTTTTACCTGTTCTGGAAAACACTGGCTATGGCTTTAAAACAGCCAGATGCCACCCTCTTGGAGCCCGTGTAGCACCGATCCACTGCCCAGTACATAAGGTTACTCTGGTCGGGGTTCAGCTCCAGTAAAAGCATGACGGCTTCACACCCTAACTGGTGCACCTGTTGGTGAGGTAGTGGTAATTATGGTACATCAATATATATTTCACATGTTATTCACAACAGGGCTGTAAGTAACCCAAAGGCTAGTTTTATGGGAAAGAGATCCAGAAATCATCGCATTATTACTGGCAAAAGCAAGTTCGATGGGACACTGCAGGACGCGGGTGACATATTCCAGGCCTCTCAAAAGTACTCGGTAACTTTACATTAACCTTTGAAGGTTTCAACTCAATTGCGGGGGCAACAACCTATCAGCACCTGCTTTTGTGTTCCAAGTTTTAAACAAAAGCTATTAATGACATAAAAGTTTACATGTTTAATAATTATAATTATTTTTTGGCTCTCAACGGGACTAGCAATGATGTTCGTAATGCTGCATGACATCGTAGGTGTTAGATTCTGTAGAGAGGGTGCATCACCTTTACGGACTTCTAGGCCAAAGTACCTTTTTGTCCTGGGAATCTAGGATATTATCCAGCCACTTGTACAAGTAGCCATCAGATGAAAGACCAACATTATCAGCCACCGGGCCGCAACAAAGTACAGCTGACATCGCCTGTAGAAAGAGCAAGAAGAACAAAACATGTCCATAACGTACGATATAAAAATCTTCTGTTTACAAGAACAGCGGTTTACAACTACTATTACAAGAATAAAGCTTAGAATTCCCATCTCTCCATCTTCCTTATCTAGATTTAGTAGAGGAAACACGTATTAACCCATACCCTGCCAGCTGTGTGTGCCAACACGTATCCAGTACCAATAAACACTGGATGCCTCTCTATAATTCCGTGATGTGCCCACAAAGGGGTCTGTTCACTAACGAGTTTACAGAACAGCTGTATTTGACTTCACTATTATAAAAGGTCCAAACCCAATAAGCTTCTTCTGTAAAAAGAGCATGGCTGGTCCTGTATAATGCATGGCTAAATCGGTGCGATTTCTTCAGACTCATCGTCCATTGAATGATGCATTACACAGGGCCAGCACAGCCTTCTAGCAGGAGGAACTTGCCAGTGCTGATCGCTCTTAATGAATACTGGAGTTAGGGGTTGAAGATTTTACTCTCCATTTGGTACACAGACCCCAACACATAAATTTGATAAACGCAGGGTAGCCTTTTCTCTACCATATCAATGAACTTGACAGATGGGACTCCAGAAACACATTTGTTGCAACACAAACAAAAACCACAACTGCAGGTATTTGCAAGAAACACTGGGCTATGAGTAACAAAGAGAAAGCTCAGCAAGTATATTATACGTGCACATACATACATACACACATATACACACACACTCACTCTCTCTCACACACACACACACACACACTGCCTGCTACTAATATTGGCACCCATGGTAAATATGAGCAAATACACAAAAATACTTTGCTCTCATTGATTTCAAACAGAACACAGGTTTATTAAAAAAAAGGTGTGTGTGACAAGTATTGGCACCTCTATGAATTCATATGAGAATTATATTTGAAGTATATTCCCATTGATATTTAAAATTTTCAGTACACTGGGGTTACTAGGAACAGGAAATTGTTCAGCCATGACTTCCTGTTTCACAGGGGTATAAATATTAGGTAACACATCAGCTAAATTGCCTTACTCAGTCATCACAATGGGTACGACCGAGGAATAAATAGCTGTGATGTGCAGCAAAATGTTGAGCTTCACAAAATGGGAAGGGGCTACAAGAAAATAGCAAAACATTTTCAGGACAATAATTAAAATGTTCCAGTCAAAGAAAGGTTATGAATGACCCTGTTATATGGTCAAATGAAACCAGCGTGGAGCTTTTTGCCAATAATTTCCAGCAGTGGGTTTGGCGCATACAGAGAGGTAGCCATATGGAAAAGTACCTCATGCCCACGGTTAAATATGGTGGTGGCTCTTTTTCTGCCAGAGGACCTGAACGTTTTGTTACATGGCATCATGGACTGTACCAAACATCAACAAATATGTAATTAACTCCTGACTGTCTCTGCCAGAAAGCCTAAAATGGGCTATGGCTGGATCCTCCAGCTGGGCAATGATCCAAAACATGCATCAAAATCAACACAAAATGGTTTACGGGCCACAAAATCCTACCCATGGCCATCCCAGTCCCCTGACTTGAACCCCATAGAAAACCTGTGGGGTGAACTGAAGAGGAGAGTCCACCAGCGCCAACCTCAAAAATGGAAAGATCTGGAGAGATTCTGTATGGAGGAATGATCTCAGATCCCTTGCCGTGTTTTCTCTAACCTCATCAGACATTATAGGAGACGACTCAGAGCCGTTATCTTAGGAAAGGGGGGTAGCACAAAATATTAACTAAAAGGGTGCCAACAATTGTGCCACACATATATTTAACAATATTTGGGGGGAAAAACCTGTGTTGTGTTTGCCATTGTTTCATATTGCTTCAGGGAAGCGAAACACGTTCTTAATACACTACATTACCTTCAACGCACAGTACTGGTGCCGATTTATCTGCATGTTCCGATCGCTGTATCTGTCCAAGGGAGTGAACATGATGCTGAAGGGCCCGGCCCAGTGACTGAACAGCATGAAGAGACTATGGCGCAGACTCTGCTGGGGAAATATACTCCGTCTCTGGTGCACTGGAAGAACATCACAAATATTTAGGAGGCTAAATCAGAAAGAACTACAATTATCCGCTTTTAACGCGTTCCACAGGATAAAATATATGTATTTAAAGACAGATAACAGTCATTTGGCCCATCTAATTCTGACTTGATGATTCCGATTTTAAAATTACTAGTTTATCTCTGTACGGTTCCAAATTTCCACATCAATGAACAGTCAACAAATACAAAGAAAGAAATACCTGGAACATTCTGAATGATATTCGCCACTAAGGCACTAAAATGGCATCGGATATCCTTAAGCGTATCAGAGTCCTTCTCGTTTTCTGCCTCCAGCAACTGCCTGGTTAAATCCACGTACTCTAACAGAGTATTGTTCAGGGAATGGGTTTCATTATCAAGGCCACCACTTGCACTTGGAAAGAAAGGACAGAAAAACAGTTCATCACAACAAACGCATACAGAATGCTTACATGCCCTGGGCAGGAGGCATCGGAAATTCTTACAGAAGAAAAAAATAAGAGCTCACATGTATATCACTGAAGTTTTATTGCATATAACTACGTCAAACATCAGCCTTCGATTATTGCCCAAGCTAATTTGAATGGAACAATACATAGAAAAACAGTCCTGTTGTCAAGGTTATATCTGCTTTTATTAGAAGTTTATTATTGCTTGCTCGTTCATTTATTCTCATGACTGGCTGCCTGGAAACATGGCAGACACAGCAACACGAGAGATGTAAAGAGGAGGTGCCACCATTTATTTTTAAATATTAGTATCGGAATTACGTTTTCAAAACTACTATAGGCTGTTTTTTGGTTTTTTTAACTGCTTAGTGAGGGTTTTAGCAGCAAAAGACACCCAAAACATCACATAACCACCAACAATGGCAACCGCGAGATAAAACCACAACTCTTCTCCAAACTCTCCTTTTAGCGAAAGGACCCCATTGTGAAAAACTGCTGGGGTGGAAACACATCTGATATTTTTCAGTGTTTTTCTTCCAGGCTAAGGCGCTCATCTGTCTACACCTCGTATTTAGAGGTACTCACAACATGAGTCTTTAGAAAGAATGTACAAACAAATCATGAAACCGCGAGTATTTATGAAAATAGCTAATTGCTCTTTGAATAATATTTATTATATCCAAGCTAAATCATGCATATTACAGTTTTGAAATGCATACCTGTGACTAATGACTCCAGCATCTGCCAGCAGTTCAAATATACGGACGAGTTGTACTCGTAAAATATCTCGACGCCTGCGTCGCTTCATATTCTGCATTAAAAGCAAAAAAAAAAAGGAGAAAACGTTTTTACCAATTTTTCCTTATTTGCTGGGTAAACTAGTTTGCCAAGCAAGACACTCCGCAGTTCTATCCCACAGACAGATAACACAATTACCTCTGGCCTTCTATCAAGTGCTTCCTTAATTATAGGGTGCAGTTCTTCAATTAATTCCCTGCGTGCAAACAAAAGATATCAGAATTAGACACCTACGGATAAAGCAGCTGTTCAGAATTACCGGATATGATGAGCGCTAAATATTAATTAAATAACAGAATGAAAAAGCACTTACAACGTAATGTAATCTGGGCAATTTCTGGTCAGTGAGCAGACTCAGAATACAGCCTGATTTTAAAATGTTTTGCAGATCTTGTTACTCGCTCCATAACTCAAATTTTGAAATTGTGCTATTGAGAAGGCATTATTATAGATTGTAAGCGTATGTTTTAACATGTGTTTAATGTTTGCTGCTAGCAATTATAATGTTACTGGCCCTCTATTGTAATAGCCCTAGGGAATCTGCTTGCGTTCTCTTAGTAAATATAATGCGAGGACCGTGCCGCTTACTGAAAATGAGGATTACTACTTATTTCCAGACATAATGCCTGCTGGCACACGGAGAGTTAAATCTCCAAGTCTAAAAAGCCCACACAGCATTACCTAAAGAACAATTTGTCCTAACTGGTAGACAGCAGAAAAAAAGCAGACGAGATAAAAAGTTGATATGCCCTAAAGCCATGGCAGGGTGAAGATTTATTATATTAAAAAAGGACAGCAGTGAGAAATACAGTAACCTCTCTATAATGTATCGCTAAAAACCTAGCAGAGAGAAGCAGCAGCCTAGACTGATTGACTCGTCATATTGGATGGTTTCTCGGGTGAAAATACGTGTCTTTAAAAGAGCAAGGCAACTACGTACCTAAAAGCGCCTGGGTTGGTCCTGCCAAGGCCCAGAACAAGAGATTCAGTGATTTCCATGCTCTCGGAGCGCATCATCGGTACTATGTGCTTAAACAAGGATGAAGGGGACGGATTTCCAACAATCTGAAAAAACAAGGATATCGTTTCACCCCCGGAATAAACAGCGTGCGGCTTTCAAATGGGGGAAAAAAGGACAAACTATTCTTAAAAAAATAAAGGTTGCCGGTAAGGCCGTGGATATTTATCAACAAGCAAACACACAAGTGGAAGATTTTACTTCTGTTCTGGAATGCTGCAAATATAGCATTGCAATAATGAAACGTTATCACATGACGTGTTATCCAGAATCACTTGTCTTGGTGATGGTCAGAGGCCTGTTATATTGTACGTGCATCGCACCAGCAGCCTCACTTAAGTCTATATCCAGCAAAGTCCACCAGATCATTCATCTCCAGTGGCTCTAAGGCCCAAATTTTCTAAAAGGGGCTAGCCAGAACCCTGAAGCCCAGCACAAAATCGTGACAGTTTTCAGCCGTCGCATAGAACCTACTTTGGAATCAATGCTATATCCGCTGTCAGGGGTAGACGCCAGCGTCTCAGGAGGGGAACATCGGACTGAACCAGTGGACACCGAAGAAGCTGTGGGTGTTGCTGCACTGCAGCAAAGGATCAAATAGTTTCTCCAGAGCCCAATGTAGGAATCGTTGCCCGTGACTGCAGTGACCTTCTTTGCATTGATGGGACTGCTGCAAAAAATGTAATAAAAAAAACAACAAAAAACACACATACACCAAGAAAGCAAATGTTAACTTCTGTCCAATCGAGGAGTAAAAGTGTAAGGATTGAGCAAAACATGTTTTATATAGGAAATATTACAGTACATAAACATGTCAATAAAAAACAAGACATGCATCATCACTGCAGACTTCATACAAGCACCCAATAAAACCTTACTTTATGTCAACTTGCGGAGAAAGAAGCTGCAGGCGCGTGTACGAGAACATCCAGGCATAGTTTACAGCGGTGGGACAGTACTTTGGCAGGTTCTCCTGTTTCAGGAAACTGGAGAGGCTTATTATCCATGGGTCTTGGCCTTGTGTCACGTGAGCAAAGATCCATATGTTTGAGGGACTGACCACGTCAAACTGGTGACTGATTGGGGATGAGCTCCATTCTGCTAATGTCTGCAAGTCTATAGCGCTTGGACAGTAGAGCAATGTAGTCTGCAGAAGGAAAGTACAGAAAATATGAACTATACATTGGTGATGTGAGCATGTATTCTCGGCTATGGAAGAACACATGGTATTTCTATTTAAGGGCAAATTTAACTCGCTGTGTTGCTGCCTTGACGGATGGTCTGGGTGGTCTCGCTATACGGACCGAGCAGCTGGAAACTTTGTGCCCATTAGAACACCCTGTCTGACCAAGGAGCGAAGAGACGACGCTCAAACTTTTTCATGTTTGGGAACCTTACTGGGCTTAAGTGGCCCAGTAAGTGTCAATTAAGTGAGAATAGTTATATTTTATCTTAGAAGTTTCAAACTCTGAACTATTGCTAGTAGGCATTTATACGGTCTACAAAAATATTGTTCGGTTATTGCACAGCCCACTGTTTTGGACATGAGTTTTTTTCTACTTCTATGATATCTATTAATATTCTTTATAGATGAACTTGCTAACTGGCCATTTACCTGATCGGCTCCAGTGAGGTGTATAAAACTCTCCAGAATAGAGGGGCTTAACCTATCCATGACATCAATAGCTAGTTCCTCATCACCCTGCAAGACAAAAAAATAACATGGAAATGGAAATCTTATCCTGCATTTACTCTAGTAACTTTTGAACCACATTCCCCATCTTTGCTTTAATAACGTAACTAGTGTCCTGGCACGGGAACATTTTATAGGGAATCACTGTGAATATGCGTAGCGTGTCCTGATGGGCATTATATATATTGCTGCAATGCATCATTTTTATTAAAATTTTCCGTACAAACGTGTTGATTTGCACATTGAGAATCTGAAGTGAAATACTATTTATATGCTGTAAACCTGAAAAAAACTGGCTGACCACAACATTATGTATTATTTTGTCATATATGATAAAATGAAACCTCTACAAACATGTACTCATTAAAAAATGCCCGTGACAGGGTGACATCAGTCCGCAAAGGCATACAAGGATTTAACGTTATGAATATAGCTTTTTTTCCTTTACCTTGGGAATTTCTAGGACCGTAAACAGAGTGCGAATTTCTCTGAGTACATTGACTGCCAATCTCCTTGTGGCCGGTCGGCTGTTACAGAGGATCACCAACGCAAACCCTTCCACCACATGGAACACATTGGAGTACGGACTTCTTTCCAGAGGAAGAGTATGTGCTGCCCCATTACTTCCACCACGCTGGAGGAGGAAGACAATAAAAACATATTCCCACTGAAGACAGACTTTTTTTTTTTTACATTTTATACCAAGTATTACCATAACGGCAAGAATTATTTTCATACAAATTAAAAAACAAAAACTTTATCACTTATAATGAAGGATACAGAAGTCAAAGTATCACTGAATATGTTTAAGTCTAACATTTTTTGCTACATAACAAGACCTGTTCAGATTACTTGGTACATCGCAAGTGCTTGGATACAACTAAGCAACCACAGCAAACACTGAACACGCTGAGAGTAATGAGGTATAGAAGGATACAAGGCTGCGGTGCATGGAAGCTAACGGGCAACAGATGGTCACAACAAGCTAACTAATTGCCCTGTTGGCAAGAGTAATTAGAGCAATTCGCTTGTACTGGAATAGAGAACAAACCTTCTGGATTTAGGGAAAATGTAGCTCTAAAACCATATAGTCATCAACATGGAACATTAAACTTTATAATAGCCCCATGCCAGACCACATGGTTACCTTTCACTCATATTTATTATGAATACAGGAGCCTGCAGTGTACTCGGTAGGTTACAGAACGCAAGCTCATGTGGCAAGATGCACCTCAACAAGACAATACACTAAATATACACTCAGAAAAAGAGGATCCTTTCCAGCATAACACTGAAGTGGCGTTAATACCTGGGCATCTGCATTCTTAATATGCATTTGGGCCGCTTGCTTCCACTGATTTATTAGCTGCACCAGCATCTTGACGACATTGTCCAGCAGAGACGGGTGGACATCAGTAACTTCGCGCACGATGAAGTAAACGAATCCGGAAAGTACATCCTCCCGCCAGTCCGGGAAATCGAGCATTAATGCCTGCAATGTGTTGAATGCCAACCCCCGCAACTCTTCATCCATGTGAATTGTTAGTCTAGAACAAAAACACGGGATCAGGTAAACATTGCTTTTGGGAGGAAACTAGCCCTTTAACCGTACACAGTGTATATGAACCAAAAATAAGTGGGTTTTTTTGCATAAAAGCATACCAGGAACCTAATTCCACCTGCTCATCATAACAGAATTGTACTGCTAAACATCGTATTTAACTTCAAGTCCTATTGTGCTCATGGCTGGCATGCAAAGTGTTGCGTTACTGGACAGCAGGCACCCGCCGGGTGAGGTGGTATTAGGAGAAGTCACATCTACTGAGGACCAACCATACCAAGAAGGCAAGTGCAGCTCAGAGACAGACTGTCAAATATATTTATTTTTCCTAACATGTTGATAAAGTCACCAGTAATTTCTATTGTTTGCCAAGTAGATTACCTTGCTAATAATTCAATGAGGTCCGCTCTGCTCATGCCATCAGGGATAAGCCTTGGGATTGCTGCGATACATGTTCTGAACAGGTCGATCTTGGGTTTTCTTTCACCTCTGTAACGAGTTATTCAGACGGCATAATTACACTTGTGCAGCGATGCACCCAATTAATAGCATTTTAACTCAGAACAATCAACTGAAGTGGAAAATGCCTTTTGGCAAAATATGTGGTATAGATGCCTGAAATGTATTGACAGCATGGGATTTAAGAGTTAAAAATATTGAAAATGGGGAAAAAAGGGTTTGCATTGACTATAGATATGTTACCTAACCAGAACATAGACATATCATAAGGCATAAAATCATGATGGAGCCCCATGAGAATGCTTTAATCCCCGAACAATAGCTCATTTTACCAAGTGAGGCTGGCAAATATTTACTTAGTGAAATCGTGCTGTATTTTGAGCGATAAGAAAAATGCTGGAATTTTATACAGGCATTCACAAGCAAAATAAGATGCTATAGGCAGTGAACGCCTTCTTTTATTATTTTGCCATCCTGTACCGCAGAGTACTGGTTACATGACTCCGCAAGACACATAACCTGTTCTCTTACCGACCATAAACATGTACCGAGACACTTTCACCAACAGGTTCACAGCCAACCTTGATAAGCTGCAAACCACCAGATGAAGTTAAAGATGCGTAAGTGAATAAAGCATCCTGGTACATACGTGATCATGTCCTCTGGCTCTTTGTTAGACATCTGCACGCTTGTCATGCACATGGGCCGGCCAACTTCTTTGTCGAGATGCCTTAATATGCTGTCTAATGCTTTGCGCACTTGCGGATGGTAAACTGACATCCCTGCAGAACCAAACAAAACAGCAGCGTAAATACACAGGCAAATGAAGAATTTTTATTGTTTTATATATCGCCATCACATTCCGTAACGTTATACACAGACACACACATTATTTTATAATGCAGCCAGAACTATTTATGTCACATAAAGCGCTGCTACTCATGTAGGGCTCAAAATAACGTATCACACCAGCTAATACAGAATGGTACCAATAATGTATAATTTACACATCAAAACATATGTATGATGACAAACCTATGACTTTTGCTTCTTCATCCGTCAGGGTTTTATTAAGAAATGTTTTCTTTACACGCAGCGTATTTCCCGAAGGGAGGACGACTCCTGTGGTCGGCATGGGTGGCTCCCCATCTTTCTGCTGTAAGCTGTCTGCTATAACAAGGAAGACTCTGAGACCTATATTCATTCTCTGCAAAGGCACATAGAACAGGGTACACTAATTACACAGCACATGACGAAGTACACACAACAGGGTATATTCACTGCATGGCTCAATGTAGATTAACTACATGACATATGTGTAACATGGCACGGAGAACAAAGATACAACAACTCAATGACACAAGGAACGAGGCAGAAAAGCACAGAGAGAATAGGACTCCAGCTGTATGGGGTCTGCTAATGGAAATGTCATTTACAAATCAGAAGGGGGCAACGAACAGCCCAGGGACCATTAGCGACCCAGGTCTGTCTGGTTATCGGGAACTTATTTGGAGTTGCCCCCAGGGTAGTCTATTATATGTAGGTATGTCGTGATGCTTTTACTAGCGGCACGAAATAAGTTACATGGCTACGTAACCCATCACCTGAAATAAATATGCAGTATTTTTCATAGTTTTGTTTTGCTTGTATTACAACCAGTAAACTAATCTTAGAGAAATGGGGTTATGTGACCCTGTTATCAAATCCAGCAAAATGAGTCTTTAATAGAAAAGAATTATCTTAGAACGAGCAAACAGGAAAAGGTGTAAAAGCTCAGGACCTCAGGGGTCTTGCTCAGATGTTTCAATATTAGGTAGAGACCTGATAGCAAATCTCATAGCTTCTAGCTTACTTTACAGCTGTAAGCATGCCAAAATGCGATGTCTACGAGAACAGCACCGACCGCTCACTGAGGTCACCTTATGAGGGCTATGAGGACAATCCTTGTCAAGATATCTGCGCTAAACAAATTTCCATCTGCCCCTTGCTTCAGGTGACAACGTGACTGACCAGCGAACGGCTGAAGCCACTCTCCAATGTCTGTGGTGTCCAGGGACACAAAGTATTGTGAATAGGAAAAAAATAGTTACCTCTGGATTAATAGTAAAGGTTTTTGAAGATTTCCCAACACTGAGAAGATCAAATATTATTTCTTTCATTGCAAAATCTAAGCGCTCCTATGAAAAGATAAATCAACAAATCAATTGTAATAAATGATTAATGGATAAAATACAAACGCTATCTCTGTTGCAGTTCATGTAAATTACATTGGGCAAGCTCCTTTCTCGACTCCAGGCCTCGGGATCCAGGAACGGATGAAGACAGAAGTACAAACACTCGCTCTCTATGCGTGTTGGGTGCCACAGAAAGATCTTGGATTGAAATTAGCACTAATGCTAAAATTTGAATAAGCATAAGTAACCCTTAGAAGACCTGTCATGTTATTTCTTCCAAGACATTTCTGTGTGCATGTATGTATGTATATCCGTGTGCGTGTGTGTGTGTGTGTGTGCGTGTAACAACTTTTAAGATTTCTCTATATCCATTGCAACACTCAGTCGCTGCCTTTGTATTTTATGAAAATTAGAAATAAGTGATCCTGGCAAAAGATAATAGAGAATTTCACATGATTTAAGAACTCTTTCCAAGAAGGGTTTGGACAGTACTAGGAATGCTGTACTAATTCTGCATTCCGTTACAAATGTCTTAAAGTCAATAGAGTAGGTGGGACAGCAGCTTTAATTCCCTTACTATAATTACTAGTGTTTCTGGTGGGAGGCTCTCGTAAAGCAGTAACTGAATATAAAACCTGTTTGCAAAAGACAAAAGAAAATCCGCATACCTGTGCAATGAACTGAATGATCTTCACGAATATATTCAGAGGAGTATCTCTGGGCACTACACTGCGAGAGGCTTTGGGAAAAAGTGCGGATACGATGCTCAGAAGGCGGCTAAAAGAAAAGAACATTTATAACATTAATTAAAAAAATAAAAAAATAATTGTACAATACAGCAGTGCTTTTGTGTTTTAGGTCCTCATGAGAATTATTAAGTACAGAGTACACTGTCCAGCCGAACTGGAGGAGAGTTCGCTAAACATGGGTCTAATGGAGACTGTAGAAGTGCCGTGAGGAACAAGCAGCTCAAATTAGGCAGATGCTGTGCCTGAAAAGCACTTGATCAGGAGTCTGACCATATCCCCCAAGATCACTTTAGTATGGTACAATGTATATCTTATACCACATGTATTATTCACCTACTCCAGTCAGGTCAATATTCATAGCGAACGTTATAACCTTGGCAGAAACCTTTTACAAGCAATCAGGCCTGGCCTTCAATGTCAGAGATCTATTTCCCAAACCAGGCTGCGCTTTAATTCCCCCTCTTTCCGCCGGCCTTACAAAAGCGACTGCTAATGGCGCGTAACATAAATAATGAATGCCGTGGTCAGGATCACTCGTACACTTTCCCACAGGGACCAGGCAGACAGTATACACTGCACTCATCCACAAAGCAGAAGTCCCGACTTCGAGGTCAAACGATTCAGACGGACTGCTTTACTGGATTACTGCTGGTCGTACGTTCCATTCACAGCAGCTCATACAACGGAGGGCAATGTAATCCCGCAAAACAGATCAGACGGGAGATGCTGAACCTACTCAGGAGCGAAGCACTATTTTATACAGAAGTATTCATGCTAAAGGGGTCTTGCTGCCATTTATCTGCCACAATTACAGTAAAGGTGCACAATAAGGGTAGAAAGCATTGTACAGGATGATTTGTGGTCAGTTTCCCTCAACGTCTTAAACACTCATAGAATACTTATTTTCCGCTGTACTCGGACACACCAGGTGCCGTCATCCTTTAATGTACTCGATGACAGGCTCAGGAGGGATATGGAAGAGAGCAGCGATCGCCTCGGGACCCAACAGCTAGGCATTATGCAGGATCTGCCGCACACGCGTGTTTATATTTACAGACATTGACATCTAGCACTCGTTTAGCGATGAAGTCCTCGCACTGAACCGGTCCGTCTCATGGAGTTCTAACGTCCCCAGAACCCCAATACACAGAACCAAGCGGCCACCATCCGACATACCTTTGTGTTACAGTGTTGCTTTCACATTTATATCGAACAACATAAACCCACAATAATCTATACAGCGATTCCAGTGCAACTCGGGACATTTTTGGATCCTTGTTCTAGGAAGAAAAGAAAAAAAGAAAAGTATTCTAATATTCGTATTTTTGTTTAATAATGTAGAAGAAATGTAAAGAGAAAAATGTGAAATTTAGTACATATTTTTTCTATTCTTGTTTTCTTTCCCCATACAAGTTTAAAAGCGAAATATACATTTAATAATCCTAATAGTTGAAGTTGATACCTTTTATTGGGCCAAACTGAAAGATTTTAAGCTACTTATGCTTTCGGAACCTCATCTTCAGATGGGTTTATACCGATCGGTCCCAAAAATGTTTGCAACTTCATATCTCTATCTAAGTTGGCCCAATAAAAAGAGTCAACGCAGATATACGAAGTACACACACACTACTATTTATATATTGTACTAATGCTGAAATATATATTTTTATTCATCAAAGTAACGCAAACCATAAAAACCAAACACAGCGGATCATCAACAAGAATTACAAAATAAATATAAATTCTCGATTGCATTCTCCATAATTTGATCATTTATTGCTTAGACAAATGTCCTCTGTCAAAGGCCTTAATATCTTCTACCCACTGACACAAAGGCCATTAAATGAATGCAAATTATTTTACATCTTTGCGATGTTCATTATTATTAGAAATGATTTATGAACAATGATTTGGCTCCCGTCGGTCTTTGAATTTTCAAACCACAAACTGCTAACCTCTGTGGATTTGGATAACGTGACATCATCACACTTAAAATACACAACACATTTTACATCATATAATGCCTAAAGTCAAAAGATCTGAAACCAGACAGTGGAAATAAGGCACATTATGCAGCTGAACAGCTAAAATATTACATATATGAAAGCTCTGTTACAGGACAATACAAATTAGTAAAAGCAACACATTATGACTACAACAAGGGTATACATAAACAGGACTGCATACAGAAAGCACATGCCCATAGGACAGCATTCTTATGTCTTTAACACTGTAAAAATTATGTGAAAAATATACAATTTAAGATTAAAATTCGTCTTACTAAATATTCACATTTTGTAATCCCAGAGCAAATTGTGAATAAATAAAAAAACGATCTTGTGAGATGTAGTTTGAAACCATATAAGCCTCGTCTTTTCTATGGTGCCCAATTAACTCACCTGAAGGGTTTCTATTTGTTTTCTGATACTGTTGTTAGATGGCATCTAAATAAAGCAACGTGAGACAGCAAAACATAACACACATGAGAATGGGAAGCACATGCAGGTTAGATGGGAAAACAAACAAAAAAAAACACAAAAAAACAGACGCAAAACAATCAAGAGGATGAGTGAGTGGGAATTACTAGTTTCATGTAATCGGTGGGAAGGCAGCTCAAAAACCACAAGGTAAGCGTGCCAGGTCCTTACTGACGCAAGATCCCCGGAGGCGCACACTGTCTGAAGCCAGGGCTCACCTCAAGGACACCGTACAGCTTGTCGGGGTGGCTTATTGGTTAAAAAAAAAAAAAAAAAGTCTTGGTAGATGATTTTCCACTTCAATAAAAGCAGGGAGTTTAGATGTGTTAAATAAGAAGTTATAGTAGTCGATGGATTCTTTCCTCAACAGTTTCAAAAGAATGAAACACAAAAACGGGAATTCTTTTTTTTTCTTCTGATATGGCAACAAAGTCTTTAACCTATTAGTAACTTTATAAGGGTTTCATAAGGCATGATTTCCAATTCAGTTACAGTGTGGGTGTGGGGAGGGGGGGCACAAGATTTCTTCTGTCATGTTCAGTTGTTAGAGTTATCGTGTAGTCAGAGAATCTGTATTTTTTTAATGCACGTCAGAGTCCATTTTGGACAGGCTGAGTAGAACTCCCACTCAAGTGAGCCAGCAGTGTGTACTCTAGCAAAACATCACTCAAACAGCTCACGTGATTGGCTGCTGCTACCCCAATAGGTTTAAAGGGCAGCTCAGCGCTGTTGGCTGGAAAGGGCGTTGTATCGCGCATGTGCACAAGTCCAGATGAATGTTCCTGCTTTCAGTTGAGGGAGTAATGGGGGGCTAAATGAAGTCTCATTATTCTCACCCGAAAGCTAAAGCATGCCTGATCCAACTGAATGCACTAAAAAGCACTGCAGCCCATGCAAAATTACCTCCAATATGCATTTACCATGGAAATATGGCTGGAGGGTTCCTATAGATTGCTAACTGGGCATAGCTTTTTATTATTATTATTATTATTATATGTAGCAAAACACTGTTCCTATAAAATAGTTAAAAAACCAGCTATTAACACATGAAGCACATGTTAAAGGATTAGTAAGAAGCGGCAGAGCAGTCATACTCCTAGTTACTCAGAAGAGCGCTGGGTTAGTGTTAACATTCTACCCTCGCACACTCAAGTACAAGCAGAATTATTTACCACGGAAAACAAACAATTGTATTATGAGAAAGTAAAAATGAACATGAAATAATGTAAAGTATATAAAAAAATTAACCCATGCAATCGATTGCAAATGATGAGCAGAAGATTTATCATTCACAAAGACAAGATCCAAGGAGAAATCCCGAAGTCCCCGAAGAAGTCCTTAGAACAAAATTAAATTACAGCAGATGCAGAAAGTAAGAGGCATGTGATTTGCCTAAAGGAAAAATCTTTTCTTCAAGAGGAAGAGTAAATGCATTTTATTCAGCGCACAGGTATCAGCTCGGTGATCCAAGAAACAAAATGCCACAGGGTAATAAGATGCAAAAAGGTGACTTACTTTCAAATGCGACAAACAGTTTTGTAAGAAAATGTGCCAGTTGTTTAGGAAAAAGGGTTTTTGGCTAACACATAATAGACAGGTGATCAGTGGATATAAAGCCTGAAAAGACAGAAAGAATATATACACGTTATATATTATACACACACACACAATAGACTATACATACAGCATCTATAGCGCGCGTGTGTGGGGGGGATCTCCTGTACCCCATTACATTACCAAGGAATGCTTCTTCCTTGAGCTCAGCTCAAACGTGGTCTGGTAGAGCATCTCCACAAAGTTTTTTAAACACGGCACATTCACTTCATTCTTTACAGCCTGAAACAGAAAATGCCACGTTATTATTACACCTTATTTATTTATTTATCTGGCCCCAACACAATGAACATTTGAAACATTACTCCCCGTCTAAGTCATCACTTTTTAATAAAGAAACGTATGCATATGTTTGTGTTTCTATCTGTGAAGGTTTGGGGAGGTGTGATAAGCGTGCCCAGCAAGGGAAACGGTGTCCCAGGAGCAGCCACACACAATAAAAGTCTAGCGAGGGTGCCTGGGCCGACCCCCATAGAATAACACGAAAAGGTCAGTCTAAATAAAAGCAGCATATATTTAATTATATACACACATTTATGTTTACGACCGTTACCGTGATGAAGGGCCTCTGTACCCGGGTCCAGTTATAACAAAACTTGCTTTTCTTTCAAAAAACAAGGACATTTCTATACGACCCCAAACTTTTGAACAATAGTGTATATTTATCTCATTGTTTTAGAATAAACGTTTGCTCCGGAGTATAGGTTTTCCAGGACCTTACACTATTACACTATTACCATGCGCATCGAAGGAACTCCGTGATAAACGAATGTATGTGTGTCGTGTCATGACATTTACTTTTCCCGTCGCTGCAGCTGAAGGCCACATCAACTATTCCACTTCTTTGCATAACAAAGCTCAGAACGTACGGCCTAATCTTTACCTACATGATCTGAACACGCAATGGACAGGAATCATTCCCGCACATCGAATGTAAATGGGTCGGACCAAGAAAATGTATTCTTCGAGGTGTCGGCATGTACGGTATATAGCAGTATTATGAAGAATTATGAAGGAACGTATACTTACAGCAGCCACAGGGATGAGAATTTCGACAAACAGACCGGCAAGTGCATGTTTTATATCTTTGTCTTTTACTTCTAGGAAGTACTGCGCACATTCCTGGAAATGGAGCGCCGTGTTATTAATGATAAGCATGGCAAAGTATTATCCCCAATTAATAACACAGAGATTCTGCAGTGCTTCGACAAGTGACAGCTAGAGTACGCAAGTAACCACAGCCTGGCCCAGAGCTTCTTATTTTTACGACAGCCTACTGGACATGATATAATTTATACAGGCCTCATGGTGCCGTCTAATACAGTTTTTCCCATCGCTCAAACAGAAGATCACTTACTGATGTCTGACGCTCTTATCCAGAACGCTGTAGACCTACATTCTACACCCCACAGACTTTCCAGGGGCCAGTTTGGCCACATACAGTCCAGTATTGATAGCTACAACCTTGCACGTCCAATAATTAAAAGCAGCGGCAATAATCTGAGTGAAGACCATCTCCCAGTTCCCCGTCCCTCCTTGCTAGATGGTTCCACAATGAGAAATGAATTAAATTACCTGCATAAACTGAAAGGAAGCTTCAAAATCCTCAACAGGATACATTTTGACGCGGAAGAATTTCATTCCCATGATCAAGCTGATGATGCTTTGCACCACGTGAGGGCTTTGCTCCTTCTGGCGTAATTCTTTTAATTCCGTCACAAACTTTTTCCTCACTGCCTGAAATCTAGAGCAAAAAAAAAAATCAAAAAGTTAATCAGGACACCAAGTAAACATTCATTTAAAATACAAAAACATCAAACCAAAGAATAAAACGCAGGTCTTACTTGGACTGGGCAAGGACACCTATGACTTCGGCATATAAATCTGCAATTATGTGCACGTTCCCGGTGTTGGTTCCTGAATACCTGGAAGTAAATGGATAGAGGGGCATCACCGTGCAATTTAGGGAAACATGCTTATATAAAGTTATTACTGCTATTTATTCAGTTATATAGCACCATCAGGACAGTGAACAGGACACGAGTACGATTTGGGTTACACCGGGCGAGACACAAAGCCTCTTCGTTTCAGCCGGTGGACAGTCCAGGTTATTCTCCTCGAGTTAATCAGCGATTAATTAAGCGTGGTACCCGAGGTGAAAGGAAAGAACTGCTTTTTTAATTATTTTTGTTAAAAAGAAAATTTTTCCTTTGAGGGCCAATGCAGCTTCATAAACAATCTGCTAGAGTTAATATTTCTCATATGGTTTCAGCTGCTTTCAAGATATTTTAATAACAGATCCCATTGCCAACACTAGCACACCAGACCTTTTACTCCTCTAAACGCTTTGAGTCCCTTTAACCATCTTCAATTTCTTTTTATATATCTGGTGGAAAATCTGAGAAGGGCAGGGTTTGTTAGCATCTAAGAAATTCCACTAAATCCAGGTTTAAATCTTTTATATTTCTTTTTCTCTTTTTTCTTTTTTACGGACATGTTTTAATAAGGAATCTGGATCTTCCGTAGGTAATGGTTCTTGTTCCCCATTCCAGTTTTCATGGATGAAGCTATAGTAAAATAATGGACACCTGATGAAGCAGGCCCACGAAGCAGCGAGGCGTGGGGCGATGTCGTTTCATGTCATGTAAAAGAAAACCTTTTCTGCGCAGATGTGGGATCACGTACAAACGCTGGAGGCCTGGCGCCACATAGCTCAATAAGCTTTTCTGAACATGAACAAAGTATTTTTCTAAACAAAGTTACGCACGTAATAACTGCAGTGTCTGAGCATGTTAATGTGAGCCTTAGATCCCTCTCATGACATCGCAGATTCACCGTATGACTCAGGAAAGGGGCATTAAGTAAATTGTCATTTTATTCTGAATATACAGGCAAATAATGGGCTGATGGCTAGAAACGCTAAGGGTTTGACCACACGTTTCAGAGAATGCTTCAGCCTCCCAACTGGTCGTGGAAATCCCATCTTAAATATAGGTGGGAACATATGAAGAATTGTATCATGAAAGCTTTTTTGCTTTTTATTGGTGAAATTAGATTATATGTAAGGAACTTTTTCTCATCAGTGAATATGTGGCAGAATGTGACAAATTTAGCATAACAATCATCTTCTCCCACCCATGATTTTACATTTTTAGGCATAGGAAGATTTTCTAATACAGATACATATTTTTATTAACTTCTAAACACCATATACTAATTATATATATATATATATATATATATATATATATATATATATATATATATATGAGATCAGCTAATTTAGAACATCTTGCTGCATTTAGAACCGATTCTTTGTACACTTTGCATAACCCAAAAAGAAAATCATTGTAATACACAGCCAAGAAGCAGCAGGCATCATGCATGAAGACCAGATGAAAATAAACAGAACTTGCCGCACTTACCCTTCTTTGTGTTTAAAGTGCTTAAAAGCCAAGTTGAGAACTTCTTGTACAATGGGATCTGGAACTGGATGAACAGGAATCTGCAAAGTAAGCAAAATTGGTACCTGCATTCAGCTGGAGGCAATATATGCACACTTTCCCCCGGCTCTATTTTATGGACAGAGTAATCTCTCTTTAAATACGTGATTGCGTTCAGGGTAAATATTTGTAATACTGGCACCATCTCCCAGGCGCTACTGAACTGGAACCTGCAAGCATTACGGGTAAATTCTATAAACATGCCCAATGTAGAGGTGCCAGATAATTGATATATTTACTGCAAAAGGGAACCCAGAAACCGCAGCTGGCAAGTGTCAGAGAAAAGCCAGATGCGGAGAAGTACTCACTGAAGTCTTTATACCCGTTTGCTAATATCAATTCCATTAGCCATGGAAATAGCTCTCTGGCATATTAATTATATGTCACACCATCGAGTGTGTCCTGGCTGCTTATTATTAGTGTTCGCAGGATACAACTAACGAATCTTCCAGACGCAATTTAATATACCGAATATCGGAATCCTGCAGACACTAAATCATCCAAAGAAAGCATGCACATCTCATGCTTGTTAACGTTCTACAGATAACTCTTCATGTTCATCTGTGTTCAACCCAGAAGGCAGCTGTACATTCTGGAAGTTTTGCACACAATACAAGGTCTGTCTGTGCCAGGCATGGTTTACTGGGAGCTTTGGCGGTGTGAACATGATGGCTGTTCTTACAGACAAAAAGTTGCAACGTCCAGCATTCCAGTTGTTCTAGAACGCCCACTTATTCTCAGTCTACAAGTTGAAAATACCGCGCAGTGGAAAGCATGAGTGGTCCGCCACTGCTTCGGTGGATAGACTTGTGGTCCATGTTAAGATTAAAGCCGGAAGCTATTAATCTACTGCAAGGGGTAGCACACTGGGTTCGTATAGAACTACAATATAAAGAGTTTTACCTGTTTGAGAACCTCTACTAAAACTAAACAAAAAATAAAGTCTACAGCCAGGTCTCTTCTTTCAAGTAAGTAATCTCTTTCTCGTTGTTGCTCATCCCTAAAATGACAGAAAGAAAATCTAGTATCAAAGAATGTTCTACATTTTACAATATTTAGCTGTTATGAATCTTGATCCCCCCCCCCCATGCACCCTGTGCCTGAATAATTGAAGGACATATTTCGGAAACAAAAAATAAAATTTTGGGTGCATTTTGAATATACACCATAGGTAATCAGAAAATGTTTAAAATAATTGTATAGACGCCATTTAATCTAATCTGTATCTCCCTCGTACACCGTATGTGTCGGCTGCCCGTAATCCAAACATTGCTAAGTATGTATCCGTAACTACAACAGGACAGTAGTCGGGAGACATGGCTCCAAGTGGAACAAATTCCAGTGATATCAAGTCACAGAAGTCCCAGGACATTTAATCACTGGTTGTAGATGAGAATGTAAACCGGCGCAACTGCTATGCAGGTACATCACAGTCCTTAACGTAATCTAGTAACGATCAATGGTTAAAAACTTGGGTCAAACAGCCAGAATACTTGTGACAGGTTACAGATATTAACACGAACACTTATATGTTGAATACAGTGTTCTTAACGGCCGCCGGTATAACACGGCCTCATATCTAAAGTACGGCTTATGGACAGAATCTTTCGGTTAAAGACCATCTGCCTAATAAGTAAAGTTAACTGTTTACCAAAAAAACGAATGAGGGACAACATGGTCTCCGGCCCAATAACGGTCTACATTTATTAAGCAATGTCCAATCATGAAAACCATTCCTCCTGCAGCCTTTAACATAATGGAGAAATTGGATGCCTGCACGGTACGCTGGATATAGGATAAACGGTAAGAGACTTATCTGTGGACGATGCCATTATTTAGCAAACAAACCTGAATGCAAGTATTCTGATGTCTGCTGCTTTAACTGTTATCTACAGAGAAATACCAGCAACCATGAAATCAGTCATTTCTGACCAAAACCTTATCCTTACGCTTTTGATTTTGTGCTAGATCGAGGCCTGTATTCATAGGATTCGTCTTCTGTTCCATTTTGGCGTTTATACCAGTCAAACAAGGTGCGAAGTAAGGAGGGGAGACAGTGCTCTGCTACGGAGCTCATAGAGCTTATTAGCTGTAAAGACAAACCAACACATTTACTCAGAACAAAGACGCAGACAAGCAGGGTTTCCTTTCCGGTGGGTCCTTGAGCATTTGTCTGGACAAGGACAACTGCAGACATCTGCATTCGCTTTACTGGTTCCAAAGCTTAGTGACGGCACAAGATACCCAGTGAAGGTGCCCTTGTAACTTCCATCACTACACTGAAGATACGAGGAAAGTAAATAACGTATTTGCTCGATTATAAGACGACCCTGATTATAAGACGACCCCCCAAAATCTGAATATTAATTTATGAAAAAAAAGAAAGCCTGAATATAAGACGACCCTATAGGAAAAAAGTTTTACCAGTAAATGTTAATTCATGTAAACTATGAACAATTGTTTAATAAAAGCTACGATTGAGAAAAATATTTAATTTTTGTTTTTTCAACCTGCCCCTCCCAGTTATGCACATCTGCCCCCAGGCTTGCCACTCTGCCCCAGAAATGCCTTATACCCCATATATGCCACTGTGCCCCATGATATGCCTTTTAACCCTCTAAATGCCACTGTGCCCCATGATATG
This sequence comes from Sceloporus occidentalis, assembly GCA_023333645.1. Taxonomy (NCBI): domain Eukaryota; kingdom Metazoa; phylum Chordata; class Lepidosauria; order Squamata; family Phrynosomatidae; genus Sceloporus; species Sceloporus occidentalis. The sequence goes on along the minus strand of JALMGF010000107.1, from coordinate 1,314,560 downwards.
CCTTTAAACCCTCTATATGCCACTGTGCCCCATGATATGCCTTTTAACCCTCTATATGCCACTGTGCCCCATGATATGCCTTTTGACCCCCCATGTGCCACTCTGCCTCCAGAAATGCCTTATACCCCTATATGCCACTCTGGCATTTAGGGGGTTAAAAGGCATATTATGGGGCAGAGTGGCATATGGGGAGGTATAGGGCATTTCAGGAGGCATTAAGTGCCTCCAGAAATGCCTTATGCCTCCGTTTAACACTCCCTCCCCCTCCCTCTTCCAAACTTACTGGTGCTTCTGAGTCCCCGGTGCTTAGTCCGGGCAGCGTGTATTCGCGTACACAACTTCCGCTCTACGCGAATCGCATAGAGCTCTACACGCTGCCCGGACTAAGCACCGGGGACTCAGAAGCACCGGTAAGTGGTGGTGGTGGGGGGGCATAACACGGGAGGATCCAGGTCCCCAGCAGCGATCTGGATCTTAGTCTCATAGTCAGACCTATTTGAGGTCTGATTTTAAGACGACCCCGATTTTTTGCTCTGGAAAAAACCTTGTCTTATAATCGAGCAAATACGGTACTTTTCCACGTTCAAATTCAAATAAGTGTTTCTGCTGATGATTTGGGTTCTTAATGGGACCAAATTGTGAGAGTCACAGGAGATTTTACAAGTGCCGGGCGAACGAGATCAGGTCAGTGCACGGCAAGAAAAACAATGACTGGAGAAGTAACAGAAAACAGGATACTCTTATTTGGTTTTTTTTTGTTCAAATGCTATTTAATTCTCTCCTTTTCCTAAATGCAAATTAAACTCATTACTGACTGATGAATTCCAGGCTTTCAACAGTAATACCGAATGCCTCACTTTTGACATGTTATAAGACTGCTAGTTATGGTTAATCTCTTTAAACCCCTAGAGAAGGTTGATTGGTGCTTTAATGTTACCCAACGTAAAATGCTTAGTGTTAATACTGTACTAAAAATCATCAAAACATACATTTTTGTTTTTACACATTTACCGTGCCATGCCTGACACAAAAGCAGCTCATTGTTAACGAGTTTCAGATAACTAGTTGGATGCTTGTGACAACACGTGCACAACATGTCTGTATGGATGGTGAAAATGGATTTCTTTAATAAGGAAATGGAATGTATTTTTTGTACGTTATAGTGAGCAGAAATATTTCATCTCACCGGCCTTATGTATGCATTATAAAGGGCAACCCAGGTAAGATGGATCGCGCTGGTGCCACATAATGCGTAGTTAAATCGGTGAGAAAACTATGTATTGCTTTAATATCCCACACAATGTCACGAAGCAGAAAGCACACAATGGTTGAATGTAGGGCTGAAACAACGAATCGATAAAATCGATAATAATCGATAACGGAAATCGTTGTCGACGATTTCCGTTATCGATTAATCGAGTGATCGATTCGTTGTTGGAGCACTCGGCTCCTTTTACTTACCTCCGCGAGCGTTCCCCGCTTCCGCTACACGCGCCTTCTTTTAGTTGCGGTTCGCTCTGTGCGAGTGGCTCCGTTCGCACAGAGCGGTTCGCGGGGGTGGGGGTGGGGTTTCAGGGGATGCAGGGCAGAGTGGGGGTGGGGGGGGCAGGCCAGGGTAGGAGACTGAGTGCAGGGCAGGGTGGGGGTGGGGATGCAGGGCAGGGTGTGAGTGTGGGGGCAGGGCAGGAGACTGGGTGCAGGGCAGAGTTGGAGACTGGGTGCAGGGCAGAGTGTGAGTGTGGGTGCAGAGCAGAGTGGGTGCAGAGTGTGAGTGTGGGTGCAGAGCAGAGTGGGTGCAGGGTGTGAGTGTGGGGGCAGGGCAGAATGTGGGGGCAGGGCTGGGTGCAGGGCAGAGTTGGAGACTGGGTGCAGGGGCACAGTGCAAAGTGCCAGGGCTGGGTGCAAAGTGCCAGGGCTGGGTGCAAAGTGCCAGGGCTGGGTGCAAAGTGCCAGGGCTGGGTGCAAAGTGCCAGGGCTGGGTGCAAAGTGCCAGGGCTGGGTGCAAAGTTCTGGGTGCAAAGTGCCAGGGCTGGGTGCAAAGTGCCAGGGCTGGGTGCAAAGTGCCAGGGCTGGGTGCAAAGTGCCAGGGCTGGGTGCAAAGTGCTGGGTGCAAAGTGCCAGGGCTGGGTGCAAAGTGCCAGGGCTGGGTGCAAAGTTCTGGGTGCAAAGTGCCAGGGCTGGGTGCAAAGTTCTGGGTGCAAAGTGCCAGGGCTAGGTGCAAAGTGCTGGGTGCAAAGTGCCAGGGCTGGGTGCAAAGTGCCGGGTGCAAAGTGCCGGGTGCAAAGTGCCGGGTGCAAAGTGCCGGGTGCAAAGTGCCAGGCTGGGTGCAAAGTTCTGGGTGCAAAGTGCCAGGGCTGGGTGCAAAGTGCTGGGTGCAAAGTGCCAGGGCTGGGTGCAAAGTGCCGGGTGCAAAGTGCCAGGGCTGGGTGCAAAGTTCTGGGTGCAAAGTGCCAGGGCTGGGTGCAAAGTGCTGGGTGCAAAGTTCTGGGTGCAAAGTGCCAGGGCTGGGGCAAAGTGCCGGGTGCAAAGTGCCAGGGGTGGGGCAAAGTGCTGGGTGCAAAGTGCCAGGGCTGGGTGCAAAGTGCCGGGTGCAAAGTTTCTTGAACAGTAATAGTCCACCTCTTTTCAGAATGTTTGGGGTTATTTTGTTTCATAAATATTGTGTTTGGGTTTTTGTACTTTGAAAATATTGTTTTTTTATTACATCATAACAAAATAAGAATGTTAATGTAAATTTTAAGTTGTTTTTTAACATCCAGTTCATTAAATTATTTTAAATAAACAAAAAATGTGCATATTGTTTTTTTTTATCTGATTAATCGAAAAAATAATCAGCCAACTAATCGATTATTAAAATAATCGTTAGTTGCAGCCCTAGTTGAATGTAAAATCAGATTACCATACCTGGTCAAACTGAAGATCTTCACCTCTTTGAAGAGATCTTGACAACGGTTTCTCCTGCAAGAAAACAAACAAAATCAAGTTGCAAACCTTCAGCGATCCATGAGTATGCTTTCAGAGGGTCACATTAGCTTCACTCGCACAGCTGGATTCTCGCAGGTAGCTCATTAAAATGTTTTTACACAAATCCGCCAACATAAAGGACAAAACCGATTAAACCGAGCGGTGTAGGAAGACTCTGCTCTTCTACCGCCTATAATTACCCCAACTACGCTCTTACAGCAGGGACTTGGGAGTTCTCAGAACCTTGTCGCGGCTTTCAGTGGGTCAGCATAATGTTTAACAAGGTGGAACATACATTTTTGGAGACCTCAAGAGCCACTCCTTCAGAGTTAATGGGAACAATACCGTATATACTAAGCCAACATTGCTATTTGTGAAAGCTCTACAGGATGCATCAAACAGGCCCTACAAAATGGCCCACCACTTGGTATTCATAACATATTGAGGCAGACCTATGTGAATTGCACCTTTACTGAATTATCTAATTTAAATAACATTTCTATAGCATTCCAAGGATCAGTCACAACACCCAATAGTCCAAAATCAGTGAGGACAAGGCTGCAACCAATGAATGTATGTACGACCTACAGATGGTTAATGTATGGTAAGGTAGATCCAGTACTTTGCGAGGAGCATTCACAGAGAGAGACGCTTCTCACGTGCTGCAAGAATAACTGAAGGCTAATGTTGGTAAAGGTCAACTAGTTACAGGGGCTTGTTCACTAAACAATGAGTTGAGACCATTCAGTTCACAGACTTCTTATATGTACTTTGAAGGGACAACTCTATTGCACAAAAGACTGAGTTGGCATAACGTGTTTAAATAAGTGAGATTATATATTAATTTTATATTTTCACCGGTTTGAGTAATAATCACTTTGCTATACCACAACATAAAAATGTACAAGCTTCAGAGCAATTTGCTCCTGGGTAGAGAATGTTACGTTTTATTTTGAGGGATCCTAAAGAACAAATTAATTTCCCTGGACAAGGAATGAATACATTGTTTATAAATGACATCGTATAACACATGTAGCCGGTGACGGCCTCGGCAGGGTGATAATATGGAGGTGGTGAAAGGCAGTGAAGGCCAGCATATCTTTATCTGACACACTGATATCTCAATGATGACAGAAAAGCGCTCATTTAAAATAAACGGAGCAAATGTCAAACAGAAAGTTCAATTTTAATAAGCTATCCTGAATTAGAAGTAAAAGACGCACCTCTGCTTCATAAATGTCTACTCCATTAAATTCATCACTTTGACAGTAAAGATCACGTACTTCCCAGCGAAATTTCAAATCCCCCTGCCCCAGGCTGCTTGGCACACATGCGATATGTCTCCATTATGCCTAAATCCCTGACATTGTACCAATGAATAAAGATACACCGACCATTACGGCATGAAAACCATAGCTTTCTTCTAAAAACACTTCCACGCTTTGCTCCAGGCTTGGATCTGGGGGAACGCTGAAGGCGGGGGCCTGTTCGGACCCCAGGACGTATGCGCGGACAGTGCTCCCACTGATTTCAATGGGGGGCACTCTCCTGTCACTGACTGGCTACTACAAACATTTGTGGAGCACAGAGCTTCATGTAAGCGGGGCTGTCAGGGACAGTAAATCACCCCTTTAGTAAAATCAAAGTGTCTTAAATGTCCTTCGAGATTTGTCCTTGGTTTGTTTTTTTGACTGGTCAACCGGCCCGGACTGGCCATCTGGCACACCAGACAAATGGTGGCATTCACAAAAATGTAGCGTGCAGGCTCTTGCATACACCTACGCACACCTACGCAACCACCGCCAGCTTCAAATCGCCGGGGCTTCCTTGTTGTCCAACATGAGCTGCCTTGCCGTGTACCGGTCCTCTGCGTCGCTAAACATACGCTAACCACGCCATTTCATTACACTGGTGAACGTTACATGGACACGTTTGGTTTTCAGTTTTGTATCATACGAAATAATATATACAGCCTGGAGGTACAATATGTTTAAGTTACTAGCCATCAGCTATTAGGATACAAGTAATCATCAAGAATAATACCCATCACAGGATTCCTTAACAGAGGCAATGGTTACTTCATCCCTCCATTTCACTTTGAGGCCTCTGTATTCCACAGTCTTAACACAATATATTTATAAGGTTAGTAACTTTCTTGGAACAATAAATAACATGGCGGGGTGGAAGGGGTATGAGCAGCACAAAGTGTTCTGTTTATTACAGGACTCCCAGGAGGCCCAAATTCCAGCCTGTCTCTCTGGTGTCTTGCCTCTCGCACGGTTGGGTAATCCGCACCTGGGCATTAGGAATCTTAACTCAATGGCAAAATAGTTCTCGCTTTTTTGGGACCCATTTACTAAAGGGAGCTTGCAGGACTCTCTCGCTTCGTTCTGAAGCGCCTGCTGCAGGAAGAGTGTTCCTGCCCCTCCATAATATATAGTTACCCATTGAATTATACATTACACAGGGCCATCAAAGCCCTTCACACTGGAGCGTCAGTGCTGACCCCTTATAATGAATACTCATGCAAGTGAAAGGAAACCACAACTAAAGAAATGGCTCAGTGTGGTGATTGAGCAGGGAGTCACCCAAAATACCACATGACTGACCCTCCAGGTCTCAACTACACCTCCCATAATTCTCTGCATAGCTTAGAGCACCAAAACACTACTTATTGATTCATTTAACCATTTCATGTTCAAGGAGGACTTGTTTGTTTAAAAGTAACATGCACATATGCACCGGTATCAGGGACCCCGGGGACTCCAACTCCTCTCACCCTTCACAGTAAAGACAAGTTCACATAAATCGGCTTGCAGGTAAGTTTTGGCTATCGTTCCTTTATTCATTTTGTGGGGTTTTTTATCTTCCTGAGAAGGCGTTTGAGCCACTGGCATGATGCTAATGTTTTGATTCCACACACGGATGTGCGGCGTGTTTCGACAGTGCGCTGGAATGCAGACGTACGCGGAGCAGTGAGAAGTTAACCCCGGACGGCTCGTTGGCGATTATGCTACGCTTTACGTGATGCGACACCTTCCATGCCTCATCCGCTGTAATCACACTCGGATCCTGCAGATAACACGTAACCATTGGAGATTTGAGGGTAGGGCTGCGGGAATTGGCAACAACATGAAGCACAGACGAGGAAAAATGTCCTTAATCATTAAGAAATAAATGACAGGAAGGCCAACGTTTCCCCAAGAGGTCCTTTGAAGGAAGGGCCGAGATAATGTGCTTGTATCAGAGGAAGCAAAAGGCTGCATCGCTTGCCTAATGTGCTGCATACTGAACACTCCGACACCGCTCAGGGGATCCATTACATGTTGTTTATACAGCAAGAACAAGCGAGCAGCATCAGGCTGAGAAAGAAACCGACAAGGAGCTGGATAATGAACTAATAATGAAAGCTTACAGCATAACCTTCAACCTCAATAGCCGGCAGATAAATCAATTATTATCTCTGTGTATCGGGAGGGAGATATCCGTAACCCCCACATCTTCAATGTAACCACTTCAAGAAGATGCAGAAGATCTGACTTTGTGTGTGCGTATATATAGCGCTTATGTTATATATTAAATATGTGCTAATGGACCTCAATTACATAGTGATTGCCATACAATGTGTTGCGTTTCTCTGTATAATTCGCAGCAATCATTCCCTTCTGATGCCAGCATGGCTGCTGTTATTTATTGTTTTATATAGCGCCATCAAATTCCATAGCGCTGTACAATGGGTAGACAGGACGTAACAAGTAGTATATAATGCAACACTTTAGCTTACAGAGACAACATGCCGGGATAGAAGTTACTGCTGGGAAAAAATATCTGTATTCCCTGCAAAACGCTGATCCTATAGTTTTCTATAGGAAAGCCTGACTGATTCAATGAAACCCTGAGATGGGCCTGGGCAGCACGGGCCAGCATTATAGAAGATGCCCATTGATCCTGCCCGTGCCATCACAATCACTCAGTGAGTTGGTGTTTAATTTTGACATGTTTGCTAGAATTTTAAAGGGTGCAACAGAAGACCCAGCGTTTGTTCCTAAAGGACATTTACATTGATTAACAAGGATTCACTTCAGACAATACAAAAAACTGTGCCGCTTATAAATATATTACTTTATCTAACAAGTAGATACCCCTCAGAGAGCACCAATCACATGGTTAATTTGGTAAGTGTTATGTGACAATGGGGGAGTGGATACATATTGTGGCCCAAGTGACGCGGCTCCGCTGTGATCAGAAGGGTGGAGAAATGTCATTCTAAGGGACCACCGCTTGGTAGCCACGAAGCCTTCGGCACAACTCGAAAACGAATAGGCTGCGTGCTTCAGTTACAGGTCAGTAACGCTTGGAATCAGAAAGACGGCTCAAACGTCAGCAGCACACGTGGACGCCGATGATTCCGTAACAGACAGCTTTCTAGTCTAGCGCCATCATTTACAGCTAGTCTTCTCCTAACACTCAATGTATCCTCTATATTTTATTGTGAAGATTTACACATAATTCAATGTGTTTATTTCACAGAGTGTATTAAATACAGAACTATTAAATAGCACTCAATATGAATAACTTCTGTAATTTCTGCGCCATTTTAAATGCACATCTGTAATAAACTGAACAGACGTGATCAGGAGCAGTAAATCTACCCATCAAGAGGCAACCTCTACAAGCTGTATGACCTGTGAACACGAGCTCCGTTACAGACTGCAAGTAACCCGTACAACATATCAGAGAAAGCCTCTGCTACATATCAAAATACTGCTTGTGTGGACGCTGATAAAAGGCATTGAGGCGTTTAGTAGACAGACACCTCTACAATTACGACTAACTTAAAAAGCCTGGAATAAATTTCTTAGAGAAGAAAATGAAAGCCGTGACTGCGTGACATTCCCATTAAGGAAATGAAATTGGTTTTATGGCAGTTCAAAGAGATAAATAAATGTTTTATCTCAATTACTGTTTCTGTGCAGATAAAATACAAAGGCAAGCACACGAGAGATTCTGAAATATGCTCGTCTGGGTTAAATATTGAGCTCTTATTCACAAAGGCAGAGACGCACAAAGCATAAGGGGCAAGTTATATGGTCACATCCGACAAAGTAATGGCTCTCGGGCGGCCAGTGCAGTCACAGCGCGGTGTTGGTGGTGGCACATACAAGTGTACACGCGTGTTCTCTCACACATCATTTCCAAAGCACACGCTACAGCGTTTAAACACGGGATTTGAAGATGTGCGTTTGCTTTGCTGATCACGGCTCATCTAGAAGCGCTGCACGTCACTTCATGCCTTCAGACAAGCAGCCTCACGACCTGTGCACAAGCAGAGCTGGAAGTGCCAGCAACATAACGCCAAAAAAGCCTCCCCCCCCAGATGGTACTCCCCCTCTGGCCACGACAGGCTTGAGCCGTATTACCCAGCTATAATTCACAGGCCACGTAAATAAAAGCAATAATAATGGTAATAAATGATTGCCTTTATATGCAAAGAACTACTGGTATGTCTGCAATTTTATTTCCCCCAAAAAAAGGTTCAACCACTTATCTTTTCTGTTGCCATGGCTACAAACACGTAACCTTTCAATTTTGTATGTCTTGACTGCAAGCTACAATTAAGCTTTCTCTGCCAAAATATGAACGGGGAATTTCACATGACAAGTAATCCTTTCTAGTCGAGTCTGTATCGAGCGCTACGAAAAGCGGCATTTCTGATGCTAGATTCAGTTACGTGTCTGAATTCAGCAGAGTGGGAATCAAAGGACTGCGACAGGGGTCTCAAGCAACATTCATGGGGTTAAATAATGCACGTGCACTCACACACGTGCACTCACACACGTGCACACCAGAAGTTTAAATGTGGCTACTGTATGCAATTATTCCAGGCCGCACACACACCGTTCCTCGCTGCTTCCTTGGCAATATCTGCAAACACTCCCAATGGAGAGAAGCTCTTTCCAAGTATCTGAAAGCACAGAGCAAGGCCGCGGGGGAACGACATCTGAAGCCGTTACGGGGCAGCAGCGCTCACTCTGGTTTAGCAATTAACCTCTGCCTGCAGCAGGCATGGGATATAACACCCGCTACACGATTGTATTTATCTAGCAGCGGCGGCAGCAGAGATCATAATAAAGAGAAATAAGCCGCAATTCATCTTTACTCAACATGCACGGCGCATTCTCTCTTACGGGACGTGCCTGGCATATAGTCACATTTAACTAGACGTTATCACGAGCGCGCCTCCTGCTAACGCAGGCTAACTCCATCACGCGCCATGTTCTCTTGAGCCATACATCTGCTGGAAATTCAGCCAGCCATGCGCATGACCGTCTTCTATGTCCTTCACTCTTTCTGTAAGCACTGCTAATTGCTTGCGGTCACTAGGCTTTCAGAGAGACGCGTCGGCTGGCAGTTGCGGTATGCAGGCAGATGCCGGTGTTCTCTGCCAGCTAACACCCAATATAGTTTGGTCTCCGGCTGCTTCTTCTGATGATCCTGTATGATCACAAGTGGATTGTCCCTGTGACTGACCTCCTTGCATTTAAACAAAACATTTCACTTCTGTACAATATCTCCTGTAACGTCACCACCATCATTATCTCACGGATGGTGGTGTCTGCGTGTGGGGGGGGCATACTGTGAATATGGAATAAAATAGGCATTTTCTAGTATAAATAGCAGTTCCCGTGTTTCATGTTCTTTGGATCCGTACGGGGCTGACAGAAGCATGCAGCGCGTGTGCAGAGCAGATATGGTACGTCCGTGTGACGGCGGGCAGAGAAGTGCAGAGTCATTACACCGTGCCTAGAGATAGGCACTGCGACACCGCGCAGCACCACAACCACCACAACAGCCACCCGCATCACAACGCTTTCCATACAGAACACACGAAGGAAAGACACCTGCCTCTCGCGCACAAACACACACACACACACACACACACCTGGACATGAAGCAAAAGGCCCTTTAGTGTTTTATCGCTCATAAAGTCTCTGCTCTGCCTCATAAAACAGGTGCCTCGTCCTATTAATCTAAACGTCATGCCGGGTAAAGGTCAGCTTGCTGAGGCTTCTCTACACCAACTGCTGCAAAGAGAAATTAAGATCCGTAATGCAAGTATTTCCAAAGTGTATTTTACATTAACCCTTTAATTAAAGATCATCGTGCTTCTCGGGAGACTACTGTCTTAGAAGAAAGTGCCACGCTAACATGATTTCTTTTACATTTTTATTTTTATTAATAAATTATACACACACAAACACATATACACACACACCTGCTCAAAAGTTTGGGGTCATTTAAAAATCTCCTTGTATTTGAAAGAAAAGCTCATTTTCATTCCAAGTCCATTGAATCAGACATACAGCGTAGATGTTAATGTTGTAAGTGATTATTGTAGCTGGAGACGGCTGATTGTTAATGGAATATCTCCATAGGGGTACACAGGCCCTTTATCACTCCCATCACTGCTGTGTTCTAATGGCACGGTGTGTTCGCTAATCCAAGTTTAAGTTTAAAGGCTAATTGATGGCTAGAAAACCCTTTTGCAATTATGTTGTTTTCCATGAGACATACACTTCCCTGTCCATTCTGCATCTGTAAGCGAGAATTTACACCTGTAGTTACACTACTACCACATTGTGAAATGCAGCCAAATCAATTTCAGCAAGACGGCGTCCAATAATAACTGCAACATAGGCGGAAGTATTTAAGATATTTAGATTGCTGCGTACACATTAAAAGTCTGGACTTTAATAGCGTCTACTCATGGCACGTAAGGTCAGGCTTTAAATAAATGCAAAATGAAGAAAGTTAGTACTTTTCCAACATACAATCAAAAAGACTACTTGGACTTTTATTAAATATGAAAAAATAGTTTACATGAATTCATATTTACTAGTAAAACTTTTTTCCTATAGGGTCGTTTTATATCCAGGCTTTTCCCCCCCTAAATTAATATTCAGATATTGAGGGGGTCGTTTTATAATCGAGCAAATACGGTACATATCAATATTGATGATTCTGATTAACTCCTAATAACCTTACTGCAAAAACAAGATACGACTATAGGGTGTTTTTAACAAGCTAATGTAAACAGAAACCTAGATTTATCTATATTATATTTATCTATATCTGTCTCTGGACCTGTGTTTAAAGGTGAGGAGCATACATTCATTTTATAATAGTGCTGCAATCGATAAATAACCTCTCTTGATTATCAGCCATTAAAATGTGTCAAAGGTAAAAGGACTGCGAAGTTCGCCAGTATTTCTAACGCCGTCCATCACTTTACGCGGTGTAGACGAGTATTCCGACTCTCTATACCAGCAAGCGGCTGAAATAAACCAAAAGCGGCTACGTCTTCATGACGACAAGCTCGAAGGACGGACAATCTGATCGCCAGGGGTCACAACATATTTTATCTCCTGGAAGTTCTATTTAGGTAACAAATTTATAAACAATGTACATCAAACATTTTTTCCCACAGACAAGTTAAACAATTCAAAAATGTTCCGTCGTTTTTCCACCTCTGTGGGACTTGGTCTTACAAACTATTCTGAGGATTATATGAATTGTAATAAACACTCACCTGTCATTTGAATAAATTGGTGTTTTTTTCTATATTATATATACACACACACACACACACGCGTATATACACACAAACAGCGTGGCTAAGATGCATTGTTGTAAAAACAATAAACTCACCAATGATTCGGCCATCACAACTTCAATCTTCTTTTCTGCTTGCACAGCAAATTCTGCAAAGAGGCTCTTGATGACATACTCGCCAGGCTTGACATCCGGGTCGATGGTAATGTTTGACATGATCACGCTCTTCTTCTCCCAGGTGGAGTTGTTGATGGGCGAGACGCGACGCTTGTTTACACCGCTGCCCGGTGCCGAGGCTACAAGGTAACGAAAACAAGAAAATGAGTTTCAGCGGAAATGCACATCAAACCAACACACATGCACAGTGTACACAAACTGGCGCGGTCCAACCGGCGCCTCATCGTATGATTACATTACTTGGAGAAATACGCCCGCAAATTAAAGATGTGTGTGCTTACATGCCAAGAGATATACTAGGAAACACTTTACCATGAGGGGCAAAAAACGCAATATGTCGAGAAACACACATAAAATACACGCGGCTTATATAGCGTTATATAGCATCCAAGCACTAAACCAGCCCTTTTTACTACAAAGTAATCGTGCATTGTGACAAATGCCGGCACACGAAAAAGTACTTAAAATCAAGTTTGCTTCTCTCTTCTTCTATAGAACACTCTGTGTCTAATATTCCCAAAGTCTGACACTGTCCCCATCACCTATACACCTCGCCATGCGCGGAAGGCTCGCCAATCGTTCGTATTGCTTATAGTGTTTATCCTGACTGGGAACGACGGACATGTTGGTAGAGGTTTCCCTTGCAGCACTCGGGCCGTTGATCATAGATTTCCCACAGAGCCGAGCACACCGCTAAGCCGCGGCCCCAGAACAAACCGGCCATTGTTTACTGGGAATAATGTGTCGAGTGTTCCGCGGCTGTGAAAGCCATATTCGGTCTTGCTTGTTATTGTCTGCGTAGAAATGTAAAGACCTCATGCTCATGTAATGTAGTATTCTTATCTCGTCTGCCGCACTAACGCAATCTAGTGAATGAACGCAGGGCGGCGATGCAATTAAAGGGGTACCATCCGTGTATTGAGGGCCGGGGGGGGGGGGGGGGGTGTCGGTCAGCCTCCGATCTCTTTCCCTCTGGTGTCCAGGTGATCGGAGTCTCTGTTCCATACATTTGATAAACGCCGAGGCTTCCCCAGTGCCATATCCTGATGCTCACAGAAGCGACAACACAACCCACAAGAGAGCAAAGAAAAGAAAGATGTGTCACGGCCCGCCTTCTCCCCGAGGCTGCTACGTGTGGGGTTATACTGGAGGCAAAAGAGACTCGTATACCCCCATCAAAAAAATCCTGCCTTTTTATTGGATATTCCATCTTCAGCACAAGTTGCAGATATCATATATAATGAAATATTACATATAATTAGATATTAAATATGATAAAACCAATATCACATTACCTTACTAATTGGGTCACAGTGCAGCCACTGCTAATGACAAGCGGAGAACTATGGAGTCCAACAATCCTCAAGCAGCCTTTTAGCTGGCTGAGCATCATGTGAGTTGTAGTCCCCAGCGGCTGCCCTGCTACAGGTGCCATATAGCACTACTACACTATAGTACTGGAGCAGTTCCCTTATGAGACATTATATAACACTATATAACACACTAATAACACTATATAACACACTATATAACACACTATATAACACACGGCGCAAGTCACGAGTTCTAGTGCGCGCTTCTGTCCGTTACACAAATATTGTAATCACAAACACCAAATAGTTTGATTGCTCGTCCGTAACGCGCTTCGAGTGACTGCTATCGGCCCGCACTGGCCGGTCTTCCTGTAAAAAATGTACTTAATGCCGTAACTATTATTTTGTGTCTCGACGCTTGCGGTATGCAGACTGAAACTTCGAGAAGCGAAGTCTGATCGTTAAGTTAATGGTTTGTGGGGGCCGCACCTGCCTTTAATGATCCGGACTCATCCCTTTGATCCCTCTGCGTGTTGCGTTTCCATAACTACTTGGGAAATTAGTTCCATAACGAAGAAAAACCCAAATTAAAGCAAACCAGTGAGTCAGACCCTCCACAAAAGAGGAAAAAAATACTCAAATTCCCTTTTCTATAAGAGAAAAGTGGAGATAGTACCAAGCCGCTCACGATGAGTTACGACTACGGCGATAAAGATTTCATCTAGAGTTCCTGGAACAGCGGCCGGTGCCACGATGACGGGTGTTGGTGTACGGCCCTGCGCAGGGTTAATGATTGACGCCAGAGCTGAAATGCACACAAAATATACTTCCCCGATAACCACACACCACGGTCAGGCTGTTATATTCATCATGCCGGGTGAAAATAGTGCCAAGTTACATGAAAAAAAGTCACTTGTTTTAAAAGCAAGCATGTTTGTGAACAAAGAAATCCAATCTGCAGATGATGTAAAATATTTACATTGATGATGTCATCAGTTGCCGCATACAAAAGGCTCCCTATTAAATAATGGTAGCTGTACAATGGTGGGTCTGTAAACTTAATTCAGAGTTAGTTAAGTGCAATTCATTTAGATTGAGTTAATGCATTATAATTAGCGTAAAATAAATGATAATAAAAAGTAATACTCTAAGCTTTTCGTGTTTATTTGGGGTATAAAACGGAAAGATGAAAATAGCTAGTTTTAGGCTTTCAGAGGCGAGGAAGTAGTAATTTGAGATGTTCCGATAACGTTAAGCGGTTGATCTGGGGTGTGATAAACGGCTGGGTTTCTTTTCCAGATTCTACCTGCCACTCTTAGCAAACGTTGCAGAAAAGCAGCTTTATCCCTAGACAGAAAGTTCATTTTTTGCGCGTTTAATAAAGATGTGCGATTATTACTCAGTATTCAGGTATTTCAGCAATTAAACCCAAGCTCTCCATTAGCTGCACTTTCACACCAACGGCGCTCCCGTCAACTTCCAGATACGCGAATGCGGCAGGTCCGGTGCTGAGGGCTATGGGAGTTGTACTCCAACCGCTGCTGAATGCCAAAGTTGGCCCAACCCTGCCACCGATGACATGTAGATGAGGAGTGCTGCTGAGGCAGGTGAGCGCAGATGACGGCTTCGTTATCTGCCAAAGGTTACAGCGATTACAATCACACCCTGTCTATCGTTTCATATCTACCCTCGGGTTACTGTCCTATAACTGCTGCCGGTCGGCAGATCAGAATTCCACCGGCTGCACACAATCATGCAGGCGACTCCGACTACCAAGACAAACTGCACCGCTAAATCACTGATTCCAACAGAGGCCTGCGCGGTGGGAGGCCTGCGCGGGGGGAGGGGCCGGCAGGCAGACCGTGCAGCGATCACATGTGCCGAGCCCGGGCCTCAGAGGAAGAATACTTGTAGTAACCTCGAGGACCTGGGAAGAGCTTTGACCTCCAGCAGCTACTTCAGCGTATATTTTGAAAACAATACACAGAAAACACGCCCTGAATCTAACATTTGCAGTGTTTTCCCAATAACACAGGTATCAGAGTCTATCGAAGGTCTCGGCACTCACAAGGTTACCAAACCCTTTGCCAGGTCGTATGTTCTGTCTATAAACTTCAGGGGTTTGAGGATTTTTACCCTCGATTATGTTGGTTTTGGAGCATCACAAATCGTGAATGATCTGTAAAGGGTTGGGGGGGTTTTTTTGTCATTCAACGTCGGTGTTTACAATTCCATGTAGGTTATTCTTAATGAATAAAAATGGACGTCAAACGGTTGCTAAGCAACCTCTCACCAATCAAACTGGATGGCAGCGGGTGCAAAAGAATAAAAAGAATACTGAATAGAGTAAGAAAAACTTACACAAAAATTTTCACAATCTCACGGCTTAAGCTTTTTTTGGGTTCTGTAGCAACAACCTATTAGTGCTGGCTGCTAGGTCACATGACAATTAAGTGTTCCCAGCAAAATCTGTGTATGTAACACTGCTGTAAACCTTATTCAGAGCTAATTAAAAAAATATATGTATAAAACATTTATTGTCTGCTAAAAGAAATAGCCAAACAACAAATACGAGAGCGATTACAATTGATCATTTAAAAAAAAAAAAAAAGTGCCGTTTTATGCTTTTAATGCCGCGATATTCTCCATAACATGTCCGTATGGACAAGCGCAGCAGAAAGGAGCGGATCTCGCTCCATAACTCAGATATCACGACAGGTGCAGATCCCCCGAGCACGGGACCGGAGATGGGGCTCTTTGCAATGTGTGTTGTTACTAAAAATAAACGGGCGACACACGAACGCCTTAGTGTTTGAATGCTTGCAATTCTTCAAAATAAGCAAATGCTGTATTAGATAATATTCCCTGCATTGCAAAGGTTCCCAATTCCCATCATTCAGTCACAGTACGCAGGATACAGCGGTGTGCGAGGAATGAATGAGCGCGTGCCCCGTGAACAGGTAATAATGCGTTTCCGTAATGAAGGCCATTAGGGTTACCCGGTAATTCCTCCTATTTCTCTTTAGATGGGATATGTATGAAGGAGCCCTTAATTACACAGCGCCCAGCAAGCGCCATAAACAGACGGAGAGCTATTTGTGTAATTGATGAGTGAGACCTGGCCCTCCATCAGGAACATTAAACATCACTAGATACACACAAATTTGGGCCGTTACCCCCGTCCTACAATATCCGGCAGCACAGATGGAAATCGGCACCTCGCTCCACCTCTCGGACTCCTCGGCGCTTAGGTGACCAGATACCACAATGTGGGCTACTGTCAGCTTCCGTTAGCTCGTGTGTTCACCCGCTTAATCATCCCTTTCCTAACCCACACCATCCGTGTTCCAGCCAACTCCCCGCAAGTAGCCATTAAAGTGTCCGCATCATGCTAAATGACAGAGGTGCTCCCTAAACATGAAGTACACGCTACTTACACGCCAACAAGTCAATCGCACGCTTACATTTTCAGCTACGCAGACAGCACTTTGCGGAGCCTTATGATTTAGGGTGAACACCACGGCTACTAACACTATACGGGTTATATAGCGGTGTTAGCGTGTGTGCGCATGCGCGTGCCTGTGTGTGGTGGGGTCAGTAATGTTTCTGTTCATTCCCTGTCAAAATTCCAATGTGCTAAACAAAATTCTCCAAGACCTCCAAGAAGGATGATGGGGATTGTAGTGCCATGGCAGTGCTTTGAATGCTGTCGCTGCGTGGCTGGTACCGGGTAAAGCGGAATATACAGCGTTTTATTTTGTGTTTTAGTAGGCGGGATGGCGTTGCACTATTGCACGTCTGAGTCTAAAGAAGACGGTTGTCTGGAAAGTGTTTTAAAAAAAGCCATGACTAATTACAGTGTTTCCATAATCCCGCGCCCTGCGAAGTACCACCCAATGTTTGCTTCCTGTTGATGTAGCAATAAATGGTAACGGTTTTGTAACCGAGGCCAGAAGCATTTCTTTACTTTCCCTCAAAGCCAAAAGTCTTAAAGCAACACGATTAATACGAACCTCCGCCAACGTTTCCCAAACCACGCGAATCCGAGCCCGGAGCGGCGGTCTGTACCGTTACATCTCACCAGAACCTTTCACTCCAGCGTCACCGGTCTGGTAATTATTTACAATATATTATTTGTTTCCTGGCAACAGGCTCCCGACATGAAGGGGTCAATCAGCACCGAGTACCAGCACGGCAACACACGGCCATCTGGAGCGCTTTTACACGGGCTCGAAGTCCACTTCCCAAGCACTGCACATCATTCACGTGTAATAGCAGCCTCATATTTACCCCGGGAACGCTCAAAGCGCAAAGACGCAATCCTCACAGCGGAGCGCCAGGATATGATGTCATATGTTAACGGTGTGAAGCGTCTAGTAAGGCATCATAAGGAGGCTGTGATGACGGTGTTCAGCGGGCCATTTGGGGAGATCACACATCTCTTGTAACCAGCGGCACAGCAAAGCGGCAGATTGCCCAAGTGGGTGAACTGCCCCCGGCCACAATATATCACTAGATATAGACTGCATCATTTACAAAATATATTATATTCACTAAAGATGGAGCTGGCAGGAGAGTTGTAGTTTCATCTCCCTAACCCGAGCTTCAGCTTCAAGCTACACTCCGATAAAAACCATCAGAAACTCCGTAAAGGTACACATGCGGAAGATCCGTATCGATCTCGTTAAGGACTAGAGCAGGCGCAGCCCGGCAGATCGGAAAAGCGAAGCAGACATGCGCAGTTGAGGACGGCTACATACTTTATTCTGCACAGATTAAAAGAGGCTTCATGGGACACCGAACGGTCACCACAACCTGCGCCTACCTACAAAAACTTTTATGCTCCATATTCTAAACATGCGATAAAGAAACAAGGTGTGTCAATGTACAGTTCTTTTCACACATTATTATTATTATTATTATTATTTGCATGCGCCCAAGTTTTTCTAGTTATGGCGCTCGATGGAAGTTTTCCAATAGGTATAAAAGATACACGAGCATTTTACTAAAGGAGGACGCCGATTCGGACTACACATAAACCAGGCGGACCACGTCAATTATCTCATCATCCGACATCCAGCACTGGAGCCGGAGAGTAAATGGAAAGGTAGCCGGCGCTAAGCGGTGCGTGGTCAAGGTTATTACATAACGTAATGACGGCAAATGTATTTCTATAAATGCACTTAACTCTCGGAGTGCCAGAGACACGAACATAGCAAGCAAACAAGAACATCCAGAAGCCCTGACTCCCCGGGGTTTAGAGGTCGTTCTCAGCATATTACCCCAGAAGGTCTTATGGGAGTTTGCCCCTATCGAGTATAATGTATATTACTTGCATTAGTTTATATTTATGTACTCATTGCACAGCTCTGCGGAATATAGCATCCAGCGTATGACTGCCACTGCCGTTAATCCAGCTTTAACATCAAGCCAATCGGGGATAAAGTAAATATACTCCTATTTGCCGATCTTTTTCCGTAACGTGTTAATTGGGGGCTTATTCGGTAAGCAGTGAGGGCGACTTGTTCAACTATATACTATCTATGCTTTCTGTGCAGCCAACCAGGCGATTCTCTCCTGCAGCAAAAGGTCGAGCTGACCCCGTACAATGGTTATTTTAAAAAAAGGTTAAATTTGGGACTGTTTAATGAGCACCCCTCCCCCTCCTGTTCGAATTGCACTCATCCATATTTATTCACTAAAACCCATGGTTTAGCTTTCTAATTCGGGTGCATCTCAAGCACACACAGCTTTGCACCGGGTCATAGAGCAGGAACACACGCTTTGGCACTTCATTAAGCAGCGCAAGCAATTAATCCCAGCAAGTTCCCGGCTGGAAAGAAAGAATGTACTAGAAGCAACGCATCACTTCAGTTATATAACGCTGGCAAACCCTCGCAATTACTGATTAAGGAATATTCAAGGGCTCGGTAGCACCGGATTCCAGTAACGTCACATATACCGGTTACAGCTGCTCACCAAAACTAAGATGCCACAAAGGGGTGGGGGCTGGGCAACAAACTCTCCCATAGGAGAAGCCAGGGCGAAGAAAGGGGGCAACTCACACTTTCTTCAAAGGGAGCTTAATATATATATATATATATTATATTAATATTATTATTAATATATTAAATATATACGCACCCGGTAACACTTATTTTCTGTGCTGCTTAAGCAATGTTAGCAGGTATCTGATCGCCGGTTTCTTTTTAACTACATGTCATAAAAAAATGCTGACAGTGCAATATAAAGAGTAGGCAAGTTTTTTTTTTTTTTTGTTTGTTCTTTTAATTTTAATATGTTGTGATACCATCACATTCTGACCAAAACGTACTATATATAAAATAAAAAAATTAAAAATGTATATATATATAATATATTATTATATATGCACACACACGACAGACTGAGCGCTTGAACACAAATGTTTAAACTGTACAGACGGCAAACAAACAAGCCTCTTAACAACGCCAGAGGGGGTTTACTAATTCAGCATTTAGGAAATCACTTTTTATACGCTGGCATCATTTTTACAGCGCATGCAGGGGGGCCGTTTGAGAGCAGAAATGTTTCGCAATGACGCCAGTTCAAGCACGCATATAACGTAGGCATAGACCCGAATAAGCCATTCCTCGTCCCTAAAGTAGTGTCAGAGGCTTAAGAGTTAAAAGGATCACGCTTAAACTTTCACAAAAGAAAGAAAAAAGATCATGCCGAAAACGTTGGCACCCAGTCTGCATCCTGACTCCCGGCCGCATGAATGTCACTTCATTGTTGTCGGTGAAAGAAAAAAAAGCTTGACTACGATGAAACGATTGCCAGCGCAGCAACAACATAGTGTTGGATAAGCAAACCGGTAAAGCCAGGTCCACGGATCTTTATTGTGGGGCCAATAGATGAAGCGACACAATTAGATTCGCTAAAATACCACTTGCAACACTTAAAGAAATAAGTGAAAATGCAAATGTTTTTAGATTTTGAATCGGTTCAAGATGTTTAATATCACAAATGAGGAACAAAATAGGCTTCATAATTGATTTCACAAAATGAGTGAAAGACAGGAAGTGGGGAGTGCAGCACAAAATTACTTCCCCCAGGACTCTGTGGCATTTTAGGGCATGGAAAGCAATCTGGGTGTTTGAGAGTCCCTGCATCCTTTCAGGTTACTTTATTAATGTTACTAGGTGTTATTTACTGGCCTGACTCTGCCCGTGTGTTCTTTTACACTTCAGCTCTTCAATGGACTATGTATGGTCTTTTGCTGCAGGACTTACATGGCCGACAATCTCAGTAATGAGGTGCATTGTGGGTACCGTACACCCCACTTTCTCACATCTCCAGAATCCCTGGTATTTGGAAGCATTCAGCTGGCCGTATCGTGTAGCCTACGTAACCTCCGATAATTCCTTCCCACATTAGATCCGCTCCAGGCTGGTAATGGTGAGGTTCTGAGAGTTTATTACCTTCATCACAGCGATATGCAGCTGGCTTTAGTTTCCAGAATGTATGAAATAACTAGAACTGCCAGTGTACAGCATGCATTCTATACTGGCCCGCAACACTCAAAATCTAGTACAGCATGCATCCTATAAGCTCTTGTACCATTCAGAATCCGGCACAGCATCCATCCTATGAGCTCCGAGTCCGCCACAGCATCCATCCTATAAGCTCCTGTACCAGAGTCCGGCAGAGCATGCATCCATAAGATCCCATACCGTTCATAGTCTGGCACAGCATCCATTCTATGAGCTCAGGGTCCGGCACAGCATCCATCCTATATACTCAGGGTCCGGCACAGCATGCATCCTATAAGCTCCTGTGTCATTCAGAGTCCGGCACAGCATGCATCCTATAACTCCCGTACCATTCCATGTATAAACTACAGCATCAGCCGGCCTCCAAGTACAGCTCACCACCCATAGCCCGCATACTGGGTGCGGTACCTGCATGTATCGCCCATATAGACTGCAGTAAGTCTGGCTTCAAACGGGCCGAGTCAGTATGTCGGTTAACGGGAGGCTTTAACAGACACCAGACCCAGCGGCGAAGAAACCGGGACACCGCGCGGGGCAGCCCTTCATTACTGGGGCATTCCGTGCCACCGAACAGGGAAAGGGCTAATCAGCTGCGGAGCGGCGGCCCGATCACGGCGGACATATAAACGGTTACTCACAGTGACTGCTCCAGGACTTGAGCAGCGACTTGATGCTGATCTCAAAGAACACGGACTCCTGCAGACTCAACATGATGGCCGGCGGCCGCGGTCACTCTCTTCTCAGAGGCTGCCGGTGTCGCTGCTTCATTACATGCAGGCTCGGAATGACGCACGGCTCGCTGCAGACACTCGGCAGGGACGGGGGGGGGAGAGAACACCCGGCACACTGTACTGTCAGAGGGGCTCAAGGACATCCCCACCTCTCCTGCGGCGGGAACATCAAGTCACCGCACGGGGGATTTAACCCTGTGCTAGCCGGGGCTCGGCGCTTGTTAGTAAACAGACGAGGAGCTGCGATCAGGAAGCCCACGGGCAATCTCTCCACATTCCGTGTGACTCAATTAGTTAAAACGCGTCACAGGATCTCGCGTGTTCCCATCAGCAGCTGGCCGTCGTCCTGCTGCCCGTCTCTGGCCGGGGCATTCTTTCCACGATTCCTGCCACGGAGCAGTGACCGGGTATATGCACTCGAGATGCCGCTGGAAAGGGGATGTAACGAGCGCCGAGCCGCCGCTCTCAAAAATTACTTGGCTAATTTCAAAGTGTCTTTCCGGTCCCTCAAAGCGTCTGACGCCGGCGCCTAATTGCAGCGCCCACCTACATTACAGCACTGCCATAAAGTGCGGCGATATGCATTAACCCCTTCCCGACTGCATTCGTTCAGTGAGGGCTTTTATTTGCTATAGTTTGTGACATTAAAGGTTCTTCATTACAGATCCACGAGGGAGCCAAGCGCGTCACCGGACCGATCAACGTACCGGCTGCATCAAACACACCGCCGGACATCATCCGCCCGAGAAAAGCCTCTTAAAGCGGCCCTGCAGCTCGGCGCCGAGAAATGCTCTTCCCTTATGAGTCGCAATCCCCTTTAGCAATGAAATGGTTAATCAAAAGAAACCGTGACAGACGCCCATATAAATGTCAGGCCTGCATTAACCCTTTTCTTCCTGGCATCACATTGCAAATGAAATACTTAGTTTGCTGCAGCTAAAGGGCCAGGTGTGTGTGACAGGCTTGTCAGGGGAGCGGAGATTGCGATATATATATTATATATATATATTATATTATGCATGCGCACATATACATAACACTGGCCCTTACGTTACAGTGATGGCGTACTGGGGGAAAAGCATCTCCAGTAAAAGCGTCACCAATTGCGTAGGAACCGGCTCCTTCCTATTCGGCACTGATGTGATCGTATATAAGACCCCCAAATGGATGCCTTTGCTACCAGTAT
Source organism: Sceloporus occidentalis (assembly GCA_023333645.1). Classification (NCBI taxonomy): domain Eukaryota; kingdom Metazoa; phylum Chordata; class Lepidosauria; order Squamata; family Phrynosomatidae; genus Sceloporus; species Sceloporus occidentalis. The sequence goes on along the minus strand of JALMGF010000107.1, from coordinate 1,292,041 downwards.
GTGAAGATTCATATCCCTGCTTGAATGGAGGTGATTAAGTTAAGTATCTATAATGACAAGTCAAGATTTCCATTTTGTTAACACTTCCTGATGGACTATTAAAGCGTTGATATTTCAGGGTCAGCTCATTTCGAAAGTTCCCAGGCGTGGTTATGGGGGGTTTAATCTTTTGATGGAAAGTAAGTGTGCAGAGATGGTGCTAAACGCGGTGACATCTAGTGACATAGTCTGAGCTGCCACGCCGCGCAGCGCCCGCTACTACCGCTAATCCTGTCACTAGCACCCGGCAGCCAGTGGAACTGCAGCGTCTCAGATAAACCATTCGAGGCTCCGGCTGTGGGGATCATCACACCGGTCTGCTCCAGTGCTAGGGTTCGCTAGGCATGGGTTCGTTTCCCATGATCCCTCGCTCTGCCATGGAATGCCGATATCCTCCAAGCAGGATGGCACTTCCTATACCCAGAATGCCTCCAGCACTTGTGTACCGCCGCGCACCCTCCAAGGGCCGATGCGATGGAGCAAAAGGATTTTCCTGCTAAACGTGCTGAAACAAGGTGACATGCGTGGAACTCCGAAATATCTCGCACACAGTGTTTGGACAGAGCTCCAATCCCCCCGCACATCACTGAACAGACGAGCCGTTTCCCGAACACTAAGCGCTATCATTTAAAAAGGCGGCAAATATTATGACGGCGCGGAGCGGGCGCTGATCCGGAGCCCTTGCGCTCGCAGCTGGCATTTTCCATCATCCGCGAACCCGCTCTGTAACAGACCGCGTGGCACAGCAGCGATCCGACGCCTGAGAGCGGCTGCCAACAACAAAATTCTTCACATTGTCAAGCGGATGAAAGAAAAACACCGTCCCCAAAACGCGGCTTTAACCTGTAAAGCACCGGGGGGCACGGCGATGCATTCACGCAAACACAGCAGCCCTCCAAACACATTCAAATATCAAACGAGCAGGCCCAGGGCACCCCGACCGGTACTCACGCAGTTAAATACTTTGCCGCCAATAGAGAACACAATGCACCCCTTGCGCTAAAATGTGCTGGGGAGGAATCACAAAGCAAAGAGCAGCTGCTGATCTAACGGCTCCCTCTAATAACACTTTTCAGCTCGTTTCCATCAAAATCAAGAAAAGAAAGAAAAAAAAAAAAAAAAAGATTTCAAGCACCCAAAAAAAACACAAGAACAGCTTTTCTCGATTAGTTTATGAAATACAAAATATTACAGGGGAAATGGACACAAACCCCCTCAGAAGAGTAACTCGCAGTGTCACATCACGAGAAACACAAATAAAATAGTTATGACATTTACTATTCTGTACGCATCCCATTGTGGTGGGATGGGGCTTTAAAAAATTTACCCCAGGTTCCCTATCGGATTGCTGGAGATGTAGGCTGGAGCAAGGGACTTTCAGTCACATATGGTGGAGCTGTCCCAAGATTAGACAGACTTGGATTGAATTATTTAGTATTATTTCTAATCTTATAAACGTTAGTTTGGTACCCTCACCGGAACAGGCACTGCTGCATCTTAATATGGCCACTAAACCACCCAACAAGAGGGCTTTGGTCATACAATGTTTTTTAGCCATGAAAATAGTTATTGCCAGAAACTGGAAGCAGCAAGAATTAATACCTATTGGGAACATCTTAAATCAGATCAAATTTCAATGTCAAATGGAGCGGGGTTATTACCAAACACGTCGGGAGATTAATACATTTCATTGAATCCGGGATACCTGGTTGGGGTTTGCCCTTTCTGCAGAATGTTAATAATTTTCGGTATGTAAACAACAAGTATTGAGTTCCAATGTGTGAATGGTAGTAAGTTTGAATGTGTGGGGTCTTTTTTCTTTTTTTGTCCCCCTTACTGGATGCTGTAATTCTTTGGTTTTGATATTATTATTATGTTGTGTTGTATATTGATATGTTGATGTTTTGTTCTTTTTATTATTTGTTATTTCTTTGGAAAATAATAATAAAAAAAAACAATAAATAACATTGTGACCACAAAGAATTTCAACACTTAAAATCTTTCAAACCAAGAGAAGGGAAATGTATACATTTGCGAAGGTGTCCTGAGAGTGTGGTAGATAAGTGGATCGCCTCCCAGCAGAAATGGTAGAGGCTAATACATTGAGGGAATGTAAAGATGCGAGAAAGGCCTGAAGCTATCCTGACTCTAAGGCGAGACTAACGGCTGATAAAAGGCAGACTGGACAGGCTGCTTGCGATACCGTCCGCTCTAGCAGCTCATATGCGCTTCACCTATACATGGATACCCTACAGATCCTCTATACGGTCACCCCAAAGACACCAGACATATAGTCTCAACACCCCTCTCCAATAATAAACACTTATGGTGTAAAGGTATATAAAAAAAAATAAAAGCAACCCCAACAAAGGGTTACGGGAACCGAATCCCAATTAGGAATTCTGGATGTGAGTGGTGCTGCTAAAGTCACCAAACAGCAGCATTTCTACCCAAAGTGCCATTTCTCTGGATGGAGACGGCGAAGGATACAGCTTCCTTAAGCAATCAATGACGGAAAAACCCGGGCATGGCTGCCCCTTTAACGGCATAACATATAAAAGCACCTCAGAATATTAGAGAACAGCCATTAATCCCACCATCATTTAACGCTGCGGCCGAGAACCAGGCTGGGATTATGCATTCAGCACGAGCCGTAAACAAAAGGTTTACAGCACATAGCTGGACATGCGCTGGACCAAAGGGTTACAGACAGGGGTTAAACACATTACTGTCCCATAATTTATTGATTTATATAGCACCATCATATTCCGCAGTGCTGTACAATGGGTACACTGACAGAAGCGAAACGTGTACAGTACAATGTATCAGATGGACATGGTATATACGGCCGTCACCCGAGAGATCACACTTGGCTGCCTCGTTATCGGGACGGTGCTCGATGTTCCCGTCCGAGGTCACGCAGAAGTAAACGGCCCGCGTGCTCAGCGAGGAAACAAAGTGTTCCCGTCCGACCATCGCTGGGGAAACGGCACAAGACGTGGACAAAGGACACAATGACAGGAAAAGCTACTGATGTGCGATCTACGCAAAGTCACACACTGCGACGGCCACGATCTTGTCGCTGGCTCGAGGAATTCTAATGCAGAAATCAAGACAAGATATCCAACCTTACAAAGTTCCCTGCAAAACACATCTTAAAGCTGCTTATTATGAGACTGTATTAACGGCTTGGGATAAGGGGACCTAGCCCTTCAATGTGACACAAGCGGTATAATGTATTTATATCGTATGCCGGCATGCAGCGTTTGCACTGGGCAGCCTCAAGAGACTGAACAGATGGGAACTGTGATTGGCTGCCACGGCCAAGCCCCCAAACTCTTTCATATGGATTCAAACTTATTTTCACGTGCCATTTTATGATAATCTTCTAAGAATTTTGCAGTTTTTTGTACTCCAAAATAGTAGATTTACAACAAATCAGTGTTTCTTTTGCGTTACGGATTCCTGCCGGATCACAAGCCTGAGGCATCTACCTCACAGCGTTTCCCTTTATTGAGCATGAAGAACGGCCGCCCCGAACCACATCTTTACACTAGTAGGACAGATTGGCTGACATTTATTTTCATGCTAGATGGTGCAAATTATGTTTAAGTGGAACTGCATCTTTAAGCACGGAGCATTTTCGGTACACTTCTTGCTGCAGCAGTTCGAAAAGGTTATAAAGGGTTAAAAAGCCAATCAGATGAGTAGGTCAGGCGCGTGGCGCCAAAGGACCGCCGAAGAGCAAATGCACTACAGAGAATCTTATCTTAAATATTTACCATAACAAAAAGACAGCAATTATTATGTATCGATTGATATAGCGCCATCATATTCTGTAGCGCTGTACAAAAGCCTTAATGCTGTGTGATTAACGTAACGTTTTCTTTTCCCAGTGACAGATCACCATTAACAAAGCTTGGAAAGTTGGCAGCTACAGTTTGTGCAAAAGAAAAAAAAAATACAATACCCCCCCCCAGGAAAAAAAACTACTACTACTAAAAGTAACGGCAAAATATTAATCCTCCCACAGCCACAACATAATAACCTCCTTCCAATTATAAACTTGACAGCTGCTCCAAAACAAATTCCAAACTCATCAAGAGCACCAGCCGTATCGCTTTCATCCACAGCCGTAGCGGAGGATTTGGGGTTTTCTTCCCACATATCAGCACAATACTTTTCTGTCTGTTTCCCGAGGGCTTTAAACACCCAGAAAGGATGATAAGGTTTGACCCAGAGCTAAACTTCTGGAGTGAGCGATCCAAACGCTGCATCATTTTAACGACGCACACGCCCTCCAAAGCTTGAAACGGGCATGCTGGGGGGGAGGGATTGCTCCATACCCACAACGTCAGAGTTGTATCAATGCCATGGGTGGTTGATTTCAACACTTTGCCCTGGATCGCCCCCCAACTTCGAAGGCTGTATGGCCTATATGGAAACAGAACTGGCTCTATTGATACGCCCATCAGTGATTACCGGCAGCTTCTTGATCTCAGAAGACCGTGTTGGTGGTTGTCTCCATCTTTTCTTCTCCACTACGCTGCTTCAAAAAGCAACACAGGAGTGAGGAGCCAAGAAAATTCATTCAGAAAGTACTCTTTTCTCAGAGACTTCTAGCACGGATTAAGCGATTGCAGAAGCGCGATAAAACACAACGTATTTGGAGTGAAGACTCAAATTACCCAAGATCTACACCGGCCATACAGCCTTCCAATTACAACTGAAAGCAAAAGGGCAGTTACCCAGGGAATGGAGACATCATCATCATCATCATCACCATGCTTCAACATAGAGTATGTAACTACAGCAACATTCCCTGACCACATGTAACAGACTGAACTTTCTCTGCACCCATACAATGCCTTGATGGGGCAAATGAGTGCAGTGGGCAGAATAGAGAGGGTATTATACTGGGGTATTTAAGACTGTTTTCTTTTCGTTAAAAAAACCCTCTTTGCATGTGTTTTCAGGCAGCTGCATATTGGCCATTTATAAGTGTTATAGCTCCTCATCCAATGTACTAAACACCCTGACTACTCATACAGCCTGTGGGAAACAATACAACATCTCCGTCCAACCAGCCGGATACCATCACCAATGAACATCTATGGAGAAACGGACTTCATTGGTATCGCCATAAAAATCCACTCAATGTGGTGATGTTTTGGGTGACTGTCTCTCCTCAATGACAGGTCTGCAGATAAAGAAGGTTTATTGGAACAAAAAGAGATACAGAACAAGTCAGTGCCAGCTGACATTACTGTGTGCAGCACATGGGGCTCCCCTTTAATTTACTTAATGTTCTCAATTATCAAATATATAAAACATGGTTACCCAGCCGATATAAGCCAGGCTCTGTGAAGCATCTGCCAGGTGGTACGTGGAGCTCCATGTGGGTTTTATTCGCTTAATGTAGTTATTCTTCAGTGACTGACAACACAATGTATTTTCTTAATAAAGGAATCGACATGCTGAAGGAAACAACCCTCCCATTTTAGCACTAAATCCTACATGCTACAGCAATACCCCATGAAGTGTCTTGTTTTAGGATTACACATCACACTCTTCTGCTCGGTACACGATTATGCCAATTCCAGGGCACCCACACCCACACAAAAATGGATGTGACTCACGTCAGAGCGGCCAAATCCACGGCTCAACCTCTCCCAACAGTGATGGAAAAGACTACTTAAAGGCAACTCCTTCCATTCCTTAATTCTTTGAATGCATAGGAGTGTTTTACCGCTTAATGCGATATAAAACTATAACGGCAACATGGGGGCGCATGGCCCTTAATTTTGCATGAGGGTGTTGGGCGGGTAGGGGTTAATAGGGCGGGTAGTATCACAAGCGCATTTTATTTCAGCTGTGCGTTGTAGTTAGGTGAGCTGCTGATTGGCTATGGGTCGTGTGAGAGATTAAGGCGGGAAAGGTAACTAGCCAGCTTGTATTGCGTTGGGGCCCCCCCCTTGTCGTGGTTTTTATTGAGGGTATGGGTCACCTGCCCATTAAGGGGGGGTGGACAGCTTTTCATGGTTATGGTTAATAAACGGTTAATTTTAATTGTGGTTTTATTAAAGCCTCAATAAAATACCACGGCCTTTTTATATCCAAGTTCATTTGTCTGTGTGTTTATTTAAGGTTATTTGCACATACACCACTCATGTTTTTTGTTTTGTTTTTTTGCTAAAGTTTTAAGAAAAACGTAAATTCTTGTACAGAACTGCCAGGAGAGAGCCAATAAGTAATCTCACTCAATGAGTCTATTAGCCTTTTGGACACTCCGACTGCAATAGGAGGGAAAGCTACATGGGTGCCGGACACAATATGGAAGGCCGATCCAGGACACACTACTAAACCCAGCGGCCTGTCCTCCTCTGGTCTGAAGAGTATATGCTTGGTGTTTTATTTGCAATTTCACATTACATTTACATATAAGGCGGCACTTTTGAAGAGGCGGCACTCTGCCGCCCCAAGCCCTTTTTTTTTTTTTAAGCGGAGGAGAGAGAGGGGCGCCGAGTGGTTTTAGCTCATCAAGTTTTCAGTACCCGCTCGGCGCCCCTCTCTCTCCTCTGCGAGCCCTCTAGCCCGGTCTCGGTGCCGGCTTGTAATGCTGAGCGCCGGAATATGACGTCATTTCCGGCGCTCAGCAGTAAAGCAGCGCGCACCATGGCGGAGCAGGGAGACTCGCCGCAGGACTCCTGAAAGGTAAGTGAAGTACAAAGGGGGGGGGGGGGGGTGTAGGGTAGATAATGGGTGGAGGGGGGGTGTAGGGTAGATAATGGGCGGGGGGGGGGTGTAGGGTAGATAATGGGCGGGGGGGGGTGTAGGGTAGATAATAGGGAGGGGGGGGGTGTAGGGTAGATAATAGGGAGGGGGGGGGTGTAGGGTAGATAATAGGGAGGGAGGAAGGGTAGATAATGGGGGGGGGGGGCATTAGGTCTTGGGCCAGCCCTGGGTGTCAAGATCTAGATTGATCAAGCGGTGAGAAAACACTGCAGTCAGATAAACTTACCAGGATCCGAATGCACAGGGAATTAAAAACAAATTGAAGAAATGATTAAAAATGGTGTAGAAAATGTAATTAATTGTCAACCTTCGCATAACGGGAAGAAAAGTGCAAATTCTAAGAGACCTACATAACTTTTAGCAGAAATAAATTGGTTTCTCCAGATTAACAGCAGAAGGTATTGCACATTACAGCCCGGCGAGGGGATTCAGAGCGCGGCCGCCTAAAAACGTCATAATGAATAATAAGTAGCAGCTTTAAGTCATCGGCATTTTATAGTGTAAACTACTGAAAAGCACCAATCTGCATTATTTTACTTTCTGGAAAAAGATCCTACACAATAGAAAGCCCCAGCACTATACCAGCACTGGATTTGGAAACCTGTCACGAAAGAGGACGCAACTAATGTCTTTTTACAGGGCGGAGAGGTCCAAGTGTTGGTTGCAAGCTGGTTACAGGTTCAGTGGCCCACTAGGTATTAGCTCTAAAACCTCCTGGAACAGTCCTGGCCGCTTACATACTATAGGTACCTTAAATAGATGAATTTATGTATCCTTAAAGCCGAACAGAAGATTTTAACCCCTTCAGGACCGGGATTTTGATACTAAGGTGGCGCTAAAGGACCGGAGCCGTTTTTGTGTTTTTGCCATGTCTTTCTTCAACTGTAATTTCTCTCTTATCAATTGGTGCACCCACACAAATCATATATTGTTTTTTTCAGCACAATAGACTGGAGATTGTAGGGGAGGAGTCTCTCTGATCAGTCCTACAGGACTGATCAGAGGACTTCTGGGGGCTCGTTTTTGCTGTTGCTGGTCTGCCTGGGCTTCCAGGCAGACCACCAGCAGCAGAACCCCCTAAAAAAATGGGAATTAACCCCTTCAATGCCGCGATCGCGGCATTGAAGGGGTTAACGCTGCACTGACGCTCTCATGGAGCGATCAGGCAGCAGGGGGGTGTTGGATCAGGCCCCCACACTTGTGTGGGGACCCATTCAATACCCCCCCACCCTTCCCTGAAGCTGCCTGTGGCAGCTGAAACCGCGATTGCAGATTTTTCTGCAATCGCAGTTTCTGCCTAGAGAATCAGTCCGTGGGAGTGATCGTGGGCTTGGGGGGGCGGGCTTAGACAGGCTGTGCTGTCTGCCCAGGACAGACAGCAGCAGCGCCCCCACGATCACCGCGATTGTGGTGATGTGGGGGCGTTTTTTGGAGGAGACGTACCTAGTACGTCCCGGTCTACCGGTGACTGTTAACCAGGAAGTACCAGGTACGTCCCGGTACTGAAGGGGTTAAGCACTGCTTAAGTGGTTTAAAAGAGGAATTGTGCACTTAAGTAAACACTAAATGGCATCTGGTGGCCTTGTACCGAGTCCCGACCGAGTCTCATGAAGCCCGGGTTCAAGGAGTTACAGAGAGACTTTAACGTTTCAGTTTCTATTTCAGAGGAAGACGTTACATCGCACTCTGTGCAAACCCACATTCTGCTACAATGATAAACAGCTTTCACCTTCCACCTTTGATTGTGTAAAAAAAGAAACAAAACAAACTTAAAACTACAATCGCCGCGCCAACGCTAAAGGGTAACCGACATCACACGACTTCCACAACCTCCTCTAACACCTTACAGACATATTTTTGTTCCAGGACAGATAAGGCTTTGTAACTATTTATTAGGAATAGGAAAGGAACATTTTTGGATGAGTTCCGGCTTTATCTGTGTGTAACATTAACCTTAATAGAGCAATGGCTCACATGAATTGGTGTATGCCAAAAACTCCCAGCAATCTCAGCTCCCTGCACTTCTCATTCTCATCACATAATGATTAGAAATGGGTTCTCCGCAGCACCGCTTTCTTGATCGCTTCGCTGGATACGGGACTGTTAGACTGCCCTCTCCCCGCAATGCCTGGTATAGGCACTGCAGCAGAAATTGTAACCCATGAGGTACCGGCCATGTCTTTGGTCCTCTAGGGACTGTTCACTTGGTCCTAAAGTAATTCAATTGAAGGGCCTACTTTATGGTCAGTCTGCAGTTCCCCAATGTATCTGAACCGCAAGGACAGAGACGCTCGCCAAGACTTCTTCCTCAATGGGATACGTATTCCAACAACTAGAAGAGCTCGCAGGACACATTATAACTTTTGTGTTGTGGGCCACTCTCCCACGTAATGGTTACAATACATAACCCATGAATGTGCATTTTTATTTTTCACAAGCACTGGAGTAAAATCCGTGTGAAGTGTCTTAGGTGTGCCGTATTAAGGAGTGCCACACACGGTACGCTGCCCCCTCCTTAGTTTGTCAGCTTCTCCACGTGTACTGCACACAAAGAACGAGCCGGAACCTCTCACAGTATAGAGCGTTATGATATAAACACAGAAAAACAAAGCAAAAAGCAGAAGCTATGTATGTATCCCATATACATGTGTGTACACGATGCACCGATATCTTTATATGGAAGGCTTTGTGGGGGTTTTTGTCCAACCGAGAAGGTACCCCGGTATGGCAATGACAACACACACTGCGAAAACTATTACTTCACAAAATCAGAAGCAAGCTCGTTTTTAAAGATGTCCTTTAAGAAAATTAGCATAACCTTCAGCTCCTTTTGTAGAGAAATTTAAAAGAGCACGGTTTCCTTATTCTGGTAACTGATTAACCTTTTCTATAATAAGTACATCATCTTAGGAACTTTTGAAATCCCCCCCCCCCGGTTTAGGACCCCTGGCATGGGCGCTGATTAGGGGCTGTCATGTTTTTACGTCTGTCAGAAAACACTACACATAACCACATCTGGGAAGTCTACCGGTTTAACCCGGAGTCTCCGGCTGAAGTGCTGCTCTCCCGGATCTCGGGGACGCTATCCTCCTTCCCTGCGTTTATCCGCACCCAGACACCCTCCTACTGCTAACCCTGCGTTTAGCCACGACCCAAACGTCCTCCCGCTCCCAACCCATGTAATGCTCGTAAACATGCACGGAATAGACATGAAGCTATCCTGAATATAAGACAAGACCAAGGACCGTTGTCACTATATGACTAAATGGGCAGACTAGATGGGCCAAATGAACAATAAAAGGTCAAAGATCTATGGACATTATACCAAAACTTACAAAAAAAAAAAATCTATAGAATAATCTGAAAAAAAAGTCAAAAAAAGATCTTCATATTTTGGTCTAACTACAGAAAACCAGCGAGGCTGGAGAGTCCGTATTAGAGAGGTCTGCATATGTAACCGATTCAGGGCACTCTCACTTATTCACCAAATATTTGATAATCATGGGTGTAAAAACTGAATCTTGAGCCACCTAAAGCAAACACATCATTCCTGAAGCCCTGTTTGAGAACACCTGATTGATGTGCTTACAAAAGGTGTACCTTTCCTCACTCATTTAATGAACATGAAACATCACACCAATATGGTTTCACCACTTAGCACACATACACTCATATTATCTTTAACAATCTCTACACATAGATATACATCATATCTTTATAAACACGTATATATTATATATATGGTACATACACAGAACACATTGTTAACTCGCAGTTCTGCATGCTAGCTGCTTATAAGTTGGTTAAATAGACTACAAGTGATGATTGTTGTCTGCCAATTCCCAAACCACTATGACATAAGTAATAATAATTACAGCGTTAACAATACCTAGAGGCCGTCTTTTATATCTGTAGTTTACTTTCTGGAAGTCCGTCTCATGGTCCTCGTCTATGGTCTGTCCCAAAGACAGCAGGCTTACGCGTCTCATCTTTAGGAGTCTTGGGGAGCTTTCGCGCACGGTGGCTCCGACCCCCAAGACCACCTCTCCAGAAACTGCTGAGGGCACTACCCTTTTCAAAAAATCCATTCTCGATCACATCCCTGACAAAAAGCCAGCTCCGCTCTGGCAGCAAACACCCGGCAAAGAGTACTTACAACTTCCTTGAAAACACACATTAAGGTGGACTTGCCGGGCTTGCTTTGCATAGTGATGTCACCGTAATGCTGGGCGGTTCCAGACAACAACAGGTCAACAACCAGCTGTTACAGAGTACATTCTAACCCCTATGTACTGTACAACCTGATAAAACACACGATAGCGACCTCATAAACCAACGGCAATAAAGGCTCCGACACACAGGGGCTTTGTTACTGCCACAGACAGCACTAGCAGGTATACTGCCGCCGATTACACAATTAGAAACTAATACAGAGTTTACCAAAGCAGGCCAGTTTTAGCTCATTCGCGTTAACTTGTGGGTACGCAGGCGGCTGGGAGGAGTGAGACTGTTTGAGAAGATAAGGCTTATCGCCAGCACAGGGCTCCATCAGGAGGGTCACGTACTGTACATCTCTGCTAAACACTTCGGCACCTTCTCGCGGCTCCGGAGAACGCTTACAGAGCTACAATGTCGAGAAATGAGAGTAGAACTTTACGGTTCTTAAATCACATTTACTAAATAGAGACGATAATGTTGAATAAAAGCGCTAGCTGGATTTTCTCTGTAATCCAGAACAATCTGCAGAGATGGTACAAAAAGTTAGATCAGAACTAATTAAGGGGCCACACTCGCCTGACTGTATGCCAACTATAGAAACATAAGTATGCCATACTATTCTTGCTTTTGCACCAACACTCAGTTTTAGGGAAGTTTTAGAGAGTATTATTATTTACTGATTTATAAAGCGCCATCATATTCCGTATCACTGTATAATGGATAAAACAGGAATTAACAAAGAGCCACACAGCATAACAATTTCGACTTACAGAAAAAAGAGGAGAGTACCAGCTCTCCCTTTATCAAGGCAACAGCTTCTCAAGTAATCTCAAAGCTCACCCTTAAAACTCCATGAAGAGAGACATTACTAAATACTGACTGCAATGTCTTATGAGCGAGGGGGGGCACACATCAACTCTTGAAAAGCTTGTTTTCACTCGTTATGCAGTAGGTATGTTTAAAGGTATTTCACACCAAAGTAAACAAGTAGAATTAGTACTTCTTCCTCTTCACAAGAGATCGTGCTCTCCTGAATAGAATAAATCACAAATAGTATATAACTAGATTATAAAACTGCAGAACAGCTTCTGAAATGGCCTCTTTTTCCAAAAAAACAAACAATATTTGCACACAAAACAAGAACGTAAAAAATGTAAATAAGGAGGGCCATGCAGATCAATAAAGCAATACTGAACGATGCTTGCCGATTTCACAATTCCCAGGTAAACACACACAATATCGAAAAATAATTACAAAATTCTGTGAAGTACATGAATAGAAAAACATATTTGTAAGTGAAATATGGGAGGTGTCAGATTTTCTTTCAGTTTCTTTCTCAGAAAACGGACCGTTTAAAATGAATACTTCTGCATAAAGTATTGCTGATCCCAAGTACAGAAGAAGTGGATTTAAAAACTAGAGCTGTGTGACCCAGACTAGGGCCCTGCGCGGGACTGTTTTCTTAATCCCGCTCCCGCTGAATTTCTGACCATTACCGCCCATTCCCGCAACATGTATCCACTCCCACCCGCTCCCGCAACATATGTTCCACTACCCCCCGCTCCCGCAAACATTCTGTCACAGCACACTGTGCCCCTGATATGCCTTATAGCCCATGCTATGCCTTATAGCCCATGCTATGCCTTATAGCCCATGCTATGCCTTATAGCCCATGCTATGCCTTATAGCCCATGCTATGCCTTATAGCCCAAGATATGCCTTATAGCCCAAGATATGCCTTATAGCCCATGATATGCCTTATAGCCCATGATATGCCTTATAGCCCATGATATGCCACTGTGCCCCCCCCAGATATCTCTTATAACCCCAGAGATACCACCAGATCGCACACAGTGTCTCTTCTCTTATCCCGCCCAGGGGAAGCAGGAACGGAGTCATACGACATGACGTAAATTCACGTGACTCCGCTGGGTTCCTGGGCAGAACAAGAGAAGAGACGCTGTGTACGAGCAATGCAAACGCCCAAAAAACCGCCCACACCCACAAGTTTCTTGACCAGTCCCGCGGGACCCGCATCCCGACGTAGTCCTCTAACCCAGACCGTTACAAAACCCAGCAGCCTAATGACACAGACTTCTGCATGCCATCGGGGACTGGGACACACATAGCCCAGCACAGGTGACAGTCAACTTGCTTTACTGGCAGACCCTACAATGCTTCACATTAGTCAACCTCAAGGCAAGCCCTAACAAGAACGTCTGTGGCCCTGGCTTTGCTGGCTGTTTCCTGTATCTCAGCACCCTAGGCAGCTGCCCAAGTCACCTATACCATAAGACCAGCAATATACAATAGGAATTATCATTATAATCACACAAAAATTATTTCCCTTCCAAATGTATTTTCTGCTAAGATTAAAGTTCCCTTGCCACTAGAAGTCCGAGAAAAGGTTAACCATTACTCCATGATTCCTATACATTATATAATAATGTACACCAACAAAATACATTGACATTTAAGACAAAGCAGTCTCTGAACTTCATTTTCAATTATAAAGCCACACTTGTATATGTGAATATATAAAAGGGATAGGTATAATGCTATGCTGAAGACAAGTTCAAGGAACAAGTAAAGTTTGAGGTCTTTATAGGGAAAACATGGGCAGACTGGATGGTTCTTATCGTCAGTCAAATTCTAGGTTTCTATGTTCTTGGAGACTGGATAGTGTGCTTCCAAGTAATGCAGCCCCCTCCTTGCACCAGCATCACCCCATTCACCGATGGTGAAGACTGACAAGACATGAGCGGGATCTACCTGCAGAAACTTCTCCATACCAAGGTTAGACAGGCTAAGTTGAGAACACACAGGATCTTCTCTAGTAAATGCTTGTAAGAGTCAATAATCTGCTGAAGATCTCCGTTATTTCACTTGAGAGCATTAGGTTGTGGACAGTGTACAGATATCACAACAATCTACTCACATTATTAGAGACGGGTCCTGGTGATAGCCTGCAGTTCAGAGCATCTATCTTAGTATCAGGATGCCAGAGCTGATCAGCAGAGTGGAATGTCTGGCATGGGACCATCAGAGGACAGCGAGTTCCTGCAGCTAAGAGGTGAAGGACATGGTCATTAGAAAGATCACAACAGTGTAATAGTCAAAAGACAGCCAGCAATTCCTACATACTTTGATTTTGAGGCTTTAACATCTGTATAAAGAAAGATGCATGTATGGAAATATTGATCTATACATTGTGGTCGAGCACATTGAGGAATAAAAAGCATGCACTTACCACTAGTCTTACATGTTTTATTTATACCATGGGTAGATCCTGGGTGGGGGTGCTATGGGGCTGTTGCACAATCTGGGTTTACCTCTTTATAGCCCTAATTTCCAGGGAAAGGCAGGGTAATGTAACGTTACATTGCATGACCACACGGTAGTAGTGCGACAGCTTGCACAGACAGGCTGAGGGTTCACGCAGGATAAACGAGTTGCATGAATACATGTGATTGTATGTGTGCGCGCACGCGCGTTACTGTGACTGTATGTGTGTGCGCACGCGCGCGTTACTGTGACTGTATGTGTGTGCGCACGCGCGCGTTACTGTGACTGTATGTGTGCGCACGCGCGCGTTACTGTGACTGTGTGCGCGACTGTATGTGTGCGCACGCGCGCGTTACTGTGACTGTGTGCGCGACTGTATGTGTGCGCACGCGCGCGTTACTGTGACTGTATGTGCACACGCGTTACTGTGACTGTATGTGTGTGCACGCGCGCGTTACTGTGATTGTGTGTGTGCGCGCGTTACTGTGACTGTGTGTGTGCGCGCGACTGTATGTGTGTACGCGCGCGTTACTGTGACTGTGTGTGTGCGCGCGTTACTGTGACTGTGTGTGTGCGCGCGTTACTGTGACTGTGTGTGTGCGCGCGTTACTGTGACTGTGTGTGTGCGCGCGTTACTGTGACTGTGTGTGTGCGCGCGTTACTGTGACTGTGTGTGTGCGCGCGTTACTGTGACTGTGTGTGTGCGCGCGTTACTGTGACTGTGTGTGTGCGCGCGTTACTGTGACTGTGTGTGTGCGCGCGTTACTGTGACTGTGTGTGTGCGCGCGTTACTGTGACTGTGTGTGTGCGCGCGTTACTGTGACTGTGTGTGTGCGCGCGTTACTGTGACTGTGTGTGTGCGCGCGTTACTGTGACTGTGTGTGTGCGCGCGTTACTGTGACTGTGTGTGTGCGCGCGTTACTGTGACTGTGTGTGTGCGCGCGTTACTGTGACTGTGTGTGTGCGCGCGCGTTACTGTGACTGTGTGTGTGCGCGCGTTACTGTGACTGTGTGTGTGCGCGCGTTACTGTGACTGTGTGTGTGCGCGCGTTACTGTGACTGTGTGTGTGCGCGCGTTACTGTGACTGTGTGTGCGCGCGTTACTGTGACTGTGTGTGCGCGCGTTACTGTGACTGTGTGCGCGCGCGTTACTGTGACTGTGTGTGTGCGCGCGCGTTACTGTGACTGTGTGTGTGCACGCGCGTTACTGTGACTGTATGCGCGCGTTACTGTGACTATGTGTGCACGCACGCGCGCGTTACTGTGACTGTATGTGTGCGCACACACGCACGCGTTACTGTGATTGTATGTGTGCGCGCGTTACTGTGACTGTGTGTGCGCACGCGCGCGTGACTGTGACTATGTGTGTGCGCGCGCGTTACTGTGACTGTGTGTGTGCGCGCGTTACTGTGACTGTGTGTGTGCGCGCGTTACTGTGACTGTGTGTGTGCGCGCGTTACTGTGACTGTGTGTGTGCGCGCGTTACTGTGACTGTGTGTGTGCGCGCGTTACTGTGACTGTATGTGTGTACGCGCGCGTTACTGTGACTGTGACTGACTGGGTATGTTGGCGTGAATGCTGCTCCAGAGATCAGGTTCTGGTATACTCTTGCTAATTAATGCACAATTATCAATGAACTATAGGTCCACACTAAGTTCCTGCGTTTCTTAAGAAATTATTGTCATAATAAATATACTCTTTGTAGACGTCACATGACAATGGTACTACCGTATTTGCTCGATTATAAGACGACCCTGATTATAAGACGACCCCCCAAAATCTGAATATTAACTTAGGAAAAAAAGAAAAAGCCTGAATATAAGACGACCCTAAAGGAAAAAAGTTTTACCAGTAAATGTTAATTCATGTAAACTATTTTTTTTAATAAAAGCTATGATTGAGAAAAATATTTTTTTTGTTTTTATTTCTTGTATTTTCCAGCCTGTCCCCCAGTTACGCACATCTGCCCCCAGGCTTGCCACACCAATATGGCACTGTGGCCCATGATATGCCTTTTAACCCTCTATATGCCACTGTGCCCCATGGTATGCCTTTTGACCCCCTATATGCCACTCTGCCTCCAGAAATGCCTTATACCCCTATATCCCATTCTGGCATTTAGGGGGTTAAAATGCATATTATGGGGCAGAGTGGCATATAGGGAGGTATAAGGCATTTCAGGAGGCAGAGTGGCATTAAGGGAGTTAAAAGGCATTGTATAGAGCACTCTGCCTCCAGAAATGCCTTATACCCCTATATGCCACTCTGGCATTTAGGGGGTTAAAATGCATATTATGGGGCAGAGTGGCATATAGGTGTATAAGGCATTTCAGGAGGCAGAGTGCTCTATTAAATGCCCCCTTAACGCCACTCCAGAAATGCCCTATGCCCCCATTTAACACACACACACACACACACCCTATACCCCCATTTAACTAACACACACACACACACACACTCTCCCCTCCCCTCCCCTCTCAGCCCTCTCTTACCGGTGCTTCCAGCCGGGGCAGCGGGTTGACGTCGCCTTCTGCTGCAGCCGGAAGGAGGTGGAGTTGGCAGCGGGGGTTTGTATGCGTCCGTCGCTTATACTTTCCCCGGCTGTCAGAGATCAGAGATCTCTGACAGTCGGGGAAGGTCTACGCGACGGACGCAGACAACCCCCGCTGCTAGCCACACCTCCTTCCGGCTGCAGCGGACGTTGTCTACGCGGATCGCGTAGACGTCAACCCGCTGCCCCGGCAATACAGCAGGAAGCACCGGTAAGTGTGTGTATGATGGGGGGGGGGGAGTCGGGTGAGACAGGAGGATCCAGGTCCCCTGCAGCGGTGCGGGGGATCTGGATCTTAGTCTCCTAATCAGACTCTATTTGAGGTCTGATTAGAAGACGACCCCGATTAGAAGACGAGGGGTATTTTTCAGAGCATTTGCTCTGAAAAAAACCTCGTCTTATAATCGAGCAAATACGGTAATTTAGAAATAAAAAATCCTATGCAATAAATGTAAAATAGAAACATTTCCACATTCTGCTTTTGTGAACTACATCACCATTATCAAATGGGCTGAGCCAAGAAAAAAATCATTTTTAAATATTTGTTTTATTTTTATAAACATACATGTGTTTCTTGATCAAACCTCATATTGAAGAACTTCATGTCAGAATATATTAACCCCCCACACACACACCTCTGATGGTAGCAAGCAGCCATATTAGAGTACCTACTCTATGTGCAGATTGCAGGTGATGTACCATGCCGTTATAAAAGGGTTTAATATACACTACTTTCAGGACAGCACGGTAAATCAAGAGGTTGACATATCATAGCATTCTATTATCCCTTATATTTTTCTTCCCGTAGCACAGGTGGTGGGCTTTGCGTTTTCTTGACCCAACAGGAACAGGATAATTACAAAAAAATTTGCAGACAAAGTTTGGCAGGGATGTGAACGCTGTACATTCGTTATGCTTGTGCGCCTCCTTATTTTTGCTAAGGGAAGTTATAGGTTTGTTTACAAATAAACAACATT
Organism: Sceloporus occidentalis; assembly: GCA_023333645.1. NCBI lineage: Eukaryota > Metazoa > Chordata > Lepidosauria > Squamata > Phrynosomatidae > Sceloporus > Sceloporus occidentalis. The sequence goes on along the minus strand of JALMGF010000107.1, from coordinate 1,274,176 downwards.
TACACCGAGACTTGTATTTTTGTTTCAGCAGATTTAAGAAGGGTTTGATGCTGCCTGCTGGCACGGATCATTCATTAGTATGTATCTGTGCGCTCACATGTTCTCCACGGGGCTGGATGTGTGCAAATTGAGATGCGTTCTGCCCCAGCAACTGGATTCACAACAGAACCCAGAGGAGCCAAGTTTTGCTTCCTGCTAGACTGATGTCCCCAGAGCAGGTACAGCAGGGAAGCCCCCGCCAATCCAACCGACTGGTGAAGTGGATTTCAGATGTTTATATCGCCGCTTGCTCACCCATGTCATTTCCCCACCAAGAACCGATTGCATGCCAGTTTCACTTTAATCCCACCGCCCCCGGGTTAGCCCCCCCCCATATTAGGAATTTTTACAAAAGATCATTGCATTTGTTAGATGAGGTTTGATCAACTGTTTTTTTCGTTAGATCTACTCTAAAATAGGCAATATTAACAATCTGTAGCCAGCCCCCCCTCAACAAAAATTTCAACAAAATGTTACTGATTATGATAGCTCTGCGTAAGATCAGGTTTGAGCAGACAAAATTTTTGTTAGATCTAGTCTAATTACTGAGATATTGCATATTTAATAACGGGGGGGCTGGCCCCCCCTCAACTGAAATTTGGAAATTTTTCTAGGGATTTTGGTAGATATTTGTTAGATCCGGTTAGATCAATTGTTTTTTTTTTGTTAGATCTATCACGCCGGAGGCGGTATTCACAATCCTATTTTGTGTGCGGGGGGGATAGGTTTTATTTCCTAAATGCTTTATTTCCTATCTTTTAGCTTTGTATAGCGTTTCCAGGGCCGGCCTTAGGTGTTCAGGTGCCCTGTGCGGACCACCCCCGAATTCCACGGAACAGAGGTAGAGCTCAGCAGGACATAAATTCCAAATTTAAGTTGGAGGGGCAACCCATATGTATTGCTATCCCCCGCACACAAAATAGGATTGTGAATATCGCCTCCTGCGTAGTAGATCTAACGAAAAAGACTGTTGATCTAACCAGATCTAAAGATTATCTACCAAAATCAATAAAAAAAAAAAAAAAAAAAATTCTGTGGGGGGGGGGCAACCTGTATGTATTCCCATCCCTTGCACACAAAATAGGATTGTGAATGCCGCCTCCTGCGCGATAGATCTAACAAACAAAAAAATTGATCTTACTGGATCTAACGGGTATCTACCAAAATCCATTAAAAAAGTTCCGAATTTCAGGAGGGGGGCCAACCCGTATGTATTCTCATCCCCCGCACACAAAATAGGATTGTGAATACCGCCTCCTGCATGATAGATCTAATGAAAAAACCTATTGATCTTACCAGATCTAACGAATATCTACCAAGATCCATTAAAACATTTCCAAATTTCAGTTGGGGGGGGCAACCCGTATGTATTCCCATCCCTCGCACATGAAATAGGATTGTGAATACTGCCTCCTGCGTGATAGATCTAACAAAAAAAACAGTTGATCTAACGAATATCTACCAAAATCCTTAAAAAATGTTCCAAGTTTCAGTTGAGGGGGGCCAGCTGGCTACAGGCTAGCCCCCCCTGAAAAAGATTGTTAATATTGCCTATTTTAGAGTAGATCCAACGAAAAAAAACAGTTGATCAAACCTGATCTAACAAATGCAATGATCTTTTGTAAAAATTCTTAATATGGGGGGCTAACCCGGGGGAGGTTTGAATCCCTGCTCTGCCAGGCTCGTCAAACAGGGAGAAACGGAAGCTACAGCCAAGCTAGAACACCACCATCTCCTTGCTAGCCATGTCCAAGCGTTTTATTATTATTCAGATAGCTCATCAAAAATGGTCTGGCTTGGACTCATCTCCAGCCGCACCAGGGCCACCATGTGAATCTGCGGCCAGGTTGCAGAGGAAGACATGGTCGTCGATCATCTGCAGCCTATTCTTAAAGTAAATGGGTTGTCAACCTTTCATGACCTTAAGTGGCCCCTGCTGAAAATAACTACTGTCCTTTACAGTTCTATTACCATTAACAAAGAGTTCTCCAAAAAAAGATCCCATCCCGTGTCAAAATACACCAATCAATGAACTGTTTCATTACAAAACAGTACAGGCATTGCAATACCACCTGTTCAAGTCCCTTCTAATATTTAAGCAACATGTACAGCCAACTGCTGAATGCCACGGGTCAGCCAATGGTTTGTTTTCTGGATGTTAACCATTTGTGTGCAATGGGTACAATGGGTAAACATTTTTTTGCCATTGGGAAGCGAAGCCAACCTCTGTAGTTTTATTTTAGGATGTAATATATATATATATATATATATATATATATATATATATATATATATATATATATATATATATATATATATATATTATTCTGTGTGTCCCCATAAATTCCTAGTATATGCTAGGTTGTTGAAACATTTGGTTTTCCCCAATATACACAAAGAAAGATTATGAATGAACAAACCTAACAATGGCAAAAATGCAACTGTCACTGAGGTGCGGAAAGCCCTCACATATCTCATATTTACATTATATAGACTTCCTCCAGAGGCGTAATAGCCCAGCAGCCACACTTCCCCACAAAATGTATGGTGGAGGGTCGGAGTGTCATCACAAATAGGTTTTGTGTTATGGTTCCAACTGGTCAACCACGTTCCTTATACATGGCCGGAACTCAGCGTTAAAAGTAACCTAGGACCTTTACAATACCTAGCTTGGTGAAATCCCTCTTGATTGGGTATTGGGTTTTGAAAGTCGTATAAATGTTTTGAAGAAATGTTTTAAAGGAGAACACAAAGCTTACATTAATTCCTATCCTGAACTCATCTCCTCCCCATCCTTACAATAGAAGCCAGAGCTGCCACCAGAAGACCCGCCGGTCACAGCTTCTAACACAATGTATTTATTAAAGCTACCCGGCTCATGGGCTTACAGTTCTAGAATTGGGATTTACTTCAGGGAGGCAAAGACTGGTTGCAGAACCTCTTTCAGGCTAATCAATTTCCTGACCTGAAGCTCTCTCTTTTCCTCACACCGTCCTTACAAAGAACACCCTAAAAATCTGATATACACTCTACACACGTATGTAACAAACAGCATGTCACCATGGGAATTGTCAATAACGCTGCACTGTCCATCAGCACAACCCGTGTAATGTGAAGGTTAAGGTTGCATGAATTGATTAGTCGTGTGTATTGTTTCCTTGCGTGTCTGTGTCATGTGCATCACAGCCTCGTCATTAAACACGCAGCTAGGATGGCGTGGAGGTGTAGCAGTGGCTGGAGCTGACGACAGTCCGGATGACAAACTCTGACTCCCTCTGCATTAAGTATGTTCCAAGGCACCATTCAGCCCAATTTATAGCAAGCCAAGGACATGTATTTGTAGATATAGTTATAAACACATACACACTGTATGGATAAACGTATTGGGACACATCCCTAATTACTGAATTTAGGCGTTTCAAACAGACCCATTGCCACCTGTGTATAAAATCAGGCACCTAGCCACGCAGTCTGCATTTACAACCATTTGTGAGAAAAATGGGTCATTCTGAAAAGCCCAGCGAAATTCAAGCGTGATACTGCGATAGGATAGACGGCACCGCCATAGGATAGACGGCACCGCCATAGGATAGACGGCACCGCCATAGGATGCCATCTTTGCAATAAGTGAAATTTCAACCCTGCTAGATATTCCAGTCAACTGTAAGTGGTATTATTGGCAAAAGGAAGCATTAAGAAACAGCAGCAACTCAACCACAAAAGCAGAAGACCACGTAAAGACACGGAGCGGGGTCACAGATCTGACACGCATGGTGAGCAAAAGTCGCCATCGACATTGGGCTCTGGAGCAGTAGAAATGTGTTCGGTGGAGCGATGATTCTCGCTTCTGTTTGGCAGTCTGATCCGTGAGTCTGGGTTTGGCGGATGACAGGAGAATGATACCTGTCTGACTGTGTTGTGCCAACTGTAAAACTTGGTGGAGGAGGGATAATGGTATGGGCCTGTTTTCAGGGGCCTCTTACTTCCAGTGAAGGTGAATCTTAATGCTTCAGCATACCAAGACATTTTGGAAACAGTTTGGGGAAGGCCCTTTTCTATTCCAGCATGACTGTGCCCCAGCGCACAAAGCAAGGTCCATAAAGACATGGTTGTGTGAGTTTGGTACGGAAGAACTTTAATGTCCCACACAGAGCCCTGATCTCAACCCCGTCACCTTTGAGATGAACTGGAACAGAGATCGGACTGGATGAAAATTCCCACAGAAACACCCCAAAATCTTGTGGAAAGCCTTCGCCGAAGAGTGGAAGCTATTACGGCTGCAAATGTCTATGTATTTAGAATGCAATGTCATAAAAGTTTCTGTTGGTGTAAAGGTCAAGCGTCCATAGTGTGTGTGTGATATATATATATATATATATACATATATATATAAAAATATATATAAAAATATAATTTACCACTTTAAAATGTGCCACTGACATCTCAGTAAACATTTCTGCTACATTTCTGAAGCAGTTTGCATAATTACATGGACAGTGATCTAGAGCACAAATCTGAGCCCTTTAAAGTGAATATATTATGTACATTGATCATGAATAAAACTACTTTATAATTTTGGAAACAAACAGGTGCCAGGCTGCCAAGGGGTCTTTAGTGGTAGATTTATTACACAGGGTGAGAATGAATGTTGTCATCTTTATGCAGCAACACTGCCCCCATGTGGCCAAAGCACCTTCAAGTGGAAGTGGGAGCAACCTATCCACCTGCTAAAAATATATAATAGCAGACAATCTCAGGACTAATAAATATTGTGTAATAATAAGCGATTCACAGATATGGTCAGAAAGTACCCAGTCGGTGGCACGTGCAGTCATTGTGAAACTAAAAAGGCAAACATTGCATTCCATTTCCGCCAAAGCGCTCCTTGGAAACAGATTTCTAGAGTACTCTGTGTCTGTATACACTCTTCCTGTGTTACGTTTGTACATACATGTATCTGTGCGCACAAAACATTGGAACAGAAGTCACTTGAAAAACAGGCTGCTGAAAGCTAATGGTATTTTTATTGGTAACACCCTTACTTAGCATCCACAACAGAAAAAACAACATTATGTTCTGCAACTTCTTCATTTCAGAAAAATATATTTCTGGAGAATGAGGATTAAAGAGAGTCTAATGCACAGCCCCACCAATGAAGATCAGAGTAACTTGTAAGGAAAATGCTTAGGAGGAATTCTGATGAATTCCTTAACCCGTTGCAAATGGATGGAAACAGTCATCTAACAGGGGCACTCCAGGCATCGCGTGCATTTCGGTGCTACGCTTCCAACTTTGTGGGAACAGTTTGGGGAAGGACCTTTTCTATCCCAGCTTGACTGTGCCCCAGTCTCCAAAGCAGGGTCCGTAAAGGCTGGATGAGCTTGGTGTGGAAGAACTTGTCCGGCTGCGCAGAGCCCTGACCTCAACTCCACCACCTTTAGGATGAACTGGAACGGGGATTGTGAGTCAGGCCTTCTCATCCAACATCAGTGCCTGATCTCACAAATGCTCTACTGGATGAACGGGCAAATGTTCCCACAAAAACACCCCAAAATCTTGTGGAAACCCTTCCCAGAAAAGAAGCTGTTATAGCTGCAAAGGGGGGGGTCAACTACATATTAATGTCTGTATTTAGAATGCAATGTCATAAAAGTCCCTGTTGGTGTAAAGGTCAGGCGTCCCAATACTTTTGTCCATAGTGTATATATGATTTACCACTTTAAAAATGTGCCACTGACATCTCAGTAATCCTACATTTCTGAAGTGGTTTGCATACTTAAATGGACAGTCATATAGACAAGCTTGCCCTAAAGGGACCATCGAGCCATCTCGGGCATTTCCGTGCATATGATGGCTCAAGTGTCCCTTCAGGGAAAGCTTGTTCCAGAAGCATGCAGATGATGCAGATATCTGGCAGCGGCTCTGCAAATGTTCAACATTTGTAAAAATAACAAGGCTCAAGGAATCAGACACAGAGCTGGTAACCTGAGCCTCGGTTACGGAGCCGACCAAACCAGGAGCACCAGGGCCATAAAAGAGCTCTCTAGATTATGATGATCTTTCATGAAAGCAAATGGAGCCAAATGATGGGTAGTATTCATATAACGGTAATCCAACATTTTAAATATCTCCCTAGAAAAGGTCACAACGTCAGATATATTAGGAAAGAAGTGTGGTATAAGCGTGATAAACGGAAACGTGAAAGGCTACATAATATATTTATATTTATGTTCCCACCATAATAGACTGATGTTTAGCCAGACACTAAAAGCAGGCTATTTTATATTTTATACCCAGCACACAAATACTTGGTAATCTATTGAGTTAGCCGTTCACCAATACAGCGACCCTCTTCCCAAAGGCCTAATAAGGCCTAATCATTGACGTCAGCCAGTAAAGAGATTTTGATAGCTTCAGCAGCTCAGCATCCATGGCTTTTGCGTGTGATCAGGTTAACCATTCCACGGCACCGGAGCTGAACAAGCAGGTATTTAAAAAAAAAAAAAACGCTGAATACAACAGAAGCGTTCTGATGAAGGCACAAAATCTGTTTTTATCTTTAGATGAATATGCGTAATCAGCGGTGCAGGACAGGCAGCACCACCATGGAAATGACGAAGTACAGCCGTCTCACAAACTATTACCCTGCGACCAGCTGCGCGGGAGGAAAAGTTTGAGAATACAGCACAGCAATAAGGCTATTTCCAAGGTTCGAATGTCCTCCCTTTCCCCGTCCCCGGCCGTTGGCCCTGCAGGAGACGCGTTCCAGCACTGGCGGAGAATACCAGGCGGCCTAATGAGATACATGCACAGAAAGCCCCCACGTTCCAGCCCTTTCCTGACAGCGATTGGCTGCTTCTAGGAGCCAATCACTAATCAAGAAGAGTGGCGCATTCAGCAGGTACATTTTTTTTTTTTTTATTTCTTCTCGTCCATGTCATGAATCTGTAAAGTACTGTATTAGTCATTGGTGAAGCTTTCGGGCAGCAGACTGTCCTTTTCACTAGCTTCTATTTGATCTCCACTTATTGATTTTCAAACTTTAATTTCTGCTAAAGTTTTTGAAAACTAGTACAGAAAGGAAAAGTCGGTGAACTTATTGTTTATGAGTATGGCATATTAGGATACAAGGCATAGAGGAGGATGCTCTAGCGCTCGGTAACTTGTACAATTAGGCTAGAGCTATTCATATACCTTTTAGTGCGCCATTTAAAAAGAGTAACACAGAAGACGGTACATTATTATTATTTTTTATTGTTTTATATAACACCATCAAATTCCGTAGCGCTGTACAATGGGTAGACAGGACATAACAAGTAATATATAACATAACAATTTGACTTAGAGACAACAGGTGAGGAGAAAAACTTACTTACCCCAAAATGTTGTCGATGTTCCACCGATCCACTTCAATACTTTCTATCCAACATTTATATGGATTTTCAAGGATGTCCTGAAAAAAAGGAAACCATGTGTTAAGTAAATGACACAATCATGAGCTAGTCTAGTTAATGTTCTATCATTAAAAATGAGAAGTGAACATCTCACTGCAGATTACCTAGCTTTAGTGTATCTCGGCTTCGAGTTTACATTCAGCAACATCCTCGAATTACAGAAATATCCCACATATAGCTTTTTTATGCTCTGCAGGATTACAACCCCAAACATTTTACCTTATCATTTATGTTTTTGGGGTAGCAAAGGGTTTTTTCCTTTTGGTAGGGGCTAAAGCATATTACAGCAATTATATATTTTTTACATTTGCACTGTACTTAGTGCAATATGGATACAGATCACTTTAGGAATCCATGTTATCTTATAAATGCCAGTGACATCACTGGCCTCCTTTTTACTTTAATTGTCTATTTCATTTATTTGTTTTTTGTAAGAGGGAGAAACTAACTTTCCGCCAATAGCGATATGACTAAAACAGCAGGGGGGGGGGGGGGATTAGAGATCCCAGTAGGGTCTCAACAGACCACCCTCTGGGGTCTCTTCTATCCTACAGGAGTCTGCGATGTGGCAGGTGTCAAGTGATAAGCCATGCACATGGAATACCAGCACTCGCTACATTAAACAGGTCCAGCAGCGGGGGGCCAGCAATGCTGGCTTCTGCTCACCAGGGGAGAGTCCAGGCCACTGCAGAACACCAGTGACCTACATATACATCCTGATGGTCATTAGGGTACAGTTTATAAAGGAGTATCGGAAAAATGTGGCACTCAACCCCCACCAAAAAGTGTAAAGAAGCTCACTATCTGTGTGTATTAGGACACTAGTGCTTCGTCTCATTTAACAGCAACCCGGCTGCATTTGAATATAGATGTCTCACCTATACTTAGTAGCACTCCAAATAAAATAAAGAGGCGCGGTCAATGGTGCGCGTGTATAATATATATATATATATATATATATATATATATATATATATATATATATATATAATTACACACACACACACACACACACACACACACACACAGTGGAATTAGAAAATTCATTTAGCACAATATTAATAGATTAATATTCCTGGGCCAAGGTATGGAGAGCATGGAGATGTACAGTTCATACAGGAGGAGGTTCGATGGTACTTTGATCAACTAATCTGTAAAATGATTATATATTTATAAAACGAGTGTAAGAACACAGCAACAGATGGTGCGGAAAGCCACACTCACGAGAGCTAACAGACCGGGTACATGCCCCAATCTATAATGGATGACGCAGTCATCTACAAACAGCAGATAAAAGCACCGGCAGTTTCATCCATCGTCCCGCGCATGTTTGTTGGTAAATATTAGAGGAAAGGTCTTGCTAGCCATTTGGCTTCAGGTCTTATCTTCATTAGCTTTCCGATAAAAAGCGGTGGGTGCTTCATGTGAATAAACATAGAGCTGAGAAAAGTATCAATATGTCACTGTTCTTATTTAAAAATAGAAAATAACTTAATAAAAAACACGTTCTGTGGAAGGCAACATCTTCTAACAGCTTCTGCAGAAAAGGATCTCTCGCGAAAATGTTAATGTTTTATTCTTTATATGTTGGTGTGAATAAATATTTATTAGTATGAATATGGTTTAATATGAAACCTTCCTATAATGTAATCTCTGGCAGGTACAGTAAACACAGAGGAATAAGGTAAACATAGAGGCTTAAAGCATTATGGTGTTATTAATGGGTTAACCGCGGTATTGTACAAAGTGGCGCCGCACTGAAGAAAGGTGTGTTTTAGCTAATATTGCCACAATAAGCATCCTTTCCCTGAGTGTCCCCATTTCAGTAAGCAACGTTACATTTTGGCAATATTGCCGCATTGAGCCAATTGTACAGATAACTAAATTGCAATCCTCTAAGCAGTAGCGTACCGCGTTTTTTTTTTTTTTTTTTTACACGGAGGAGAGAGGGGCGCCGAGCGGTTGCTAGGTGCCCCTCTCTCTCCTCCGTGTAAAAAAAAAAACACAAAAAAACAAAAGTGACGATGCTGCCAGGGATCCGGGACATGTGGTCACCCTAGCCCGTGGCAACGCCCCCCGCTAACTCCGTCGCGATGCCGGCATGTCATGCTGAGTGCCGAAATATGACGTCATATTTCGGCGCTCAGCAGTGAAGCAGCGGCAGAGCAGGAAGATGGAGGCGTCGTGCTCCCACCGCAGGACTTCTGAATGGTAAGTCCAAAACCTTTAACTACAAAGGGGGAAAGGGTAGATAGTGGGGAGGGAGGGGGGTAGATAGTGAGAAGGGGTGAGAATGAATGAATGTGTGGTTGAATTGTCTGAATGAGGGAGATAATTAATGAGTTTGTGAGAATGCATTAATGAATGTGTAAATTTGTGTGAATGAGAGAGAATAAATGATTGTGTGAATTATGTGAATGAAAGTGTGAATTAGTGAGTGACTGTTAAAGTGTTTGTGTGTATGATAGATGTATAACTGATGTAGAGCAGGATGTTTGAGCCTTGGGGACCAAGATGACACAGGCCGGGCTGTTTGGGGACAAAGTTGACTCATGCTGGGCTGTTTGGGGAAAAAGATGGTAAATCCTATGTGTGTAATCTGGGTGCTGGTCAGGTTCTATGCGGGCAGTGTGGCCGCCAGAGCTGGCTTTGGGTTGTGCAACGTATCATATATGCCTGTAGTTTTATCTCTTGCTATGTTTGCATACATTATTATTGTATACCTGTAAATACGGGATTTGTATGTCTGATTCTATGCCTCTAGTGCCGAGTGCAATAATAATAACAATATATAACAGCAATCACACTCCTATCATGCCAAGTCATCTAGTACATGCTGGAATCTGGGTATGCGTGGGATCTGGGCATGATAGGAGTATGATTGCTGTTAATTATATATATATATATATATATATATATATATATAAATATTGTTATTGAATTTTTTTTGGCCTATTTTGCTGTGTTACTTACTTTAAATAAAACTGAGATTTTTTTTAATGGTGGGGGTCATATTTGGTTTCGGACAGGTAAATGCTGAATTTTCGGTTTCAGTCCAGAATTTTCGTTTCGGTGCATCCCTAAGCCAGACAATGAAGTGGTAGGCCTACACCACATCAATGTTTGGGTTGGTATATAGCGATAGGAGTTATGCTGCACTATTATCAGTGTCTGGCTCAATGTATAGCGATAGGGATTATGCTGTACCACCGTCAATGTCAGCCTCAGTATATAGCGATAGGTGTAATGCTGTACCACCTTCAATGTCTGCGCCAGTATATAACGATAGAAGCTATGCAGTTTTAAAGTGTTTGTGTGTGGGGAGTGCCACATAAAGGATCTGCACCAGGTGCCAAATACTCTAGGTACGCCCCTGCCTCTAAGGGTTTTAATCTTTCTGCTGGATATTATTTTACGTCGCCTTTTATTCTGCATAACTGTTCGTGTAACAGAAATCTAGCAGCTCCAGTGCATTTACATGCTTTGGGGTATAGTGTTATACTGTGTCAGCCATAGAAAGAAAATAAGCAAAATGTAATAAAGATCAAGGCTCAACAAACCACGGGCGACGGGTCAAATAGAAATCACTTGCCGGCCCCAAGGAAGTATGCCTGAGACTGGTGTGCTGGGCACCTTGCTGGGCTACAGTGGGTGCTGAAGTTGGTGGCACGGGTGGTGATCCGGCGGTGGTAGGGAGGCAGTGGTGGGCAGCCCACACAGAGTGCAGACACGTCCGACGATGAAAGAGGGAGAAGGGGAGGGGGAAGTTGAGTGAGAGAGATATTGTGTGTGTGTGTGTGTGTGTGTGTGTGTGTGTGTGTGTGTGTGTGTGTGTGTGTGTGTGTGTGTGTGTGTGTGTGTGTGTGTGTGTGTGTGTGTGTGTGTGTGTGTGTGTATACACTTCATGTTTTGAAGCTTCTTTCCACTGATTGGCTGATAAGCTGTCAATCAGTGACAGGAAAGTACTTCCAATTAAATAAATGGAATTATGTTCCTGCCACTGATCGATGGCTTAAGCCAGGGGTTCTCAAACTGCGGCCCTCCAGCTGCTGCAGGACTACATCTCCCATACTCCTCAGCCAGCCCCTTAGCTGAAGGAGCATTATGGGAGATGTAGTCCTGCAGCAGTTGGAGTGCCGCAGTTTGAGAACCCCTGGCTTAAGCCATCAACGGGAAGACTTCTCACACACACCACGCATCCGTCATAAGTATTAAAATGCAAATGATGGCTGGAACGTCCCATTAATATTGTCTCTTTTGTTCTTTCTTTTGGTTGACGGGTTTGGATTAAACATTCTCCCCTCCTCCATCAATATGCTCCTTTAATTTAGACTGGTAATAAAAGGAGCGCATGCCATCTAATACTTCGAAGGTAAAGGCTCCCTGCTTCCATGTTCTAACTTGCTTGAAACTCCAGCCTTTGCAGTCTTGACACTTTTGGGAAAATCAGAGCACAAACATAAAAAAAAAGCTTCATGTTCAGACACGTTACTGCAGCCGGCGTCTGCCCACTCCTCTCTTCCCACAGAAATTCTTTGATTCCACTACAAATACCCCAAACCACAAAGCTTTTTTTTTTTCTTTTTTTGCAGATTTCTTTATCAATGTTCTTTTCTTAAAAATAAGTAACTGGTTTCCTCTCACTGGAAAACAATGGCCCGCCAGTTATGCATGGGAAATGCTCTCCCCGCAAACACAGTTACAAAAAATGACACACAATTGATTCAACTTCCTAATTATCGCTGTTAACCAGAAGTGCAAATGATAAAATCTACAAGTACGCAACACAATTACACACGCCGTTCCCAGAAACAATATATATATATATATACACATGCCAAAGAGCAAAGCAACAGAAGCGGAATGATTGAAATGAACATATTTGATCAGAAGTAAAAGGCATACCTGCTTGAGTCGCCCAACTGAACATTGATATTTTTCCACTCGCAAAAGAGTGAGATGACCAAATATTGTAAAATACTATAAGTATAAAGAGGAGGCTTCAGTTTACATAACACCGCATAGATAAGGACACTGTGTGTGTGTGTGTGTGTGTGTGTGTGTGTGTGTGTGTCACGCAACTAACTTCCTGAACCTAAGGCAACACAACAAATGATTAAGGTCTTTACAGCAACGATAACAGGCAGACTAGATGGGCCAAATGGCTCGTATCTGCCGTCCAATTCTATGTTTCTATGCTGCCTTTTTGTCCACACACTTCTCTCGGGTAACAAGCTTTTAGGGCTGCAACAACTAATCGATAAAATCGATAATAATCGATAATGAAAATCGTTGCCAACGAATTTCATTATCGATTAGTTGAATCGATTTTTATCGATTATAAAATGAGGGTTTTTTCAGAGAAAACACTCTGAAAAATACCCCTCATTATATAATCCGTTTCAGTGACTCACAGCAGCAGCTCCTACTTACCAGCCCCTCCCTGTAATCACTGTGACAACTGGCCCCGCCCCCTTCCTTCTCCCAGAAGGCCAGAACCACATGGCTGTGACACTCATCTAACTGTAAGTATAAAATTAATATTTGGGCTGCTGAAAGTTAGGGGAGGTGGGGGTTAATTTATGGGCAGTTATGGTTAATGGGATGTTTAGGGGCAGCTATGGTTAATGGGGTGTTTAGGGTTAATTTAGGTGCAGCTATGGTTAATGGGGTGTTTAGGGTTAATATAGGAGCAGCTGTGTTTAATGGGGTGTTTGGGGTTAATTTGAGGCAGTTGTGGTTAATGGGGTGTTTAGGGTTAATTTAGGGGATGCTGTGGTTAATGGGGTGTTTAGGGTTAATTTAGGTGCAGCTATGGTTAATGGGGTGTTTAGGGTTAATATAGGAGCAGCTGTGTTTAATGGGGTGTTTGGGGTTAATTTGAGGCAGTTGTGGTTAATGGGGTGTTTAGGGTTAATTTAGGGGATGCTGTGGTTAATTGGGTGTTTAGGGTTAATTTAGGGTAGTTGTGTTTGATGGGGTATTTAGAGTTAATTTAGGGGTAGTTATGGTTAATTTAATGATGAGGACTGAGGGTTAATTTAATTAAATTTAATAAAGTTAACTTAAGGCGCAGTTAGAGGTAAAGGGGGGCAGACTAAGGGGAATCTAAATCCTGGGGGCAGTGAAGATTAACCCAGTATTTATTTATAAAAGTATGGTGTCAGTGTGATGCGAACAGGTCTGTGACTCTATGAGGGGACTATGAGGTATCTGGGGGGTATAAGGCATATCTGGGGAGGATGGAGTGACATATCTGGGGGTATAAGGCATATAGGGTATATAAGGCATATGTGGGGAGGCAGTGTGGCATGTCTGGGGAGGATGGAGTGGTGTATAAGGCATATCAGGCACAGTGGCATATGTGGGGGTAGAGTGGAGTGACATATGTGGGAGGCAGCGTGGAGTGGAATATGTGGGAGGCAGCGTGGAGTGGAATATGTGGGAGGCAGCGTGGAGTGGAATATGTGGGAGGCAGCGTGGAGTGGAATATGTGGGAGGCAGCGTGGAGTGGAATATGTGGGAGGCAGCGTGGAGTGGAATATGTGGGAGGCAGCGTGGAGTGGAATATGTGGGAGGCAGCGTGGAGTGGAATATGTGGGAGGCAGCGTGGAGTGGTATATGTGGGAGGCAGCGTGGAGTGGAATATGTGGGAGGCAGCGTGGAGTGGAATATGTGGGAGGCAGCGTGGAGTGGTATATGTGGGAGGCAGCGTGGAGTGGAATATGTGGGAGGCAGAGTGGAGTGGCATATGTGGGAGGCAGAGTGGAATGGCATATGTGGGAGGCAGAGTGGAGTGGCATATGTGGGAGGCAGAGTGGAGTGGCATATGTGGGAGGCAGCGTGGCGTGTCTGGGAGGCAGCGTGGCAAGCCTGGGCTCAAATGTGCATAAATTGGGGGGGCTGGTTGGGAAATAAAGACAAGAAATGCATTTTATCAAAGTTTTTTTTTTATTCTGCGTTTGTATTTAACATCATTTGTTTATTAAATTATTTTAAATAAATGAAAAATGTACATTCATTTTTTTATCCGATTAATCGAAAAAATAATCGGCCAACTAATCGATTATGAAAATAATCGTTAGTTGCAGCCCTACAAGCTTTCCTCCCGGCAGTCACTCCACCTCCCTGCCAGTTGTCACGCTATAAATGTAAACCTGCTCCTGGGAAGATGGCGACTACCAGGGCGAGCCACATCTTGGGATCGGACTATGGCTTCCAGCAGAGGGTGTAAATGGAGAAGCAAGGAATCAGTTCATTCACCTTGTCATTTGATTGGGCCTTCATGGAAGGCTGACTGGGGCACGGCCCGGTCGCAGTCTTTACATATATAAGGCATGTCTGTGTTAAGAGATAAATACCTTACACATACAGGAGGTGCAAGAGCCCATCAAGTTTCATCAACCGAACAATGCCAGTCCAACACTTCAATATAGAGAAACTCTCCAGAATAGGTTGCAAAACCAGTTTTCCTTCCATATTAGTAACTCTGGAGAACTATCAACACATTTCCCACTGACCTGCGCTGGGTATGACTACTGAGGTTTATAAAGGGCAAAAATGCCAACAGCAAACTAAGACCTGAGCAGGACAGTGACCTGCTGCACCTTTAATGGAGATGTCATTACCAAGAAGAGAAGCCATATTAAAACATAATCTCTTATAAAATCACAACCAAGTTACGAAGACATGAATGAGTGAATAGAAAGCATGGTCACACAGTTCTCTCAGCAGAAAATATCACGCAAAACACATAGATATACAGAATTGATTCAGCCTCCTAATTTTCAGAGTTATTTGACCCAACCAGATTAAATGCCAATCGAAAACAGGATTAGACACTATATGGAAAATTATAAAAAGGAGCATGAATGCGTGCGGCTAATACAGCTGGGCAACGGCAGGAGGACAAACACATCCAAGTTGGTTCAACAGGTAGCAGTATGGAGGCACCTAATCCATATACATTTATATATACATGGATTACAGACAAGGTCATTGTACTCAGTCTACACTCTGGCTCTGATAGAAAAGGCAGATGACTCTCCTAAATTCACCACGAGCCCGAGAAGCAAATAAAAATATTAGACTGCATCCACTTCCATAACAGCAAAACTCAACACAACATTAATAACTTCCTCGCGCCTCTACAGCGCTGAGTACAGAACGTGCCACATAGGAGGGCTGGCAAATAAAGGCTCTTTGTGCAGAAGCAGTAATAACGCACGGCTTCAGACGGGATCCAACAGCCAGCATACTCTGAATTGTCTGCCCACACCACCCACTGCCATGGAGCAAACAGGGTCGAGACAAAAGAACGGAGATGTCCCGTGATCCGATGTCTGAATGTCCAACATGCGCGTTTCAAATCTTCATTTTTATTTATGATCGCTTTGTAACATACCAAAAAAATTCCTAAATTGAGTAAAACGAGAGTTTTTACAATATAGAAAGCAAAGTATAGCATTTGTGTTTCTCCTGCACACATCCAAAAATACAAACTCCAATCCAAACTACCGTATTTGCTCGATTATAAGACAAGGTTTTTTTCAGAGCAAATGCTCTGAAAAATGACACCGATTATAAGACGAGGGGTGTCTTATAATCAGACCTCAAATAGGTCCGACTATGAGACGACCGGGATCCTCCTCTCCCCCTCCCCCACTTACTGGTGCTTCTGAGTCCCCGGGGTAGCGTGTAGATGTCTACGCGATTCGGGTAGAGCTCTACATGCTGCCCGGACTAAGCACCGGGCAGCGTGTAGAGCTCTACGCGATTTGCGTACACAACTTCCGCTGCAGCCGGGTGGAGGTGCGGCTAGCAGCAGGGGTTGTCTGCTTCCATCACGCAGACCTTCCCCGGCTGTCAGAGATCAGAGTTCCCCGCACGGTGAATTCTCTCTGACAGCCGGGGAAGGTCTGCGTGATGGAAGCAGACAACCCCTGCTGCTAGCCGCACCTCCTCCCGGCTGCCGCGGAAGTTGCCCCGGCTACATGACAGGGGATTCAGAAGCTCCGGTAAGTTTGGGGGGGGCGGGGGAAGGGAGTGTTAAATGGGGGGCATAAGGCATTTCTGTAGGCAGAGTGCTCTGTGAAATGCCTTTTAACCCCCTTAATGCCGCTCTGCCTCCAGAAATGCCTTAAACCTCCCTATATGCCACTCTACCCCATAACCCTCTAAATGCCAGAGTGGCATATAGGGGTATATAGGGGTATAAGGCATTTCTGGAGGCAGAGTGGCATATAGGGGGTCAAAGGCATTTCTGGAGGCAGAGTGGCACATAGGGGGTCAAAAGGCATATCATAGGGCACAGTGGCATATGGGGGGTATAAGGCATTTCTGGGGCAGATGTGCATAACGGGGGGGGGGCAGGTTGGAAAATAGAAGGAAATAAAACCAAAATATTTTTCTCAATCATAGCTTTTATTAAAAAAATGTTTTATATGAATTAACATTTACTGGTAAAACTTTTTTCCTATAGGGTTATATTCAGGCTTTTTCTTTTTTCCTAAATTAATATTCAGATTTGGGGGGTCGTCTTATAATTGAGCAAATACGGTACTGAGCCCAGACAAATCACAAGGGAGGCCATCAATAAAATGCCATCATTATTGTAAAATATCATCATTATTCACCATACTGCTGACGAATATATAGCGATCTGGCCTTCAGTTTTTTTTTACCAAAGTAACTTTGCCAGGGACCCAGACATTGAGACCTGCACCAACATATCTGCTCCAGTCCCATATTATTATTATTATACACCATTATATTATATTATATATACATATATATATATATATATATATATATATATACACACACACACACACACATATATATATATATACATACATACACACACACACATTACTGTGTGTGTGCGTGCATATTATATATTTTATTTATTTATTTATTTTTTTACTTTATTTCACACACTTACACATAATACTTAAAAGCTTATAAGATGCTATTGTAACTTGCTGAGGGAACCTAAAACCACACTTATTATTCTGTATAATTACCGAAGAGACTTTGTAAAGCACGTTCTCAGACAATAAAACAAGTGGAAACAAGATATTCCACGGCTATGATCTCAGAATAGATATCAGTTTAAATTTGAAATGGAGCACTAGACTATACGCTTAATGGAGCATATGCCTTAATCGCTTCATTTTCAATCACACACAGAACAAGAATTTGCCGCGATGGACGCATGTCAGGGGTTATAGATGGAAAGCTTTGTACGTAATGAACATGAATAATATTAAAAGGCTGCGTCTATCTACATGGCTTTTGAAGGGTAAATGAAGTGATGAACATTTACTTCCTGGAATTGTCACCAATAGAAGAAATATATTTAAACCAAGACCCTATGGCTCGTATGATATTGTGTCCTGATTATACACACATTGTGTAAATGATACAATAACACAAAACATTACAGGAAAAGAATGAGCATGCATAGAAATAAACCAAGTATATCTAAACCAAATGAATGATATGGAAATCCCAGGCTGATGTGTATAAATACTAGCGATTAGTCTCCTCTAACGAATGCGACGGCGGAATAAGAGTAAGTGGCATTCAATGCCAATCGCAATAGGGTCGAGTGTCAGCGGGGAGACGAGTCCTCGAGGCAGCTTCCAGGGACAGCGTATCTTCCACCTCCAGCAATGGATGAATCGCCAAATGAACAAAACAAGTTCAGGGAATGCTCCCGTCCACCTACAATCATACACGCAGCCGAGCGCAAGGCTTTAGCTTGCACCCCCATTTTTAAGCACGTATAACACCCTCGTTTCCCAGCATGCACCCAACCAGTTCCTAGGGATGGGCAACATATTGAATGTTGGCCATCCAATTATACATTATTTACAATAATACGAAGCGAACGCACGGTTAACGGATAATTTAGTACATAACTATATAAGCACTCGCGATCCAAGCTTAAATTAATTTCCGTGTAATTGTTTAAGACATGTAAGGAAGAAAGAAAAAAGCTTTCAGCAAACAAAAGGAAATGACTGGGGTACTAAATGGAAAGAAGGAGCTCTGCAGAGGTTTTTTGGGGTGTATTCACTAAAGCGGCAGTTTGATAGCTGATTACGGTCCCATATCACTATGCATTATCAAGCTTCTGCAGCAAGAGGGGTGAACACACTCTGAAACATGCATTTATCATTAATCTATGCATTATACAGGGCCTGTCCCAACCATCTTGCAGAAGTTCACCAAGGTTTGCCCTTCATGACAGCATTGAGTTGAAATCTTTTTTTTCCTCACAAACTCCCTATTTAGTGAATAGGCGCCTCTGCCGTACATTTGTTTATATGGCACTAGAGGTGGGTACTCAGACTTCTGCAGCGCGTTATTTATCTGCAGTTCATAGAAGGCATGATGATGATGTGACTTGTCTCACTCGTCCACATTGCTGTCACTGAAACGGCTTTGTGAGCAGTCCCAAAAGAATTACAGCTTCCAGGGCCACAGAGGGCTCTTCTTCAGATTTCACCTGAACGCAAAAGCGTATACAACATCTTTTCCTCCGTTGTTTCAGAAAACTATCAAGCTTCACACACAGTGCTGGAGCTGGCTGAAGGCGACATCTTTGCATGATCTTCACTGTTGTGAAGGCAACGCATTCAAACATCTCCTGCAAACACGGCACGCATTCAGGTGAAGGGAAAAAAGGGGAGTACAGGGTGACTGGCAGCCATCACACACGTTACAATGCACACGATGGCCGCCGAATAACTTTAAGGCAATTAAAACCTGCTAGAAATTATGGAAAAGCGATCCATTAAATTTAGGTGAGAAGACAAGAAAATACGTAAACGTCTTTACGCAGGCTTAATGTTCCAGTCCTTGCGGATGCCATTAAAGCAGAGCAATCGCTAAAATCCCACAGAGATGAAAACATCAGCCGTCTAGCTTCAAACAAACAAACAAGCTTAAAAGGAACAATAACGCTACCGAGACATGTCTCCACATGAAATAATTACAATCCCAGGCAGGTGAACGCTTCACAGATCAAGCAAAATATACAGGATGGTATACATGATGACATATATATGATGAAGAACGTCTTAGAACTGTGGTTTCCTATTCTTACACAAGACACGAAGCAAAGGGGGAAACCGATCGATTCCGTCCAACTCCCATCATTCAGATACATCTTTGCACCATACGGCTATCTCAGAGAGTAGTATTCGTGGTATTTCTCAAGATCAAGTTCACTTACAAACACGCCTGCTGTAAAATAAATCAGGAGGGTGTGAAATGCTTGTTTGGGGCCCGAGTCACTGATACACACAGGCTGTCCGTCAGCTAGTAAAGACATCACTTTATGCCTGTGGGCAAAACATGAAGAATGGATTTTTCACCTATTACAAAAATAAACATTTCTACAGTCAACTAAACTGAACCCCGTCAGACCAACGTGGAAACACTAGAGGGTTAATTCACTAAATATTAGAGCGTTAACTTACCAACACCACTAAACAAGCGAAGACTGCCTGGCCCTGCCCAATGCATATGTGAAAAATAGTAATTGGCTCATTTCTACATTATAAACAGTTAAATGTGTGTGTGTGTGTGTGTGTAATATATATATATATATATATAAATAACTATATTTATCCATTCACACTGAAAGGTTATTTGACTTTTAGAACATACAATGCACAACAAAATAAGCTCCACATCAAAGTCTTCAATAGATATGGCCTTCCCTAGTTTAGTACGCATGAGCAGAAATTTGTTTATGGAACCCGAATCCCGGCATCAATGTGCACATTGGTTTACACACACACAGACAGGACAGACACACAGGACAGACACACAGACAGGACAGACACACAGACAGGACAGACACACAGACAGGACAGACACACACGGACAGGACAGAGACACAGACAGGACAGGAGAGACACACAGACAGGACAGACACACACAGACAGACAGGACAGACACACACGGACAGGACAGAGACACACACAGACAGGACAGGACAGAGACACAGACAGGACAGGACAGAGACACAGACAGACAGGACAGGACAGACACACACAGACAGGACAGACACACACACAGACAGGACAGGACAGACACACACCTTTACCCTGTAACCAGAGAAGAGCTGGGTGGCCAGACCTGTTCATAAAACCTAGGGTAACTTGGGATGAGAGACAATCTTTGGGACACACAGCGTTCAGGATAGACATTCCCTAGGACAGACATTCTGGAAAACGTAGACAGGTTCTATGAGGAGTTACCCTTAGAGCGTGTCTATTCTGGGGGAGAGAGAGAGAGTTCTATCAAACTCCATCCCCGCAGATAATACTTGAGTATCGTGCATTGATGTTATGGTTTGTGTTAAAGTTATTGTATTTGTGTGTTGATATACATTGCTGGCATGTTTGGTAGAATCTGTATGATAGCATTGGCTAGTGCCAGAGTTCCTGCATGTCTGAGACCCTCCATGTGCACTGATGGTTGTGATACACTGCAGCAATTTACTAAAGGTAGATTTTTCCTCTTCCCAGTAAAAGAATCCATGGAGTCACTTACAAAGTACTTTAATATACATTTCTTTTGCATAGGGCACTCAACTGTCCCTGTAGGTCAGATTACTTTTAGGTCACCACAACTAAGCATAAAGGGCCTGCTCGGGCACAATGGAGGAAATGTTTTTGTTTTAGTAAATAAACCCTTAGGAGACAAAATATAGCCATTCGTACCATTAAAAAAAAAAAAAAAAAAGTTCATTTCTGCACAATAAACCAGGGAAACCTAAAAAGAACAGAGTGCACAGGTGTAACGATAGGTAAATATTTCAACAGCATGACAGACTACATTTTATTAACCCCTTCGTGACAAAGGCTGATTTTACTTTTTGTACCCTTCGTGACAATGGCCGTTTTAACATTTCTGCGCTGCTCGTGTTTAGCTGTAATTTTCTTCTTTCCCGTTTACTGAACCCACACACATTAGATATTGTTTTTTTCAGGACAAGAAGGGCTTTCTTTAGATGACATTGTTTTGATTGTATCATATTATTTACTATTAAAAAAAGTATAAAATATAGTGAAACATTTAGAAAAAAATGACTGTTTCTAACTTTTAGTTGAAAAATCTTTTACTCATCTATAAAAGGTAATAAAAAAACCTGCTAAATAGATTCTACTATTTGTCCTGAGTTTAGAAATACCCAAAGTTTTTATGTTTTTTTGCTTTTTTCTACACATTATGGGGCAATAAGTACAGGTAGCGTTTTGCTATTTCAAAGCCATTTTTTCCAAATCTGGTAATTCTTCCCCCCATGTGCCATTTCGGGTATTTTTGATGCCTGCCAATGCAATTTACCCCATCAAGTCATATATTTTTGAAAACTAGACAGCCCAGGGTATTCCAAATGCTAGTATTTTAACCCTTTCCAAGCACTAATTCTACCATCAGCCTTTAGCAAACTTTATGGTAGTAATTTTTTTGCATTTGTTTTTTCACACACATTTTACTTCAGGTATGAATAAACAGGTTCTGGTATATGTCACTATCATAAAACACCCCAATATGTGTTTAGCAACATCTCCTGAGTACAGCGATACCTCACATGAATGATTTTGCCTGGCTGTTTGGGGGCAAAAGGGCCACATGTGGGGCATGCGCATTTTTCAATGTTGAACTTTGGCATTTGGGGATCCACTGCCCGTGCCCTATTTGGTACATCTTTGAGCCGGGCCATTTCAGTGTGCCCAACAAAACCATATATTTTTGAAAACTAGACACCCCAGGGTATTTTAAATGCTGATATTTTAACTCTTTGCATGCACACATTTTACCACCAGAATTTTTTCAAAGTTTGCAGTAGTATTTTTGTGTGTGTATTTTTCCCACACACACCTACTTTATGTATGAATTTACAGCTCCTGGTATATGCCGCTGTCACACGACACCCCAATATGTGTTCAGCAACATCTCCTGAGTACAGTGATAAACCCATGCATGTGGGGTGTCATTTTTGGGGGGAACTAAAAGGCCACATTTGGTACATGTGCATTTTTCTAATTGGAAATTAGATGTGTGGCCATCCTCCCCCCCCCCCCCGTGTTAATTGGGACATTGTTGAACCCGGCCAATTCAATTTACCCCATCAAATCTTACATTTTTTAAAAGTAGACACCCCATGGGCATTTAATATGCCAGTATTTTAACTCTTTCCACACGAGAATTGTTTTAAGCTAATATGCTAATTTTAGGATTTGCTTACAAAAATATATTTTATATATATATATATATATATATATATATATATATATATATATATATATATATATATATATTTTTATTTTTTATTTGTTTTTATTATTTTTTTTGCCTTTTTTTAAAAAAAAATGTAAAAATGTTTTTCAACTTGAAGGTTCCCCTGATAGTGACATCGGTGGGAAATTATTTTTACATTTTACTGTTTTTTTACTATTTTTTCTAATTATTATTAATTTTATTTATTTATTTTTACTAATCACACTGTGATTACAAAGCTGGGCTCCATTGACTTGCATGGATGAATGCAGTACCTGTATTCAACCTGCAAGTGGAGCCAGAGTTCTCTAGAGGGTCTGGCGACCATCTAGCGAACTTTTTCATCTTTATTGGTTTTTTTTCCCGGGCCGCCGCCATCTTGCTGATGGTGAAGATCACCGGCAGCGGGGACTGTGACCGCTCTCCGGAGCGGTCACAGTCCATCCCGAGGTAAGTGTTTGGTGTCGTTGGATGCCTCCTGATCGAGGCATTCCAGCAACACCATTTGAGTTTAGAAGGCGATCAACGATAAACGCTTTTAAAACGGGACGCCCCGGGGAGGGGCCAGAGATGGCCCCTTAGTGCCGATCGTGGCGTTGATGAATGCCTCGAGGTCGAGGCATTACGGCAACGCCGTTTGGGTGCAGAAAGCGAAAGTAGATCGCTTTCTGCACCCGTTTAAAGGCGTGCCAGTCCTGGCACGTCAATTGTCGTAAACGACATGTTTTTCTGTGACGTGCCCGGACCGGCAATTGTCATCAAGGGGTTAAAGAACTGCAATGCCTTCTGTGCCTGTCATACGTTTCATGTGCCAGAACAGAATGGCAACCAAACGGCTATCCATGGTTACTCCAGGACGTGCAGCTACAATAGTAACTACGCACTACACTCTTGTATTTAAAAAAATATAAAACAACATCATCCCTTACAATGCAATACAGGTGTTTCCTTCCCAGGACCTGCTGATAATTTTTGTGTTTATGAAAAGAAAGAAACGCACAACATTTTGTTTTATGTGAAGACCGCTATTCACTCAAACTCCAAATATCATCCGATATTCACAACTGATTGTATACGTGTGGTAATAAATTACAATTCACAGCAGAAATCTAAAAGCATTTTAGGCCACCAGGCCTTTAGGACGACTCACAAAATATATATAATTAAAAATGAATGAATGAATGAATCTGTTCCTTCAAAAGATTTACATAACGAGAATTTAATTGAAAAGGGTCTCCTTTAAAATCAGAAACCCAACTCACAATCATTAACAAATGTTGGATTGGCAGCGATCTCAAAATAAACAAGCAACACACAACTCCGGCAATTATCGAAAACAATCCTGTTTCCTTCCTGGTGGAGGAATTAAAATGTGACCGGATGAGGACGACTTTTATTCACTTTGGAGTCTAACAAAAGATTCCAAAAACGCCTCTGAATTCCTTACATGAATTATATATTATCTATGCGACACTGGCGTGGAATTTAGATGCATAAGCATAATGTCCACAGATATGGAGCGTGCCTTTCATTTATATGAAGTCCTGACAGCACCAAAAAACACAATCTGTTTCCCCATTGAAAAGCTATAGTTTTATTTTGTGTTCGCTGGCTGAGCCGCACTTACCTTGTCTAGACGTGGTATTTATCTCCAATGCCCCAGAGAAGTAAAATGAAGCAGATCTGGATACGTCTAGACCACGCTCATCGCTGAAGTGCTTAATTACTTTCATTATGTTTCCATCGTAGACTCATAAATTTAGGTTATTAAAGCCCCACACACCTGACAGTTCCCCAGCCTCTATTGTTTTTAGAGGCTACCCCTCCATCTCCTACAGGAAGCCCCCCCGCTTTCCTCAGCTTGCTTCACAACCTATTATAAAGCGCAACAACCAAAAGTGAACAGTCCGTGGGGAAATTCCAAAGGTTACTATGGTGACTGCACAATTGTTTTCATTATACCCCAGAATCCTCTTTCTGGACGTTACAGCCTTGAAATGCACTGTATGTGTTAATATATAGCTAAAACATTTGGGTCATGGGTACAGTTGAAAAGGCACTCTTATCCTCACACTAATAGGGGAGAAGTAGAACAAAAATGGTGATAGAAAAGGGTACATGGCAAGAAAGGGTGTGTAATGTGACGAGGTGTGCCAGACAGGCAGAGCTGGGGATACATACATATTGGCCACTTTAATGGACACCGGCTCATCAGCACAAATAGGTCCTGTAACCCGATGTGTAAAGCCAGGAGCCGCGAGGTGTAGCATTAGCACGATGACCACACGTTCTACATGACTTTGACCAGGGTACGCGTGTTGGTACCAAACATGGTGGCTCCACAGTCTCAGAAGCAGCCGACATTACGGGGTTTCACTAAAAGCATCTCGAGTTTACAGGGAACGGCAAGATAAACGAAAAACCCAGCAAGCGGCAACTCTGTGCACAAAAACAGCGTGTTAATGTAACGAGGCCAGACCTGAATGTGAAAGAAGGGCCATAAGGTTTGAAGGAGACACTCTGCAACGGTATTTCTGAACACGCAAAACTGTATTACATTCATACAGTGGCAGAAAATTCAGCATCGTTAGTACAATAAGGGGATGGTGAAAATGAAGAACCTCCTATTGTCAGTTCTTAATGTTAACATTAAGACATAATGCATAGAAAAAGCTATTACAGTGGAGTATCTCTTTCAGGAGATATAGTTGTTATACACACGAGCGGGGCCAGTCACTCTCATATACAAAGGTGGAGTACGTAAGGCCAGCATTAAAGGGATAACAGATCTCACTCTATAGAAAAGGGTCACATAAAGAGCGGCAATAAGAAGCAAAATAAGAATGCATTAAGGCATTGAATCCATAGACTGTAAGAAGCCTAGCCTAAAACAAAGGGAAGGATCTCTATGGATCTAAAAACACTTCCGCAACGATCACATTTGCAGGAAATTGCGTGTTCAGCATTACTAAACTTTCGGCCCACAACCAGAGTGATTCAAACAATAAGAGCCCCAGACACAATGGGGAAATGTACCAACGGCTCCTCGTGCAAACAGTCATCCTGTCATGGATCCAACACAGATACTTCTTACGAGGGAACAAAGTGACAAATACACGTTACAGCAGTCTGCATAATATCAAACATCTACCAAAGACAGTTTCTATGAATCCAATACACCGAGAATCGCAGAATAAGCAAGGAAGTCTGTTTGAGGAACGCCCTGTTTTCTCACCCAAGGCATGTTAACCATGAGAAGAGGACAAATCTTCAATATACCGGTGGCCACCATCTTTCATACAGGGAGCCAGGGGCTCTACCAGCGCTCAGAACACATTTAAGGAGGGCAGGGCAAAAAGAAGCACACATACGTGCGGTTTGGCAAGGCTAGGTGACAGCAGAGGAGTGACATCAAAACGCACGCACATCATCATCATCTAGAAGAGATAAAGGGTTAAACACATCAGAAACCACTTCCTCATTCTACAACATACCTCTTACTGCAGCCACAGAACATTCATTCCAGGCCCTAAGAAGTTTCCACTCAAACAAGCTGCCGTTACGGGGCCGGCGGTTCGTAGAATTGTTTTCTAAACACGCCGTATGACAGTTAGCATTCCTTCCGATGTCTCCTTTTTCAATAGGTGATCGCCCAGGTCACCTCCCAGTATGGAAACATCAATACAACGGCTCATTGTGGAGATCAAATGAAGATACAAGGTGACCCTATTATTTGCATGAATGGGAATACAGCGGCTGGACTGTCCCCATACCTTGTCCTCTTTTGTCACAGTATCTTTCACTGTATTTACTTAGTTTGGAAATTGTTTTTCGGCCAACGGAAACTCGTAATTTTTTTATTTTTTTTTAAGCATTAGAAACATCATTCACGGTCCTGCAGAATGTCCAAATCCTTACTAGAAATCATTTCATTTTGTCTCGTTCACAACGTTGTAGGTAACAAAAGACACAGGTGCAGATAAGCTGTTGCCATAGATACTAAAAGGTTTTTGGTTTTCATTTTATAAAATCTTTAGAGGAAATAATAAAATGACATATCTGCTAGGGGAACAGAGTTTTCAAAGGGAGATCTAATGTCCCCAACAGTCTCTGTATAGAAGAATGCATATTAAACTACACTGGGTTCATTCATATACATTCTGCCAAAACCAAAAAATAGATGATGTCAAAATCAATGGCAGCACTTTCCACACAAGCACATGGAGGTCCGAAGACATCCCGGCACGTGCAGGTAGATCTCCTGCAGGGCATTTAGCTGGGGAGTGGAAAGGGGGGCAAAGGCACCCATCGTGGCCAATAGGAAAAGTTAAAGCGACCACGCAGCTATCATATGCATTAAAGCGTATGTGATGGCTGGAGTGTCCCTCTCAAAGGGGGGGGGGGTCTTATTTTAGGGGCACTGACATGTGTGGCAGAACTATCATAAACAATACATTTCCTAATCACACGCAGCCTCTGCAGAAAAGGACTACTTCAGGTCAAGTAAAGTTAAACAAACAGTGGCCAGTGGGGGTTCAAGCTGTTGTAGATGGAGATGTAAGCCAAAGGGCTAGGGAGCCACATGTGGCACGTAACTATTTAATGCTTAATAAAGTTTCATGGAGGAAAAACAGGTTAAACCAGTTAAATACAGCATAGCCAAATGACAAAGAAAAAATAAGAGGGTGTCTATAATAAAATCAAACAGCAGCTTAAATCTATCACGCGGCTTCCATGTATCCTAACCTACACTAACCAAACATCTCATAGTTTGCGGCTTCTAAAATGAACCCGGTTGTATCTTTTTTTAAATTCTACGAACGTGTGGCAATCCCTATAAAGCATTAAACACATTATTATGCCAACGCTGAGCCACAAGGCTGGTGGTTACAATACAAGGCGGGGGAGAGAAACAGCAGAGATCCCAGAGAAACTCTCTGCCCCCAGACAGCAAAAATCACAAGTTCTCATTAAAAGAAATCTTAACATTGGCCTACAATGGTGTCTTTTAGGCAGTGTAGAGACTGAGGGTTTTCAGACCGGATATCCTGAATCCCGATAACAAGTCCCTCCAATGCCTAATTTTTACCGATTATAGCTGCTCCTGTTTCTATTACTTTACCGAGAGGCATGTAATAGTAACAATATTTCTCTTTTCTTGTTATTTTGTCCCTCTTAACAATCAAAGTTGAGGTTTTACAGTCTTTTTTTTCTCCATCATTTTTATTCCAAATCCATATCTCTGCTGGGAATGGGCTATATACTTAATATTCTTTGTTGTTTTGTATTTTTTTAAATATATATTTTTTTATTTAATTTCTGTAGAAATGAGAAAAGGACTTTTTTAACAGGTGGTTCATTCATATACATTCTGCCAAAACCAAAAGGTTTTTTTATTTAATTTAATTTTATTTAATTTCTGTAGAAATGAGAAAAGGACTTTTTTAACAGGTGGTTTATTGGAACAAAATGAAATACTAAGTTCCAAAAAAATGAAATACCAAGGACACTGGAAATATGTTACTTTCTTTTGGCTTTATAGCAATAAATTACACAATATACAGGAGTAACACAAATAAATAAAAGCTAGTGGTAGTTCTCACCTGTGTAGAGAGCCGGCCATTGTCAGATAATATTAAACATTAGAGATGAAGTCGTCTAATACAAAGACTCGTTCACAACGCAGGTTATTGAATGAACAACTTTAACAATTTCAGGTTTAACCCCTTAAGGACAATGAGTTGTCCTTAAACTATAAATTGTGAACCTCGTACATGTACAGGCTTTGTCTGCGCACATAAATATATTTGAGAAACACTATGCAAAAGACTTCCCTCTTTGCTGATGTTGACACCAGAGCTTGTCGGACAGGCTTCCACGCCAAAGACACGGATAGACTGCCGACGGCTCAGGGAAGATCCCAGTCTTCAGATGGTTTCTAGGATCTGGCTGGATCAGAACACAGACTCATCCTAAGGAACCAAAAATGTTAAACTGTCCCTTTAAGAAAAGGGAACATCCGATGCATCAAGCAAGGACCAGTCCTGTTTTCCCTAGAGGAACATGGCACCCCCCCCATTCCAAAGATTTGAAGCACGTCATAGCATATGATGAGCAGTCAGGCAGTGCATTCTGTAGAGATGGGAAGACATTCAGTCCCAAAGGTTGTTATAGACGAATACATTTATTTATACAATATAAAAAATAAGCAGACAGGTGCGGAGGAGCCTAGAACCTCGCAAACAAACCCATCCGAAACACTCCACTTCTACGTACACCACGGGAGCAGCCGCAGAAGCTTCCTGTTTTTACAGTTTATGCTGTAATTCAAGATTTTGTCATTTCTCCTTTTTTGATGACTTGCTTAGGATGCCTTTGTTATAGCGGAGAGAAGGAGAGGCGACTATGGTCACAGATACCAGTTTCTATGAGGTAAACAGCAGTGATGATGTAATATAAATGTCAGTACCCAACTAAACGAGCAGCTAACATTTATATTAGGAAGCAGGACGGACTCGCATTCTCTCCGACACTCTGAGGAGAACCAATCACCCAGGCAAACCATCACTGTGAATGCGTCCCTCTTGGAAAGGCAGAGAATCCCTCGTCTGCCCCTCTGCTCGCCCTCCGATGAGTTACGCGATCACCCGCAGTTAACTCCAGCACCAGCTCTGCAAATGCTGTGGGACGATTTCAACAAGAACGCTTTCCTGCCACTGATTGGCTGCTCCAAGCAACCAATCAGTGGCAAGAATAGTCAGACATGAAGAGGGAAGCTCCAGCTCTAGAGCTGCACCTTCTGGATTTCATTTCTCTTTCTGAAAAACGCATATTAAAGTACTTTACTTTTTTTAAATACTTTTTTTGGAACACACAATGACCTCGGATGTTACAAATACGTCACTGCGTGTAAGACTTTCGCAGGGAAAATAAGAACATTCCCTGGCCTTCACATGAGGCCTTAATGTTTCTCATTGATCCATCCCCATAGCATCCCATTATGATACACTGACATTCAGATTGTCGAGGGGTGCAGAAAAGTGGGGAAAACAAACCCCCAAACCGTGAAACCCCATAACTGCTGGGAAGCTTGATCACCCAATACCCATGACGGGCAATGACCCATCAGCGTCCCCCTTCAATTAATTTGAGCTTCTGATCAGGGTGACGGTGTTCTGCGACACGAGTGCACGGGATCGGAAACCGTGCGACATTTCTTCCATGATCTGGATCTGTCTGATTGGACCCGTTACCTCTGAACGCGGGCACAATTCCTTTAATATGCATTCTTCTATACACGCCGTTTACTGTCCCTTTAAATAAGCAATTAGAGGCCATTCCCCTACCCCGGGAACTCATATTATAGATATATATTTATATTTAACTTGTGACTGTTGCTAAATGTTACTTCTTCGTGCAAAGGTTACCAGATCGACAAATGTTTTTAATCACACTACCTCTGCGACTGCACCAACGCAGCAAACGACCGTACAACCCAGCAACGCGCCCGGCGACCAACACAGAAACTGTTTCAGTGTCCGGAAACGTTAAGACTAACCCAAAAATACCGTTCACGTTGTCTAGAACTTTGCTATTCTTGCTTCATAACCCAGTTACACTCATAGAAATGTTTGAGTTTCAGGCAAACTCTTCCAGCGAGACGGCCTGAGCTGGCCCTGCAGAACTCAATGGGTTCAGAGGCTTTAAAGAAATTGATGTAACTACACATTATACAGGGCTAGGGTTAGACTTTCATAATGTATAGCGACGTTAAGGAGTTAAAACCCAAATTCTCCTGCAAGCTCTCCCTTTAGCGAATAGATTCCACTCATTTGTTCGGCACACAAAAACTGGTCAGTTTTTCAGCCGTATAATCACACGCCATCAAATACACCACAAGCCGCTTCCCGAGGGACCGCGGTCCCGATTTCACTGGTGAACGCACAGTGGCACCCCCACTTGCGGGGGATGTAAGGGGCATCCGTGTACCTCTCATCCAGGTGTATCTATCGCTTGACATAATGTTATAGATGAGAACGATTCCCCCGAAACTATATGATGAGACTAGCCTGACCAATATCTGACCAACCACCGGCCTTACTTTTATGTGCAGCATAATATTATCACTATCCTCCCTGCATTACACTGTACCACCAGTGCCGGCAGGCTCTACTATTTATCCACCACTTTGATGCCAATTTAAAAACATGTATATTACAATCACTTCTGCTTTATTGAATTACATGCTAAAGTAGGGCACTCTAGATGGAATGTGGATTGTTAGCTCTTGTGCACAGAAACGCTGAATGACCCTGCTGTAACTCTGGTTACTTTGAGTCTTATCAGCGTTATAACACCCGTATGTAACACTGAGCCGTAAAGTCACACTAACATACACAGCAACAACGCAGAACAGACTGACAGCACGCGATTCGATTGCAAGCTCTTAGGGTCAGAACAATTCCCTGCCCCTCCTCCTGTATCACACTATTGTCTGGCTGAGAGGCGCTTCGCTTTACCGCACAGTATGTGGATGGACAATCCCACCCGAGATCCACGGGGCTCGGAGATAAACATGCAAAAGGCATGTCCAAAGTGGCCCTCCGAACGTGCACTCACCGGGCCGGATAACGCGGGGCTTTGGGTCTGGTCCCTTCCTCAGTCACAGGTTACGGATTCCTCCTTTCTATTTGCTGTTGCTTCCTGTTTAAAATCCGGCCCTCTAACGGCTTTTCCATCCGAGTCAGACTCCAAACCGTTTCCACTCAGCTGCCCGACTCTTCCAGCCCCTCTCTCAGCATCTATTCTTTCTCTTCCCCTCGATACGCAACGTTACTGTTACACGCCAGACCCCGCTTTGCGCTCATTGGCCGCCCCGTACAGAAGGGGAGGCGGAAAACTTCAACCATTGGCTGCAAAAGATGTCGGTCACTGTTTCCATCGTTTCCGCCCAACTGTGTCTCTGCTGTGATTGTCGAGATGTAAAACTCTGTCAGTCATAAAGCGACTTCTTCCACCGGATTCTGGCATTGGCTCACACGCTGCTGCCGGTCCCACCCCCATGGAGGCTTTCGACAGTTTGATTGGTTTGAATAGCTCACGGAGACGCTCACTCCCCAAGGAATGATGCAGTGTTTTAATTGGTTCATTGATAATATTCTCCCTTCTTTCACTGGTTGGCTGATACACTTGTCTATCAATAATTTCCCAGCTGAGTTTGTGGACTTGCATGTACTGCTAGTTCGGTCTTGGAATGTCTGATGATAAATGACTCAGTGGTTGAATGGCACCAACACATAGAGCGGTTAACTCTTTAAAGGAGAGTTATGGTTTCACCTTACTATTCACTATTATGAAGGGCCAACACTGGCGGGCTTCCTCTAACATGACGGGTTGAGCTTGCCCCACAGGGGTCGGCACCAACATTGCTCACGGTGGACATTTAAAGATGGTCTGCAAGCCTTGCCTCAGACACTGGTGTCCTTGTACGGACGCTTTGCCTTGCCCTGACTGGCCCTCTGTAATGCATTGCACAATGAGTGGGGAGACTGGAGAACCCACGCTGATTTAACTATTCATTATACAGGGCAGCCAAGCGGTTCCTGCACAAGAAACCCACTGGGGTTGGTCCTTCAAAAGGCACAATGGAGTAAACACATAGAAACCGCAGCTCTCCCTTTAGTGCATAGACCCCATCAACGTCACACATTTGTTGCCCTGCAGTATAAGTATATCTAACATCTGGGGGTATACGCACTGCGGGGCGAACATTTAAGAGTGCAAAGATTTAACTACACATTATGCAGGGACAGCCAAGTTCTTCCTGCAGCAGAAGCTTGCTGAGTTTGGCTCTTCGTAACTCCCTTAATCAATGGAGACAGCCATTATTCATCCTATTCTGCGCTGCTGTACAATGGACAACATGACACAACGAATAGAAGTAAACATTTGGACTCACAGAGACAAACGATGACGAGGGCCCTGCTCAAACAACTCAGAGTCCACGCAAATAATCATATCAGCTTTTCTCGCTAGTTAAAGGGACAGCCATTGCATGCACGTTATGCCATTGTATACCTCTTTCCCATATCTACCCATATCCATCGCTGGGGCCCCGACACATCGCTGAGTAGATGACACCAGCTGGGAAAGGTAACAAGCAGAGTCTTTTGTTTTAGCCGATTATCGTCCCTATGAAATCTGGGCAGTGCATACGTGAGAAGAGCTGAACTGTTATATCGCGAGGGACTGCAAGCTCTGTCAGCCAGCAGCTATGGGCCTTGTGACACTTTACACTCATATACAGGGGGTAATAACAAGTACCCCCGGAGCATTCGCCATTGTCTGTCGGTGCCGCGTGGGGTGATTCTGCAGAATGCCTCCAATGGATTGGCAAAGGCGGACGGCATGAAAATGTAAAGAGGCCACTCAGCTATCGCATGCATTAAGGTGAGTATATGATGGACGGAGTGTCCTTTAAACATGAAAGAAGAATTATGCAATGGAGTGGAAACAGTAAATTTAGAAATAAAGAAAACAAAATCAGAAGTGACGTATTTCTTGGCACATTCTGAAATGATGTAATCAGCAACAAAATAGCCTACAGGAAATAACATGTTCGGTATAAATGTCAGCATTACTGGCGTTCCCAAAATGCCATGCAAAATCGTATGGTTTATGCTGAAAAGTACATAAAGAAAAGGTATTTAAATGAAGAGAATTGCAGATTGTCGTTATTCTGCTACACTTGATGGAGTTTAAGTGCTTTCATGTAACGTCTCTGTGATTACAGCTTCTTGGCCTCACTGACAGCATTAATCAGACAGATGAGGTCATCACGATCCGGAAAGATGAATTAAAGGTAACGGTGCACGTGGAGGGTACAACTCTAGCACGTAATTTCACAATGCTGTGGAGTTTATTATGAAACTATTAAACATTTTAAACAAAATTCAGGTTTATAATTTTGATGCAATTCTTTT
Source organism: Sceloporus occidentalis (assembly GCA_023333645.1). Taxonomy (NCBI): domain Eukaryota; kingdom Metazoa; phylum Chordata; class Lepidosauria; order Squamata; family Phrynosomatidae; genus Sceloporus; species Sceloporus occidentalis. The sequence continues at coordinate 1,240,398 of JALMGF010000107.1, read as the reverse complement.
AAAAATCATATCTTATCAGTGACTACAATAAAATGTACATTTCATTCCTCTACTTTAGGTGTTTTTTTATATTTCTATAATGCTTCAGTACCTATGGAAATTGGCAGCTTTATTTGCTGGTATCACTGGAACCAACACTCCCAAGTACTGCTGTGATGTATTTGGTGTCAGAAGCTGTGATGTCACACCATACTCTCTAGCTGCATCATGATGTAATATATCATGTTCCATCCACGTTATATGTCCTTGTGACCGTTGTCTTGATCATTCTATTACAGTTGTTAATATAGTAGCATTGTTTATGGGGTATTTAAATCTAATATTATGTAACACAATGTCAGGAAAATATTTTCTATTTACTAAAGCGAGAAGTGGTAAGAAAGCAGGGGTTTGAACTCCTTCGCTTCTGATTATGAAGGGCCAACAAACAACAGCAGGGTTCTCCAGGAGAAGCATTGAGGTGGCTCTGTATAATGCATAATTCAAATGGTAAAGAGATTGAAGAAATTCTCACTGATTTAATTATACATTATACAGGGACAGCCAAGCTCGTCCTGCAGCAGAAGCTCATTGGGTTTGGCTCTTCATAATGCACAGCGAGGTCAAGGAGGTGAAACCACAACTCTCTGTTTAGTGAATTGCCCCCATTGTACACGTAGTTGTAAAAGCCTACAGGGTGAACATGTCTCCACAAGAACAAGTTTCTCCGCAGATCCTCAATATCATCATAGACGATGACCTAATCGCCACCTATGAAGTCCATCAAGTAATATTTTTGCTATTTGCGCACTTTCATGTTCCTTGTAAAATGTAATAATTGTTTCTGGACATAAACAAAGCTACAAAGCAAGGACAGAAGAAACATTACAGCTATACCATAAAACCACACAGCTTAATCAATATGACCTTCAGCGGATACATCCGCAGTTATTCCTTTTTAGATGACTTTTATTCCGATATTAATCTTATCATTCATGTGGATTTCATTACTAATACAAGTCATCACAAACGCATTATTCCTGGAATAAATAAGCCCCCACGGTACATAATACGTTATGGATCAATTTGAGCTGAACGCTGTTCTCAGGCAGAACCGGATTGATTTTAACACAATATGTCAAACACACCATGAAATTAGCAGACGAGCTGAGATGTCTCCACCAGAACTGCCTACCCTCCAAAATACCATAACTCATTGTCAGTAGGATATGATTTGCTAAAAGATTCCCCTCGTTAAAGGGGCAGTAACACCATTTATATTTCTTTATAGCTATTAAGGGAGGAATAGTTCTCTTTTGTGCGGGCTTCACATATTGCTCCAAGCCTCAACTGTAAGCCGGTATCCAACCTCATGCCGATGAGTCCCATAGAGGACAATTTAGCCGTCCACGAGCGGTGATCTGGCTACTGCACCTCTGTCCCGGGCTCTGTTTAAAGGCTGTACTACAGGGGGCATTTGCTCCAAGGGGTCCATGTATAAAGTGGATATAAAGGCAAAAATGTGCTCATTATTTACGTAATGATTGACATCATATACCTACCCAGAATCCCTTGCGCCTTCCGGCTTGCCTGGTAGAGGAGTGTTTAATAATGCCTCTGCTACCCCCTTAAGTGTGTGGGAGGGGGTCCATCACCTTTACCCCCACCACAATGTATGCTGTAAGGGAGCAAACAAGGCAGTGTTTGCCTCAATGATTGTTATCTGGGCACAAACAAGAAAAAGGGTTGTGATGAACGCTTCCTGGTAAGGAGAGGTGGGGGCTGTCAGAATCAATCGCAAGAACAGATAAGTCACTATCACAGCTTTTAAGAAGTAAAATAGCCACTTATTTCTAAGCGAAATATCGTCACAGCTTTAATAAATGAATATTATTACGCTAAAAGCTGTGAAGGTGACTCTTGCTCTCTAAGAAGGTCTTGCTGATCTTAATATTATTACGCTAAAAGCTGTGAAGGTGACTCTTGCTCTCTAAGAAGGTCTTGCTGATCTTGGCCATGATCCATAATGGAAAAGGGAAGATGCAGATAAGGCCACAGCGTAGGAAAGAATAACTGCCTTCCACCAAAAACTAGAGCGCAGCAGGGCTGGTAATGACTATTTTGGGTCCACGTACAGAAAGTGAAGTAGTAATAAGATTGCCTGAAAAAATATCTGACAGACAAAGCATTTACGGCACATTTTCCAGTCCTGACAGCACAGTTGCCAAAGAGGATTACGTACAAATTCAAAAAAAGGATCCAGGTGTGGTGTAAATGCAGCCTTGCTACTATATACACCCCAGTGGAGATCTGTGGACTCTTTCCCCAAGAGACTTTAGGACATTCAAGAGTCTGTTTAACATCCATTAACATTTTCCAACCAAAAGGAGCGGTGAGAAAGACCTTATTGTTATATTAAACTTAATTAATAATTGCCATTCATTTAAAGCAACATTACGCACAAAAACTTAAGGAGACACCACTTAATATTCATTAACAGTCACCCCCTCCAGTTCGTGTCAGTTCTACAGATAATTCCGACCTCCAATGATTTTAGTCCTGGTACAGACTTGAGGCTTTGGAAAATTTAGAATCACATTTCTAAACACTGAACTAAAACAAACCGGGGGTTGTGATGCACTGAAAATTCCTGGCTTAGTCCGCAGTACAAAAATGGTAAAAAGCTCCCGCTGATACAAATGCAACAAAACGCTGAAAATAGCTGGGGAGGAAAATGTATTTATATAAAGCAAAAGTTTGAAGAATAAATACAAGGGAGGCCATTAATATCACACTTGGGTTCCTTGGGCTTGTTGGCCTTATTTCCAGTGTTTAGTCTCATAATGACGTACACAAAGGCGACAATATTTCCCCTCACCCAATAACATCGCTGAATAACATACACAGAGCCTATAAACAGCATTGCCCAGTATAATATTATATATAAATATATATATACGCAATACTGATAAGAACAATTAATGTACAGGTATTTATGACTTAATTAAAGCACTTTTTTGGCAGTTGCTCTTCGTACCAGGCCTAGCTATAGGGTACCCACTATAGTACAGGGTAGCGCTGAATAATTTACTGTAAGGATTAGGGGGGGAAATCAAAATATAGAAAAATTATAGATATCTCTGTTTTTCATTGGCTGCGTGTAATTTTTACGTTACTGATCACCAGCTGTAAAGTGTTTCTCTGCATTATTCACAAGCATTGTTTTGTCCCGGCTTGCAAACAAAAACTAAGGGCTTGGGAAATCCCAGGGGCCGACTAGCTGTGGCTCCTAGATGTGTAGATCTGGTTGCCATCAGTTTATATTGATCTATACGGGTGTAATCTCTGCTGGTTCCAAAAAAATAAAATACCAAGCTGCCAAATACCAAGGATTTATCTGTCTGACTCCTAACTTGTGCACAAATATACACAACTCTATTCTAACTGCATAAAAAACACAAAACTAAACTCAGTCAGTCCATGTCTAGCAGGTTAGGGGTGGCCACATGTCTAAAAATGTGCCGGACTGATGGGGTTAACTGATTTCAATGGGAGAGCTTTCCTTCCGCTGATTGGCTGCTTCGAGAAACTCTTTTCCAGGTCTGAAGAATGTAAATATAAAGTACATTCACATGCATCCATTGCTCAGGGAGTCCGGAGACTTTGCAGAGGATTTGTAAACGATTGCTAGGAGATATCGAGCACTGCACAACTATGACACCTAGCTAGCTATTTCAAGCTGTCCTTTGCTGGCTAAGCACTATGGGAGTAGTAGTTCTGTAAACGCAGGGCAGCTAGGTGTTGCCTACCCCGCCATATACATTACATTGTGTATATAACACCACTAGTTCAATACTGCGGTGTTTCCAGCAGCTCGGCTATACAGATCCGGAGCCCCTGAGAGAGTTAGAGCGCCCTGCGCAAATAGATTACACACAGCGTCTGCGCAGAGGCTTTACGTAACTATTCTAAATTATTGCGTAAGTTTGCCCTGTACGCTGGCTTTGCGCCATGGGAGTTTTGCTGCACAACGCCAGCCCAACCAGCCGCCATAACACCGCTATATGTGCTCTTGCGCTGCAGATTCTAGCGGGGAGGGATTTGTGTACCACTTCCGGGTCGCGGAGAATTTCCGGTCCGCATACTGTACTAGGAGACGAGAGGTCACGGCGTTAGTTCCAGGGACATTGCTGCCTGTTTATGGTGACAGCTTAAAACTAGTGGGATGGCCGCCTCCCCGGCAGAGCTCAGCGGGCAGCAGCCGCCTCAGCACAGTGCTGTGCAGGTACCACACGATGAACCCTGCTTCCATGACACGCTTATAACAATGCTGCTCCACTCACTGCACGTACCTGGTATTAGCCTCGTGTGGGGAGGCTTACATGCACAGGGATAGTAATAGGATATACATCTCAAGGGCACATGGTGTCACTTCGCAACTACTTACTATATGTATACACACATATTATTCTGTATATATACACATGCACTATATATATATGTATATACATACACGCATTCTGTATATATACACATACATGTACTTTGTGTATACACATACTGTGTATATATATCCACACACTGTATATACATGCATATGTATACACATACTGTATATGGATAATATATATATTATATTTTTATATACATATATAATCACACACTCTGTCACAGGCTAAGTGCCTTAGGTTGGTTTATAGAAGACCTCGTTGCCAAGCCTGTTAATTAACACAGGTTCCCTCACATTGCAGATGATTTTGTATTTAAGCTGTTATTGTTTGAGAATCGTGTGTAACATGATCTGAATAACGGCTGTTGTAGTGATGGATAGATGGACATCGCTTTATGACGTAATACAAGCATTCATCCATTTACCTTCTCTGATGCTGAAGTGCAAAGCGGTGGAATACACCATAGAACTTCCCTTAATCATCGTATTGTTGATTAGTGTGTCTAGCACAGGGCTTGACAAATTTGTGTAGTAGTTAAACACAAGACGGACAAATCCTACAACTGTCTTTTCTTTGACCCATAGTGATCAAAATAAAAAGGAAACGAACAAGAGCCAGATATAAAAATCTAGGCACCACGGCTAAATGGCTTCCTTTAGTGCTATTTTCAAGGTGGTTAATTGCAGTATTGTTTTTTGCTATGCACGGTGTTCTTCACACACATGCTCAATATATGCCTCTCGTTATGACTCTCTAAAGAGTGTATGAATGTAAATGAATTCTTTACAGCTTTCAGCCTCAACCAGCCAGATACTAAAAATGCGCTAGTCTGTTTTTACCTCGGACATGGCTTTGTGGTTAACTTGTGGTAGTTTTTTCACTACGCTTTTAATAGAAATGGATTCATAGATGCATTTGTTTGTCTTTAAGGCCCCTGGAGTTGGTTACGTGCCTACCGAAGATGAGAGAAGAGTGTTCAGAGAGTGTAATGAGGAGAGCTTTTGGTACAGATGTAAGGACTACAATATTCTGCCATAGCACCCATAAGCCATTGAGGACGGGGAAGTAGTCGGCTAACACAACAATTGTTTGGATGCATGAGCTGTATCGCATGTTACGACAAGTACAGCTTAAAATGTAACTGTAAGGGAAACCTATATATGAAAGCCATGTCTCTGCTCTGTGTCTGTAACTCTGTCACCGGCAGAGAGTGGTGATCTCACCGTGTGCCTCCTCGCTCCTCGGCTTGGTATCTCCTGGTGAACCCCCCCCCCCATCTAATTTTAATTCCCTTTCATTTTCTCATGATGGACATGTCAGCTTTTGTGAAATTAAATTGCTTCTTTACTGTTATTAATTTCACTAAGATGTCATAGAAGCTTAGATTCCTACACTCATAACGCACAGTTTTCAGACCGGTGCAGACGTGTATATGACATATTTATCGTGTTTTGTTTACATGCACTCACCTCAAACTCTGTGCCTGGTGTGTGGATCACAGAGTCTCCTTAGTTTTCAAAAAATGTACGCTCGTAGTATCAGAATATGTAGTTACTATGTGGAGGGAATAGGTATGCTAGACATTACTGCTGTAACAAATGTTTTTTACTATAAAACTTGTTTTATTGTTTAACCCTTTAAAAAAAAAAAAATACACAAAACTACTCTGTTGTCGTTGGTATTAAACACAACACATGTTTATCCAAAAAAGTAAAATATGTGTGGCACAATTATTGGCACCCTTTTAGTTAATATTTTGTGCTTTCCTCCCTTTGCCAAGATAACAGCTTTGAGCATTTTCTTACAATGCCTGATGAGGTTGGAGAATACATGGCAAGGGATCTGAGACCGTTCCTCCATGCAGAATCTCTCCAGATCCTTTCAAGGTCCATGCTGGTGGACTCTCCTCTTCAGTTCACCCCACAGGTTTTCTATGGGGTTCAGTTTGGGGGACTGGGATGGCCATGAATTTTGTGGTCAGTAAACCATTTTTGGCTACCTCTCTGTGTGCACCAAGTCTACCCCCGGTGTTTATTGGCAAAAAGCTCTGTTTTGGTTTTATCTGCCCATAGAACCCATTCCCATTAGAAGTTCCAGTAGTGTCTGGCAAACTGAAGACGTTGAGTTTGTTTTCGGATGAGAGGAGAGGCTTATTTTCTTCCTCAAGACGCAACTAACTCCTACAATTATCCAGCTGTCATCCTTTGAGATTTTTTGGCCACTTGAACCATCCTCTTCGGTTTTGAGACAATATAGACACAAGTCTGCTTCCAGTTGACTGGAACCTATTATTGCCCTGATGGTGGAAATAGGCATTTTCAATGCTTTTGCCGCTTCTCATTTTGTGAATGAATGGCTAAGGGAATTTGGACTATACATTACCTAATATGTTTACCCCCTGTGAAACAGGAAGTCATGGCTTAACAATTTCCTGTTCCTAGTAACCCCGGTGTACTAAAAATGTAAAATATCAATGCGAATATACTTCTCTTATGAAATCATAGGGTTGCCAATAATTGTGCCACATATATATTTAACTTTTTTGTGCTAAACCTCTGTTGTCTTTGCAGTTGTTTGATATCCATGAGAACAGAGTATTTGTGTGTGTGTGTGTGTGTTTGTGTGTTTTTGTTAAGAAAAGATCAAAAGCAAAAAAATAGATACTTTTTCACAGCATTATTGACTTGTATTTACCAAGGGTGCCAATATAAGTGGAGGGTACTGTATATGTTATTGTTTTACATATGGAAATTATTGCTCCTACATTTCTTTGAGTTTATATGTTAAATTACACTATAAATTTCTTTTATGCAAAACAGTGTTTGTTTGTAATGTCTGGTGTTGTAACAATTACTTCCTTTTTTACATTTCTTTACAGCTGTCCCTATTGCTGCGATAAGCATGATTCTTGCACAGGGCCTTGTCTCCAGAGGTACGCATATCATTCTAACCCTTTCCTTACAGTGTCTTTAACTATACATAGCTCTGCATTATTCTACAGCCTTCATGTAAAAGGTTTATGTGATCCCAGGATTTATAGCCCTTTCTGCTTGTCTCATGTTGGTCACTCGCCTTCCAGGCGTCGTTAGAAGCCACGTTCTGCTAGTGTTTGGAGACTAAGAAGGCCATCAGAACACACGCTACATGACTCTCATATGTAGCATTTAAATCTGGTCATTTGTGAGACTCTTCTTTAGTTTTCAGTTCAGATATATTTAAATCGGATGAACCAGCGCCATTGTTACTTCCATCCAAAACGTTTTTTGATATCTTCATACATAATTACATGGGCCTTGCACGTCCGTAGCATCTTTTGTGTGAAGTAAACGTTGTATGACGCTTCACCGGTGTGTACATGGTAACTGAATTAGAAACATAGAATTTGACGGCAGATAAGAACCATTCAGTAAATCTAGTCTGCCTGTTTGTTTCTGATGTATGACTCCGATTTTAACCAGTACTTGATCTTGTCTTTGAATCAGGATAGCTTTATGCCTGTCCCGAGCGTGTCTAAAATCCCTCACTTCTACCACTTCTGATTTAGCTACCACGCTCTGAGTAAAGTAAATCTTCCTTACTATACAGCTAAACTTCTGATCCTCTAGTTTTATAACTATGGCCTCTTGTTCTAACATTTAACTTCCCTCCTGTACTTTTTGTTAGATCCCTTTTTATTAATAGTATTCAAGGGCTTGTCAACATTCGTTTTGACAAGAAAGACAACTCACAATATTGCTTGTGAACCCAGCTATTGATTGGTAAATATGACCGGAACTGTAGACTATTCTTTATTACTTGGTATCTGCGCTTCTCACCTTCACCTCTTCGCTGTGGAAACCTGGCCTGCTAGATAGGCCGGGTACTAGACTTGTACGTTCGCATTCGTACAAATTGCAAACTTAACAAATTTTGGTAAATTGTGCAAATCGTACAAAGCCTTGGAAACGTGGCAAATGCTTAGAAGCTGTGCGGTTCATGTGGTGGCTGAGGGTCGTTTTTAGTTATCTGGAACTGGAAGTTCTAGTAATATGAACAAGTTAAATGATCAAAGCAGTAAAATTAGGTAAGGCACTTGTTTAGTAGTGTGGAAAAAAAATCCATTCAAGCCTCTGAACATCATGGCTGGCTGTAATATACAAATAGCCCAACATGCGAGCGTAATAACAGTACCTAAACTGCATCTTTAAATACATTCTTAACGGTAATTCTTTTTCTTCTTAGGAATTCTTACAGCATCTACAAGATTTGGCTCTGCCCCTAAAGTGGCATGTAAGTATTTTCTTTGGGCTTATGGCCTGTGAAAACAGAACTACTTAACTAGTTTAGTTTTGTGTTTTTAGGAAAAATGAAAACAAGCAAACGTGCTTTGATCTGTTTGTGTTTCTTTTTGTGCAAGTGATAATGTTGTGTTTGGTTCCCGGAAGTTGCTGGGTTTTGTGGATATCTGGTCGGAAAAGTCTCCTACATGAAAAACTGTCAAGAAAAGTTCAAGAGGCTGGAGAATTCCCCACTAGGAGAAGCCCTCCGCCAAGGATACAGACCTTCCACAGGACCGTAAGAGAACTTTGATTGTATTTACCTAATCCACTCCATAAGTTTTAACCTAATAACATGACTATAATGCACAATTCTGGCCAGCTGGTGATTAGATATAACTGAACCCAGAAGCAAGGGGCAGACGGAGGCTTCCACTGTGGGAAAGTGAGAAATGAATGTGGTATCTGTTTTAAAGGCTCCTAGTGATTGTGGTGACTGCCTGGGTCTGTTGAAGATCTAAAATAACTTCATTAATATACAGGAGCTGAGGAAATCGGATGCCGGAGGAATGGTTGGCCAGGTGTTATAATGACCTCTAAGGAACAAGTTCATCTTTAGTAACTTATGATCCACTTTAAAACATGTTTTGTTTTAAAAGCTTTGTCTTAAAATCTTATGATGTTTTTAAAACGATAGGAGGGAGAATAAAATACTTTTGGCGATATGTCCTGACAAAATGTTAAATATTGGTCTCTGAAAGGTAGGATGGTCCGCATTCTCTGTTCCTTCTAAATTTATGGCACCCGCAGGACTGGCACACTGCAAACTTCTCTGTATATCAAGCCCAGGATTTATCACAATCAGATGCTAAAAGGCCTGTCAGACTACTGGGGAATTAGTTTAGCTCATAGAAAGAAATCCTAGATGGTTTCTAGGTAGACATATCGTGAGCCTGTCTGGTTTTTCGAACTGTGAACTGTCCACAAGCCTTTGCCTTTGTACTTTGTGATGCTTCTGTGTGAATCGCAGCCCCATACATTACTGTATGCTGAAGCTATGTTACTGATACGCTTTATAGATACTCAACATACTTTGCAGTGGGCGAAAAAAGACGATGAAATGTATTCTGTTACGATTTGAAATTCCATGAATGTCTGCTGCTTTCTCTTAAATTCCAGGTCTGGTGGCAGAGCTTCTGAGTTTTCTGATAACGGTTTCGGAAAGGCCCCGGCACCCACAGGTTCTGCTCACCCTAGCGGGGTACCCCCTCGCGTGCGTGCGCGTCCCAGCGAGTACGACTCAAGTCAGTATGACTCGAGTCCTGCCACTGTCCCATTCAGTGCTTCTCTCAGCGAATCTTCAACCACTGGAATAACTGATAGCATTGCACAAGGTATGTTACAAATACCACCAGGGTGGACTAGACATGGTATATTCAGGGTAAATGCCCAGAAGGCAAATAGGCCTGGGCCTGTTTTCTTACAATTACAGATGGCTTAAATGCCTGGGGCTGCATTTAGACCCAGTCCTGCCCTTGACACACTCACATACACACTTATTGTACTGCCATTATGTATTCAAATGTCTGATGTCTTTAAGGCCAGATATGAGCGATATACTTCTGTTGTGTGTATCTGAACTTTACTCTGTTGGGGTTTTTCTTCTCCAGGTAACAAGCTCTGAGTTACTCTTAGTTAAAACTGCTAACTCTAGAGCAACACCTTTTCAGGGGGGGGTGTTATAGTTTAATGTTTTTAACTTTAAAGGAAAAATGAGGGCAGGCTTATGCTAGAGGCTGATGTCTCAACAAGAAATGCATAATGGACTATTGAGTCGCAATGGTAAATCAAAAAATCTAAACAAATGTTTCATTGAATATTCTCAATGGTCTTATTTGCTGTCATTACTTATTTGCTGTACAGAGCCAGAACCTTTCCTGGAGGAAATTCCCAAGCGAAAACCCATGACTTACGATGAGCTGAGAAACAAAAACAGGGAAACCTATGAGATAGCTGTGACACAGAGAGCTGACACTCCTGCAAAACTCTCTTCAGATAGAGCCCCCAGGAAAGAAGGTACAGCACTTGATCATGATGATTTACTTTCATTGCATATACACAGCATTTTTCATCGGACATAACAAGTTGCAACAATATGATGAAAGATCATTCATAGAATTAGAAGATCCTTTGTCCTTAAACCCCTTCAGTCCCCTACGTACCGTCACGTCCATAAAACTCATCTCAAGAAACCCCTATGGACGTACCGGTACGGCCTGCCCTTCTTGTAGCGGCAGGGACACCCTCTGCCCGGTCTCCTGTAACGGCTTCTGGCGCGAACGACGGAAAACTGTTAGTTTTAAATGCACGATTGGGTATTCCCTTCCGGGTCACTGCTGACGTCACCCAAAAGGTCATAGGACGACAGGATATCCTCTGTAGGGTCTGTCTAGACCCTTTTGGGATATCCGATCGCTCCGATGGGGCACTGATCACAGACGCTGATCTCTATGCAAGTCTATGGGGACTTGCATAGAGATCACAGTGTGATCGGTGCAGGGGGATCGCAGGGAGTGAGAAACATGAATCAAAAAAGAAAAAAAACGTGTTTAGTGATTTTTATTTTATTTTTTATTTGATTTTGTTTACAATAATAAAAAATAAACAAAGTGAGCTAATAACATGTTCAAGAGGTCACTAAGAGGGCCTCTAACCCCACTACACTGGTAACAGTGCAATTAAAATAAGTAAATAAATAATAAAAGATGATAATAAAAAAAGAAAAAACCCTTACGTCCCATTGCCCTAACCCAACATCTAAAAAGTATAACCCTGCTGCCCCCGTTCACAACCCCCCAAACCCGTTAAGCCATAAATATAAAAAAATACTGCTCTATTGGGTACTATTTGTAAGGGACCTCTAACCATACTACACTGATAACAGTGCAATTAAAATAAATAAATAATAAAAGATGATAATAAAAAAGAAAAAACCCTTACATTGGGAAAGGGGAATTCTGTGGTTTAAAGTTTGAGGATTTTGTTCATATTAAAATGTTTATTTTTTTTAATTCCAGTTAAGACTAACAAATATGGTGATGTATGGGAAGAGTGAAGAAAGGACACATCGCCTTTTTACAGGATGAATGAATACTGCTGTTGTGGTGGATACATTGTCTGCCGATGATTCTGACAATGAAAAGCTCGGTTTAATAGGTTGTAATTCTACTGCTTGGGTTAAATCTACACAGGTCGAGGATTTCTCACAATAAACCCCAATGAAAAAAAAAACTTTTCGGCATATTAAATTTGCATTTTGTCTACTACCCCAGTGCAAATGTTTTGTTTTCCCCCAAAAAGCGGATCTGTGCTTGTGAAGTAAATGGTATGGATCACAAAGAGGGAATATTTTCAGTCTGCATTACTTAACCCCTTAATGACAATTGCCGGTTCTGGCACGTCATGCACTAACATCAGTTTGTCACGGTCCTGGCACGTCAATTGTCACTGACAACAGAGGGTTGTAGTGAATGGCGTATATTCAGAACAAGGTCTTGTTACCAGTGGGATACCTCAGGGATCTGTACTTGGACCCATTCTCTTTAATATTTTTATTAGTGATAGTGCAGATGGTCTTGATGGAAAGGTATGTTTATTTGCTGACGACACAAAAATTTGCAACAGGGTTGATGTTCCTGGAGGAAGAAGCAAAATGGCAAACGATCTAGGAAAACTGGAAAAATGGTCAGAGCTGTGGCAATTGGCATTTAATGTAGATAAATGCAAAGTAATGCACCTGGGCCATAAAAACCCAAGGGCAGAGTATAGAATATTTGGTACTGTCCTAACCTCAACGTGTGAGGAAAGGGATTTAGGGGTAATTATTTCTGAGGATTTAAAGGTAGGCAGACAATGCAGTAGAGCAGCAGGTAATGCTAGCAGAATGCTTGGTTGTATAGCGAGAGGTATTAGCGGTAGGAAGAGGGAAGAGCTCAGGCCGTTGTACAGATCACTGGTGAGACCTCACTTGGAGTATTGTGTACAGTACTGGAGACCGGATCTCCAGAAGGATATAGAAATGTTGGAGAAAGTGCAGAGAAGGGCTACTAAAATGGCTTATGGATTACAAGATAAACCTTACCAGGACAGGTTAAAGGATCTTAACCTATATAGCCTGGAAAAAAGACGGGACAGGGGGGATATGATAGAAACATTTAAATACTTAAAGGGAATCAACAAGGTAAAGGAAGAGAGTTTATTTAAAAGGAGAAATACTTCCACAACAAGAGGACACAAGCATAAACTAGAGGGGCAAAGGTTTAACAGTAACAAAAGAAAATATTGCTTTACGGAAAGGGTAGTGGACGCATGGAAATAGTCTCCCAGCAGAAGTGGTAGATGTTAATACAGTAAAGTCATTTAAGCAAGCATGGGATAGGCATAAGGCCAAGCTAGATATAGGATAAGGGCAAGTACTAAAGGAAAGTACTCAGAGGTTGGGCAGACTGGATGGGCCTACTGGTTCTTATCTGCCGTCACTTTCTATGTTTCTATGTCATGTCTTTAAACGGGTGCAGAAAACGATCTACGTTCGCTTTCTGCACCCAAACGGTGTTGCTGTAATGCCTCGACCTCGAGGCATTCAGCAACGCCACGATCGGCACTAGGGGCCATGTCTGGCCGTCTGGCCCCTCCCCGGGGCGTCAACATCCGCCACTAAACCATGCATTCCAACTTAGTTAAGTTGAGATAAAACATCTCCATTTAAATTTATTGTTAAGGGATATCCCCAGTGAATTTCTCCTCTATAAGGACCTATTTGGCTCTGCATAGTTAAACGTTTGCAGAAACGCCAGTTTAAATATGCATCGTGCAGGGCCTCCCAGCCTGAAGTATAAGCAGTACAACGAGACTTTGGGGGGATTCCTATGATAATGTCACTTTTCCATTATGATGCACAACATTGTATTTACAGAAGGTAAACAATTGCTTAAGAAATTATGGGAATGGGAATATGAACGGTTGCTGCAGATTTTCAGCTACATATTAACACAAAATTGGAATATGCACACCACACGCGTGTTCCGTGAATGTGTGGCTTATGTCCAAGAATACAAACTGATCGCCATTCATAAAGGCATGTGCTTATTGAGATCAGCATATACATGAATACAGAGATACAGTTCTGACCGGATCTATTTTTACAAACTTAACATGTCAGACGCTCACCTGCTCACTAGGTTCGAGTGTGATGGAAATGTTAACGCATCTTAACATTAGACTCCCTTCCTACACCGAACTTCATAAAAGGTATCAGCCTTCACTAAAGACTTCATCTTCTCTTGGGACCATACGACTATATCACTAGACCTGGAAACAAACCAACAAAAATATTAATAAAGCTAAACTATTATATAAAAACTAAAAATAATCTTTTTAGGAAAGGGGACTGCCTGTGGTAAACAATAGAATGGCTCTGTCTTAATCGCCCAGTTGGACGCTGACTAAAGAAAGTCAGAAATGTTTCTGTAGAGGACATTGAAGAAAGAAGTGTTCTGCGATAGAAAATTAAATTACCGTATAAAGCACTATATTTCGTGCTCAAAATATTTTTCTCTTTTTTGAGCTTCTTTGAAGTTTTAAGACACATCAAAGACTTTCTGTCAACAACTGTAGTTGTCCTGCCAGTAAATCCTTTTATATAGCTTGGGCTGCGTGTTTATGTATTGTAAGATTCATTTTCGGATGTAGAATGGCAGCCAAGCATTTGCTGCATTGTCTTGGGGCTTTTGCCAGCGTATGGTGAGGCATGTACAGTATAATATGTGAATAAACACATTGTTGTCTATTCGCACACAAAAGAAAAAGGTGTCATAAGTAAAAGGACAACAAAGTATTTTACACTGATCCTGGTATTTAGGCTAGGTTTCCACTTGGTTTTTTTTAGCTAAAAACGCCCATAAAAACGCCAATAGCGCCACCTGGCGTTTTTTTAGTGAAAAAACGCTGCAGCCAGATGTTAGCTGTTCTTCAATAGGAAATCGCAGAATGCCGTATCCACTTGGCGTTTTTTCAGTCCTCTTTGGTGTTTTTCTGCTTTTTTGGGCACTGTGGCAGTTTTTCAAAATCGCAGCATGTTGACACTCTGGCGTTTTTTGCAAGGAAATCTTGGCGTTTTTCTCCAATAGAAGTCTATGGGAGAGAAAAAACGCCATGAAAAAGCCATGTGGGTTTATTGCCTTGGCGTTTTTTATGGCGTTTTTTCCACAGTTACAATGCAGAGGATGGACCCAGTATCTGTGTGTCCTACGAGAAATAGGCTGGAAACAAACAGTTTCACACAAAACAAAGTTCATATTGAATTCTACACCATTTGGAACAAACATGCCATTACAAACAAACATACGCGACGCATCAACTGGATCCTGCGTGCCAAAAGCAACAGCAAACAATTTGCACCATCATTTGGGGCCAATCTTCCTAGAGGAGCAGACATTCGGAATAAAGCAGGCCTTACAAACCACAGAAAAGTGACAAAAGGGTCCGCCGGGGTGTTTAAGTAGAACTCTACCAAGTAAATGACATCAGGGGGCAGATACTTGCCATTTATCCTAATCCCTTTTAGCTGGGTGAAACTTCTAACTTGTAAAGGCTGGAAAAACTGCCTAAGGTCAAAAAAAGCAATTTCCACAGAAAGGCTAAAACGCCAGAAAAAACTCCAGAAAAAAACGCCAAAACGCAGGAAAATGCAGTGGCAGTTTTCTTGGCGTTTTTCATCAAGAAAAAAAACGCAGGACAAAAACCCAAGTGGAAACCTAGCCTTATACTTCTATTTACACTCTCCTTTCTTTTGCGTGCGTGTTTTCTTTTCTGGTGTTATACTGTATATCACTCGCATCACAAGCAGTGAGACTGGCGAAGCTGTTTTCTTTTGCTACTAATCGGACGTACGGTGAGGACTGCAGCCACGAGCCAGGAAAGTTTGTTTTGTTGACACTGATGGAACGTTATCTAACTTACTGCCTGCTTTTGTTATAATAGGACAGCAAGGCAGGGATGGATAAGACAAATGTTATATGGACAAGAAGCAGATATTGTAGAATATGTTATTTTGGTAAATAAAAGATGATAGAATTGATGTGGGAGGGCAAGATATCCTTTAAAGTGCCCTTTTTTGATCACTTAAAATGTGGGATATCCAATACACGGCCGGCAACATGAGAGCTCTTCCTTATTTCCTTTTATTTACGGACATTGATTTCAGACGTTTGCTTACTCTACAGTCATGTGGATGGGGAAAACATCATTTAAATATTTACTTTATTAAAGATCCCCAGATGTAAATGTCCCTAAATAAATCTCTTTAATTGCACTAAACACACATGCTGCACTCCTTCTCTGGAATTCCATTCCCTGTTCTACTCATTTCAAAAGCTCTCTGAAAACTCCACTCCTAGCACTCTCAGCCAGCACCCATCAGCCTTCTGAACAACCAACAACCTGGACAGGCCAGTTTATGTATCATTATGGCATTTAATATGGTGATATGTTCAGCCACACAGAACAGGTGGATGACCCTGCCTGTAAGAGTCTATAAGGTTTTTTGTGTTTGTTGCATTTATTGAATGGTATGATTGTTGTGTGTAGGAGTATATGTGTTCCTTGTCCTGCCTGTTCTGCCCTCTCCTGGTTCCCACAACGAGCTGGAGAGGCAGAGCTCACGGTGAGCCTAGGTACGTTCATTGCTGAACACGTCCGCAAGGAGACTGATATGTGCAGAACGTGAAACGCATGTGTCATAGGAAAATGGTTGCCATGGCAACCCTAGAACTAGATCTGGCTTTTCTTTACAAAAACACTGTTAAAATAAAACCCCAACATTGTTAACCCCAGCCTCATGCGTTGTAAAATGTTTCTGTAATGCATCAGGGATGAGGCTTTACAAGGCTTCCAGGTAGGTTTCTAAATACGTCAGCATCATTCTAGCGCTCTAGTATTCACTGCAAAGCTAGAATTGTTAAGATTTTTCCAATAAAATTATTTATCATAAAATGTAGTAGTTGAGATTCCTGGTAAGTATGTGGGACTGTTCAGAAACCCTATGCTAACGTTACAATGCTTAATACCTCTTAATACTAATACTACGTAATAGTTCTTGTCTAAACACGGGCAGGTCTACACCCAACGATTCAGGACATCACTTGAGATACTTTGTTTGTTGATTTTGGTAGCATGCTTTTTCATTCAACTGATCAGTGAGTCGGTCATGCAAGTCTTTGGTAGACTTAGTCGAGCTGGTCATAGATTTGGCCATATTTGTGCCCCTTATCGACTCAGCTACTTACAAGTTGGCAGCTGAACTGCATTGAATTAAATCTTCTTTTCTGAAGAGTGAGTTGCTCCCATATCAGCCAAGTTGGCCTGAGCAGCTCAACTCAACTGCCAGCTTGACATGCAACAGATCCCTTAAAACCTAAAGATAGAACAGAAAGCAGGACATACATGCAGGAACAAAAGGCTGACCAGAACTAGATGGTATGGGGGCTGTAGACAGATCCAGGCGGTAGGACAAGCAGCCAAGGGCTGGGGCCAGCAGCAGCATGAAAGAAGGACAGGCAACAGAACACAACAGAAACAAAGACACACACAATTAGTCACTAGGCCAAGCATATATGATAAGAGTTCAAGATTAGACACACTTGATTCATATGAGTTGTTTAACTTGTCACCAAACCATTATACACTAAACTATAAAAACCTACGAAAATCCTTCCTGAAATACCGAACAATCCTTTATGCCAACTGGTGGCTTTGTGGGGGGTCACTGGACTCTCGTTAACATACAATTGTCTCTTTGTGTATGACCCCCATTCCCGTTACAAAGTCAAGACTCCTTGCTTCTACCAGTTCTGTGTCTGCAGATGGCGCTTAAGAAGTCTAAGGCTGTAGAATGCAGCCATCTGCAACCAGGTACATCTACAGTCTCTGCTATCATTGGAACCAGGTGCCCTGCAAGACATTATACGCAGGGTGGCTTCAGCTCCAGCAGCTGCCAAGTCCACAGTTAAGACCTCCAAGAATTCAGGGCTACGACTGCATCCGTTCCCTGTTTTGGGACTCTGTGCTAGGTGCTACTCTTTCAAGTGACAGGATTAAAAAGCCATCTACCTCTAGCTTGGGATGCATTATCTCTGACGCTGCTAATGAAGACCTTACGTTCTATGCAAGTACATACACTGAGTCCCAAACAAAATCCCCAGACTGCTACCAGCTCACCAGGGCTCCCAGGAGCTCTTACTTTGGGCCTGTTATGAACCCATCAAGCCCATACAGAAAATTGCAGCCTTAGCTACAACACCCAAACTGGATAAGTTGCCCTTTTGCCCAGACTCTGTCTCAGAAGGAGGAGAGGGACACCTAGGCTGAATTTGACTTTTTAAGAGGAAAGTACAAATCGATACCATGGCCATCAGACTGATAAACGATCAAAGGGTCCTCCTAGGCAGCCTTCTAAGAAAAGCTCCTACAGAACCCTGGCCAAGTCTGTCCTTTCCTCAACTACTGAATTTCGTGTTTTTGACAATTTTCATGACTATATTGATCTATGCATACTCCTTATGTGCACATGTGTAGTATGGAAAAGCTCTTCCAGAACCCTGGCCAAGTCTGTCCTTTGCCTTACGGACGGCATTACGACATCATGACGTCACTGTCCAAGATGGCGGATACCATGCACACAGGTGCAACACATATAGTACCTTACTATCAATACCAGTTACATCACCCTTGATAAAGAGCTTTGTGTTAAACTGTTGGGAATCTCCTCAGCATTCTATGCTCTCTTGCCACGTATGTATGTATGTATGTATGTATGTATTTAATTGCAGTACTGTATGCTCTTTACAACACTATTGTGCTTAATAGCTTGCTTTTTTCCTTTATTCTGTTTGAGCGCACCTCTATCTTCCCGTATTTGCATATGCCTATACATGGTGGGCACAGGGGGGGAATGTTGCACCATTTCTCAATACACTTATTTATTTAGTTATCTATTTCGGACTGGTGTGCCTTTTTCTGTATATGTATATTTGTTTCAAGTTTGCCCTTTCTGCCATACTCCATGGCACGGCACCAACTTCGTCCTTGTTTAGCCTCATCACGTGTCTCTCGACTTCATTGTGGCCTCCAATGCGACCATTATATATATATAGAGAGAGGACCAAGATTTTTTTCGAGAAGGCTGTCTGTGTCTGTATGCAGGGACTCCTACCTGACCCGGCACCCATGGTCCTGGCGCTAGGTGGGAGATTTTAAATACCAGAGGGATGGCACAGAACAAGAATAACGCAAGCAAGTATAGGAAAGTGGATGTGAAGCACTGCCACAGCCTACAACACAGCATGGGCTTAAATCTGTCACCTGTTAGGGAATCTGCAGCCTCCTGTTTGGACAGTCAACGCAGCCATGGTGGTCCCTAGGTGGGTGCAAGGACCACTGCGGCTTGACTTTGTTTATCTGCCACAAGAAAACCACACAAAACTCAAGTTTTCTGCATGGGGAACTGAGTTTCAGCTGTCACTCAGTTACAGTCACCGTGAGAAACTGTGGAAAAGCGCTGTTTCCCAGGGGTAGGAGTGTGAGGTCTGAGACAACTGCCCCCTTTTATTTTATGGTAGGCAGTGGCGTCTCCAGCTTTCATATTTAGGGGGGGCACATGGGGTCCAGGGACCAAAGTAGGGGGCCAATTATAAAACGGCACATATACACTATATATATATATATATATATACACATACACACACATACATACATGCACACGTTAGACGTGCATTTTTAACTACATAATAGTAAAGACCATGATTGAAATATGATTTCAAAATAACAGCTAAACTGGCAGTTATTTTTCATTCTTTAATATTAGCCCCTGCTGACAATATATATAAATATTACACCCTGCTGCCGATATATAGAAATATTACACCCTGCTTCCGATATATATTAATATTAGCCCCTGCAGCCTATATTAATATTAGACGCTGCTGCCAATATATATAAATATTAAACACTGCTGTCAATATATAAATAAATATTAGACCCTGCTGCCAATATATAAATAAATATTAGCCCCTGCTGCCAAAACATATATAAATATTTGCCCCTGCTGCCAATATATATATAAATATTAGAACTTGCTGCCAATATATTTTAAAGTGAAAAAATTGGACCCTACCCAAGCATTTCCTTGGGCCCCGCTCAACGCTTCCTTGCATGCAATCACTCCCTCCGCTACCATACCAAAAAAAATAAATATTTGCCACACTGACTGCAGATCAGAGGAAGACCGTGAGAGTCAGTCCTGCACCGTTACATTGAGAGGTCCTCTCCCCTGTAATCATCCCCAGAGTCCCTTTGTCCCCTCATTCACTAAACCATACCGCTCTTTTACTTACACCCTGTAGTTCAGGTATAGATCAAATAAACAACACATGGAAACAGCACATGCAACTGAATGAGATAAAAAACAACAACTTGTATTTGCAGGTATACATAAATAATGTATGGAAACATAGCATTGCAGGTATAAACCAACAGAACACACAAACCCAGCATTGCAGGTATATATCAACTGGAAATCACATGTACACTCAGCACTGAAGGTATAGATCAAATAAACAACACATGGAAACAGCACTCCAGGTATTGATCAACTGAATAAGACATACAAATCCTATATTTGCAGGTAAACATAATTAATGTATGGAAATATAGCTGATTCAGATCAACAGAATAACACAAAAACCCAGCTTTGCAGGTATATATCAATTGGAAATTACATATAAACTCTGCATTAAAGGTATAGATAAACCCCCCTAAATTACAGACATAGATCACTGGTCACACACCCCAAAGCCAACCCTGGCGTCCACACTGCCCACATAGAACCTGACCAGCACCCAAATTACACGTACATAGGACGTGTCATCTTTGTCCCCAAACAGCTGAACGTACGCCATGTTTGTCCCATAAACACACTATCTGTGGCATCTTTGTCCCCATTGCCTAAACACCCTGCTTATATAATATTTGCTTTTTTGACAAATCAATAATACACCTATGATTCACAAACACTTTTACAGTCACTCACTAATTCACACAATCATTTCTTCTTTCACACAAATCATTTAAACATATTCATTAATGCATCCACACATTAATCCATTCATTCTCTCTCTCATTCGGACTCTTTGTTTCAATATTCTTGCCACCCTCCTTTCTCCCTATCTACCCCCTCCCCCTCCCTATCTATCCCCTCTCCCTCTCCCTCCCTATCTATCCCCTCTCCCTCCCCCTCCCAATCTATCCTATCTATCCCCACTCCCTCCCAATCTATCCTATCTATCCCCTCTCCCTCCCAATCTATCCTATCTATCCCCTCTCCCTCCCAATCTACCTCTTCTCACTCTCTAACCCCCTCCTAACTTTCTACCCTCTCCCCCCTTCGAAGTTCACTTACCTTGGGCTTGTAGAAGTCCAGCGGTGCGATCGCGAAGCCCCTGTCTCCCTGGTTCTGCCGCAGTGTGCGCAGCTTCACTTGAAATGCCGGCACTGCGACCAAGGCAGAGTCCTCGCGGAGAAGAGTGAGAGGCGCCGAACGGTTTCTGAAAACGTATCCCTCAGCGACCGTTCGGCGCCTCTCTCTCTCCTCCGCGTCTATTTCAAAAAAAAAAGACGGCGTTTCAATTGGGGGGGGCACACGGGGGGGCACAGCATGATGGTAGATTGCAGATCATCAAGACAGAATGTAAAACATTCTGCAACATTTTAATCAGGCCACGACTACCACACTGGTGAGCCAGGGGCCAATAGGGCCAAATATTTACCGATACCACCTCTCCAGTGACCGACCAGGTTGTATTGTGCAGCCAAACTTACATAATTTGGTGAGCCAGGGCCATTTAATCTTCCTTAATCATAATAGTGATATCCCGAATGACCCCAGCTATTTTATGGACAGAAGCAAGTAAAGATTTGGGGTTGCTAAACCCAGCTCTTCTAATTCACTTAACTATTTTAGCAATAAACTAAATAATGAAACAGTTAAGCCCGCCACTAAAAAGTCTCATCTTGTGTATTATTGATGGTCAGTTTTTTTTCAGTTCTGCATTCGTCATCATTCATAAGCAGATTTCTAATTCAGTTTGCCTTCCAACAGAAATTCTATGACATCCATCGACATGTCACGCCAGCTGTACCCACACTCTTACGCTACGTGTGCTTTCTCTGTTTACCAATGTGCAGACGTCATTGGAATCCTATGTATTCGTTAGCCATACTAGAAAAGATTGAATACAAGAGCTGCTTGGCAGACTGATTGCATTAGAATGCTATATGTAACAATGAACAAATTGAAAAAATACCGTAAATGATAAAATCTTATGTGAAAATAAAAGGGAGTCCTTATCATAAAACAATTGCAGTTAACACATTTAAAGGGGCACACTAGCCATCATATGATCTTTAATGCATATGATGACTGGGAGAACTCTTTAAATTATCATACTACCGCCTTACAATTGTAATTCTGCAATATCTTCCATATGCATTTGCCCCTTCTCCCCGAACCTGCCCCGTCTCCTGCCATGTGATATACCGACCACCAGTCAGCTCCAGCACTGGCTTGGCAAACCTCACGGAAAGGGTCTACTGAGTTTGGACCAGAGATAAAAATCATTGGGCCACAGGGGAGGAGAAGCATTTTCTCTCAAATTTGGTTTTTTTTATTATTATTAAATAATTTAAATGTTTTCATTGCTTTAAACATTTTTTCATAAACAAATACAGCCATATGCATGTTTGTAACTATCTGTAAAAAAAGTAGTACAAGCTTAACATATAAAAAAAGGAGAATAGAAAAAAAAGCAAAAAATAGACACCGGGACCTGTATCTGCATCATGTATGTGGGGAAGGTCCCTGGAAAGCCTGTTTAGATTAGCACGGTACATAATATTAGTAGAGCACAGAGGCTTTAAAGTGTTAATGTTCCTGACATCATGACTTGTCTGAACCACCACGATAACTATAATGAAGATATTTAGACACGGAATGATACTTTATTTAGATAAAGTGTTTGGAAACTTTTATTCGAATTTTATTACAAACTATTCACAGGTACAAACAATTATTCTTTTTTCTGATTCCAGAACTGTATACTGAAAGAGAAAATACATTGGAAAGCAATCTGTTAGAAACTGAGCAGTGAATAGAAGTCGGTGGTCATATTAAGAGAATTACAAACTGATTGCTGGGCCAGACTGGGGACTACATGGCAGCGCTGGCACTTTAAGGCCAGCAGCCGCCAATGGAGTAAGCACAGCTGACGGCCGAATACGAGAGGCTGCACGCTACATTTTAATGCCACATGGCCAGTCCGGGCCGGGGTGATTGTATGAACATGGCCTCTAATACCTTCAAATCAAATAGGTCATCATCATTTTTCAGGGAGCCTGACCTGTACGGTGTTGCAGAACATTCTGTCACTTGAATATGATGCCTTGTTCATGGTTATTATTATAAGCAAGTATGGCTACTTACAGGTGTTTATGGGGTAGAAGGCTGGGGGTTTTGGTCTGGGCTCTTGTCTGATTTTGCTTTGCACTCTTCACAAGTATGGTGGCATTTCCTGGAAATGAAGACAAGAAGAGAATTAAATATCTCTGAAAGGCCTGCATGACATCAGATTTGATTGAATGGTCTGTAAAGTGAGTCACATAAAAAACCCAACGCCTGGTGACTTTATAAAAGTCTATATTGCACAGAAGGTCAACTCTAGCCTTTAAGCACCAAAATTATGCAAATGTTATGAGATTGTCAGCAGTGGTTCAGACACAAAGTAATGCAGTCTCCACCACTAGAACCAAAGCAAGGATGTTTGCAACCATCAAGGAATGGATCAGCAAAAACTAAATAATCAAAGGTAACAGCTGGCTGAGTGTCATGGTAGCATGAATTATCTAAAATGCTTCCCATTCCAGAGACAATTATACCCCATTATCTGTAGAACTGAAAGATATCCAGATCTCTTCCATGCTCCTGTGGCATCAAAAGGCTTCTACATGCCCTGTTTTGTATGTGTCCTTCAGTGACCTTGGAGTGTTCTGATTCAATAATTCTAACGGCAATGGATCTTTGCATTTAAATAGCTCTGCAGTGCATATGACACCATTTATGTAACAAAGAGTTATATAGGAGTGCAGATATACATACTTGTGATGGTGATGGTGTTTGCCAACTCCTGGACCAAAACCGGCACCAAAAGCTGGAATGAATCCCGCATCATAAACGCCCCCCATACCAGACTTCTCAAACTTCTTCTGGCAAACTCTGGCATAGGAGATCTTTCCAATGATAAACCCTAGGACCCCAGCCACTAAATGGTATAGAGGGAACAAAGAGTTACACCACAGCATCTCAATTACTGTAATAGATTCTTTAAACACATTTCAGACCATCTAATATCAACATGCAGACAATCCACTGACTTAGTGCTGTGTATCCAACAACTAAGCCAAACTCTGCAGCGTTACACCAATCTACAAGCAGCTGATTACAAGCACATAATTACGAGCCTTAGGAAATGTCTATTCTCAAAACAAAAATATAGCTGCCGAACACCAAAAATATAAAAGGTGCAAAATATGACAAAGGGTGAACAAGGATTGACTGTGAGGGGCTCAGAACTAATTTACATCTGGTATATCGCAATCATACAAAAGGGAGAGAGTTTATTTAAAAGAAGAAAATACTACCACAACAAGGGGACGTGGTCTTAAGCTAGAGGGGCAAAGGTTTAAAGGTAACATCAGGAAATATTACTTTACGGAAAGGGTAGTGGACGCATGGAATAGCCTTCCAGCAGAAGTGGAGGAGTTTAAGCAAGCATGGGATAGGCATAAGGCTAAGCTAGATATGGGATAAGGCCAGGCACTAAGGAAAGTATTCAGAAGTTGGGCAGACTGGATGGGTCGAATGGATCTTATCTCTTATCACTTTCTAAGTTACATTACAAAAATCACCACATTGGACACCAGGCCATAAGATCTTCTACGTCATAACACAAAAGTCACTGTATAACAGCATGATGTGGACTCTGTTGGCAAATCAAAGGACCAGGCAGGGGACGTACACGATGAGAGGGCACAGGCAAACACAGACACACACAACTAGTGGAAATGCCAGACATAACTGGTAAAAGAGTGACACCTTATGATCATGAGATGGTTAAGTGTTCGGCTAGATGCCCTTCATCAGAATCCCCACATGTGATTTAGGAAATACGTGTAATATGCACTAATGATATATGAATAAAATGATATGCACCTCCTTATACCAACCCTGACCACACAGGTCTTTGGAAATATACACTACTACTTCGGCCAAGTTTTATATTATCCCTTCCGCACATTTCAAAACTGTAATCCATTGAATTTTGAAAAGAATGGACTTTGACATCTTTGTGCAACTTACAAGCAACCTTTGGTAATACGCCGAATTTCTTGTTTGGTGTCAGATATCCTAAGGAGAGAAATTTTTTTTATGTAAACCTAGCAAAAAAGTAATGTAAAAAATGAGGTTAAAACCATAAACCCTGAATTACAGGGAAAGCCACAGAGCGCGATATTTTATTGAACATATACCTAGAATTGGGAATATTTATAGCTATAGAAAATTCTACTACAGATGACAATTTTCTTAACAAAATTTATGATAATTTATCAATATCCATACATCTTAGGTTCCTTCTGCAAGATCTGCTTAATGCATTGAAAAGTTGGTTGACAGTAGCCACCTGCGCAGACCTGTGCATTAGCTAATAGGAGGATACTTTAATATATAGAAACGTGTAAAATAGCTTCGGGAAATGAAGGTAATGACACTTAATACATCACAAATGAATACAGTTGTAACCTATTTAAAATGTAGATTGTTCAAAGCATGTTGGAGAACTAACCACAGTTCTTTTGTGGATTTAGGAAGCCTCAGATGCTTCTCTCTCTTCATGTAATCCCAGACAGACTCAATGATGTTGAGATTAGGGCTTTGTGTGGACCATACCATTACTTCCAGGACTTTGGCTGTATGTTTGGGGTCATTGTCATACCTGGGAACTTCTGGGCTCCGGGTACATGGCCAGGACTGAACGCTGACGTCAGTGGTCATTGTCATGCTGCAGAATAAATTTGGGGCCAATCAGGTGTCTCCCTGATGGTATTGGATGATGGATAAGTATCTGCCTGTACTTCTTAGCATTGAGGAGACCATTCATTCTTAAGTAAAGAAGAACAAGGAGTCCTGGAAGTGATGGTCTGGCCCCAACAGAGCCCTGACCTCAACATCATTGAGTCTATCTGGGATTACATAAACAGAGAGATGCAAACAAAGCTGCTTAAATTTACAGAACAGTGTTAGTTCTGAATAACCTCCCTGCCCAATTCCTTAAAAAACGCGGTGCAAGTTTACCTAGAAGAATTGGTTCTGTTTTTAAGGCACGGGGTGGTCACACCAAAAATGTATTTAATTGAGTCTTTTCTTCTGTTCACAAACTTAGCATTTTGTTAAATGTTAAAAAATAAACTATTAACTTGTCTATTTTTAAAAAGCATTTTGACTCTACTTTTGCACAGTATAACTTAAAGCAGTTAAGTACTCCAGTTATAAATTCTCTATATTTTCATTTTGGTTCCTCTTCTAGATTATTTAAGAAAAACAATGTACTTAAGATGTTTCTCTTGGATGTTTGAGAATAGTGTTATATACTGTTTATAGTGCTACATTGTGAAAATCATGCTAATTTCCCAGCTCTGGGTATTTCTGTACAATTAATCTAATCTAACCCTGCATAAAACCATCCCATTACAACCATACCATTATATTCCATTTACTAACCTTTGTAGAGCAGTCCCTGGGTGACGAGCATACTTCCCAAGGAAAGAGGCAGGGCTGTAAAACAGGCATAAATAAAAAAGAAAATCAGTGCTAGTGGCAATTTACAGTATTATATACTCAAAATGTTGAGAAGAACCCCCCCCCCCCAAAAAAAAGAGAACGGGTTATTGTCCCCCAAGGAATACTTAGAAGTGTCATTGGTAACAGATTCGGACGTACTGCTCATAGGATACGTCATATTGTGAAAAAACACTGGCCTATAATATTGAAATACCCACATTTCTTTTTTTCCCAACCTTGCACTAACCCTACATCATCCACGGTGGACGGGGACATCCGAGTGAGCTCCAAGGTGCAGGCTGCTTTTTTAGCATGACACTGTATGTTCCAAATCCCTTTGCCACACTACTTTCCACACCATTCCAACTAAATTAAAAATAAACTGCAACAGTGTAAGTACCAGACATTTTGTCCCTATGAACTTGATATGTACAGTGCTTTCACTTTAGATGATGGTACTCAAAATAATTAATGCAATGAGTAATTGTACCTCTCATCTTCTCTTCTATGTCACCTCACTGCACCATGGATGGCACACATACTCTGTCTCACACCACTCATGCTAACACACACTCTGTCTCACACCCCTTACACATACATGCTCCCATACACACTTACACATCCAAACTCGCACACACTTATACATAGACATCCATGCTCACATACACTTAAACATAGACATCCTTGCTCATTTACACTATATGATTCACTGTATGGGGTGTAGCCTCAACCTTTTAACTTGCATGTGTTTGTCAGCCAGATCCACTGACAAGGAACTCTGGGGTTGAAGTTCTTCTACAAATGTATATTTAAATAATCAAAAAGCCTAACCATGTACTAAACAATGAGCATACTTCAGGCCATTTACCATAGAGTACAAAGTTGTGCATAACCCAATGAATGAATTCCCGAGAGCAGGTCATTCTATTGTATGGCCAACACAATGAATACAGTAACATACTACATATTTGTTTCATGTCATGACCAATTCATTTGCATTTATATTGGACACAAACAACCTTCACAAATAAAATACAGAGCAGGTTCAACAGAGGCAACAGGAAGCAAGAACGGACTCAGAAAGAGCTGGAGCTACCTCTCTGCCAGAAGCTTTCCTCTCTGCATTCTTTCATGATTTTAGCAAAATCTTCTCTATGCGCATGAGATACTGGGCAGTGCATCTGGAAAGAAAGAATGGAGTTATAGTTATTTATTACATTATATACATTCATCAGCTTTTTTTAATTGCAGTTATTTCAACTTCCGCACACAGACCTAATATACCAGTAGAAAAGAAATCACAGAGAATGATATATCTATAGATAGAAAGATAGATCTGGTAATGTACACTCCCTGCTCTAGGTTACACACCTCTTGACTGATACGCGGAGCTGGAGGAAGACCTGTGTGACTGCGGATCTGATCCCTTCTTCTGCCTTACAATCTACACAATCATAAGGTTTCGTCGGTGAGACCCCTGCCTCTATTTTTTTCCCTTTGTGCCCCTCACTGGCCCATTTACTATTTCCACAAAGTTTACCCTTCAATCTTATTGCGTCAACAATACCCTTTAACTGCTGCTATCTATTTATTGTGAGAATTGTTTCAATTACGTATCTTAGTGGAATGTATTATTAAAGGTTATGTTTTATACTTTTGTTGAACTCCATTCTGTGTTTGTTTGTACTTTTCCAACAATCATTGTTGTCATAAATGATTTTGATCATGTTTTTCTTGCAGTAACAGAGACTGTAGGCTGTATAAGCAGAAAATGCTGGGCTATACCTACGAAGGGCAATTATTTCACAAAAGGGTAAATGTGAAGCAATCGGCACGGTAACTCCATAGCGCCTGATCCACATATAGAAACCTGTGTAAACATGGCTTATTATTATTATTTTAGCGCTTATTTATCAGTAAATGAGACTGTAAGCTGAAATGCCCCGGCTGTCATACTCACTACGGAGCTGGGAGGTGCAGGCTTCTTCTCCTGCGTTGGTTCTGGTCCGGCAGACATGTCTTTGAATGTTTTCCACTGGTTTATATGAAGTGGCGCACACAATACGCTCTTCTGCCAGCTGCTTTGCTTCCTCCGGGCTGCGCACAATCTTATGGAGGACTGCGACTCCAATGTTTAGTTAAAGGAGGCTGCGGGGCTACGGAAAACGCCTCCACCCACTGGGACGCCGCTGGTAATCTGATCTGCAGAAGGTGAAAGGGGAACTCATACAACACCAGTGCAACTAAACGCCTTAAACGGTGTCCCTACCTGAACCTGCGCGTTACAACTACGGCATGAATAGAAACAACACACTTCTGACACACTGGATGCCTCCTATCACACTCAGCCAGGACAGAGCATGAACCGCACTCCCTACCTGAATAAAAAAGAGACATGTATTATTTATTGATTTATATAGCACCATCATATTCCACAGCGCTGTACAATGACACATGCTCTTGATGTACAGCTATAGCAGACAACAACTCTCAGTACATCTAGCCAGCCTTTCAACACAAACTGTAATCTGCCATGCGCTGCACTATAAAAAAAAGATGAAGGAGAGACTAAAGCAAAAGATATTACCTAACTTTGGCAGACAAGGATTACTTGGCTGACCACGGATGGAATTGCAGTCCACAGCAGCGTGGCAGGAATCTAGACTCTGAGCCTCTGGGGTCCAGGCGGATATCAGCGGTTTAGAGGTTAGAGGGGAGATTGTAGAATCCTAAAATTTAAATCGAGCAGAACCTCAAGTACTGTAACACAAAGCGTTGTAGTGCAGTATCGAAGTATCAAAGTGATGTGTATTTTGTTCTTTCCTGATACAAATCCTATATACTGACCTGAAACTTCCCCAGTTTTGAGCGTGCTGTTCTTAAACGTTTTTTTTTATCGCGTCTTCCTGAATATTAACCCATTGATAACCCCACTAGCAACATAAAATAAACTGTTTGCAATTCTATTCTCGTTACTCCTGGTAATATAACTTTAAAGAAACTTTTCCCCCTGCTGTTTGGAGTATCTCTTTTAACCCTCTACCTGCTGGAGGGATATGTGGTCTGGGATCTATTTAACCCTTGACCTGCTGGGATCTATTATTTCAAGCTCCTAAGAGTGTCTCTGCAGTCCAATTAAAATGTGAAACTATATTTGCTTTTTTCTTCTTTTTTTTATGGTTGATGTCCTTATACGTTGGATACATGAGACCATACTACAATATATAATTGGGTAAATTATATATTTATCTTTTTCAAGTGCACTACATCACTTTTTATTTAACTTTAAACCAATGGTCACCAGATGAACAGTGAATCGGTGGTCTAGATACAGGACCCCCTTAAAGCAGACAGAAGCTGGTAATTGCCACCCCCACTTGTAACCTTTATACATCAGTATACCAAAACAAGGAGGGGCAGAACGTGCTCTCTAGCATACACTAGCCGTTCTCCAAAAGTGCAAGTCATGCTAGCTAGTAGCTGTGGTATGCGTAGGCGACGGATTTACAAAAACAGATAAGTCTGTCACTTCTTGCAGATCCGGCAGTAGAAAAAAAATTATCTTTTCTTATTTGTCTAACATTTTATTACTGAGAAAAGCAGATTTGTACAAATGCACATGGGGATATTTTTCAACTGCTAAACATATATAACAATATACCGTATATACACTTACTGGCCATTTTATTAGGTACACCTTGCTAGTACCGGGTTGGACCCTCTTTTGTCTTCAGAACTGCCTTCATTCTTCGTGGCATACTTTCTACAAGGTGCTGGAAACATTCCTCAGAGTTTTTGGTCCATATGGACATGATGGCATCACGCAGTTGCTGTACATTTGTCGGCTGCACGTCCATGATGCGAATCTCCCGTTCGCCATATCCCAAAGGTGCTCTAATGGATTGAGATCTGGTGACTGTGGAGGCCGTTGGGAGTTCAGTGAACTCATTGTCATGTTCAAGAAACCAGTTTGAGATGATGTGAGCTTTGTGACATGGTGCATTATCCTGCTGGAAGTAGCCATCAGAAGATGGGTACACTGTGATCTTAAGGGTTAGACACAGTCAGCAACAATACTCAGGTAGGCTGTCGCATTTAAAAACGATGCTCAATGAGTACTAAGGGGCCCAAAGTGTGCCAAGAAAAAGTCCCCAATACCATTACACCACCAGCCTGAACCGTTGATACAAGCCAGGATGGATCCATGCTTTAATGTTGTTTAAGCCAAAGTCTGACCCTGCCATCTGAAAGTCGCAGCTGGAATCGAGACTCATCAAACCAGGCAACGTTCTTCCAGTCTTCCACTGCCCAATATTGGTGAGCCTGTGTGAATCATAACCAGTGGCACCCGGTGTGTTCTTCTGCTGCCGTAGACCATCTGCTTCAAGGTTCGACTTGTTGTGCGTTCAAAGATGGTATTCTGCATACATTGGTTGTAATGAGTGGTTATTTGAGTTTCTGTCATCTCGAACCAGTCTGCCCATTCTCCTCTGACCTCTGACATCAATAAGGCATTTTCGGTGAGGTGCCACTCACTTGATATTTTCTCTTTTTCGGACCATTCTCTGTAAACCCTGTGAGTGAAAATCCCAGTAAATCAGCAGTTTCTGAAATACTCAGACCAGCCCGTCTGGCTCCAACAACCATGCCACGTTCAAAGTCACTTAAATCCCGTTTCTTCCCCATTCTGATGCTCGGTTTGAACTTCAGCAAGTTGTCTTGACCACATCTACATGCCTAAATCCATTGAGTTGGTGCCATGTGATTGGCTGATTAGCTATTTGTGTTAACAAGCAATTGAACAAGTGTACCTAATAAAGTGGCCAGTGAGTGTATATATAACCCTTTGAGTGCCAGGGACCAAGACACAATTGTCCTTATGACAGGCTTGTGCAGATTCTGTAGTTTTGCATATAAAAATATGTTTTTCAGGACAGGTTAAGCTATTCATTGATACCTAGTGCATCATATAACAAGATATTGTGGTAGACACCCCCCCAAAAAAAACATTTTAGGCACACATAAAATTGGGTTAAATTAGATAACGGTGCTAAAGAAACAAAATATAGGTATAAAATACAGATCCACAAGTATGCCACCCTCTGTTATCCATCTGGACTTCATCTTTTGGACCCATTCTTGTATAGTAGGGAGGTTTTAGGACTTCCAATACAGACGTATGATACCCATCTTTTGACAGAAATGATTAAGGAGAAACTGTCACCAAACAGAATACGATACCAACACATTCTCACCTAATACAGTATCATTTTTGTCAATAGCATTAAGTTTTTATGCTCCCTGATAAGGTTGTCCATCACACGGACATCATTGATCATTACATCATCAGGCCCCCGCTGGCCTTAAAGTGCTAGGGCCAACTCGTCATTGCATACATTCTATATTTTTAGGATACCTTAGGATACCTTATTCTATAGGCAGAAAAAAATATGGAATCATGGTAGGATTGTAGAGTTTGTTTTACATTTAGGCTATTAGTATACCCGTTGATGTTATGTCTCTGTTGTAGATTGTAAGCTTGTTTGAGCAGGGCCCTCCTCACCTGTTGTCTCTGTAAGACAAATTGTTATGTTACATGCTACGTGTTATGTCCTGTCCACCCATTGTACAGCGCTATGGAATTTGATGGCGCTATATATAAAACAATAACTAATAATAATAATAATATAGCACTGACTGCTCAGCATTCGAAGAATAATGTGGTTACAAGACCGCCACAAAAAGAATAAGAGCCATGGCTTGTACACAGATTGCATCATAGGAAATATTTGACTAATGGTTTGCACACCTTTAACAACTAGCATAATAAAATGTAGCAAAGGAAATGAAAGAGCAAAGATGATGATGAAACATCAAGACAAAATGTAGTTTAAAACGTGTTTGATAACATCTTATCAGTACAAAGTCCATGCTGATTTGCAATTAAACAATGGTGTCTTTGTGGATGATAATGGCAAGTACTTTAGTCCTTGATCTGCGACACTAGAGTAAATGAGCGGATACTTGTATATTGATGGGCGGTTGCCATCTAGTGGCCAATATAGAAACTGGAGTCTTTAGTTCTAAATAATACCCCTTTATTTGGCTAACCTAGAAAAAGATAAAACGTTACATAAGGTTTTGGGACTTCAGAAACCTTATTACATCGGAACAAGAGACCTATGAAGTCCTGGAGGTTATGTAACTTTACATTGTTTTCTATGTTGGCCTAATAAAATGCGTCAACTTCAAATATAGACTCAATCTATACGGCTATATCAATTTTTCGATACAGGAACGCAACCTTAATTCGCTAACAGAAAGGCAAGCAGAGTCTGTATGATAAGCTATTTTCTGACATTATTAATTTAATGAATTAAGCAATTCTGTCAGGAGTACTGGGCCAATCAACTTAAATCCAGTGTGCTATCTGGGTGAAAAGTTGGTCCACATCTGGTACGGGATCTGTGCCCAAATACCTGGACTGTTTGTCGTGTAGCGATCATACCCGTACAACTACACGCAGTCAATAGAAGAGGGATGAACTACACTGTATGGACAAAAGTATCGGGACACCTGACCGTTACACCAATAGGGACATTTATGGCATTGCATTCTAAATACATCGACATTAATATATAGTTGCAGCTTCCACTCTTCTGGGAAGGCTTTCCACAAGATTTTGGACAATGTTGGACGAGAAGGCCTGGCTCGCTCACCAATTTGTAAAAGTTCTGATGCTCGCTCAGGGGCAAAGCAAGCCTTTCCAAACACATGGAGGATTCACAGAAGTGGTCTGAAAGTAAAGAAGGCATGGCCTGTGTAGGGATGCCGCCTTTTGCCCAGCTGTTTCCTGGATACTCTGAGTTACCAGTGAAAGCTAAAATGGAGGGAAGAAAAAATAGAGAGGAGAGAGAAAGGAGAGTAGAAAAAAGGAAAGGAGAAAAATAGGAGAGGAAATAAAAGCAAAATGGGAAGAAAGAAAAAGGATGAAGGAGAAACATGTTTACCTTTTACATACAAAAAAAAACAAAACCTGCTCACAGTTTTAATGCTTCACCATCTTCTTACAAAAGAATCTCCACTGAGATAACCTTGGGTTATTCCATTAAAAATCAGCCGTTTCCAGTGATTTACAACATTAACGTCTGGACTGTATTTCATATTATTTTAATGGATAAAATTTGCTTTTTCTTTCAAAAACAAACCCAAACTTTAGTAGTGCATTTCATTATGACTGCACTTATTGTACTTCACCATTTATCATACTGTATATTCTAAAGCTGTTAGTGCTTAAATAGACAGTTTTTGGGGGTGTTTTTACAATTGTATCACATGATACCCATTTTGCCTTAAACTGATTATCGTTGAATAGCTTAACTTGAATAAAAGTACAGGTTTCTCTAAGTAAAGTGTAAGATGTTTACAAGGAAGCCACATAAAAATAACTAAAGAAAAAGTCCTAACCTCCCCAAGGGGAAAATGCATTGAGATGTCCGGAGCTCAGGGGTTAACTCTTCAAACATTTAATTGACAGTTTTTTTGTTTAATGTGCCAGAGAGGGCAATTAATGCCTTGTCTCAGTGGAACAGGACCCAATTCTGATGTTTTCACATTTTATGATTTTGCTGAAATCCATATTTGCGTGGATGTGGATATTGTTGTTTTTTTTTCTAGCCTTGGAGTAATATTTTCTGTATTTAATCGTATAAATAACTATACATGCTGCACAACATAAAATATGTGCTGGTGTCTTCATGTTATTTGTTAGGTGCGATAACAAGTGCAGGACGCTGGACTTGGCACAGGCCCGGGATCAGCGGGTCAGGCAATCTTTAGAAAGCATCGTAATAGGATTTTTCGTAAATAAACTTGCTTGTTAAAGGGGTACTCCAGCCATCACATGCACTTTACAGAGCAAAACCAGAATCCCCTCCTCCCCGTGCATTTGGCCTCTTTCACCGAACCCACACTTATTTTTATACAAATAAGTACTCACACACATACTTACATTAACACGCAATTACACATACACACTCATGCTAACACATATACACTTACACACTCACTCTAACATACATACTCCCTCACATTTTGCTTGCCTGGAGCCTTCTTTGTAGCTGATCACTATGCTAGTAGCCTTGAATCTACCATGGGGTCACAAAAAGGACCAGTCCTAGTTGGACTGGCCCTTTTTGAAGAATTGTAGACTGGACCGGAAGAAACTGCCAATAGCTCCAATAGTGGCTCGGCTAGAGTTTCAATGGGTATAACAAGCCATCTGCACACATGCACATAAAGTGCTTTTTCAGGCAAATATTGTATACTCAAGTACTTACAATCACGCACACAGAACGCGGAGCCATTTAGCAGGCCTATACTATATAGAACTTTATAGTGTATTTCTAAATGATATTTGAGAAAAACATTCTGTTTTCGAAAGATCTCAGTGGAGCCCAAATCATTTTGGGGAAGGTTATGGCTGTTTTGGGGTTTCATATTGAATACTAATATTGAAAATAGCACATAAAATGGCAGCAAGGTATAGAGAAGGCCAGACTATATCACCGGCAGGAAACCCATGCTGTCTCTGATCTGGGAAGCCAGCTCAATGCCAATATTTAACCATTCTTTGCAAAGCGTTGCCATGTCTTGTAATCGGACAGCATGCCGTGAGAACGGAGTATGCGGCTGCGGCTGCGGCTGCGGCTGCTCTGAACGTCTTATATTTACTGGGTTTCAGCGCCAAGCGTCACTAATCACACTCACCGTGTTTCGGTTAACAAGCGCAGTCACTTTGCATAATAGCTTTCGCCAGTCCCAACATGGCTGGCATTCGGGTTCATTAAAGGTCAGACCGCATTCCCCGATCACCATTTATACTTTTAACAGACTCTGGAAAATAAAGTCACTGTGGTCGAATTATAGAGACTCTCACTGAGAACTTGGCTACGCAAATCGCTTGGCCGGGTTAACAAAGCCTTGTTTTTCTTTCACCTGTTGCTACGATACAATGGCCCAGAACGTGTGCGTGTGCGTATTTTTCTGGGATTTTTCACACTTCTGCACGGCTCTCTCTCTTTATATGCAGAAGTGGGAAAAATCCCAGAACAAATCATAACGCACAGACACAGCGCTCTCCAGCCTCTCGAGCCGATGAAGCCGCCTCCAAGGACGTCACAGCCCTCGCTTACCAATCACACTGAACCGGTACAGACAACAAGCGGGTGGTCCCCACGTGCTCTCCCACCTGAACGGTTTGCCCAATGAGCACCGTTTCCAAAAACAGCTGGCGTTTTCGTCACGGTGAGTGGCCAATTGAGTTTGACGTACCGTCATCGGCACTGTCTTCAGTTTCCAAGCTCACTGTTGATGGGATGATGAAGACGGAGAAGGGGCGGAGATCCGCATATTTAACAACTTCTAATTCTTCCCACTCTTGCTAACTGACACCACCCCCTTCTCCCGCAACCACCTTTCTCCTCCCGTTCTGTTATCGGCCAATGGAAGTGGAGAGGAGGAAGGCTTGTTGCGGTGCCGAGCCAATCCATTCTGTATCGGGGCGTGGCTGCGCAGTGTGTGTGTGTGTGTGCGTGTGCCGTGCGAAGTGAGTGCAGGTCGAGGAGCTGTAACGGGGTGACCAGGCGGTTGTTGCCTGTGTGTCTGCGTCACACAAAAATGCACTCGGATGCTGTCAGTAAGTAGAGGCCCCGTCCGGGGACCCTGGCCCTTGTGGTGACCGCACTAAGGGGCGCAGGGCCTGTTTACGGTCTCTGTGTTTTGCCGGTGCCCATGGCAAGGTGACTGCGACCCCTCGGGGGGTATGTGGCCAGAAATATTAGCTTTATTATGTAATGGGAGCTGCGGTTCTTGCTGCTGCGTAATCAAAGCAGCCGCCATCATCGTCTGACGTCCCATCCCCCTTTAGGAGCCAGACCTCCGGTGGCGGCTGCTCCTACTCAAGGGTGGGATTGTAGAGGGTATTTGCTGTAAAACCAACTCTGGCCGGGCTGTCACCTGTATGAGTGCCTCACGCGAAGGGCCATTCATTGTTTTTGTTTTTTTGGGGGGCCCCTCGGGTAAGGGCCAATTAAGTTAAAGGTGGGGGGTCTGCCCCTGGGGCAAATGTTGAGGTACCACGATCCTGAGATGCCTTGGATTTCGGGGTTATGGTTGTACTTTTCCAGTGATGGTTCAGCTTGTGCTGTCACCCCACAAGCGACTGTTGGTGTAAAGTGTCACTCCTGTCACCCAGTGCATCCATTGTAGAAAGTTGGTGCCTTCTGGATGTGTCATCAGTTTATATTCTGTTATAAATTAATGGTGGAAAGTAGACGCTCATTACCAAAAGCCTAATACTGTGTTTTATTGTGACTTTTGCTATCGGCAGTCTGTAGAAGTGCAGTTTATGATTGTATAGTGCCACCATATTCCGTAGCAGTGGGTGGCACATCGCAATGAGGAGAACACAGTCTAGAATTTCACCTATACATCTACAGCAAATCTGTAGGTGGCTTTACAGAAGGCTATAGGATTGGTCTCCGATATGGCTGTTGCATTCGCATAGCCACGATAGTGAGCATCTTAGGTAAACATGCAGCCCACAGAGTCCGTTTAGCATCCGTGGCATCCGTGTTCATATGCGGACTCTGCAGTGAAATGGGGATCGGTGAAACTGGTGTGTGTATGTAATATATATATATATATATAATTTTTTTTTAAAATTTGACATAAAGGGTATGCTTGTGTATTCCTGATAATAGATCTCAAACGTCATGACCTGGCTAGAGTGTCAGAAGTACAACGGATGACTGCTGAGTTCAGTCCCGAATTTCATTGCAGAGGAAACGTCGTGATACAGTTTGCAAAGTATTATTAACTAGTATTTTATGTAGAGCAAAAGGCACATTGTGGAGTCAAGCTTTTGTGTTCTTGTTGTTTTTTAACATTAGTGACCTAATGTTGTAGAGTTAACTACATGATGTGATGAAGTAGCCTATCTGATGATTTCCCGTATCCTGCAATTTACATGAAATAAACCTATGTAGTGGCACTTACATGTTTAAAATAACTAATATGTCTATTAAATAGCCATCCGAAGTTTGTTTCACCGTGAAGGTGGTAGGTAAATGGAACCGCCTCCTATCAGAGCCGGTAGAGGCTAATACAGTGAATGAATGTAAACATCCATGGGATAGGCATAAAGCTCTCATGAATCTAAGACAAGATCAAGGGCTGATTAAGGTCTCCTGTACATCAGGAAAAATAGCCAGACTACATTGGATGAATAGGTCTTAAGTATCGCATCTTTTGTGATCAGCAATAGATGGAGCTATAGAGCCTCGCTTGCTGATCACACTGTGATCCGCACATATGGAGCAAAGGAGGACAAGCAGACACAACAATGAAAAAATGAGAAATGAAATCTACATGAAAAATACATTTATTGGCATCAAAGATTTGTGAGGTCTTCAAACTAGGGTGACCACATCAGCCATGTGTTCCAGGATACATATAACTTTTTACATATTGCTGACCAGCCCAGATAAAATGCTGCCCTCCGTATGGGTGATGGCAGTGTTTTATCTGGGTTGGTCAGGAATATTAAAAACTTGTGTGTCCCAGAAAACATGGCCAATGTGGCTCTTGGGGTGTGTGTGTGTGTGTGTGTATATATATATATGTGTATATATATATATATATGTGTGTGTGTGTATATATATATACATGTGTATATATATATATATATAACTGTAATCGGGAGACGTGCCTGAACATAAATTGGGTCATTGTTTAGCTGTTCCACATACATTATAGAAGCAAAATTTCAAACAAAACCCCCTCTGGTCCTTGGGGTATGAAAACTCCCCGGTTCCAAGGGGTTAAATTAGGCATCTACAAAACACGCTAAGAAGAGCCACTGTGGCTGGGATTGATCAGTGCAATGCCACACATCGATAGTGACTGTAGTGTGCAGTGAAGCGAACTCAATTTGGTTCATTGATCCTTGAAAACAACGGGGAACCCTTCAAACATACTCCAAACTCTTTCTTCTACATTGGGCTTCTATGAGCCGGGTTCTGGGACTGATCATGGGTATGTTTTTCAGCAGTTCACACGCATTAAAGACAGGCATCTGATCCACAGAAGCCAAATAGCTTTATGAAAGCATCATTTCTTCAAATGCACATCTGATACTTAACACAAAACAAAGTAGCATTCTTAACTCTCAACAAAGGAAGGCACCCTAACATCCCATCTGTACGGGACCGGCCCAATCCCAAGCACTAAATCTAAAACCACCTGACTTCTTGGTATTTTGCCTCATTAGAGATACTCCTTTCCTGACAAAATCAAGATGGCCTACAGTGCACTGAAAGCAAATGAAAGGCAAATAACACTAACCCAAAGTCCACATTCAACGCTAAAAAGTTATCCACAACATGTTGCTGTCAGTTGATTATGTATTTCAGGGCTTGTTTTAGTACATGGGAGGATTAATTATTTTTTTTATTGCCGCAGTACTAGCCGTCTCCTATGCTCTTCCATCGTGGTCAGCGGGCGGGCTGGAATACCAGTTGCACCTGATACCTCAAAGTAGGGTAGAGCCCCAAAGCTCATATCTTCTGCAATATTTTTTAGTGCATTAGCAACATTTCACATGTATTTACATACATCTCACATTACTTCCTAATTCTGTTATTGTAGTTTGGCTATTTCGGGATACACTAAGCAAGGGAGGGATGTTTTCTGCGATGCAGTTATCTCCTGCATGCATGAAGTGTTGACTCCTAAGGTGCATAACATGATTGATGATTTCAGATGCAGTCATCTTTTCATGTCTTTTATAGTCTTACCAAAAAAAGGCAGAACATGATCTTGTTTATGAAGAGCATGAGATGTCTAGAGACCTACAGTGCAGTCACCCTAGATGAACTCATTTGGGAACAGGTGAGGTTAAACGGACCTCCTTCCCCACATTTAGTAGTTTTCACAGTTGGACATTTATCAGCGATGAGGGGTGCATATCCCAGATCTGTGAATGTATACTTCACACTGATCAGCAGAAGATATTTTGTCATATCTATGCATGTCTTTGTAGATCCAGACCACAATATTACATCAAAATGGTTGGATATCACCTTGTGTGCCTTTGAACTAGTTGGAAGAGTTAAAGGGCTTTACAGGGGATTTAATAGACCTTTAGCAG
The DNA here is from genome assembly GCA_023333645.1 of Sceloporus occidentalis. NCBI lineage: Eukaryota > Metazoa > Chordata > Lepidosauria > Squamata > Phrynosomatidae > Sceloporus > Sceloporus occidentalis. The sequence continues at coordinate 1,200,498 of JALMGF010000107.1, read as the reverse complement.
TCGTCATATGACCGAAGTCTGGCTCACATCATTTATTACAAAGTGGTTGACCCACAGCAGTGTCCTCTTTAGCTTCCACATCCTGGCCATGATAATCATTTTCTTCTGTGATCCCTGCAATTAAGCTGACAGGCATGTCCTGCTATTTATGTATCTTTACCGTGCCCTGTTTCTATGTGGAACCTATTATTTTATAGAATATTTCATGGGAATTAAAAATTACTCATATAATTTAACATTATAATAGATATTTACTGTGTTATGGCATGAATAACCACCTGTATTTCTTGTTTTTGCACAGATTTTCAACTGAACTCACATCTATCAACACTGGCAAATATTCACAAGATATACCATACACTTAACAGGCTGGTAATGTTAACGATTCTCAGATATTTTTATCAGTTTAAATCTGATCGTTGCCACCTCTTTGCGTCATGTAGCTGTAGAACTACTCAGGCTTAAAAAGGTGTTTTTAAAGGTGATATATCCCTCCCCCCGACACGCACATACATTTGATGACCTGATGTGCAAAGGTATGTAAATGTGTCATATGCATTTACCAGGAATATAGCAAATGATCTGGATCTGTGGAGAGATTCATCAAATAAACGGTGAATGTTACATCTGCTTAAATATGTTAGTAGTAAGAGCTAAAGCTGGGTCAACCAGACATCTATTACAGTCAAAGGACCCATAAAGTAAGATCCAATCAAGGGTATTCATTAAAATGTTATCTTTTTCAATTTTAGTAATATATTCCATGCTTAATAAGTATTTTCCTCATTATAGTATTTTTATTTTGATACTTTTTTTTTTTTTTAACTTCCGGCTACTAAAACATGTTTCATATAAAATCCAGAATTAAATTCCTAGTTCTAGATTTTTCTTCATGAAGATGAACTCCTTAAATTTTAGATTTATGGCACTCACGGGGCGGGGTTTGGATGTCGACCGACTAGGACGCATGTAGCGGGAGCTCCTCCACCTCTTGGCCTACATTTACCAATATAACTATTTACTTTTTGTTGTTTTCGGTCCTTTTTTTAACTATTTTGTCGCCGGGATGTCGGCACACAAACCGAAACAAATTACCTCCGCTACACCTACCTTCTTTGAGCCGAAGTCTCGGAGGAAAGCGCCTTCCCGCACTTTACAGGCCGTCAGTGATGAGGGGGAATGCCCGGATGCCCTACTAGGCCTTACACCACGCTCTCCCTCTCCTCCACTTCCGAGCCCTGGGGATGACAACATCACTGTTGCCTCCATGAAGCGACTATTGGAGGAGATGCGGCAACACTTCAAATCTGATATGTCGGACGCACTTTCTAAAATTCATACGGATCTCCAGGAGCTGGGCACCCGTACATCCCATCTGGAAGATAAGATGGATGAATTTACTTCGGCTCACAACTCGGTGGCGGATGCCTGCTCGTCTTTGCAAGCAGAAGTGGAGAGTCTTCGTTTTAAACTTAGCGACTTGGAGGATCGCTCACGAAGAAATAACCTCCGTATTCGGGGCATTAGCGAAGATGTCACTCCGGACAAGCTTCGTACTTACGTTTCCGACATGATACGGTCCCTCCTGGATATGCTGCCATCGGACGATGTCCACATTGATAGGATCCATCGACTGCCTCGCCCGTCAACATTGCAAGGTTCTCCTCCACGCGATGTCATTCTCCGAATTCACTTCTATGACCTGAAAGAAAAATTGTTGCAAAAGGTGCGTCGCAAACGGGATCTTCCTGACCAATTTGCCCATCTACAATTTTTTCAAGACCTCTCGCAATTTACACTTCGCCAACGCAGATCCTTCCTGCCGGTCACCTCCGCTCTACGCTCGCACAACATTCTCTACAGATGGGGCTTTCCCACGCGCTTATTGCTGACCAAAGATGGCGCAGCCTACACCATCAAGTCTCCGTCGGAAGGCCTGCGGCTCTTAGCGGAATGGGGCTTCTCTGTCACAACAGATGCGTCCGCGACGCCACACCTCGCTCCGGTCAGCTCCCCATCACGACGCTCCCCACCAAAACACCTGCAGCGCGAGTGGGCCACCGTTCCCCCCAGCCGATTGGCTTCCCGACCATGAATCCGGTAGCTGCTATACTTACGTACTTCCTTCTATGCTTTAGGTCCGTTTACCTATTTTTGGTTCACCTGGTAAATGTATTGACCCCCCTTTTTTTTTATTGTTCTGATGGCCATTGAGAGTTGGAGCCCTCCCTGCTTTTGTGTGGGTATTCTCCCCTACCTCCCTGTGTCCACGGTTCGTTGGTGTACACAGTCGGGGTCCCCCCCCAAGAAGCGTCCCTTCGCAACATGGGTCGCATTTTGTTTCCCCACTACATTCACGGTTGTTGGTTCTCGGTTTCTGTGTATTTTTTTGTTAATATTATTTTTTCCCGGCATATCTCTCTCTGGGGTATTCCTTTTTGGAGTGACTTCCCTCTGGGGCAACATCGACACCTGTATTTCTTGCCTTATTCCTTGTTTTGTGTCATGGTTCTGCCGCAGTGTGCAGCTTATCTACACATTGTTTATTTACTTTTTTCCGCAAAGATTCTATATATTTTTGTTTTGGACGCGTTCTCCTTCACATTATCTATTGTGTTTCCTCTTCTGGGGGTCTGCTTTGTTTTTGCACCACACGACATTTGCCTGTTTTCGTTAGCATGGCCCTACTCCTCCGCACTTACCTTTCCCTGATGTGATGTCGTCTCTTAACATGCTATCGGTCAATGTCAATGGCCTTAATACTCCACACAAACGGAGAATGTTGTACTCTGAGGCCAAGAAAGCTCATGCCCAAATTTTGTGCGTACAAGAGACTCATTTTAAACGTTCCAAACCGAATACTTTTTTTGCGCGGGATTTCCCTTGGCATTTCCACTCCATGGCTAACACATGCAAGGCAGGGGTCTCCATTTTTATTTCAAGCCGCCTTTCTTTCCAATTACTTAACATGTTTGCAGACCCCCAGGGGAGGTATCTGATTTTGAATTGTGTTATTAATTCTGTTACTTACACGCTGGTCTCGTTCTATGCCCCTAACACCTCGCAACTTCGTTTTGCTAAGAAATTGCTAGCTAAGGTTGATTCCTTTAAAAAGGGCTATCTTGTCCTCTGTGGCGACCTTAACGCTGTTCTTGACCCTATTCTTGACACGTCCGCTGTTCCCTCGGGTAGATATGGTTCTCAAGTGCGGTCTTTAGCCACGTCCCTTACTTCAGTTTTTCATTCTTACCAGCTTTATGACCTTTGGCGCCTCCGCCACCCCTCTGAGAGGGATTATTCCTTTTTTTCTGCAGTTCATAAGTCATATACAAGAATTGATTTTATTTTTGTTGATAAGTTTTTACTACAATCGATTAGAGACTGCTCCATCGACGTTATTAATTGGTCTGACCATGCACCTATCCATGTCTCATTCAATTCTCCGTACCCTTTTACGGGCAAAGGCTCCTGGCGCCTTAACAACTCCTTACTTACCAATTCCTCCATCACTGCCGACATTCAATCGCATTTAGACATGTACTTCCAAGAAAACATAGACTCAGTCACGGCCATCGCCACACTCTGGAATGCCCATAAGGCGGTGGTGCGCGGTCAATTTATTAGTATCGCCTCTCATTTAAAACGTGAACGTGAAAAGGAAGGCAATACAGAGGCTCTCCTTCTTCGTTTATATGACCTGGAAAGGCTTAATAAACAAGCCCCTTCCCCCTCCCTTATCTCTGATATTCAGGTTGTTAAGACTAAATTAGCTACTATACAGGCGCACCGCGCACATGCTCTTACGCCTCCGCCAGCGTTTCTATTCCAAAGGCAATAAGGCCGACACTATGTTGGCGAACAAACTCCGCCATATGTCAGCCCGGTCGCGTCCCCAATTTATCCACTCTGCTGGGGGCTCGCCTCTTCGGAATCCTTCCCAGATAGCGGATGAGTTCGCTTCCTACTACACCTCTCTATACAACCTCTCTAGTGACAAGGACACTCCGCAACCTTCTGTTGATGCTATCAACACTTACCTAGACTCGGTTGCTCTCCCTAAACTCACTGACGACATGTTACGTAGTTTAGATGCCCCTTTGGAACTAGACGAACTGCGGGTCACTGTATCCCAACTGAAGAAGAACTCTGCCCCTGGGCCGGATGGTCTACCCTCTTATTATTACAAGACCTTTTTTCCAACTTTAGGTCCGCACCTGTTGACTCTTTTCCGATCTTTTATGTCTGTTGGTCGTATCCCTCAAGAGAATCTCCATGCTCATATCATAACGATCCCTAAACAGGGCAAAACCCCTGACCGCTGCGCCCACTTTAGACCCATTTCACTTCTTAACACTGACGTTAAATTGTATGCGAAGATTCTTGCCAATAGACTCTCTTTCTCCCCTCTCTTCTGCACTTAGACCAGGTGGGCTTTGTTCGCCATAGGCAATCCGTCGACAACACTCGTCGGTTTATTTCTCTGTCTTGGGAGGCCTCTTGTAATCGGACCCCTGGCCTCCTAATTTCCTTCGATGCAGAAAAAGCCTTTGACCGGCTACACTGGCATTTTCTCTCGGCGGTGCTTCGGAAATTAGCTTTCTCTCCTTCTTTGATTCGCGCCGTTATGGCACTCTACTCTTCTCCTTCAGCTTCTGTCAGTTTCTCCGGGTTTCTTTCTTCTCCCTTCCTTATTTCAAATGGGACGCGACAGGGCTGCCCCCTCTCTCCATTGCTTTATACGCTGGCTCTGGAGCCCTTAGCCCAAAGCATACGCTCCGACCCGCTTATTACCGGCTTCCCCTCTCGCACTAAAGAGGCTTCGATTCTTGGTTTGTTTACGGACGATGTCTTAGCAGCGATCACGAATCCAGCCGTTTCCCTGCCGGCCTTGCTAACGCAATTTGATTTATATGCCCAGATCTCTTATCATAAACTGAATCTCAGTAAAACCCAGGCGCTACCACTACACTTACCCTCTGCCCTTCTTGCCGATCTCAGGTCTACTTTTCTCTTTGACTGGAGGAGAGACTATATCTCCTACTTGGGGATTAAACTGCCCAAAAATTTGGCTAAATTAAATGACTACAACATTATATCCCTCTGGAAACAGATTCTACCTAAATTGCATACTTGGCGCTCCTTTGACCTTTCGTGGTTGGGGAGAATTGCTTCGATTAAAATGATGGTTGTCCCAAAGCTACTATATGTTTTTAGGGCAGTCCCTATCACCATTCCCCGCCGTTTTTTAAGCCAAATTCAATCTGCTCTCTCCGATTACATTAATGTCGGAGGTAGGTCCAGGATCTCTAGACAGGCGTTTGTCTCTCCTCGCTTTCGGGGGGGCTTGGGGGCGCCTGATATTGAGTCTTATTATCGTGCAACTATTTTGTCCCACGCTGCTTATTTTCATTTTCAGGAGGAACTTCCTCGCTGGGTTCCCTTGGAAAATTCTTTTGTTCACCCATATTCTGTGGCTCAGTTGTTGTGGTTACCCCCACGCCTCCGCCCTCCCCTGCCCCCCTTGCCTCCCACTACGACGTGCACCTTTCAGGTTTGGTCCCAGGTAGCGAAGGCCGCACCTGCGCTGTCTCGAGTCACGAAAGCCACCCCACTCAGTTCACTCGAACTTCTGATCCCAGACCTCAAGATTCCAACATGGGTCTTCCCTCATCCTCTCCGAGTGGGCGATCTATTTCATAGAACTACTGTACGCCCTTTTATTGATTTACAAGCCCAATTTTCGCTCCCCTCGAGGGACTTCTATAAATTCCTTCAAATTCGCCATCTGTTACAGTCTCACCCTTCACCGCCTTTGGTTGACATGGGCTCTCCCCACCCCTTGGTGGCCCTATGTTGTAGATCTACACCTTCCAGAGGTATGATCTCGCTATGCTACAACGCTCTCCTGTTGCGCCTCTGGGAGAATAAGCTTCCCCATATGCTTGCTTGGGAGAGAGAGCTCGGCCAGGCCTTCCCCCTGGAGTCTTGGCTCCAGGGGGAAGAATCCATGAGAGGGGTCACACATTGCGCGAACCACATTGAACTACAGAAAAAGCTGACCTGTAGGTGGTATCTCACCCCCCTCCGGTTATCACACATGTTTCCATCCAGCTCGCCCGACTGCTGGAAAGGCTGCCGGGCCATCGGCTCGCTGCTACATGTCTGGTGGTCGTGTCCTCATATTTCCACGTCTTGGACGGCTGTCTATGTTTTCATTTCTTCCGCTCTAGGAGTTCACCTCCCTTTTACACCAGAGGTTGCCCTTCTTCATATGTTTCCTGATTCTGTGATTCCCCCCACCAGGAAACTTATCATACATCTCTTCCTTGCATTGAAATTGTTGATAGCTCGCCATTGGAAGTCTCCTTCTGTGCCTAGCCTGTCGGAGGTGTTCCAAACGGTAGACCGTGTTCACATCCTTGAGAAGCTATCATTTCAAAATGACCAACGGCTGCTTCAATATGAGAAAATCTGGTCGCCTTGGCTCCGTCACCGTTTGGATCCTGGTTGGTCTGCTCCTACATAATCGCTCACTCCTGTCTTGTTTTCATATGCGCGGGCTGTGTCCCGCTCTGTGTGTCCCACTTGCTGTACCCCCTCTTCGGCTCAGCCGATTGTTACTTGCTGCTTCCTTTTGCCGAGATTTGCTCTGGATTGTTTAGTTCATGCTTTTCAGTTGTTTGTTTTTTTGTTTTTTTTTATGTTATATATGTATAGTACTCTTGGCACCACTTTTCGTGATTGTCTTCTTAATGTCCTGTATTGATCTATGTGTGTGCGCTATTGTTCCTGTTACAACTGATGTTTCAAAATAAAAAAATTTTGAATTTAAAAAAAAGATTTATGGCACTCAGATGTAATCCATTTAACAGGATGGAAAATGGATTCATAGGCTGGTTTTCTCATTAAAAACACAAACAAACACAAAAAACCCAAAGTACTGAACTTTCAGTTAACATTTCTACTTTGTGGTGGGCCAGCATTTTAAAATCGTGGTGGTATGGTCCCTGGTCTGTCACGCTTACTAAATATGACCTATAAATGAGAAAAAACATGTTTACTTCAATTAAGCACTTGTCATAACCCCTTCAATCCCAGGGGTTTTTGGTACCTCAAAGCCCAGAGCAATTTTGCCATTTTTGGGGTATGTCGGTTTAGCGATGATTCTCTTTTCCTGTGAATAGTGTACCCATATAAACTATATATTGTTTTTTCAAGGAGAGATAGAGCTTTCGTTTGATACCATAGTTGGATGATTAGCTGAAAATTTAGAATGAGAAATTTAGTAAAAACTAGCGAATTTTAGAAAATTAAACTAATTTTTTTTTACATTTTCCCTCTGACTCCTCACAAAATTAGGTAAAGTGATGGAAAATCCCCTCCAAGTTTATTAATTCAGGTGTCCTGATTTCAGAAATACCTAATTATTTATATAGATTTTCCAGACTTTCCCAGCACCAGGGAGCATACTATAAGGTGTACAATTTTGTATAATTTTTATGCCTATGGCTTAACGGGTTTGGGGGTTGTGAACAGGGGCAGGAGGGTTATACTGGCTAGATGTTATGCTAGGGCAATGGGAAGTAAGGTTTTTTAATAATTTTTTTTATTATCTTTTTTTATATATATTTTAATTTTCATTTTTTTACATTTTTTTTATTTTTATATATATATTATTTTTACACAGAAATGGTTAGAGGTCCTCCTAGGGACCTCCTGAACATGCCAGTGATGTCACAATGACATCACAGCTCACATTATAATTTTTTTTTGTATTATATATATTATTTTAATGATTTATTTAATATTATTTTTTAAATGAATTAACTTTTTTTTTTTTTCTGCTTTTCTCTTTCAGGACGGGAGGGGGAGTGAGAGAGATGGTTTCTCACTCCCCTCCCCGCGATCCCCCTGCACCGATCACACTGTGATCTCTATGCAGGTCCTCACAGACCTGCATAGAGATCACACCGTCTCTGTGCCTCATCGCAGGGGATATCCTGTCCTCCGATGACCTTCCGGGTTACGTCAGCAGTGATGTAACCCGGAAGGGAATGTCCGATCGCGCGTTTGCAACTGCGCGATCGGGCACTTTCAACCGTAACAGCTTACCGGCTTTCATGCCGGAAGCTGTTACGGGAGATAGGGCAGCAGAAAGCCGGCGATGCCGGCTTCTGCTGCCAGGGGGGAGTCCAGGCTGTCAAACGACAGCCTGGTCTCCCGTGCAGCGGCAGGGATGTGTCCCTGACGCTGCACGGAGTGCTGGACGTACCGGGACGTCCATAGGGGTTTCTTTTTGGGCGTTTTTTGGACGTCCCGGTACGTCTATAGGGGATTGAAGGGGTTAATACAGACACGTATCTGTGATAACAACAAGGCATATAAACAAAATTATTTGAGGCTTGACAGGCAATTCATTCTGGATCAAGAAAATGATTAAGATGAGTATTAACATCTTAAAGAAGAAAAGAAAACCTTGTAAGTTATCATGACCGCAGTGCACATTCTGGTGAACGTAGGGAGTGGGAAAGCGCATGAAGACGTCTCATAGATATGGCATTTGCTGTTCCTTTTTAACCATTTTGGATTAGGAGCTTCCAGATTAGTTTAATTAGTTTATTGGTTCTTGTTTGTGATAAAATCAAGAGTGTTAGATTTGTAATGTAATTGTCTATTAAAAATATCTGGTATTTTTCCTCTACAGAATTTGACTGAAGACGTGGGCCAAGACGATCACCAGACCGGTACCTCAGACTGTATTTTTTTTTCTTAAATCTAAAATTTTATCTGGTTCTGATTTGCCACATGAGATGTTTGGATTGCTGCAATTTACTATTTTCCCCCCTAAAATATGAAGTGTCTTTTTCTTGTTTGAAAACACTGGTAGAAATCCACTCCTAAGTCTAATTTTATGCTTGAATTCTCTTTTCAGGGAATCTTCGCTCGTGCAGTTCATCAGACTGCTTTAGTAAAACAATGCCGCCAAGGAAAAAGAGGAGACCTGCTGCAGGTGATGATCTCTTAGCTAAGAAAAGTAGACATGATGGGTAAGAGACTTTCCAATTACATTGTACCCAGTCCTTTTAATCCATTATTAAGTGTAACTACTAGTTGTTAGTTAACCTAAGATCTTTGTAGGAGATTATTCTGTCAATGGCTTAGCCTAAACAAATGTTTTGTGCTGCTAGAATAGGTCTTATTTGTGAAAGTCTTAAATTATTTCTGTGTGTCATCATAATGCATATTCCAAAATGAGCTGTAATATACTTAATGAACAAAATCAGGATGTAGGAGTTCTGTGCAATGACTTTTCACTTCATGCTTTTCAGCTCAATAGTGCTGGATATGCTGTCTACAGTGCTGTGAAAAAAGTATTTGCCCCCTTCTTCTGATTTTGCTTGATTGTTCCATTTAAACATTTCAGATCATCCAGCTAATTTTAATCAAAGACAACGTGAGTAAACACAAAATGCAGCTTTTAAATGATCATATCATTTATTGACGGTAAAGAGGTTAATAAAGACCTACATCACGTTTTTGAGCATGAACTGCCTTTTTTTAAGGTCATGCCTCAGCATCTCAATCTTATTCAAGTCAGGAGTTGGGCACTCCAAAACTTTCATTGTGAGCCATTCAGAGGTTGACTGGCCCGTGTGCTTCCGATCATTGTCCTGCAGCAGGCAAACTGATGGCCGGACGTTCTCCTTCAGGAATTGTGAACTGATGTTGACTGAGGAAAGTGAGGCCTGCAGTTCTTTACATGTTAGTCTGGGTTGTGTTTTCTTGTGCCCTCCAGGATGTGCTCTTGGAGGAACTTTGATAGGCCGGCAACTCCTGGGAAGGTTCATCGCTGTTCTAGGTTTTTTCCATTTGTAGATGATGGCTCTCACCGTGGTTCACTGAAGTCTCAGAGCCTTAGAATGGTATCCCTTCCCAGACTGATTGATGTCAAGGACCTTGCTTCTCATCTGTTATTTAATTTCTTTAGCTTGCAGCAACATTTGCTGCTTTTTAAGACATTTTAGCCAACTTCACTTTACAAGACATGTTCTAATTGCTGTTTAGATTCGACAGGGCTGCCAGTAATCATGCCTGGTATGTCTAGTGAAATTGAACCCAATTATCTATTATATTTGGTTAATTGGTTTAGTAACTAATGGGGGGGGGTCGCTTTTTCACATAGGGCCAGATAGGGTTGCCCATTCAATACATACTTATAATTTAATAACTGCATTCAAAAACTTATATTAAAATTTGTTCTGAAGCATCTACATGTGACAAATATGCAAAAATAAATTAAATCAGTAAGGGGCAAGTGTTTTTTCACAGCACTGTATAGGATTGCATTTATATTTTTTGTATGAACTATATTTAAGGGAACAGTAGACATTTACCTGCAGACCTCTGCTTTTAATATTTTATGTTATTCTGGTATACCCTAATCAAAAATCACACCGAGTGGTTTATGGTAAAGCCTTTAAAGTCATTTTTCTCCTTAGGCTGTCATTAGCTACAGGTTCCAGTTGTGTGACTCTGGATACCACGAGACATTATTATAAGGACTTTTTTTTTTGTCTAGTAAATTAGGTGTTGAAAACAGAACAGGAACATGTACATAAAGCTAAATATATAGGTGTCAACATCAGAATTAATGAATGAAACCTATAATTGTTTGAAGATGGGGAAAACAGTGTTTTGAGAAGCTGTTTTGTGAGATTTGCATGCTGTAAATACACTGAAGTCCAAGTTGCATAAACATCATCTAATGCAGCGGCTTCATTTTCTAGTGTTGTATGTTGAATTTTTTTCCCTTCCAAATGAAAAAAAAAGCTGTACGCAGGTTTTATAAATATTTCACTACTATGCTTTTGACCTTGTCATCTTTGATTAAGTGATACATGTTTGTTATTAATTTAAGAATGTATAAGAAATACGACTCTTCCAGAATAAAATCTGAAGAAGAAGCTTTTTCAAGCAAGAGATGCTTAGAGTGGTTCTATGAATATGCAGGTATGTAACCTCTGTACATCTTCTTGGAAGTCACACTGACTTATGCATTATATATATAATATATATATTTGCTACCAACCAGCTTTTCTGAAGGTAACAAAATAATCCTCATACAGAGTAAGGATTGCAACAACAGGAGCCTCTCATGACACCCACAATATGTGTTCTATATGCCCACATAGAAGTAAAGGTCCCAAGATTTACCTAATAATCCATGGCCCAATGTCAGTTTCACAGGACATATACCATATTGGCTCGAATATAGGCCGCACCCTAAAGTTAGGTGCTTTTTTAAAGAAAAACATTTCTGCCCCCCCCCCCGAGATTTGCTGCCACTCTATCCCCCTTGAGATATGCTGCCACACTGCCCCCAAGATGTGCCCCCCCCCCGAGATATGCTGCCACTCTGTCCCCAAGATGCCCCCGCCACACCAGACTTACCGGTGCAGACTCCGCGGGGCCGGCGGGGGACATCTACGCATAACGCGTATTCAACTTCCAGTGCCGGCACTTCCGCCGTGGGAAGTACCGGCAAGGAAGATTAACGTACATCGCGCAGACGTTCACAACCTCTGTTCCGTGGGAATTCCTGGCAAGGGAGATTGTTAAAGCACATCGTGCAGACGTGCCGGCAGCAGAGGCTGTGTACGCGCATTGCCGGTTAACGTCTGCACGATGTGCTTAGACAACCTCCCGTGCCGGCACTCCCCCCATGGGAAGTGCTGTCAGGGAAGGCTGTCTGAGCGTATCAGAGAGTAGGATGCAGGTCCCCTTCACCGCTGCGGGGGATCTGTACCCTAACCCCGCTGCCTGCCCGGCACTCGGAACTGCATGTCCCGGGCGTTGGGCGCTAGACCCCGAATATAGACCGCACCCCCCACTTTAAAGACTTAAAGTGGGGGGGATAAAGTGCGGCCTATTTTCGGTCAAATACGGTACGTCTTTGCCAGATGAAACTGACTCTGTTCATGTGCCATCAAACATACATACATTTCTCCCCTTTTCAACAAAGGATGGGGCTTGGCCGTTGTAAAGTCCGACTGATATGGAGTCATTTGGCCCTTGCTGAAGCTGGCGTGTACAGGGAAGCACACATCATGCCGTGCGTTAATTCTTGTTTCCAGTAACCTTGTTGCAAGGAATATCAGACGGGCTCTTGGGGTTGCATTTTCTTGCTTTGAACAGCGATAGAGAGCTTGGTGCAGTCACCCATCCGAGATTTAACTAGTGTTAGCATTGGCTGAAAATCAATGAATTGGGATTGCAAGAGCAAAAAAGCTGCATTGAAAGCAAAAGAAACGCAATATACCAATGGAAATGGGCTGAAGCCAAAGAATTTAGGTCTATTCACAATTCACTATTTCGTTATGAAGAGCCAACCAAAGTGAGTTTGGAAGTGCTTGCCTGGGACTGTATAATGTATAGTTATATGGTCTCCTCACACATTGAGTTATGGATTATACAAGGCTGGTTTAGCCCTTGCTGCAGAAACCTGCCAGTGTTGACCCCTCGTAATCAACTGTGAAGTGAGAGAATGAAAAGCTCAACTCTTCCTTTAGAGAATAAGCCCTGTTAATTGTAGCATAAGAAAATAGCCACTATGTTACACTCCCTGTAAATTATATGAAAAATAATTATGTATTTGCAAACCACGTTGTCGGTCTCTTCAATAAGCATTGCTTCTTATCCAATCATACATTTACACTTTTTTATTGCAAATTTTGACACATAAATGTAATTATTTCTTTAGAATTTATTTTTAACTGCATTGGTTGGTACATCTTGGTTGGAAATGCATACATGTATTGTATTTAATTCGTATTCTTTTAAAGAGGCATCAAAAAAGAATCGATGTACTCGCGTTGCAGGCTGCACCCCATTGGCTGTAATGAGTGTATGTTGTGCCGATGTCGATTAAACCTTTCCTTTTAAACTTGGGGTGGTTTAGACGTGGAATGGGGATATGCTGGTTGTGATTATGTCATATGCTTGCTAAATGTGCATTTAAGCAGCCTGCAATCATTTCTTGACTTTGTTCCTTAGAAGTTGAATTGCTTACTTGTAAGTGTGACCTTGGTGTGGCAGTTTTACTTTTCAGGGTTAATTTAAACCACTCCAGGGTTTGGTTAAATATCTCCTGAATGAAGTGTGTTAAGTCACATTGTGACTTAAGATGAGAATTCTAGTGACCCTGGTGAGTGCATGTAGGGTAGGTTTATAGATTCTGCAGTCCTTTATTTTTCTGTGGCTCTCACACTCAGTTCCCATTTGCCTTCTGCTCTGCCCTGTTCTGTTTTCTTCTAACATTATTTTCTCTGTGCCACCTTCACTCTCTCAGAAAGCAAAACATTTATAATTTTTTAGGGGCAGATGATGTTGTTGGTCCTGAAGGCATGGAGAAGTTTTGTGAAGACATTGGTGTTGAGCCAGAAAATGTAAGTCAAAAATCCAAGTTTGAAATGTTTTTCACTTATGGTCTTATTTTGCAGCTTGTGGTAAAGCACTAGGTATTTATGATTAGGCTGTCCGTACAGCTTGATGGTACTTCCTGGTTTAAAAAAACACTTGACAAAAAATCCAATGATACCAACTGACATTTAAGGTGGGACAGTCTTGTCAGGTAGCTTGAAGACTAGACCCACTGAACTTTTGTTGTACTGATGTGAGCCGTTTTCTCAATCCTGATATTTTACCAAGATCCGTCCTGCTGACCAAGGTGGGAGAAATTTCAAGCACTTGTAATCCCCCTTTACCACATTAAAGCCCTAAACTGAGCAAGTGGGGGAAGGTGAGTTGGCCAATGCCAGCCCACCAGCAAAACGTAAACATTCTTTCCTTCAGTTATTTTTTATAGAAAACTCTAAATATAACCCTGTGCATGATTTCAGATGTCCCAGTGCAGTTATGGTGTGTATTCAGTGCTTATAATTCATTACATCGTGTGTTCTATTTCTCTCGTTAGGTAGTAATGCTCGTTTTAGCTTGGAAATTGGATGCACAGAATATGGGTTACTTTACCCTACAAGAATGGTTAAAAGGAATGACATCCCTACAGTAAGTCTTTATGTATTGTACTCTGATCATTTACACGATACCACATGGTGTCTTCTGTTAGCAAGCATAACCACCCGTTAATGACGCACTGAATGTCTACGTAGAGCCACCCGTTTCATGTTTTAGTGTGTATTTCGGTTTTTTTTTTTTAAGACTGTAAAATATAAAGCACTGATGAGATTAAATAAACTCGTAAAGAAACCTGAATAATGTTAGTTTATCTAAAGTACTTGTGCTCACAGCCACTAAGATGTTGTTCCACTTATTTTAAATACAGTGTTGAAAAGTGGATTTTTGGTACTATTCTATACCCAAATCTTTACCAGAAATAACCCTTTAGTGCATTTTTGCCTCATTCAAGTGACACAAAAGCCAGTACTGAAAAAAGCTTCTTAAAATTAGTGGTTGTGAAAAGTCCTTCAGAGAAAGTAATTATGTTTTTCTCAAGTCAGGTTACATATATGTAGCTTTTTGTGTGCTTTTTTAACTAATTTATTTTTTTCCCAGATGTGATACAACGGAGAAACTACGAAATACTCTGGATTACTTGAGGTCTTTATTAAACGAGCCAACTAATTTCAAACTTATTTATAGATATGCGTTTGATTTTGCACGGGTGAGTAAGATTTAGGAGGCTTAGCTTTTGCCCTGCAGCGAACCTTACATTCCTCACCATTGTATTTTATATATAACGGATTGTTGTGAGATTTGGTTTTGGTTAGTGTTATTGCTGAAGTCCCAACCTGTTTAATAGGGTAAGCAAACAAGCAGAATTACGGTAAAACGTTTTTTTACTTTCGGTCACATGCATATTTGCTTCTGAGAAAGAAGCATCCATGATACTTGGCCAGAAACTGTGCAGCTGAGTGTCATAGGGGATATAGTTCCACCGAGCTGTAGCGTTTTTATATTACAAATTGCACTCTGTAAAGATTTTCCAGGCCAGACCAGGGATTCTAGTGAGATCAGATTTGACAGGGTTAAATGGAGTTCTAATCCACGAAACTGATTACATGTGTTGTGCTGTGAAAAAGTATTTGTCCCTTCCCAATTTCTTCTATTTTTGCTTATTTGACAAATTTAAATGTTTCAGGGAAAGACTTTGTGAGTAAAAACGTAAATAATCATTTAATTTATTGATGGTAACCTACATCACCCATGTGAAAAAGTAATTGCCCCCTAAACCTAATAACTGGTTGTGCCACCTTTGGTAACTGGCATTGAGTCTTTTACCGTGCTTTGGAGGAATTTTGGTAAGGTGGACTTACTCGTGTGCTTTGGATCATTGTCCTGCTACATAACTCAACTGCACTTGAGCTTTAGGTCACAAACTGATGGCCGGACATTATCCTTCAGTTTTCTGGTAGGGAGCAGAATTCCTGGTTCCATCAGTTATAGCAAGTCGCACAGGTAATGAAGCAGCCCCAGACCATCACACTACTACCATTGTGTGACTGTTGGTATGATCTTGTTTTAGAATGCAGTGTTCGCTTTACGCCAGATGTAACAGGACCCGGGTCTTCCAAAGAGTTCCACTTTTGACTAATCGTTTCACAGAATATTATCCCAACTAATTGGAGGTCACCAATACGTTTTTTTGGAAATGTGCGATGAGCATTTGTGTTTATTTTGGTCAGCAATAGTTTCCACCTTGCAATTGTCCCATGAATGCCATTTTACATATTGGATGAGTCGTCGATGTCCTCTTGGGAGGAATATTGGTCGGCGGCCACTCCTGGGAAGGTTCACCACTGTTCCAGTCAATGTTTAGATTTGACATGGCTGAGTAATCATGCCTGGGTGTGTCTAGTGAAATTTAACCCAATTATCAATGACTTCAGGTAGGGTTGGATAGCTTTTTTCTAGGGCTGCAACAACTAATCGATAAAATCGATATTAATAGATAATGAAAATCGTTGCCAACGAATTTCATTATCGATTAGTTGAATCGATTTTTATCGATTATAAAATGAGGGTTTTTTCAGAGCAAACGCTCTGAAAAATACCCCTCATTATATAATCCGTTTAGTCTGACTCACAGCAGCAGCTCCTACTTACCAGCCCCTCCCTGTAATCACTGTGACAACTGGCCCCGCCCCCTACCTTCTCCCAGAAGGCCAGAACCACATGGCTGTGACACTCATCTAACTGTAAGTATAAAATTAATATTTGGGCTGCTGAAAGTTAGGGGAGGTGGGGGTTAATTTAGGGGCAGTTATGGTTAATGGGGTGTTTAGGGTTAATTTAGGGGAAGTTATGGTTAATGGGGTGTTTAGGGGCAGCTATGGTTAATGGGGTGTTTAGGGGCAGCTATGGTTAATGGGGTGTTTAGGGTTAATTTAGGGGCAGCTATGGTTAATGGGGTGTTTAGGGTTAATTTAGGGGCAGTTATGGTTAATGGGGTGTTTAGGGTTAATATAGGAGCAGCTGTTGTTAATGGGGTGTTTGGGGTTAATTTGAGGCAGTTGTGGTTAATGGGGTGTTTAGGGTTAATTTAGGGGCTGTTGTGGTTGATGGGGGTCTTTAGGGTTAATTTAGGGGATGCTGTGGTTAATGGGGTGTTTAGGGTTAATTTAGGGTAGTTGTGTTTGATGGGGTATTTAGAGTTAATTTAGGGGTAGTTATGGTTAATGGGGTGTTTAGTGTTAATTTAATGATGAGGACTGAGGGTTAATTTAATTAAATTTAATAAAGTTAACTTAAGGCGCAGTTTGAGGTAAAGGGGGGCAGACTAAGGGGAATCTAAATCCTGGGGGCAGTGAAGATTAACCCAGTATTTATTTATAAAAGTATGGTGTCAGTGTGATGCGAACAGGTCTGTGACTCTGAGGGGACTATGAGATATCTGGGGGTATAAGGCATATCTGGGGAGGATGGAGTGACATATCTGGGGGTATAAGGCATATACAGTATATAAGGCATATGTGGGGAGGGCAGCGTGGCATGTCTGGGGAGGATGGAGTGGTGTATCAGGGGGTATAAGGCGTATCAGGCACAGTGGCATATGTGGGGGTAGAGTGGAATATGTGAGAGGCAGCGTGGAGTGGCATATGTGGGAGGCAGCATGGAGTGGAATATGTGGGAGGCAGCGTGGAGTGGTATATGTGGGAGGCAGCGTGGAGTGGCATGTCTGGGAGGCAGCGTGGCAAGCCTGGGCTCAAATGTGCATGTGGGAGGCAGCGTGGCATATGTGGGAGGCTTTTGGGGTTTTTTTTGTGCTTCTTCAAAGAGCTTGGCCAGAACATCTAGAAACTTCTTTCTGCCTTTAACATTACAGACTGGGAGAGACCTTGTGTCTTGTTACTGTGCTCAGTCTTGGCATGACTTTTGATGTTACACTTCAACCTCAGCTTGTTAATGAGTTTGGGTGTTAGTCACGCAGTTTTATTCCTCCTTCACATCTGTTTCAACCTACTTATTAAATTGATCATCTTTAGCACCTGTTTGGTATAATTGTTTAAACATATACCCAACTATATGCCAACAAAAAACTGACAACATGCAAGTGTGAATAAATGCAAAAGCCAGCTCACCTCCCTATATATTCGTCTGCACGGATCCGCACGGACTCGATGCGTGGAATAAACACAAAGGAAAAGAAGGGGTCGATCCAGCACTTGAATGAAAAAACTTCCAGCTTTTATTTTACTTCAATATTAAAAACATAGTTCACACCTGAGTGCACCTAGGTGCACAGGAGACCCGAAATCTGACAGATGCATGCAAGTGTACCAAGACTGTCTGTTTTTGAAAGCATTCTTAATTTATGGCATTTTTTCCCTTTACCTGCCTAAAACTTTTGCACAGTAATATGTGTGTGTGTGTATATATATATATATATATATATATATATAACACAAACGTGGAACTAGGACTGTCCTTGCATTGGAAACTAAAAGATCGGACCCGTTCTTTATTACCATAGAGAATACTCTAGTGTAGGGCTGAAACAACTAATCGATTATTAAAAAGAGGTTTTCTCAGAGCAAATGCTCTGGAAAACTCCTCTCCTTTATATAATCCGACCTCGAACAGAGATCGGATTATAACACTAGAATCCAGATCCCCCGCAACGCTGCAGGGGACCCTGATTCCCCTCACTGTCGGCCGGTTGGTGTCCGTACGATGCGCACAGACAACTTCCGTCTCTCCCCTCCATTTCCATTTCCGGTGGGGGTCTGCATTGCACAGACAGCCTCCTTTACTCACCTTCACTTACACTGAGGCTTCTATGAAGCTGCAGTGAAAGTGCCTGTCAGCAGCGGAGGTTCACAAAACACCAGAGAGTCGGGAGAGAGGCAGAGCGGTGTATGGGAGGGGGGAGAAATCAGAGGGGTGTATGGGAGGGTGGCTCCCATACACCCCTCTGACTCCTCCCCCTCCCATACGCCACTCTGCCTCTCTACCCGGCTCCCTGGTGTCTTGTGAACCTCCGTTGCTGGGAGGAGGCACAGTGGAGTATGGGAGGGGGGAGGAGCCAAAGTGGTATATGGGAGGGGGGAGGAGCCAGCGTGGTGTATGGGAGGGGAGGAGCCAGCGTGGTGTATGGGAGGGGGAGGAGCCAGCGTGGTGTATGGGATGGGGAGGAGCCAGCATGGTGTATGGGAGGGGGAGGAGCCAGCGTGGAGTATGGGAGGGGAGGAGGCAGAGTGGTGTATGGGAGGGGGGAGGAGGCAGAGTGGGGTATGGGAGGGGGGAGGAGGCAGAGTGGGGTATGGGAGGGGGGAGGAGGCAGAGTGGTGTATGGGAGGGGGGAGGAGGCAGAGTGGGGTATGGGAGGGGGGAGGAGGCAGAGTGGGGTATGGGAGGGGGGAGGAGGCAGAGTGGTGTATGGGAGGGGGGAGGAGGCAGAGTGGGGTATGGGAGGGGGGAGGAGGCAGAGTGGGGTATGGGAGGGGGGAGGAGGCAGAGTGGTATATGGGTGAGTTATAGTGGTGTATGGGTGAGTTATAGTGGTGTATGGGGGGTATAATGAATTTCAGGGAGGCAGAATGGCATATCTGGGGGAGTTAGAGTGGTGTATAGGGGGAGGTAGAGTGGTGTATGGGGGTATAATGAATTTTAGGGTGGTGCAGGGCGTGGCATATCAGGGTGCACAGTGGCATATAGGGAGGTATAAGGCGTAAATGGGGGCGAGTGGCATATTGGAAGTTATAAGGCATATCAGGGGGCACAGGGGCATATAGGGGATATTAGGCATATCTGGGGATAAAAGGTATATCAGGGGGGCTCAGTTGCATATCACTGGCATATAAGGAGTATAAGGCATATCAGGGGGCGCAGTGGAATCTGGCATATAGGAGGTATAAGGCATATATGGGGGAAGAGTGGCAAGCTGGGGGTCAGATGTGCATAACTGGGGGCAGTTTGGTAAATAAAAGAAAATATAAACGCTTTTTTCTCATAGTTTTTATTAAATATGAAAAATAGTTAACATATGAATTAATATTTACTAATAACTTTGTATTAAAACCTAGTTTGAGAAACACTGTGTTTGGGTTCTTGTAGCTTTTATTATTATGTCAGTAAAATAAGAAGGTGAATAGAGAGGCCATTGTGATAAAGAGATGAAAGTGTAAATTGTACGTTTTTTTTATTACATTATTTTAAATTTAAAAAAATTGCATTTTTTTTTATTCTATTAATCGAAAAAATAATCGGCCAACTAATCGATTATTAAAATAATTGTTAGTTGCAGCCCTACTCTAGTGTTATAATGTGAGATTTAAAGCTTTCCCTAGTTGAGATGCCGGTCATGTTTTTAATGAAGTCCTATCCTTTTGTGTGTGTTTTGTTTTACGTGCTCTTCCATAGGCTTTTGTAGATGTTTCAAGGGTGTATTTGTGGTGCATGTAACACTGAATTAGTATATATTTCTCTATAGGAAAAAGACCAGAGGAGCCTAGATATGAATACAGCAAAGTGCATGTTGGGTCTTTTACTAGGAAAAATGTGGCCACTCTTTCCAGTGTTTCATCAGTTCCTAGAGGTATGTCGGGCTATCCTACCGCAGCTGCTAACCTTATCTGAAAAAAAACATTTCATTAAATTTGTGGCAATAACATAAAGAAAAACAAAGGAACATATTAAACATTAGGCAACACATATAATTTACTGATATATTTTTCAGCAGAGCTAGCCTTTAGCATCTACAACTAGTATCATTGTGATCCATGTAAAGAAACGCCGGAGGTTACAAAGAAAAAGTGATTCTGGGGGAACGTTTAAAGTGGTCTTACCTAATTTAGTGTTTCGTTAGTAAGGCCATCCCAGTGCACCACAATCACATTGTATTTTACAGAAGGTGGCTACTAAATGTGGGGGAGAGACGCAGAAAGTAACTTGACATGTATGAGATTTAAAAGGTGAGGTCCTTTTCAAATTGGGCATAAAGTGCAATGTTATATACAATGCTATGTATGTTGGATTTTTCAAAAAACTTTTCTTTTTTCGGATGGCTTTCTTTGTGAAATCAGCACTCAGTTAATTCTTAATGGCAATGCAATGAAGTCTGTTACCGACTTTCATTAGTCTGGTTTGATTTAAACTGAGCCGTTCTATAATTTAGCACAGGCAATATGATAACTAGTCTCTCGTGTCTCATAGTTTGGGTTAAGATAGAGCTAGAACATTATCTTCAGGATAAGTGTCATGCTACGTATTCCCACTAACCCTGTAACTAGTATTCATTTAGATTTTATGGTTAATGTATATTAATGTGTGTGTATATATATATATATAATATATATATATATATATATATATATATATATATATATATATATATATATGATACACGTTGCACTGGATATGCCATTCTTTATGGAAACTACCCAAGTAGCTATATGGTTATAATAATGTATTGTAACCTTGATTGTAGAACTGGCAGATACTTAACATCGATAAAAAAGTTCTATGCAAAAAGGTGCAGTGATGCAAACCATGACTCCTTTACTGCATTGTTTCAGTAATTTAGCCATTGAACCCATTCATTCAGGAACATCAGGCGTTGTCTGTTAACCCATTAACGTTATAAGCATGCTTGTGCGTATATCTATTTGCCTTTGGTGTCAGAATAAACAAGGAGGTGGCGAATAACTGCTATGCGTTGCGCTTCTGTTGGGAATATTATAGCTTCATTTTAATTAAATAAAACAGTAGTAATAAAAAAGAGAGCTAAAGCACATCCAGATGACTAAAATGCAGTTGCCTGAACACATTATATAATCTGACTGGAGGTGAGTACATCACGGGCAGGGAGATGCATACGGCTGAATGCATCTTCTTCTTCGGGGCATTTAGCTGGGGGTGGGGAAAGGGGCAAACGTTTTTCAGGGAATTCTGCGGAATCCCGCCATGCATCTGCAAAAGGACCCAGCCCTTGCAAAAAAAGGTGGCTTTTTCCTTTGAAGCAGAATGTGAATGTATTCTTAAGATTAATAACAAGCATCTCATAAAATGTCTTTTCAGCAATCAAAATATAAAGTGATTAACAAGGACCAGTGGTGCAATGTACTAGAATTCAGCCGAACAATAAACATGGACCTCAGCAATTATGATGAAGATGGAGCTTGTAAGTAAACTTTACGTGCTCTTTTTATTGGCCCCGTTATACCATATTGGCTGGAATATAGGCCGCAATTTTTCCACCCGACATTCGATGGCTGCCAGAGAGGAGGATTCCCTGCAGCCCTGCAGGAGACTTTCATCGTCCTCCATCGCAGACAGCAAACGTCCGTGTGATGCGCATAGACAGCCTCCGCTGCTGCCGGGGCTTCTATGACAGAGAATTGTCGAGCAGAGGCAGAGGTTGTGTACGCGCATCGCACAGACGTCCACCGGCTGCCCCCGCTAGACACCAGGGAGTCTGGGGATGCATTGGTAAGTCGGGGGGGGGCAGAGGGGCATATCAGGGCATTCAGATGGGCATATCTATAAGTAAGGTGCATTATTAATTAAGGGGGACCTTAAAACGGCTATTGGTTTTCCATATTTCTGTTTTTATATAACCTATGCTGACTAACTGCATAATAGATACCAAAAATGTTAAAATACATGTATTCCTGTTCATTAAATAAAATGTTTTACCATTCCACTAATGTGTATTTTTTTCTCTAAAAATAAATTTTCTTTAAAATAGCACCAAACTTTAAGGGTGCGGCCTATAATCGAGCCAATACGGTGTTTGTATGTATGTGTATGTATAAGTATCACTTATTACACTTGCTTGTTTCCGCAGGGCCAGTGTTGCTTGATGAATTTGTTGAATGGTATAAAGAAAAACAGATGGCGTGAGAGATGTACTATGCATAGCAGCTGAAGAGTCCTTGTTAACACACTTTAACCATTAGACATAAACTGCTGTTTGCATCGAGGTGCATGTTGCTTTTTTGCACAGTTTTTCCCTCTGTTTGGGATCCCGTGGGTGTTCTCTGTTTGACAGGCCATGCTTTGTGTTGCATTGTTCTCTTAAAGGCTGCTTTGCATTTTTTATTCACGCTACAGATTGGTGTACTTGCCAACGTCCTCACTGTGATATTGTGTATATTGCTGTTCATTAATGTTATTTTTTTGTATATGCTTGTATATAAATGCTCCTCTTAGGGATTTTTTCTTTCAAAATGTATTGTAAAAACTAATTCCTTGCACATTTCTAGTTTTATATATATATATATATATATATATATATATATATATATATATATATATATATTTCTTTTCAAGGAACAAATCTGTTTAACCTAGTTACAAGGAGTAACTGTGGCCAATTTTAGCATCTTTTTAAGTCAGAATTTGTGGTTTCAAAAACACCTGTTCACAAGTAAATACATTCTCATCATGCCTGTCTAACTTTTTTTTCTTATTAACTTTACCACTCCTTCTGCTCTCTTAGTTTGGGCTGCTAAAAGCTGCCAATCACCAAGGAAAGTGCTCACTTTGGAAGCAATCTAGTTAAACCCCCCTTGGACTCTCATTCATTTGAAGGTGTCACTACTTGTCTTGTTACTTACGGTGTTGTTTGACTGGCTTAGAAAAATAATGTGCCCCTTAATTACCAATTCCAAAGCAGATTTCCTGAAGCATATACCCCCTCAGAGAAATATATATAGAATTAATCCCTAATGAAGTATAAAGGCAGGCTAGGATTCAGGCGATACATCGCCTCTAAGTACTCTATGTATGGGATTACAAATTGTGAGAGTGGTAGTGGGTACTCATACCTTGCAGGTATTTGAGGACAAAGACGTCCAGCTTGACCCGCTAGGTAGCCCAGACAAATCTGGGAATAAGTGAAAAATTGTGTGAGACCTTGTTAACCTCTTAATGAACAAAAAGGTACCACTTATATAGATAATTACTACAAATGTCTCTTTGTTCAAGCTCCTGTTTTGTTGGGATTCTGTAACTTCTGGTACCCTAAGAAAAACATTGCAAAGAGCTCCCAAAACTACATAGGGGTATTGAGATAAACAGGGGGTGTTCTTAGCTCTGCAACAAGAGGAGCTTCTGGCAGTAAAATGTAGAGACAGGAAGGATGTGTATGTACTGACCTCCATCCACAACGATAACACGGGCCTATTACTGACCTGCATCAAGGCCTACAACTTCTGCAGCCATACCTCAGTATAAGGAAGACTAAAGCCTGGTATGAGAACGTTCTGATCTACATGATGCAGATGGCAACCTATAATGTATTTTTTTTATTTTTAAAAAGGCAGATCACCAAAAAAAACTTTTATATTTTCAGCATCAGTTGGGAGATTTTAGCACAAGATGATCCTGTCCTTCACTATCTCCAGGAAATCTTGCAAATGGGGCAAGACATTTTGCTTTCAGATTCCCTCCACAAAAAAAAAAAAACCACGGTGCAGCGTGTGCAATGCTAAAGGATACAGGGAGGACAAAACCTCTTATTGTCCTTATTGCCCTGATAAGCCTGGTCTGTGCACTGGCAGCTCTTTTAAAGAGTTGTCAATTACAGAAAATGAACATTTTATTTAGTTGATGTATTCCTTTTACTACACAATCATATGGTTAATGTTGTTTGTTAGTTTAACGTTGCTTCTTATGGTTAAGGTTATACCGTATTGGCCTGAATATAGGCCGCACTTTTCCCCCCCACTTTAAGTCTTTAAAGTGGGGGTGCGGTCTATATTCGGGGTCTAGCGCCCGAAGCCCGGGACATGGAGTCCCAGGTGCCGGGCAGGCAGGGGAGTTAGGATACAGATCCCCCGCTGCGGTGCAGGGGACCCGTATCATACTCTCCGATACGCTCAGACAGCCTCCCCTGCCGGCACTTCCCACGGGGGGGTGCCGGCACGGGAGGTTGTCTAAGCGCATCGTGCAGACGTTCACCAGCACCGGCGATGAGCGTGAACGACCTCCGCTGCCGGCACGTCTGCTCGATGTGCTTTAACAATCTCCCTTGCCGGGAATTCCCACGGGGGGAGTTCCGGCAAGGGAGATTTTAAAGCACATCTTGCAGACGTGCCGGCAGCAGAGGTTGTTTATGCTCGCATCGCCGCTGCCGGTGAAGGTCTGCGCGAACAATCTTCCTTGCCGGTACTTCCCACGACAAAAGTGCCGGCACCGGAAGTTGAATACGAGTTATGCGTAGATGTCCCCCGCCGGCCCCGCAAGACCCCGTGCAGTCTGCACCGGTAAGTCTGGTGGGGGGGGGACATCTTGGGGACAGAGTGGGAGCATATCTCGGGGGGTGTAGAGTGGCAGCATATCTTGGGGGGGGTAGAGCGGCAGCATATCTTGGCAGGGGCAGAAACTTTTTTCTTAAAAAAAAGCACCTAAGTTTTAGGATGCGGCCTATATTCGGGTGCGGCCTATATCCGCGCCAATACGGTATTTTTCAGCTTACAATTTGCTATTAATGTTACCACTATGAAATACACACTCACTGGCCACTTTATTAGGTACACCTGTTCAATTGCTTGTTAACAGCTAATCAGCCAATCACATGGCAGCAACTCAATGGATTTAGGCATGTAGATGTGGTCAAGACAACTTGCTGAAGTTCAAACCGAGCACCAGAATGGGGAAGAAAAAGGAATTTAGTGACTTTGAACGTGGCATGGTTGTTGGCACCAGACGGCTGGTCTGATTATTTCAGAAACAGCTGATCTACTGGGATTTCCATGCACAACCATCTCTTGGGTTTACAGAGAATGATCTGAGAAAGAGAAAATATCTTGTAAGCGGTAGTTGTGTGGATGAAAATACCTTGTTGATGTCAGAGGAGAATGCGCAGACTGGTTTGAGATGACTGAAAGGCAACAGTAACTCAAGTAACCACTCGTTACAGCCAAGGTATGCAGAATACATCTCTGAACACACAACCGGTTGAACCTTGAAGCAGGTGGGCTACAGCAGCAGAAGACCACAGCGGGTGCCACTCCTGTCAGCTAAGAACATGAAACTGAGGCTACAATTCACACAGGCTCAGCAAAAGTGGACAATGGAAGAACGTTGCCTGGTCTGATGAGTCTCGATTCCAACTGCAACATTCAGATACGGGGACTTTGGCGTAAACAACGTGAAAGAATGGATCCTTCCTGCTTTGTTGTGGTGCCCTCAAAAGGGATCTGCTGCACATGAGTGCTTGCATGCAACACTGAAGATTCGCCACTAGAAGGCAGTAGAGGACCTCCACCAGGTGTCTAATGAAGATCCCCACACTTGGTGTCTATACAGCAATGCTGAGTGGGGATTGAGCCCTGCTAAGGAGTCCTATGGCAGAGCCATGTGAGCTTTTCAGTATGACCTATTCTACTGACCACTGTGGTTCTTGAGGACCATTAGTGGGAAGCTATTGGGAAAGTTAGGTAAAAGTGAGGAAACATTTCCCTGTCTCAAATAGTTTTTTCCCATAAGAAGATCCTAGAGTAGTGGCACAACGGGGACTGCATTATCTTCATGTATATAAATAAGCAAATGGGCTACAAACATTTCGGACAAATTTTTCGGTTTGTTTTCCGGCAATACATTTTGTTCCCTGCTCCCCAGGACACAATGTAAAAAAAAAGCCTGTATCTGCAATCCACTCAAGAGTTCCGGGGACAATAGATAATATTTTCTAAAATGGCATGTCATTCACTGACTGTAAAGCTAGATGATATATCACAGTAAAAGTGCAAGAAATTCCACCAGAGAATTATTTTGCGCGCACACACAATTATAGCACGCATTTTAAAATGTGCTGGGGGAAAAAAACATCGTCTGGCAGACTTTATCCAAAAACCTGAAAATAAATGCAGAGACAACTCCTTTATTTTTATCACAACTAATTTTGATTTAATAAAATTTCATTAATTTGAGTTTATTACATTATAATAAGCGTTACATAACAGGGATTGTTTGGCATATTTGTAGACAGTGGCACAAAGATCTATCTGTGTATATATGTTATGAGTATGAGCTAAACCCCCAAGTCCAAATGGGAGCTTCCACAGAAGGTTGTGGAGAATAGCAGGGCTAAGATCCTGTTAGACTTCCAGATTCAGACAAGATTCAGATAGACAAGAAAGCACTGGCCAATCAAGACGACATTGTGGTGGTAGACAAGGACAAAAAGACAGCCGTGGTTATAGATGTGCCAAGTGACAGCAACATTAGGAAGGAGTAGTATGAGAAGCACTTGGGGTTGTGACTCCTAAGCAGGGGGAATGGCTACAACAGATTCCAGGAACAACATCAGAAAACTTTGTCCAGAAGAGTGCAGCGCTAGGAACAGCTAAGATACTACGCAGAACCCTCAACCACAGGTTGAAGAAGACATACTACCCATAGGGGTGGGAAGGGAGCTATATATATATTTATTAAATAGGTTACATTTTAATGCATATAAAGTGCCACCATGTGACTTTTAGACCAAGTGAAACAAAAGTTTATATTAAGTTCTCTCCGGTATTCAGAGATGCAGAAAATGCATCAAAAACCTTCCTCCTTTTTACAAAATATGCACCTGAATTGTCTGTTGATTTAGTAGTAGGTGCCTCCATTTGCATATAAACAGGTAGGGGATTCACTGATCCACCTATATATTTGTCCAAACCCATAAACGGTGTCTTAGTGTTTGCATCATATTCCACATTTTTGTAAGTTTTGGGCTGAGTAATGTTAAGGGTATCAGAAGAGTCTGCTACGATCTGCATTGTTTTTCCTTCATGGGAGTTGATGTTGAGTAAGTCCTCTTTCGCAGAGGTTGTGATCAAAAGATCTTCTCTGTTGGATATAACAGGTGGTATTAGCGATTCATTTGTAGCATTTCCACTAGTAGCTGTTTCCAGCCAATAAAGTACAGCTTCATTTTTACAAGGATTTTGACCAGCGTCTGTAACATCATTAGTTGGAATCTGCAAGTGATGTGGCACATCAGGTTCATCAGGAAATTCGGCAGTATACTCACTAGATGTACTCAGATCTGAATAGTCGGTGGCTCTGTCTAGGTGTATTTTATTATTTGACCGCTGTGACCAATCATGATTGATGACAACTTCACTGTTCCCTTCTGACTTCTTTGAGAATGAACTGGTATCTGATAAGTTGTCTGACGAATAATTCAAAGGATCTATTGGCTGTATGTTGGTTTTATCATATAAGTTAGATGCATCTAAGTCACTTCCAGTCAAATGATTATCTGTGCCTTTGTTTGATTGTGATTTGGAAAGGTCTGACACAGTTTTCATTTCACTTTCTTTGGTGAGTGTTGGAGTAGTTTGCCTTGAGACTGTAGGTGTGCTAAGATTACTAGAGCTGTCACTGGTGTGTTCTCCTGCAGAATGTGAAGGCATCATGTTTCCTCCTGGTACTTCTGCAGTGGAGTGCTGCTGAACATCAACTTTTTCATCATCACTGGGCAAATCAGGAAAATCTGTGGTTTCGGACAGTGAATTTGAAATACTAAAACTGAAGATTGAACCGTCATCGGTTGAACTGGTGTCAGATGGTGTAGTGATGCGTTCTCTGTTCCGCTTGTGGACAACAGCTGTGTGTGAATACTGTTTATTTTGGATAGATCCCGAATGTCTAGTGCTTAATGGTTTATGATTTTCAGCTGTGGGCATATCATCATCTGCATGGTATGCTGCCCCTTCCTGTGTGGTCTCTGGTGATGGAGATTGATGCAAATTTCTAGATGAGAAGAGTGTCTTAGGGCTCTTGACTATTTCAGTGATGGTGGTGGGAGCAGCAGGTTTTTTAATTGTGGCCTCTGACTTAGGAGTTAATTGAGGAATGACATTTTCATACAGCAATTTATCTGTATTCCAGGCTGTACCATCTTTAGTTTTATGGAGACCGGCATTGAGTGTAACAATCTCTCCATCTGAACCTTGATCATTGTCATCTGTTATTGTGTAAGTTCCACGTCTCTGCAGTTGAGAACTGGTGTGGGCAGGAATATCTCTGGAACACTGATGGTTTCTAGTAATATTTTCCTCACTTTTTGGCAGAGTAGGATTGGCATAATATAGTTCTTGGCTTTCACTATCTTCCAAGTGATTTCCGGTTACATTGACTGCTACCTTGTCTTCACGGGGTGTACTACTTCCAGAGGAAGACTCTGTCTCTGATGCATCTCTTGATTTATTTTTTCCAACATATTCATGTGTAGAACACCAGTCTCTTTCATCTGTAAATCCCTCATTGTCATAGACTGTTGTAGAATTTTGTTTTTTCGAGCATCTTGACTTACATTGTTTCTTCCACAGGTTTTCAATAAAAGGCCTGGCAAATAAACCAAGGCAAAATGCAACTATGAACGTGATGATCACTGAAAGGCAAACCGCCACCGTGAACTCTCCCTGTGTTCTCCCTTGAGCTCGCTCAGCTAGCGTATTTCTGGTTCTTCTGATAGGTACTGACTCCCTAGTATGTACATACACTTGGTACAAAATCCTGTTCTGAGTGACGTCAGAAACACAGATGTATAATCCTTCATCAGAACGATCAGGCAAAGTGAGAACCAGGTTTTTCATGTGGTCAATGTAATGAGTAGAATACTGATCATCTTCAAATATCCATCCCTTTGGAGTCCACCAACGCACTTTATGAGTACCTTTAAAAGTAGGAATAAAACACATGAAAACTTTCTTCTATACACATGATCCACATTCACAACAAAGAAAATGTAAATAGGGGCAAAGTGTAAGTAGTAGAATTAAGCAAACAAGCAGTTATTTGCATGTGATTCAAAAAGAACACCACATTCTAATTAACTAAAGTTAAAAATAAGAATATACCCTTAAAATTAATTAACATAAATTAATGTATACATTGTATAACTACATTAAAATATCAGTTATAGCTATAGTATCTAATGAGATTAAAATATATTCTCTATGGCAATCATGAAAGAGGAACATGTTATGCTGAAAAACACCCAAACAGAGAAGGGAAACACACACACGCATATATATATATGCATAGTAAGTCTACAACTAAAGCTGCAAGATACTTTACATTACATTACATTTATTTATAAAGCGCCGGCCGATTCCGTAGCGCTGTTACATTCATGAGAACAATTTATAAACACATACAATAACAAACTTTACATTGAGGTTGTTTTTATTAATGTGTAATACATATCTACTCTATAATTGGCCTAATGAAAATGTGGGGGTGTGTTTTATGAGTATTATTATGGCCCACCTGGCATTATTTGTATGGCTGGTGGGCCTGCTTGGGCTTTGGCAGGGCTTGAAGTCTGGTCTGACGCATCTTTATCGCTGGGAACTCTCCGGGTTTCGCCCAGAGACTCAGGAGTCTCCGGGTCCTGACACGCCCAATAACCTGCCCATTTTTTCCTTTAAATGGGGGTGTTTCCCGTGACAACAGCGGAAATGCCCACCGTCGTCAGCGGGCAGTACTGGCCGGGTCACGCAACAGTAGGCTCTGGGTAGCCAGAGCCCACGAGGTTCCAGGGATGCCCATCTTGTCAAAGTGGAGGAATGAGATATGATGCCAAGCCAACTCAAACTCCTCTTACATATCCGGCCTGTATGGATACATATGAGGACTCTTGTCAGGAGAGTGCCTTGCTCAATGAGTTGCACCTCGGGTCTGGCTTATATTGCACCACTGGACAGCTCACTCACCTCTAATTATATGCCAGGTTTTACAGTAAAGAACTATTTTTCATCAAAAGATTGATTGAAAGAGCTTAGGTAAATCATATTCCTGTGATATCGTTTAGTTATTATTATTAATATCAACATCATTAGCCCATATCACATACCAAAGGAGTCAGGAACATCACAGGATAAAAGTGTCTCTTTTCCAGCCACAATCATTTCTGGTCTCGCATTGGTGGAATCCATAGGCTTCACGCAAGTTGAAGGAAAATTAATAGTAATAAGGTGTTGTCCTTTGGTTCTTGGAGGGCTATTGCAGGTAACGTTCCACATTTTGCCCACATCCTTGGACTGGATTGAAATAAAGTGCTTTAAATTGCGCATTCTGCAGTCACATGCCCAAGGATTATATGATAAATCAACTTCAGCTTGCGTGACATGTGCATACATGAAGATCATCCATGTGATGGTAATCATAGCGTTACTTCTGAGGCTCAGAAGCTGAAGAGAAACACAACATTGCAATTAGAAATAGAAAAAGCCCCCTTTTTATTTGGGGATATATTTTCTGGAAGTGTCTTTGATCCGGATAGAAGAATGGCATGCTGCTTTTGGCTGCCTGATATATAGGACGTTGTTATATGTTAAGTATATGTTCCATGTATAAGTTATATGGAATGGAATCTAAACATATTCTTTTCAAAAAAATAATAATACTGAATATGAATTACAGTTTCTTTAAGAAACAACCTGAAGATTCTTGGTATCTCTAAATGCATCTGGGTGTATCTTGTAGATCCTGTTGTCCCCCAGATCGATTGTCCTCAGTTCAGTGCAGTTTGCGAAATCATCTTGATGGATAAACTCAATTCTGTTGGCTGATAAGGAAAGAGTCTGTAACGATATTAGCTCCTGCAGTCCTAGAAAGTTAAATAAATGATGTTATTAGTTCAGAAATAAAAAACTCATTTAGCTTTTTGACTCTATGTTTAAAGCGTATGTTGCACTATTTTGCAGAGTAATCTAATGTATGAATCACAACAAAACAGAATATTTGGATGAGGTAATGGTTGGGATTAAATGTATCTATACCATTCCTATATATATATATATATATATATACACCAATTAAGATCCATATAACACATATGGAGTTTTTTGGTTGAAGTTGATACCTTTTATTGGGTTCACATATGTGTCCAACCGCCAGCATCAGCATGCTTGTCAGCCAAACTATTGATCACCGTTGGAGACCAGATCATTGTCTGCAAGCAGAAAGTACTGGCCGACCTAAGAAAGCTGCTTGTAATTTCTAAAGCACAAGCCGCTTTCTCACAATTTTGGAGGAATTATGGTGTCATTTTAACTTCACAAATCATTCCAGGTAACACAACTCACTCACATATGTAATGCAAAACCAGGTCTTGGAAATGCTAAACCAGGTCTTGGCTAAGTTAAACAGTATCTCCCATTGCTTTTTTTGTCTGTATACTATATTTTATATAATACTCCCTATATATATTACATACTCTATGCATACATGTGTGTAAAAGCGCTTCCCTGTTTCTTACCTTCTGGAACAGATTTTAATTGGTTGCCACTCAGCAAAAGGATTTTTAGTGATGTTAGAAAACCCGTAGACACTTTGGCATCCGTCATACCAGGCAATCTATTTGTTTTCAGCGAAACACTGTAGATGTGATTATTGCTCAAATTCAAAGTTTCCAGTAATGAATAGTTGTACAATGTTCTCAAATGGAATCTTGAAATTGTATTGTTGCTCAGATTTATATGTTTCATGGTCCTCCAAAGACCCACTGAATGGGGCCAGAAGGACCTGCTTATACCAGGTGGCCAGACTACTGTGATACCAGTGGAAGAACAATCCAAGGTCGTTCCCTTATCCCAACGGCATTCAGAATCAGGAAAGAATGACAGCTCAGTAGATCTGGCTACAATTGTAAAGGCAATCACAAAAATGAGGCTCAAACTTGTCATGGTACCTAAATCAAAAAAGGAAAGAAAAATGTACAAAGCAAACTAAACTTTGTGCATAAAAAATCAGTGCAGCCAGAGTATAACACGGATATCTGAGAAATGTTCCTGCTGATTAGATGATTGGGTTGCTATTAGGACAAGAGTACTTATTGTATTAGCTCTAGAATCCCGTTGCATCAATACCCCAAACTTTTATGTAATCACAACTTATTGGCAGCCTGAAAATAATCAATGAGTTTTTATAGAAAATGAAATCGCTTTACGCTATTTTCTGGTTGCAGAACATATATTTATTTGATTTATATAGAAACCTGTATCTTTACAGATCCTACACACCAGTTCTGCTCAAAGCAAATTTTATCTAAAAAGATCCGCTTCTTACCTTTAGATTTTCTTAGATTTAACAGCAATTGGCAATTAAGCAATCCAGCTGCTTAATTCGTACACATTCAATACATGCAGCCCATGAAAGTATTATGTTCGAAATAACAAAAAATATTCCAGGAAAAGAAAATGGTTGTACGGAGCGAGCGGAGCTGGGGAACAGGTTGCACCTTTAGTCACAATTTCTACCCCTGCTTATTTTACTGCTGATCAAAGTCTAAAGCACTAATTACTACAGGATATCTACTGAATGTGCAATCAATTGCATAGTTTAAGCTAATAAACCACCTCATACTCTGTGTGAATCACGTAAATTCCTCCTTCATTAGTACATTAGCTTGGTTTAGAGCCAACTGAAGCTACTTAATGCGTTGCTAATGTTTATAGGGAATCCTGGGATATACTTCAGAATCTTGTACAGAGAGGTGTATATGTGACATTTAGCACTTTAGGAACATATTTTTAGCCCAGCTTTTTGTTACTATATTAAAAAGATATGTCTCAGTATGGATGGTCTTAATCTTTGCTGTGTTTGAGTGAAGAACACAATTAATTAAGAGCACCCAGCGGTCTTGGTTGACATTCAGCTCCCCACTTGTTTGCTGAACATCAGTTAATGCAAAACACTTCCTTATTTATGAGTTAAGTATGGAATGTATAGAGAATGAAAATGTTCCAAATGTTTTCATGAACAATTGTCAGTTTATTTTATAAGCATTTTTACAATAATAGAAAAAAACAACACATCAAATTAGACTTTAGCACAAAATAAATATAATAAAAAGGCACACGTAAGCATCAATGTATACACAATTTACTGTTAGGCTGATGTCCCTAACCAGTGAATATGTTAATGCTGTGTCCAAAAAATACTGTCAAGGGTAAACAATATATTTTCATACAACAATCATTGCACAGGATCTATAATCCCCAAAACACACAATAAAACTAAATGCATAATAATACCATATTACATATAAGTGTTACTCAGATTCCTGATGAGGATGGCCTTATACTGAAGTTGGAGAAAATCCAGTCCCTAGGAGGATCTCCCCAAGAATGATTTGTGATACGGAGGTCTGTGCCAGAGAAGGCTCCCTTTTGTGCCAAGAGGTAGACAACATAGTGGGGGCTCCAGAACTTATTTTTATTTTTAAGTAGGAGGAGTAGGAGTGATTATAAAAATGGTACAAAACAAGATGGAACCGGATCCAAAAAATATTAAAGGAGTGGAAGACAGAGGAGGCACTGAAAAATGAGGGTCAAAGAGTGGGGAAAAAGGGGCATAAAAAGAAAAGTAAGTACTAGGGCAGGGGCAGAGAGGGATAAGGAAAAGAAAGGTGGGAAGGCAGACAGTGAAGCATTTACCTCCGATATTGCCCCTCAGCTGCCCTCTCCTAGACTGCTGGTAAGTTGGCATGCAGCGCCTTTTGCCGCATACAATGGAGGCTGTGTAAATGGGCCATTTTGGAGAGTTCAGAGAAATCCCTCATAGCTAACCCATTGAGCAGAGGCAAAACGGAGAGCCTGACTGACCAAGAGGGCAATCTGTCCCTTAATTTAGCTGCTCCCCTGGGTATAATATGGTGCAAAACAGGTACGTAAAATGTCTATCTGTAAATACACAGGTCTCTGCTAGTGCGCATGTAATGTGCAAGTGAGGACTGTGGAGTAGGTGTGTAGTGTTTCTGTTTGAAAGGGCATTTGCTCAAATAGCCCTTTTGCGCGTATATGTGCCTTTGCTGCATATGGTAGTAACTGGCTGCTTTTTAGTGATAAGCAGTAATTGCTTAAAAAAATTATATATATATATATATATATATATATATACACACACAAAAATACATTTGTACATACTATAATGGCTTCATACTGGATGTAGCCTAAAACTCAAAAATATATAATGCAACAAGATATAATATCACTTTATCAAACAAACCAACATAAAATTCAAAAATGGTGAGTTTTAGCAGAATAGTAACAAATGCTCCACTGAGAACAATAGTGGCAGAGTGCGATATGTACATGTCATCGGCAGCTCACAAGATTCTGAACTAAAACAAATAATGTTGGACTGTAGTGGCAAGATTTGCATCCTTGTCTGGATAATCCCTAAATATGCCTTTGAAATGTAGAGGGTTTCAGGGTGTTCACATGTGGCACAGGTTTTTCCATGAAAGCCAGTGATTTATCCCCATTCAGTGTGTGAGGGCAAGAACAAAAAGTAATTTTGTAAAAAATCAACGAAGCTGGTCTTTGTGAAGCCTTATTTTGTTTTAAATTCTTAAATAAAGCAAATTACCTTAGTGCAGGTACAGCCAAAATCTACATAAAACAATACATAATTTAGCTGGATGAATAACACTGTCAGACCCATTCACCCTTTTCAATCCATTTACACCGGGTACACCTTAACTACTCCAGGTTTTGGTGTAGCTTTATAATGAGTAGGAGTGTCTAAGAGGAATAGCTGGCTATACAAACTCTGTTATAAATTTAATTCCCCCCCAACCTCCCCATCCACAGTGTTTCTACTGATAAATACTCTCAGAACTCTTAAAAACACAATTCAGCAAAGTGCCTCCCCAGCTTATCATTGCTAAACTGAGTCCCAAGGGGGAAAAGCTTTAAAAGTATAGGCACATGCTCCATTTGTACAGATACCCAGATATCGGCAGAAGCATTACTTACTAAAACAGGGATCAATGAAGCAAATGTGCTTTGCTTTACTCAACCAAGAGAAGAGTGACTGTCCATTTAATGGAGACGTACAGTCAACACAACTGCACATTAAAGATATATAAAGAGTGTACAAATTGGGACATTTAACCCAATAATGTATCTATCCCACTTCCATTGTGTACTCAGCTGATCTTTCTTTAAAACTCCTTATCACATGAACTTTAATCATTCTGGCCTCATGCAATTTTTCTGTTGACATAATTTAGTAGCGCTATAATTTATGTATGAATAGCCAGTGAGACAAAGAACCAAATTGGATTAATAACGAATAAAGAATTTGCACATGACACGGAGCTGTTGGGATCACTAAATTAAACTGCAAATGCATTTGGTTCAAAAGTAAGTGATAATATGTTTGCTTGCATAACTCGACTTGCAAAATATATTAATACTGTGGTTAAAAATGTTGGAAAGACACATATCCTTAAACCGTTGCTTTAAAAATACATTAACCTATAAGCACTTTGCATACAACAGAAAGTTTCATGAAACAGCTGGTTTTGTTTTTTTAATATATCGCCCCACATGGGTTATTGGATGTCTGGCACCCCATGTTCCGGCTTTCCACCCGAACTCTAAACAGAGTCCCATCTGCGCACATGCACAACTTATAGCGTTCCCATCCATCATCGTACAGCAGGTCTCCCGCAGAAGAGCTAGGTAAGCGCGAAGTACTGACCATCACTGTGCCATTCAGGATTATACTTTCCTCCTAATGAGAGAGAGAGAAAAAAATAATGGTACTGATGATCAAGATTGG
Organism: Sceloporus occidentalis; assembly: GCA_023333645.1. Classification (NCBI taxonomy): domain Eukaryota; kingdom Metazoa; phylum Chordata; class Lepidosauria; order Squamata; family Phrynosomatidae; genus Sceloporus; species Sceloporus occidentalis. The sequence continues at coordinate 1,164,462 of JALMGF010000107.1, read as the reverse complement.
CTCGTAGAATCATCTGACATATAATAAATTAAATAGTTTCCATCAAGATCATGCCTACTTGTCAAATTCTGTGTATTTGATATGGTGTTAGGCTGTTAACTTCACTTATGCAATATAACAAAATCTGTATAGAACATGGTTGAAAAAAACTCGACAAATATTTGGGGTTGCTTGTGGAATAGTATTTTGACTTACCCTGAGTTGGGTCTCAAGATGGACATATCTGCCCAGACAAATACAATCCATTTACTATTAAACTTGGATTAGATTAAAACTAATAAAAGGCAATAGTTCTCAGCCTGCTGCCAAAGGTGAGATAACCGAAAGCCCAGTAAGCAAAAGATCTGTTGAATTTTTTTTTAAGGGTGATAAGGAACATTTATTTTAACCCAACATTTATTTTTTAGACAGCCCTTTAGTAGACTTGATAGAATACCAAGGCCCACTAGGTGGACTTACTGCTTTCAGCTCCATGTCTCCACCCATGCGGAACTCAATGGTCTTTCCCATAATATATACACCTTCGTTCCCACGTACAGTAATGCGCCCATCAACTTTTATATTAAGGTCACTGGTAGCATTGCTGGTTATCTAAAGGAAAATAAAGAGACAGTAAGAAAAAGAGTGACAGTTGCGATACTGCAAATTGAAAGGATGTAAATGATTACATTTTAAAAGCATCACTAAGTCTCTACCGTTACACATTCATAAAAGTATGTTAGCTATTTGATAACGCTACAATGTGTAATAGGTACATGCTTAAAATTAACACAAAAATAGCTTTGAGGTACTGGATTAGAGCAAGTAACTGTATAATCTCCATAAAAGAAAGGATCACTTAACCTACATCCACAGCACAGAATTCACATAGAATAAGCGCTGCGTAAATTGTTGGCGCTATATAAATAAAAGATAATAATAATAATAATAAATCAATGCAGAAATACATATAAAATAAGCCACTATTAACACAGAACATATTGGAGTTCTACAACTTATATATTACCTTAGGATCACTGCATGTGTAACATTTTGTTAATGATTTTACATATTGCTGTCAGAACAAACATACTATTAAAATATATGTAAGATTTTAATTTGATTCACACTTTCTTGCAGATCTGACTGCAATACTATTAAAGGGACAAGGTAACTGGGTGGAGGAATCTAGTTAATACATCTATATAATAGAAATCCAGTATTGTAAATGTAAAACAATAAAGCTTCTTAGACATACTGAACCAAGATCTGAGTGTGAATAAAAAAAAATATAAGATATAGTGCGGACACAAAGGTTAGGATAATACCCACGTTGAAACAGTCCTTAAGATGCTTCTTCTAAGTACTCAGTTTTAGTAAGTAAACATATTAGAAACATAATTCATAGTACTGTTGAATGCACAAAGCTTTCCCATTAATAATATTTTTATTTGTAAAATTGTGCTTCGTCCATAACACTTTTTATGTGGGGAACGCTTGTCATGTGACATAAAAGCAGGCACCCATAGGTTGTTGCCATAGCACCTAAAAAAGCTTGTTAAAAGTTTCTGTGCTGCTTTTATGAGACTAATGCATAAGACAGGACATTTCAGAATGTACCTGCTTCTTTCCTCTTTACATTTTATTCACAATGCATACATTTACTGTCGAATGTACAGACAAATGTTGCACCTTGATAAATTAATAGGTAGTACAGTACATTAGCGACACTGTCAATGCGGTTGGCATCGCTTTCTTGGTTAGGTTTACAATAGCAAGACAGACCACCTAGAGATGCCTAGAGAATGGCTCTTTACAGTTTACTATATCTAAAGAGGTAAGTGAATTTCTCTTCATATAACATACATGACTTCCAGTCGGCATTAGAGATATGAGAGAAAGCAAACATTAACCAGATTTTCCCTCGATCTCTTACCCGTTCTGTAGATGCCCGGAGGACATTTAAGGTTTTCACGCCTTTTGGTAGACGGAATTCATGCTTCTCATAGTCTGTGCTGAACAGTGTATTCTGAGTCCGAGGATCAACAAATTCCATGCCAACATCGCTTGTGATTGAAGTCTTATCTTTACCTACGCTAAGTTTGGTTGAACCCCGCTGAAAAACGACCTAGGGCAGTGGGAAAAAAACCGGAGTTCATGATATCTATTTGCAGTACTCGCTATGGACATCGAAAACATAGAATTTGACAGCAGATAAGAACCATTTGGCCCATCTAGTCCGCACGTTTCAGATGTAAAGACTCGGACCTTAATCAGTCACTGTGTTAAAATGTCACACTTTTGTTTTTAGGGTGTGTTACAGCCATGGCTAAAAGGCAGAGTTTTAGTAAGACTGTATACGTAACTTTGTGACTGACTCTTGACTAGTTATGTAAATAAGTACAGCATTTAGGAGAAGAACAATGCAAATGTTTTTCTAAAGATTATTTTGTAGAGAATTGTTCCATTATAGCATTGTGCAATAACAACAACAGATCAGATACCGATTTTTGTATCGGTTTGTCTTAGTCTGTCAGTTCTCGTCTTGTCATACCCTTTGAATATATGAATTGTATTAAGGGCTGCGTAAATGGTTGCCGCTATATAAATAAAAGATAATAATAATAATAACTACTGACCATGCACACAAGTGATGACAGAGTTTGCCTACTGCTTGTGTTACTAAAATGATAACTTTGCAATGCAATGGACCAAAAAACCCTATTATATCTAAGACAAAGTGGAGTGTCAATAACTGCAGTAGATTTAATGATTTAATTACTGTATTGGCTCGAATATAGGCCGCAATTTTTCCCCCCACTTTAAGTCTTTAAAGTGGGGGTGCGGCCTATATTCGGGGTTAGGCAGCGGGGTTAGGGTACAGATCCCCCGCAGCGGTGCAGGGGACCTGCATCCTGCTCTCTGATACGGGAGATTGTCTAAGAGCATCGTGCGGACGTTCACCAGCAGCGGCGATGAGCGTAAACAGCCTCCGCTGCCAGCACGTCTGCTCGATGTGCTTTAACAAGGGAGATTGTTAAAGCACATCTTGCAGACGTGCCAGCAGCAGAGGTTGTTTATGCTCGCATCGCCGCTGCCGGTGAACGTCTGCGCGAACAATCTTCCGCCGTGGGAAGTACCGGCACCAGAAATTGAATACGCGTTATGCGTGGATGTCCCCCGCCGGCCCCGCAAGACCCCGTGGAGTCTGCACCGGTAAGTCTGGTGGGGGGGGGGGGGGACATCTTAGGGACAGAGTGGCAGCATATCTCGGGGGTGGGGGGGGTTAGAGTGGCAGCATGTCTCGGGGGGGTACATATACGGGAAAGAGTGGCAGCATATCTCGGGGGCGCAGAAACTTTTTTCTTTAAAAAAGCACGTAACTTTTAGGGTGCAGCCTATATTCGGGTGCGGCCTATATCCGAGCCAATACGGTATATATATTTTTCATGTTTGAGCCCTCTTCACATGGAAACAGAATGTGTGTTGTGTGTTGCGGGAAATAAATGTATTTGCATGCACGTACTAACTTACAGGCTGGTTGTTGCCGGTGATCACAAGATCTTCATTCTGTCTTCCTCCCACAGTACTCTTATATAACGGCTGTATTATTCCCATGTCAGAGACTTGTTTAAACCGGAGCAATCCACTCTCATGGAACTCCATGCTCTCACAGCCATTGGGACCAATGCGTATCACAACCCATATAACCAAGGTGATCTGGAACAGCAGCAGAATCAGGACGATTTATTAAGTGCTCTAGAAATGACAACTTAATACAACATTATTTTGCACAAAACAGGAATGCTGATGTATTAAATCTACTGAGTTATTGGTCTACAAGTAGTTTATATCTCATGAATTCACTTCACTCAATGTCGGTGTTACAGAGGTATGTTTATTGCCTGCGTTACACAAAGCCTCTTCAACTGTCTCTATTGTTATATTTTTTTAGAACACTTAGTTCTCTGCTCCTGTTTTTGGTTAAAGCTTCCCATAATTTTGCAATTTGAGCGCTGGTAATGTGTTCATCTTTGCTTATATAGCACAGTACACCACCTTTGTTACATCTAAGCCAACAACAACATATTGTGAAGAGTTCCATACATTAATACACAATCAAATTTGCACAGTTTTGAATGACTGCATTTTATCTACCGTATTTCCCGGCATATAAGACGACTTTTTAACCCGTGAAAATGTTCTCAAAAGTCGGGGGTCGTCTTATACGCCGGGTACTGAAACGTACTTACCAAGCCGATTCCCCACAAAGCCACGTATCTCTAGGGGAGGGGCGAGCGGAGAAGCCGCCTCCCCTGGGCCGGTCTTTAGGGCCGTGCCGAGGTAGGTGCAAGATCATGATCTCCCCAACTAGCCCTGATTAGCGGGCGCCCGATGAGCAGGGCTGGTTGGGGAGATCACGACCTCCCTCTAACTAGCCCAACATTAGGGAGCACGAGGTCTGGCACTTCAGACCTCAGCTTCCCTGCTCCCTAATCACTACGCGCCCGCTATTGATGCCGAGCGTGGGGATGACATCATGTGTGTGTGGGTAAAGGCAGGGGTGTGTGGTGAGGGCAGTGTATAAATGTGTATGTATGGACAGCCGTATGTTAGTATGTGTATGGACAGGTGTGTGTAAGGGCAGTGTATGTGTATATGTGTGTTTGTAAGCTGGTGTGTACGTGTATATGTGTGTAAAGGAAGGGGTGTGTGAGGGCAGTGTATGTCTATACATGTGTGTGTGGACAGGCATATGTTAGGGAGAGCTGACCCACCTAATCCAAGCAGGCTTTGTATACAACAACCAGCCAATCACCGGTAAGGTACATCGCTTGCCGTGATTGGCTGGTTGTTGTATACTGCGTAGAGGGGTAGTCTTATACGGCGAGCATAGCCCAAACTCTATATTTTAACTGGAAAACTTGGGGGTCGTCTTATACGCCCAGTCGTCTTATACGCCAGAATATACGGTAACTGCTCTGTAATGCTTTCTCTGGTCTTATCTGAATTATGTGTTATAGAATAAAAGGTCACACATGTGCTATTCGGGGTGTTATAGATAAGGTATAGACAAGGCAGACTTGGCACCTGTTGGCTTGGAGGAAGGTAACGTCAAGTGCCCCCCTACTGTTACGCTGGATCAGGCACCACAGGAGGTGGACCCACGATGCAGAAATGTCTCCGAAAAACAAGCCGGGATCGAGACAGGCAGCACAGGAGCGTGGTAAATACAATAGCCGGGGTCGGGGCAGGCAGCACAGGATCAGGTTCAAATGACAAAGCCGAGGTCGGGACAGGCAGCGCAGGATCAAGGTCAAATAACAAAGCCGAGGTCTGGTACACGTGGAGATCAATCAATAAACAGGAGCACCCAGAGAACATTAACATGGACTCGTTGAACGGGCAAGGAAACAAGGAACCAAGGAACCAGGAAGGTTTAAATAGAACCAATGGCGGGAGAGCAGGTAAGATGACGTCATCGCGACCGGCGCAATTAGCGTTGTCGCGATGGCAACAACAAACAAAACTTCCTGCCTGTGTTACCTCCGTGAAGGACACGGAGGAGCCACACAGGCAGGGGAGGAAAACAACCTCCGTGGACATGCAGCGGCGATCAAACACTTGATCGCCGCCGGCATGCCCGCGGCGGTACCCAACGAGATCCTCTCTGCCTGTGTTGCTGCCGCGAGCGACGCGGCAGTGCCACACAGGCAGGGAAGGTAAAACCACCTCCGTGGACATGCAGCGGCGATCAAACACTTGATCGCCGCCGGCATGCCCGCGGCGGTAAACTACGAGTTCCTCTCTGCCTGTGTTGCTGCCGCGAGCGACGCGGCAGTGCCACACAGGCAGATGAGGTGCTGGTCGGGTACCGCGAGCATGTAGCGGCGGATCGGTTTTCCGATCGCCGCTGATATGCTGCGGCAGCCCGAACAGAGCTGTCAGGAACCGGGAGGCGTGCCTGCTCAATACGCACGCCCCCTCGTGTGCGTGTAGAGCGCACGTCAATACACGAGGGGGACGTGCGCGAGGGACGCCGTGGGACCCCGGCCGGACAGGTAGGTGTTACACCTACCCTGTGTACATATGTACAAACCTTATTATCACGGGGGAACATAACATCTCTAACAGTGGTAGAGTATAGACACAAAGGGCACAAATAAATTAGGTGAAAGATCCTGCTCACAAAATCATTAATTATTCCACTTTCCTTTCGAAAAAGTTTCAGGAAAAAAGGAAATTACATTACAAATAAACAAAGTTCAACTTGTGAATTTGGCTGAATGTAAAATTTCAGTGCCCTTTCAATCTCTTAATTGAAAAAAAAGATTAGTGATTAGTTCACCTATGACCGTGCACAACAAAATGATACTTTCAGTAAATCCTATTTACTAATTCACAGTGTGTCGCTGGGTTTGAGTTTTACGTGGCATTCATAACTATCATTGATTCATGAAAATATACATTATGACTGCGGATAAGAATTAATTGGATCTAGTTTGCTTAGTTCTCTATTTAACTTAAAGCTCAATCTTTGCAGCACATCCCTAATTCCAAACAGACACTAAGTATTAAATTACAAAGTAGCTTTGTACGCAGCTATTGCGAAATACTTAATTCATTGTCACCTACAGCATGAAGTAACAGAGGCGTACCTAGAGCATTTGGCACCCGGGCGGATCTTGTATGTGGCACCCCCTAACAAAAAAATTAATGTAGGCTAGAATATTTATTCCACAAATTATCTGTATGTCAACTGGAAAAAACTAGAATTCTGAAAAAATAATTAACATAAATAAATTAAAATGTTGAAATAAATAACATTATGGAACAGATATGGTACAACAACTCCCATCTCTATATACTGAGCCAGACAATATCTATACAAACCCAGAGTGTTCCCAGGTATGTTTATAACAAATAAAACAAATTTGAGATGCATCAACCAAGATAGGACAGCTGCTTCATAGCTTGGGAACATCTCAAGTTTTAGCTCTCGTGCCATTGCAGAGGAAAAAACTCCATCTACATGGGGCGGTCAAAAACCCACATGTGACTCAAGGGAACCCACAAAGAGCAGACATATGTTTTGGCCTTCATGGTCTCATCAGTGGGGTATGGTTGGTATGGTAGGCACAAGAGAGCAAGGAGCTCTCAGTCTGGGCTCCATTTGGAGTGGCCCTTAAAGATCCCAAAGAGCAAAATATCAACAAAACAGATTAGAGACACATCCACTAAGAATGCACAGCCGCTTCATAGCCTGTCCTACGGTGTCCCTGCTGGGGAGCATGTTTAACAAAAATAGGGATAATGACAAATACAGATCTCAATACAACACAGTAGGGACACAATATGTATATAGGTTGAACTTGATGGACTTTGGTCTTTTTTCAACCTTATGAACTATGTTACTATGTTATGAACTATGTTACTGGTTGTTTACTACTCGGGTATCTAGACCAACATATTATGAAAATAAAAGCCACACAGGTATAAACATTTTGGGAATTTTTACAGCCCTGGTGCGATGTTAACGAAACTTGGTGCCGTAGAAGCGTTAATGTAATAATAGTTGTCATAATCTGGAACTATAAAGATTTCATCTCAAGGTAAAGGACAGATTAAGCCAGGTTGTCGGGTCTTGCATAGGAAATTCTGGACCATTGGTAGCTATGGCAGGCAATTACTCTCAGAGCCGGTCACTACATGCGTGTCATCTCTAATTCTAATATAATCTTTTCATGCCAATAAAATATAAAAGTTTTGGTAGAAACACACACGGTAAACTAAACTGAAAATACAAATCTAAAATGTGTCTATGATTTAATCTAAATGTTGTTGCCCTGCTTTTATAACAAAAAAAAGCCACATAGGAAAGCTGGAGCTTTAAATATTTATTTATGCAAGCAATTGAATCTGTGGGTTTGTATATGGAGCTCTAGGGCCGTAGAGAACTCTGGAGAGCTGCATCAACCATTTATGGAACTGGAAAACAATGGGTTAAAACACATTTTATTTCCTCAGGTAAGAGACACTTAAGCCAGATGCAGTTTTTCCATTTAAGGCATGTTACAGCCACACACACATTACATCATAATGCTCAGCAGGTAACCATATAAGGCATGTTACAGCCACACCCACGTTACATCATAATGCTTGCTCTGTCATAATAGCTCACCAGCTGTAAAAGCAGGTGCCTGAAGCGGGTGAGCACAGTTAGGATAGAGGATCATGAATTAACTAGACCAGCAACGTCTTAAGAGGTCCGCTTCTCAGCTTTTAGACAAGGTCAAGAGGATGCCTGTGAAGGTGCGAGGCTAAGTTAGCCTAGAGATTGCTAGGTGCTTCCAGTCCATGGTCCGAGTCTGGGTGCAGTGCATGGGAGGTAATTGTTAAACACTTTTCAGTTTTGTACTTGGCATCCTAGACCCTTCTAAGCACTTTTATTTATTTTTTTGTCACTAGTCTTCAATGCTGGACCTCTGCACCATTTCTTTCACAGAGTGATGATTTTTTTATTTGCATCAGATGAGCAACTGGGATTTTTTTGTTTTGAAAATGCCATAGTGGAACCAAGAGTTTTTTTTTGTTTTTTTTTTATCAATTGCTGATTTCAGTAGTCCTTCCTATTGCAGGGAGGGTCAAGGAAGATCCGGCCTTCCCACAGGCCTTCTGACTGAGGCAGAGAAGTGGCCGCCAATACCTTCAGTTAGTGCAGCCCCCCCCCTTGACCTGGTGTACGGTGCATGCAATGTTTAATACACCAGTGTAAAGGGCTGGGGCTTCCATGATGGAGCTCTGCACTGTTTTTTTCACAGAGCACTTTTTTTTTGGAGTGTTGATTTTTTATTTTTACTGATCTAACGGCATCAGACGAGCAACCAGAATTTTGAAAATGCCATGGGTTACAATGTTTAATACACCAGCATAAAGGGCTGGGGCTTCGATGATGGAGCTCTTTATCTGCACTGTTTCTTTCACAGCGCACGTGCTATTTTATTTTTTTTGTTTGAGCGATTTTGTTTTATTTTATTGATCTAACTGCATCAGACGAGCACCCGGACGATTTTTTGGCTTTGAAAATGCCATGAATAGCAAGAATTTATGTTGGTTTTTTTTCTGTCGAGGAGCGCACTTAAGAGTTCTGTGGTCCATTTTTGATTCAGAGAAAAGTAACCGATCGCCATTTCAAGGGTTCAGGAAGGAATTTTTTTGCTTTGACTACAGAAACAACCTTTGTCCTCCAAGTTTTTTCACCTTCCTCTGGATCACTGATAAGGACTGCAGACTAGGACTGGAAAGATTTGTCCCTTTTAGGGCTATTTAAGTGCACTAAAGATTTTTTTGTTTCCTTCCTTGTCACTATTTTCTGTTATAACTTAAATAAAATTTTTTTTTACAAAAATGTAAACTCTCTTGTGATTTCATTTGAATCTGTTAACATTAAAATAGTGTGCAGGATAAACATTATTATGATGTCACAGTACTTATCACTGTCAGGGAGTGAAGATTCCACTCATTACAAGTAACCCCTGGAAAGATAATTGATGAAGGCACCGATAATATATTTTCGTAATTACTATGTCATTGAGTGTCATTTTTATGTCATCAGCTAAAGCACATGAGAGGGCAAACAATTTGGAAGAACTTTATCTTGGAAAAAAAGACTAATATTCATAATGAATGGGGGATTAGCAAACACTTTACTTTGCTTTAGAGATAAAACCCCACTCTAAAAAAAAAAAGAAAAAGAAAAAAAGGCCAGGATGGCAACAGTTTGCAGTGGACTGAAAGACTTATGCGGATTTTACTGAAGGCTTTCACAGTGGGAATGCTGGCAGCCTACTGGAACAAACTTGTTCTCTTTAGCCCACAGCTAACCACACTGTTCATTGAGAAGGCCTTTCGGTAACTGCATCCATTGCTTCTGCCATGGGCAGTGAGGAAGGAAATGGAAATACAGAAAAGGTTGGAATCTCTACCAACATCAGCTGTATACTCAGAAATATAAATCTGTTCTTTTTCCATATGTATCCTCTGTGCAAATTGTATGTTGTGGCCTCGGGGGGGGGGGGGGGGTTGTGGATCATAACTGGCCTTCAATTTCATCAGAATCAGAGCTTCTTCCCTAAGCATACAAGAGGCACACACAAGACTACCCTTGATGAAGGCATTTACCCAAAAAGTTGAGGTTCTCTGTGTTACCGCTCTCTTCTCACAAGTATTGCTTTTTATTACCATTTAGGGCTGCAACAACTAATCGATAAAATCGATAATAATAGATAATGAAAATCGCTGCCAACGAATTTCATTATTGATTAGTTGAATCGATTTTATCGATTATCAGAGCAAATGCTTTGAAAAATACCCCTTGTTTTATAATCCGGTTCATTCAATGTCACTTACAGCAGTTACTACTTACAGTCCCTCTCTGCAGTCACTCTGATGATTAGCCCTGCCCATTTCTGCTCTCCAGTCCCTCCCTGCAGTCACTCTGATGATTAGCCCTGCCCATTTCTGCACTCCAGTCCCTCCCTGCAGTCACTCTGATGATTAGCCCTGCCCATTTCTGCTCTCCAGTCCCTCCCTGCAGTCACACTGATGACTGGTCACGCCCCTTTCCTTATAGCATCCACACTGCTCAGCAACTCATCTAACAGTAAGTATAAAATTAATAGGGGAGGTGGGGGTTAATTTAGGGGCAGTTATGGTTAATGGCATCTTTAGGGTTAATTAAGGGGCAGTTATGGTTGATGGCGTCTTTTTTTTTTTTCTTCTTCCCTAGATAAATTGGAGGCAATGTCCTGATATCTAAGTAGATAAACTCAAAATGGTCTATTTTATTCTACCAATAATCAACAGATAGAGAATTTATATTTTCTATGAGGCCAAAAATAAACCTTTTTGAGTTTATCTACTTGGCACCCCAGCCTCATTTTATGTATGCTATTGTGAAGTAATACTGTATATGCTACCAGTAAAATCTTTTTCTAATGCTAAATAGCTTTTCCTGTGAGCTCCTGGCAGAAATTTTTGTTTACACCATGACGAAAAAAATGTATCGTGTGTACCATAACCAGTGTAAGCATGGTAATTGTTCCAAAAACGTTCACCCTACCTTTCTAGGAGTAACTTAAGGCCTACGTTAGAACTTGATCGCTATCTATACAACTATACCTCCACAGCACGGTGTTGACTTGTACTTACAATTAAGTTTATGACAGCCAAGATAAAGAGTAGGACAATCACACAAATCGCTAAGTTGCCCTTCCGACCTCGCAGGCCAGTTTTATGCAGACGATCTTCATCGATGGGAATATATCCAGCTTTGAAGTTACTGTTGTGCTCTTTATTAACATTTCTGCGTTCAACAGCTTTCTCTCGCATTGATTTCTTGACTGGGCCATTAGAACTCTGCCAAAGCAAGCAAAAGAAAGCAACATTAATTTCCAACAGAGTGACCATTTCTCATTTGCAACATGTTATCGCTAGCCTGAGATAAAAATAAAATATATTGTTAATATCTTCCAACTCATGCTACTGTGTCTCTGAAACTGTTACCTGGATGCCATCTCATTAAAAACAGCTGAACACCTGAATGACGGCGCTACTGAAGAGTCTTGGGTACCTGGACTTTCCCTCATCTATCTTACCACCTCAACACATTCCCTTCCTGATATCCTAATGGCCGCGTACACGTTAACTCCTCAAACATCTAATTACTGAATCCAGTGCCATGTGCCTTCACAATTTCTTATCAACTGTCTTTAAAGTCTTTCATTCAAATATTTATTCACTCCCTTATATCCTGCATGGTTTACTTCCAAATGGGCCACTTTGTCCCTTCCGTACTAATGGATGAAAAACAAAATTTTTAACCCCTTCGTGACAAAGGCTGATTTTACTTTTTGTACCCTTCGTGACAATGGCCGTTTTAACATTTCTGCGCTGCTCGTGTTTAGCTGTAATTTTCTTCTTTCCCGTTTACTGAACCCACACACATTAGATATTGTTTTTTTCAGAACAAGAAGGGCTTTCTTTAGATGACATTGTTTTGATTGTATCATATTATTTACTATTAAAAAAAGTATAAAATATGGTGAAAAATTTAGAAAAAAATGACTGTTTCTAACTTTTAGTTGAAAAATCTTTTACTCATCTATAAAAGGTAATAAAAAAAACCTGCTAAATAGATTCTACTATTTGTCCTGAGTTTAGAAATACCCAATGTTTTTATGTTTTTTTGCTTTTTTCTGCACGTTATGGAGCAATAAGTACAGGTAGCGTTTTGCTATTTCAAAGCCATTTTTTCCAAATCTGGTAATTCTTCCCCCCATGTGCCATTTCGGGTATCTTTGAAGCCAGCCAATGCAATTTACCCCATCAAATCATATATTTTTGAAAACTAGACAGCACAGGGTATTCCAAATGCTGGTATTTTAACCCTTTCCAAGCACGTATTCTACCATCAGCCTTTGTCAAACTTTATGGTAGTAATTTTTTTGCATTTGTTTTTTCACACACATTTTACTTTAGGTATAAATAAACAGGTTCTGGTATATGTCACTATCATAAAACACCCCAATATGTGTTTAGCAACATCTCCTGTGTACAGCGATACCGCACATGAATGATTTTGCCTGGCTGGGGGCAAAAGGGCCACATTTGGGGCATGCACATTTTTCAATGTTGAACTTTGGCATTTGGGGATCCACTGCCCATGCCCTATTTGGTACATCTTTGAGCCGGGCCATTTCAGTGTGCCCAATAAAGCTATATATTTTTGAAAACTAGACACCCCAGGGTATTTCAAATGCTAGTATTTTAACTCTTTCCATGCACCATATCTACCACCAGTCTTTGTCAAACTTTGTGATAGTCATTTTTTTCCATTTGTTTTGTCACACACATTTTACTTCAGGTATGAATTAAAAAGTTCTCGTATATGTCACTATCACAAAACACCCCAATATGTGTTCAGCAACATCTCCTGAGCGCAGTGATACCCCACATGAATGATTTTGCCTGGCTGTTTGGGGGCAAAAGAGCCACATTTGGGGCATGCACATTTTTCAATGTTGAACTTTGGCATTTGGGGATCCACTGCCCGTGCCCTATTTGGTACATCTTTGAGCCGGGCCATTTCAGTGTGCCCAACAAAACCATATATTTTTGAAAACTAGACACCCCAGGGTATTTTAAATGCTGGTATTTTAACTCTTTGCATTCACACATTTTACCACCAGCATTTTTTCAAAGTTTGCAGTAGTATTTTTGTGTGTGTATTTTTCCCACACACACCTACTTTATGTATGAATTTACAGCTCCTGGTATATGCCGCTGTCACACGACACCCCAATATGTGTTCAGCAACATCTCCTGAGTACAGTGATACCCCACATGCATGGGTTTGTCATTTTTGGGGGGAACTAAAAGGCCACATTTGGTACGTGTGCATTTTTCTAATTGGAAATTAGATGTGTGGCCATCCTTCCCCCCGTGTTAATTGGGACCTTGTTGAACCCGGCCAATTCAATTTACCCCATCAAATCATACATTTTTTAAAAGTAGACAACCCATGGGCATTTTATATGCCAGTATTTTAACTCTTTCCATGCGAGAATTGTTTTAAGCTAATATGCTAATTTTAGGACTTGCTCACAAAAATATATTTTTTATATATATATATTTTTTTTTTGCCTTTTTTTTAATTTTTTTTTTATATTTTTTCAACTTGAAGGTTCCCCTGATAGTGACATCAGTGGGAAATTATTTTTACATTTTACTGGTTTTTTACTATTTTTTTTCTAATTATTATTAATTTTATTTTATTTTTAATTTATTTTTTCTAATCACACTGTGATTAGAAAGCTGAGCTCCATTGACTTGCATGGTTGAATGCAGTACCTATATTCAACCTGCAAGTGGAGCCAGAGTTCTCTAGAGGGTCTGGAGACCGTCTAGCGAACTTTTTAGACTTTATTGTTTTTCTGTATTGAATTTTCCTGGACCGCCGCCATCTTGCAGATGGCGAAGATCACCGGCAGCTGCGGCTGTGACCGCTCTCCGGAGCGGTCACAGTCCATCCCCAGGTAAGTGTTTGGTGTCACTGGATGCCTCCTGATCGAGGTAAGTGTTTGGTGTCGCTGGATGCCTCCTGATCGAGGCATTCCAGCGACACCATTTAAGTTTAGGAGGCGATCGTTGACAGGTTGGCAAATAAACAAAAAATTTATTTTTCTCAATCATAGTTTTTATTAAATATGAAAAATATTTTACATGTGAATATTTACTACTAAAACATTCTCCTATAGGGTCAGGCTTTTTATTTTTTCCCCTTAGTTAATATTCAAATTTTTTTGGGGGGGGTCGTATAATCAGGGTCGTCTTATAATCATACTGTATATTATTTTAGATTGATTTACAATTTTTAAGGTCTGGTTTTGCACTGTTTTCTGATCATACTTCAGAATGAGACCAACGGGGCATATAAGGTTCTCCTTCTGGGTATGTTTACATAAGGTTCTCAGGATTGTTGACACATTACTTCCCTTTAAGTGTTTCTGCAGACAAACCCAACACTACTTCAGCCAGTCTGCGTTTGTGTTAAAGGTACTGCTCCACTTGGTCTGCTGAATTTTTCACCTGAATCGTCATTCTTAGTATCACTGAATATCCCTCTTCTCGGTAAACAACTTGTTTTATTTTGTCTCAGTCAAAATTGTTGCTGGGAACACTTAATTGTCATGTGACCCCAACGCAGGCACTGATAGGTTGTTACCATACAGACTGAAAAAAAAGCTTCTGTTTTGTTTTTATGTTATTAACCCTTCAGGTAAAATAACAAAATGGCAGATCTGTTATGGTTTATTTGTGTAACATACTAGAGTTTAACAACTATTCTTCACTAAGAGGAACGGCATAGTTAATGATTTATCTGTATGCACTAGGAAGGCAGTACTTTTTAAAACTAAAGAGGCTTAATTTCCATCAGACTTTACGTTAAAAACGTGTGTAACAAGACAATAAAACATAGAATCTTGTACAATTTCCTACAGTGAAAACAATAAAACAATGGTTTCACATCACAAGTTAACTATTATATACATTATACAGCCCAACGCAATGAGTTAAGCAGAAGCATTAGAAAATGAGCAGTTCTGAGGTTTAAGAGAGCAGACGTATTAGACTGCTTAGAAGATAGCACTTATTGTATTAAAGGTTTGCCTGATTCCCGTCTGGGCAAAGGGAGCCTTATCTGCCCAAGCTAACACTATGGTAACCCACTATACAAAGTCCCTTAGCATTTCCTGTATAACAGCATTGCAGTGAGTCTAATCCAATGCCTCTTTATGGTAACAATATCTAAATGTAAATTAACAGAGATGTCTACTGCAATCATGCTAATTTGTAGTTTGGGCTAAATCTATGCTAAAGAGAGCTTTTAAAAGGTAAAGCGAGTGTAAGTTTTCCTGCCAAAAGTTAAAAGATCAGAACTTTATGGAAAGAGTTAAACTGGTTGCTATGATATCTGGAGCTTTCAAAGCCCTATGTTCAACATTCCAACAAAATTCATCAACAAATACGATGAATCTTCTTCCACCAAGGATCAGCATGGTTACACAATATTTTCAATGGAAGCTGTGATCTGCAATCTACTAAAGTATAACCAAGCAATACACATATTTACAATATAAGTTACACAAACTACAGAACGCCTCTTAACAAGACCTGACAAAATGTATACACAGTGCATTCTCCCACGAGGATGGTGTTTAACTCATACAGTAGGTGCAGAACATTATACAAATGATAAAACATAAAACTGAATGACTAAAACATAAGTGTGATAGCTGATAATTACCGTCCATTGTGCTTAATAGGAGCCTAACTTACTCTGCAATCAGAGCCAATACGAAGATTTTAAGAGACAAAGACGAGAATTTTGTGTCTCAGTAAGCTTTCGACCCAAAAATAGTGTATTGATCTTACCAACGGCTTGACTTTTTTTTAATTAAGAAATGGCAAAATACTAAGAATTTACATGACTGTTTTTAATAAACTGCAGCAAAGGTTACACAAAACAGCATTGTAGAGAAAAGGCAACACAAACGTATTAAAACATTGAAACAAAAGTATATTACAAGATTTAGAGGTTTATGTATAGCACAGTAGCTCCAACAATTAACAGACTGTTTTAACTATTTTGACACTTTGATTAACCCCTTCAATCCCAGGGGTTTTTGGTACCTCAAAGCCCGGAGCAATTTTGCAATTTTTGCGCTATGTCGGTTCAGCGATGATTATCTTTTCCTGTGAATAGTGCACCCATGTAAAACTATATATTGTTTTTTCAAGGAGAGATAGAGCTTTCCTTTGATACCATAGTTGGATGATTAGCTGAAAATTTTGAATTAGAAATTTTAGTAAAAACTAGCAAAAATTAGAAAAAAACATCTGTTTTTTTTACAATTTTCCCTCTGAATCCTCACAAAATTAGGTAAATCCAGATTTATCAATTCAGGTGTCCTGATTTCAGAAATACCTAATTTATATAGATTTTCCATATTTTCCCAGCACATATAGGTAACATACTATAAGGTGTACATTACTTTATACAAAGCCGTTAAATTTTTACATTAGGTATGATGGGACTGCAACTCTAATTTGAAACAAATAAAACAAAAACACCCACAAAAGGTATATATTTCTGTAAAGCAGACAATCCAGGCTATCCTATCAGGGGTATTTGGCCACCAATCACTGTCAAAGGTGGCCACAGAAATTAGTTACTGCACTTTTTTAACCAACGCGTCTTAGTATTTTGTAGTATTCTTGGGATTTTTTGTACAGGGTATGTGTTACGGCAGAGAAATCTATCCTAAATTGTTCAGCCGCCTCTCCTGATTACGGAAATACCCCACATGCCTAGTTTTTTTGTGGTTTTCTGGACTTTACAGGGCACAAACGGGACCATGCGCGTTATAGATTCCAAACGTGAAATTTTCACATTTTGCTTTAGTAGACCTATGTTTCATTTGGGGCTGCTTAGCACCCCCCTAATTATAAATACCCCCATAAAAGTATATATTTCTGTAAAGCAGACAACCCAGAGTATCTCATCAAGAGCATTTGGACAATTTCCATGCAACCATTTGGCCGCTAATCACTGCCAAAGTCAGCCGTTGCTCTAATTTTGTGCACTTTTTCCACAAACACTTCTGTGTTGCTGAGGATTGTTGGCACAGGGTATGTGTTACGGCAGAGAAATCCAGCCTAAAGTGTACAGCCGCCTCTCCTGATTACGGAATTACCCCACATGCCTAGTGTGGGGTAAACAGACCCTGCTGGGCACGAAACGGTTTTCGTGCCGGAAACCATTACATCTCCCTCATCTGAGTGATGGGGTAGCCCAGCAGGGTCTAGACAGACCCTGCTGGGCTACCCGATCCTCCCGTGAACTTCCAGGTCACGTCCGTAGTGACGTGACCTGGAAGGGAAAGCCCGATCGCGCGATCGAGCATTTCTATCTGTAACAGCTTTCCGGAGATCGGGCAGCAGAAAGCCAGCGACGCTGGCTTCTGCTGCCAGGGGGGAGTCCAGGCTGTCAAACGACAGCCTGGTCTCCCGTGCAGCGGCAGGGATGTGTCCCTGACGCTGCACGAAGGGCTAGACGTACCGGTACGTCCATAGGGGTTTCTTAGTGGGCGTTTTTTGGACGTCCCGGTACGTCTATAGGGGATTGAAGGGGTTAAAAGGTCCAGGAGGACTTGTGTTTTTGTTTTATATACCCATATCGATTGATGGCTTTTTCCGCTTCTTATCCAGGAATGTTTGCTGCCTTTACTCTCTCGTTATAGATTTCCCTATAGCATGCATAGGCATTTCGTATCAAGCTGTTGGTCCTAGTTCTGCGTTCAATGTTGGAATCTATTTCTTCAAATATTGCCATGGCAGCTTCCAAATGTCTGAAGGCTTCCCCCAACTGACCAGTTGTCTGGCTTTCCAGAACAGGCAACTCCTCTTCATCTTCCTGTTCCTTTAGTTTTTGCTCTTCAAAAAGAAGTTCTTCACTAGTCAGCTCCTCTGAAGATGATACAATAAGCTCTTCTATATCATCTGCATTAACTTCTAATTTTAATTGGCTAGCCATCTGCACAACATCAGCTGCAACCAGATCCATTGGATCTTCAATTTTTTGGAAATCACAAACAAATTCTGGACATAGTTTTTTCCAACCAGCATTGAGGCTGGATTCGTTCACTTCCTTCCAAGATAGTCCTATGTTGTTGACTGCATCCAGGATATTGTAACGCTTCCAGAACTCCTTAAAAGTATGTCCACCTTTGTTTTCTGTTGCACGGATCGCCTGCGCAAATGTTCTCCTCAGATAATATGTTTTGAAAGATGAAACAACACCCTGGCACAAAGGATGCAAGAATGACGCTGAGCTCGGGGGCAGGAAAACCAGTTTGATGTTGGGGTCTATGTCTCCTAGGTGTGCAGGATGACCTGGTGCACTGTCTACAATTAGCAATGCCTTATATTCAAGTTTGTTCACCTTACAGTAATGCCTAACGGCTGGCAAAAAATTGTCAATAAACCATTCTTCAAAAAGGGTACTGGTTACCCAGGATTTACCATTTGATTTCCAGATGACCGGAAGTTTGTTTTTATCATGCCCTTTAAAAGCCCTGGGATTCTCTGAATGGTAAACAAGCAGAGGTTTAAGCTTGAAATCACCAGTCGCATTTGAGCCCAGTAAAAGGGTAAGCCTGTCCTTCGAATCTTTCAACCCAAGTATGTTTTTTTCATCTTCTGCAACGCTTGTCTTAGAAGGCATTTTCTTCCAGAACAACCCAATCTCATCAACACTGAATACTTGCCTGGCACAATAACCCCCTTCTTCAATGGTTTTGGCAAATATCTGAGTAAACTCCAGAGCTGCAATCCGATCAGCATTAGCAGCTTCACCATGCGCCATGATGTTGTGTAAGGCATATCTGCCTTTAAACCGATGGAACCAACCTTTACTGGCCTTAAACGATTCATCCTTTGATGCTTCACCGTGCTTTTCCTTTATTTTGTTAAAAAGGCTTAATGCCTTGGTTTGAATAATGGCTAAGCTTAAGGGCAGACAGTGCTGATTTTGCTCGTGAATCCACAAGATCAGAAGTCTTTCCATTTCGGCCACAAGTCCAGAACGTTGTCTTATAATAGTGGACTGTAATGGGGCGGCGCTTCTAATTTCACTATTGATCTTATCCTTATTAATAAGGATAGTTTGCACAGTAGTACGGGAAAGGCCCAGCCGTCTGCCTATCTCAGTCTGTGACAAGCCTGTTTGTCTAAGTTTAAGCACATTTGCTTTTACCTCTAGTGTAATGGCTTTTCTCTGTTTCTTAGACATGTGATCACTAGGTAATGTTAACTTTCTTTTATCAGCCATGGTAGCATACAGTAGCAGTATGAAAAGTCTCAATATATTCAAGCTGTAAAAGTGCCAGGGTTATTTTTACATTTTTTGAGACCTCAGGCAAATCCTTGACTGATGCTCCCCGATATCATGGTATTGGAAGCAGGTTTTTCATAAATGATATTCAGGGATTAGAGGCTGGGCCAGATACGTGTCCGCCCAACCTCCTCCGGGACCTATATTGCCAGGGTGTCCTTTCTTTACAAGGATGTGAGGGAGACCTGGTCATTTGCCATTTAATGCAAGTCTGAGTGTGGTGTATCCATTCCCCGGGGCAGTGATCCTTCATGCAGGTTCTTACTTTCCAAACAGCACCTTGAAAGAAAGAGAGCAATATTAAAGGGGCAGTCATGCCCAGAACTTTTATTTAGTGATTTAGTGTTATCACTGCTTCCTTACTTTCCTGGTGGCTGCTTCCTGACGTTAATCAGGTAGTCCTATTGGGTCTTCTGTGCACATATGTGCATGAAGAGGCATTTGGGAACACAAGTTCAGCAGCTCTCAGTGGATTATCCCCTAGCAGCTGGTTTCAGGATTGTGCCCAGCCACAAATCTACGCAGCCGGTATGTAAAAATAGTGACTTGACTGTCCTTTTAATACCGCAAGATACATTTGGTACCGTATGCTGACATTTTGCTTAAAATATAGAATTGGACAGGAACTTGGTATCATGATAAAGGGAGATTCTCCACCATTTCAAGTGATTAACCACATATCAGACCTCCAGAAAACATACAGGATGCCCACAAGTTTTTCAGCTACCTCCCTACCAGAAGTGTTATATTACCCTCCTCTAGAAAGAACATAATAAGAGGAACTGACAGACATTCCACACATGGAGCAAGTTTGTAACCCACTGTTTAATTTGAAAGGAATCATATTTTTTAAAGTTTTGTCTTTACCTGTAGCGTTTAGCGAGTGTCCCTAACCCTGCCGTTCTCTGGGTGTGCTCTGGTTTGCATATCCATGTTCCCCAAACTGTACTCATTTTTATGTTACCTTTGTAAACACATCGCCCAATGCAATCCTTTGTTATACGGATTCTCTTGTTTCAAACCAAATATTAAGAGTTGTATTTAAACCGTTCGGTAAATCTGGTGCCACCAAAAGACATGATGGTCGGAGTTCCAGAACCATACCTCATCTTTTAAAGCATGAAACACACATACTTTCCTATGAAAATATTTACGCATCATAGCAGGTGATTGAGTTTGTGAAATGTTCACATAGCTTCTCACACTGTGGTTCACAGACCTAACCCCCGGCCCTTTTCTACGATGCAAGAAGTGAGGTTTATTATGCATCATTGCAAAAATGCATTAAAAGAGAATAAACAGTATTTAGGATAAAACGTCCACGCTATCACTATATGTATATATTTGCTTATTGATGACGGGAAATAGCATATAATAGGTAGGTGGTTTTTAGGTCCTAATTTCTGTCTGAAATTATGTTTTTGTCTCTACACACATCATGCAATAGATATAGGTATACTGCATGCCGCGGGCATTTGCTGGTGACATGTTAAGATATGACATAGTACAGTACAATAGTATTACCAACATCTCCTTAAAGGACTTGCGGGAAAACACAGTAACGTTAAAAAGTTTGGGGTCACTTCATGAAATGGATCAGAAACACAGTGCAGACATTGTTCATGTTTTAAAGGACTATTGTAGCAGCACATTTTTAATGGAATATCTTCATAGATGTAAAGAGGTGTTTTATCACTCCTGTGTTCCAATGGCATACTGTGTTCACAAATCCAATTTTAAGTTTAAAAGGCTAATTGATCATAAGAAAACCCTTTTGCAATTATGTTACAGCCAGAAATGTCCTTTTCTTCCATCGAAACAGGTCAGTGACCCCAAACGTTTGAAAGGTAACGTTATGTTCTGCAATATCTGCAGAAAGCGATGCAGCTTTTTTTTTTTTTTTAGACGACACTCTTGTGAGTACCATGTAAGGTGGGTATGACAGAGCTCCGTCCGTGTCCTACTAAGTGCTAAGAACATCTACATTTTGGTTTTATTCCATGAATTTTGGAAAGCGGAAGTCTCAGTTCATAAGTGCCTTGAAAATAAGGCACATCCTATCTGGAAAACCACCCTTTGCAAGGACAAATATTAACCCCATTATGCGTATAATTCTATGACTATGGTTTATAAGTTTCATATTTTTGGTTTTAATTCATTGTAATGATCTTCCAACATTATTTCATTTACTTTTTTTTTTTTATTTACTTAAGTTTATACTGCATATATTTATATTATTATTTTGTGGCCTTGAGATCTGTGGAGGAGCAGGTAAAATGAGCAGCGGGTTTGCAGTGATTGTAAACGGCATGCATCTGCGTAACAAGGGATGTGCGACACGTGGAATATCAGCTTCTGTAAATGACATTTGCCAAAACAGCCAGTGCCCTCAGGCTGCCATATTTCACTAAAACAAAATGTTACATCCATGGAGTATTTCTGATAAATTGGGAAGCTACAGCTGACGGTCATGGCTGCAGGTAAGTATGCGGATATAGAAAACAATAGCAATCAGCATAACAATGTATAATATATATATATATATATATATATATATATATATATATGTTGTGCTACTGAGTTCACTACCACAGTGTACATTAGAGGACTGCATTGGGATGCGGGTGCCGCGGGCGGTCAGACAATGTACCTGCGGGTCCGGGTAATCCCGGGCAGTCTTGCAAGGCTGCCTTCGCATTGCTCCCTCACAACGTCTCTTCTCTTGCTCCGCCCAGGAACCCAGCAGAGTCACGGGAAGTGACATCACATCATGTGACTCCACTGGGTTCCTTGGCAGAGCAAGAGAAGAGACGCTGTGAGGGAGCAACGCGAAGGCAGCCTTGCGGGACTGTGCGGGAAATCTGCAGTTCAGGTAAGGATGTGGGCGCAATTGGCCACATATGTGGCGGGAGCGGGCGGGATTGGCCACACATGTGGAGGGAGTGGGACACACATTGCGGGAGTGGTCACAAAATCAGCGGGAGCGGGAATCCCGAAATCTGCACATGCTGGTTCCTGAGTACTCTTGATACGGCCCCCTTAGGTGCAGGGTGCGCACGCACACCCACACAGCCTGCCCCTGTTTGATCCCAGGGTCTTGTACACGCCATGGAGCACACAACGTTCTGTGACGCTGCGGAGATTACACGTGCATCCCACCCAGCAGTCATATTTACAGTTTTTAGCTTTATGCCAGATCAGTGTCTGCATAAAGATAACAAGAGGGGTGATTTAAAGGAATATCCTGGCCAGATGGCTAGTATGATGTATAGATGACAAGGAGCCAGCGGACAGTAAGTATAGCACCTGCAGGGAGAAGTTGGGGAAGGGATGAAGGGGGTAAATTCATATGGGGGATTCAGCAGACCCCCCCCCCATGTATTAGCAAGGGGGCACCACCACAATTTACAGGGACCAGGCTGCTATCATATGCATTAAAGTGCCTTTGGTGAAATATCCAGTTTCTATCTGTAACTCGGTACCGAGGTCCTCCGCTTCCAGTAACATTCTGACACTTTGTAACCTGTGACATGACAGCTCCGGTAAAAGTAATGGCGGAGCCCCCTCACTGGGTATTTCTGGTACAGCTAATAGTAGCGACATGTATAGTGAGGGCTCCGGTGCGTCACCGTGACCCCGAACAGCTGCTCCTCTCTATAAATGACGCTGGTGTGAGTTTATATGGGTATACTGTATACCTAAACCGTTATATCCCACCTCGTGCTTCCGCCCCATAGACACTGTACACAATAACTACTAAAGCCTCGATAAACCATGCAATGCCCTACTGGCACCCGCACCCCGGGGCATGCAGGCAGCGGAGCGAACACTGACCTGCTCTGCTGCTGCCGCCGCCATGTCTTCCCTCCGCCGTGAGTCTGACACCGGAGCGAGAAATGGGCGGCTACAGACCCCGGGCTCCACCATTCCCGTATAGAGGGAGGTCACATGGCTAAGAATGGGCATTTCTACTTTAGTAACTACCGATAGCTTAGAAGAAACAATGCCCAGTATATGATATCCATGGTTTATTGGGCTGTGTGCAACGGGAAATTATAAAACGCGTACAAAACAGTTTCAAGTGCCCACCCCTGCATGAAGTGTTGGTTTTGTCCTGCGGTGTTCTGGAATCCGCTGGAGCACTCCGTGCCGAGTTTCTAATTCCAGCTTGTGTCGCCCGGCTTTATTTAGCCTGAGAGATATATGCCAGCGGAGCCATTTTGAATTCACAGCAGAAGCCAGTTTAATGAGTTTGGCAGCACCGGCGTTCGGTGGCCGCTTGCCTGTGCCGTGCCCACCGCTTGGCATGCCTATCCCCCCCATGCAAAATGCCACACTTGTTGTAACCCTTTGAAAGGAAGTGACATGACTAGGATAGTTACAATAACGTATTTGTCCGTTTAAATATATATGAAAATATCCATACACCCGTCCCCTGCCGTGTCTACACACTTTATTGCGAACTTTAGGGCTGTGAAGCACTGCGATACACTCACACCCGGCAAACATGAGAGGACACGAGAGAGACTTGGGTCCGTTGGATGTACGGGCCGGGTACGCTCTGTCACCGGACATATCTTTACAGAGTTCACGCGGTTCTTTCACCGCCGTTTAGCCCGAAGCCCCGTACACAGGTATATCCTGCCTGATGTCCGCGGCCTCTGCAATCACATTTGTTGTGTCACAGACGAAGTCACCCGCAGCCCACCCAGCCGGCCACTAGTAAAGGGGAGGAGAGGCCGTTTTAGGGAGGGGGCGGGAGAGAGGCTGGAGTGAAGCCGTTGCTACAACTAAAAGATAAAAAAAATCAGTGTACAAAGTGTGGCGTCCCTGACACCTGGCACCGCAACCGGCCGAAGCTAATTACTGCCCCGGCCCCTGTATATAAAGCGAGGGCAGCTCATCCCGGAACAGCAATCACTCTGCGTGTACCCAGGCAGGAGTACCCACCCAGAAGTACCCGGGGCTAAGAGATGGCAGACACCCTGAGGAGGCTGACCAACAGCGAGACATGCAGACTCCTACAGGACAAGCTGGAGGACTGGTACAAGGATTACCATGTGAGTGACGGCATCATCACCTGCACTCACTCACACACACACATATATATATATATATATATAATATACATACACACACACACACACACACAGTGTCGGTTCCCTGTGTAGATCGGGGCAGTCACCAGTTTAAGGACTATAATAGGGATATTGTGGAGGGTCTGTGAGCCGTGATCTCATGGACATGCACATGTAGTATATAATAATGTACATTCAAGTGATGACATCACTTTCCTTATGTATCGATTTTATTTGTAAAAGTCAGGCATGTTGGTTAGAACTGATACTATAACTTATTAGCACAATATGCCTTTTTTTTTTTGTTTTTTATGCACGTTCCAATATGTTTCATCCAGTAATGCGATTCCCGCAACTTCATAATACCGTGTATAAATTCTGATTGTTACAATTTTGACATCAGAGGCACACTGGTACCCAGACTGTTGCAATTGCTCAGTGTTCCATGGGTGCCTGTGTTCCATGGGTGCCTGTGTTCCATGGGTGCCTGTGTTCCAGGGATTGAAAGGGTGAGGCAAACCTTGGTAACTAAGGACGCCTGTTGCCATGGAGACAGAAAGCCCATTCAGGGAAGAATATTTTTCCCAAGCCAGCAACTCCTGTTGCAACATAACCTGCGCTCCCTATTTACTTACTGTCCTCTGTAAACAACTCCATTATTACTACTGTATTCATGAATGTAGTGCAACACTATTAATGGTTTTTTATTTACACTACTAATTTATTATATTACGTTTTATTTAACATTTTAAGCACTCGCTGAACATATGCATTATATATGCAATTTATGTTCTGTACAACCTCCTTTCTGTGATGTGCATGTTACTTTAAATTCACCTTATTTCCATATCTTTTATTTAGACTTGGTTCAGTTCTAATGTGTTCATGTCATGCTGCCTGAAACAGCTACAAGTAAAAGGGTTGTCACGGTAACCAGACAAACTTGACATCCCAATGGCACCAGGCTATGAATCCCACTCCTCCTTACCTACCAAATTGAATGAGGTCTCTAATGGAAGACAATTATCACAATCTTTTATTGTTACATTACAGCAAACAGACCCCCCCCAGCAACAATATATTCAGATTTTTTGTAAATGTTAGCATCTCTAAATAAATACCAAAGTCATTGTTAATGAGTAGAGTTTTTCTCTGTTTAATGTTGAAGAAGGCATTTCTGTGTGAAAAAGCTGCTCCTAAAACATGCTCACAGCAATATATATATTTTTATTTTTTTTTTGTATTTTTTTTTATCAAATGGAAAGAAGTATCACAAAAAGCCATGATTTAGTGTGTGTGGATCACATAAGTAACTTTTCATTTAAAAGAAATTGAAACTATCAATGGATAATATATTTTAAATTGTACAAGAAAACATTTGTTAGTTAATGGTAAATGTGTATGTACATGATTACATGCTAACGGCCCTTATTATTATCAATATAATAATATTTAACACATGACAGGCATGTGAGCTAAATCTCTGCTGTGGTATCTACATAGGCAGATGGTCTACCCACAATTCTGAGGCATCTGTGCCCTTTGGTTGGTATTTTTGTCGTTGATCTTTTGGATCAGCAGCAACAAATTAACAGATATAGGAAAGGCTGAACTTGATGGACGCAATGTCTTTTTTCAGCCTATGTAATACCAAGCATTTCCATAGCTCTATGCAAATGTCAACGTCAAAGTCTTTCGGAAATGTTCTTGCAGTACAGTTAGTGCCGAGCCTAGGGCCACTGACACCTGGGTGAGAGATGCTATATTGATAACTCCTCCTGTTAACAAACATAACACTTCTTACAAAAATCATTTTCTATGACAACCACTCTACCTCTTTGAGACACAGACTTCACCAAGTAATGTGTCACTCACTTGTTACTCTTACAAGCAGCCTGAGGACGGTGGCGTCTCTGCCCCCAAGCAGCCTGACGACGGTGGCGTCTTTGCCCCCAAGCAGCTTGCTGGTGCCATCATTGCACCAGCTTGTCATTGGCATCTTTGTGCTCTTACAGCTTTTTAATGCCTTTTTTTGTGCTCAAACAGGTTGTTAGTGACACCTCTGCACCCAAACAGCATTACACTGTAAGTGTTAGTGACAAATGGCATTCCGAATAAAACCCCCAGGGCGAGGGGATGAAACCAACACAGACTTCACCCCTCGCGCTGCGCTGTCTGCCACATGCGTCCCTGCTGTTCAGATCACCCGAGTGCGGTGTATCACGTGCAACCTCCTAAGCTCTGCAGTCATGTATATGCAAATTGTTTTCTTATGGGTATTTACATTCAGACCAACTTGGTGGTTTTTTACCACCTTGGCCTAACAATTCTTGCCATGACACCAATCTGGAATCAGCAATCTGATTGATCAATGTTAAGGGAAGTCATAGGACTGCCTTTGTGGAAATTCAGTGGACTATAAAAAAAAAAATAATGACGGATGTAGGATTCAAGTCTGCTCATGTTACCAGGATAACATTTTCACAATAAACTTTTTTCTTTGTGCTAAATGTGGGTTTGTAAAGTGTTATGATTTACTTATGAGGCATTTCCGTATTTTGTAGTATTGTTACAATAATAGTTAAAAATAAGTAAAATAGGTAATAGGTACAAATTTCTTAATCAGTTGAAGGCCCCCGATTTGCAAACTATAAAATATAATATTATACATTTTTTATGTATGCTTCACAAAATGCAACGTGGGTCCAGTTTATTAAATTTAATAAAATGGGAATTTCTTGCTTTATCCAGAATCTAAATCGTATTTCTCTTTTCAGCTTTCTTTAAGTATCACTTTCTTGGCTGCTTTATCTTGTAGCTTTGGTGCAAAAAAATCAATGTCTGAGTCTTAAATGCTCTCGGAGGGGAAAAAAAAGTATGTTCTTTTTCTTGACAGATTAATTCATGTGACCACAATCTGAACATTTGCTGTGAACTTATTGAGTTGAACTCCAAGATTCAGGGCCAACTTTTCACGATCCTCAGTGTAACAGCTCGGGAAGGTAAGAATCAAGACTACTGAACTAAGCTGTAGACTATCTCCTCTTCTTTAAACCACAGGGTTACCAAACCAGTTCGAAACAAAAATATCAGTGTCATACACTCCATATTTCATTTACTGCATCGGTAATCTGAACTAAATAGCCAAAATGAACAGCTCTTACCTGGCCTATTATCTTACCCAGTCCAAAAAAAGTTAGTTTGGCAGGATCGCAATGTGGTAAACCTGTGCTGTTTCTGATCACGCAAACTTCCAGATATTTAACAATCCTGTGAATTATCATGGTTTCCATTAATTTACCAACTACTGATGTAAGACTTACTGGTCTGTAGTTGGGTGAGTCTTCCCTGCTAGTGGTTTTTGTAACGTGGTACTACAGTTGCCAACGTCTGGTCTTCTGGAATTACTTCTGCCAATAGGGACTGGTTAAATAAATCTGACGACGGTTTTGCCAGGACACTTGGAGTCTCTTTTAATAATGACAGAAGATGAGTATAGCAGATCATTTATCACGTAAACATTTCCATATTTTGAACCATTTTGTATGATTTTTCAGGTGGTCAGTATGCTGGTGTGGAGATTCTTAAAAGTCGTTTCCTGCCATGGCTGGGAACCTGCTTTACCACAACGTCCTCAGGTGCCGATACCAGCTTCTCCCTCCTTCAGGTATGTACATAACTCTCGTACCCCAAAAAATATTATTGGGATTATACTGCACATTCTGGTTTCTGTACTGTTTTAATTTGAATAAATGTTTATAGGAAAGAATAGATTGACGGGCCTGCTGAGGTTTATTTTCTTAGGAAAGTAAAGCGAGCAACTGATGTTTTGTCTAAGTAAAATAGTATCTTGTAATGGCAGATATTAAAGTGCCTTGCAGAAGTGTTCACACACTGTAGCTTCTTAAAAGGGACAGTATAATGTCCCTGACACCCCTTGTAAACAACAATGCAAATTAAAGTACTCTAAGTATTTTGATCTGCGTTCTTGAAAACTTAGCAGCTGCACTCCTCCATAAAGCCATGATTGGATGGGTTTTGTGTGGAAGAACTTGACGGGCCCACACAGACCCCTGACCTCAACCCCAATCGAACACCCTTGGGATGAACTGTAACGGAGATTGTGAGACAGGCCTTCTCGTCTAAAACATCAGTGCCTGACCTCACAAATGCTCTACTGGATGAATGGGCAAGAATTCCCACAAACACTCCAAAATCTCATGGAAAACCTTTACAGAATGCAATGTCTGCTCGGCAAATAGCTGGGTGGTGGAGGGATGGTTATTACATATGAGGGATTTCAGACACTATGGGAATTTAAAGGTGCCATGCAGATATCATATGCCCTTTAAGGGAAATATTTTTGCTTGAAATATAGTGCATGCACTATGGTGGGTGCTCGTACCTTGTGTCTCAAAGGAGGAGTACCCAGAACACTGAATACTCACCGTATTGCATGGACAGAAGAGACATCTGATGCAGGTTTATTCACACAGAAATGTGTTTCTCTTGTGGGGGCAATGTCATCTTTCCGGCAGACCTGTTTAAGTTATTTTAATACTGAAGGAGTTAATAAGATGATCGTTTTCAATCAGGAATCACTGGAGAGAGACAAGAAGTTAAGAGAACTGTCCTCTTCCCAAGAAAAAGAACTGCATAAAATGGAGACCCAGATAGCATCTACACGCCGAGAACTTAGCTCAGTCAGACAAGAGTGAGTAATTTTCACGATTATGAGCTGTGAAGGGATGTTATTTATAAGTATTGTTGTTTATACTGCTTCAGTTGTAGTGAGTTTGATACTGCAATATACAGAATTGTTCTCTGCCCCATGGGGGGCAGTTTTCCCAACTCCCACCACATTCAGGCAGTCAACTGTAATTGTAACCCAACTCTTCCACAAGATGTATTTATTGCAAGTTTACTTTCTTCCCCAAAAATTAGGCTTATTTGTTACTTTTGGGATTATAGTGATGTTGTAAGACTGATAAGCAGGCATTTCTGTTTAGAATGGGGATTAGCATACTGTTTCTCAATTAAATTCTCCATAAAATAAAATAAAAAAAATGCAAAATCTTATCTGAATTTGGGTTGTTAATAGGAGTTGGATATTGATGTAATATTTGCTATTAAATACAACGTTAAAATAAAAGTGTGAATAATGGTTATACTAAAAACATATTTAACTTTTTTGTTTTTTACGCAGACTGATTGAATCACAAATGGAGCTTGAAGACACAAAAACAAAATCAGCATCTACACTTCTAGCCACTGAAGAGGAGATTCTTCAACTTAGAGCAGAGTATGACACAAAAAAACACATTGTTTTATACATTTCCACAAATTAGATAATGATATGTAGGCTCAGACTCTAAGTTGTATATGTATAATGTGCCTCAAGTGGTAAAGCAGGTCTACACAATATAAGATTTTAATTTTTAAAAAAAATAGCTAATTAGTGGTCAAGATTTCGAGGCCAACCATTGCAAAGGTTATATTATGCACTACTTGTGTTGCACTGTTTACCTGTTGTATAGCCCTGTAGAATATGATGATATTTAATAAATCATTAAATACTAATAATTTGAAGAGTTCCAAAAATGAGAGATCATGGACTATACAAGAGTAAATACTTTCCATGAGCTCACCCTTAACTTGGTGCTTCCTTTTTGTTAGTCACTTCACATTAACTTGTTGGAATATCTATCCCTGGGAAGTCTCTGAGCTCACCCAGGGTCTCCAGGTTAAACAGTGTCTACCTTCTTCAGGAAGTGGTGTGTGGCCATGTCAGCTCCAAGCCCATGTTCTAGCCACATTCCCCGCTTGCCTCCAATGAATAACTGTGGAAAAGAACCTTAAAATCTTTAATCCCGTTCATACAGGTTGAGGTCAACCCAGGATAAGTTAGAAATGAGAAAGCTGGACTCTGTGGATGATTACGAAAGACAGATACGACTGCTAAAAGATGAGATCTCCGTTTTGTCAGCGGAGAGGAGCGTGCTTCAGAGCAGGTACTGAATATCTGCCTACCTATACCTCAAACCTTTTCAGATTTTTATGAATATATTTGTAATATTTTTAGAATTAATATGAAAACTAGCAAAATAGTTACACCAGATATATATCTGTATGAATAAAATACAAAGTCTGTATGTGCATGGCACCGAAGAAAACACAAGGACATGTGTCATTGGCACACAGCTCTGACTAGATTGACATCTGCATGTATATACTGTATTTGGATCCAGTGAAAAAATGAGATGTATGTATGTATGTATATATATACATTTGGCAACACTGATGCTGATACGGTGATTTGACAGATATGCTATGAATTGGATGACCAGTGTCTGAGGTTTTGAGCTGATGATTGTCTTTCACCATCCTGGCACAAATGCAAAAAAAAATTGTGTTCCATGAACAGTGTTATAATCCTCTGATATACATTTATTATCTATAAATATAGATAACACCAACAGTGACTTTTTGAAGAAGCTCACATATTTTACAAATTTATATCCTCTTATTTCAGACTTTCCCGAAGCCGCTCTCCCAGCCCCTTGCGCCATTCCAGCCGATCATCAAGTCCATTCTTACGGTGTGAGTCGCCTACCTCTGCCAGGCTGACCAACTCCTCACGTCATGCCCGCCTCATCTCCAGGTTTAATGACATCTTTGCCAATGATCGTTTAGATGCCCAGAATCTTCTCAAACGTTACATTGACGACATAGAGATGGTCCAGAGGATCATTTTTATTGCCACCGTGGTACGGAACCCTCTCCTTCAAATTTATCTTGCACTATAAGACACTCTTACAGCTTAGCTTTGTTCCCTTTCTTTCCCTGATAATTTCACCGTTTGTTCAATTCTAAGAGCATGTTAAGAAAATACATAGTGAACTTATGCATAAGCTCATGTTGTGCTTTTATTTAGGAATCATTCCATGCAGCCAAGATGGCATTCAGACAGTTCAAACTGCGTGTAAGGAAGTCTCTGTCTCCATCTCACATGGGGCCCGAATCTCTGGAGGATGCAGTCATCGACTACATAGTGCGCAACCTGGATCTCTATGATGTCCAGTCCAGTGTTAATGTAAGGTTCGGCATTACCTTTTTTTCTGCAGTTTAAAATGATGGCTACTTATCGGCTAAGTATTTCTTATGGGTGTTTATATAGTAATATGGTTTCTCTTTAGGGTTAGACAATTGCAGTAAAGGTTATTGCTATTTAGTCATTTGTATGTCAGGTGAGGCAACAAATCATCATGGTGTTGGTTTGTCTGTAATCAAATTTAACCAACGCACACAATAAGGAGCCAACAATTCCAATACCAAGATCATTCTGAGCATTACTGGTGTTTTATTTTAAGCAATTTTATTGTTCCCCCTTTAGGAGGTGATCAGTGCCATGAATGTCAATCCTAAAATTTCATTCCCACCAGAAGTTGACTTTATTCTGATCAGTGGCTTTATCAGGGAGGTGTGCCGCGTAGCATTTGCCATGCAAACTCTAGAAGCACCATTGGACATAGGATTCGCTGTTGATGGAGAGCTTTTTAATGAAACCAAGTAAGTAAAGTGGTTATTTTATAAAGATATTGTTTTATAACTAAACAGTAGTATGTTTTAATCACTATGTTTTTACGCTTGCAAATTCACTACTGTTCTCTATCTAGATATCGTCATTCCTATGATTCTGAGCTCACCGCTCCTCTCGTTTACTACCACGTGTGGCCTTCTCTGATGGAAAACGATAATGTCATTGTCAAGGGAGAAGCAGTGACAAAAAGAGGTGCTCTGGTAAGAAAAGTGTACGCTAGCATATAAGGCTTAAATGCCTCAATAAAACATTGCCATTCTAATGAATTATCAATGCAAATATGTATGGACTGATATTAAAAACATAAACACAGTATGTAACTGTACCGTATGATACACATCAGCTTTTCCTCTGTGAGGACTTGTTCTTATAGGAAATTTCCTTCCATTTTCTTCACAGTGGAGTCCAGGAAAAAGTAGAAGTAGGAGCTGTAGCCCCATCCGTTCCCGCTCAGCTAGTCCAGGGCGAACCTTGGTAAGTGTCCTTCAAAACATGGCAATTAAGTTAACACCATTTTAAATTTTAAAAGCTCCCTGAGATTAATGGATATTTTATCTCACATAAACTTAACACCACTTGGCTAGGTCATTAAATACAGGTTTGGAGGGTTTAATTGCTTGATGAGGACAGTTATGCATAAAACTGGAATGTAGTCTATGATTAGATTGAGGCATATAATGGACCAAAAACAATTCAGAGGAATTATTTGTTTTGTTTTTGGTCCGTATGTTTTTCGGACAATGAATTTAGTTTCCCTTTTGGTTCATACGAAAATTCTGAGGGCTTTTTACATTCGGAAACTCTCTCTCTCTCTCTGTCAATGTCTCTCCACCTTCTCCATCGACCGGTCCCATGTCCCTGTCTCCTTGCTCCGCTTCTTCTGTTTACGCCTGATTCCCCGTGAAACTGGCCCCCTGGTGAGCTTCCTTGCCATAAGGGTTCACCCACTCCTTCAATTGGAGGGATGGGGAGAGGCTGCACCGAGAGGCCAGAATTATGCAGATAGATTTGCAGAGAAAGATGTGCTGAAACACTTCTTTCTCTATTACAAGTCACATTTGAAGGTTTACGTTAATTGTAACTGGAGGACGTTCCAATATAAAAGGGTTAGAAAGTGCCATTATGTATTGTGCTAGGAGTGGAAGCACTAGATTCACAGTCTCTACTCTAAACTGTATGGCCACAAAGTATTGCTGATACCAACTATTTATTTCTCCTCCCAACAGGCCTCTAGAAGCCGGAGTCCATCCCCACTTAGAAGAAGTGGAACTCCAAGTAAGTTGAAGGGTAGTCAATGGCTGAGAACCTCTATGGTAACTGCATCATAAACAATACCCAACTGATGAAGACTCTGCTTTATTCATTTGTGCATTCTGAATAAAGGGCTCCAAACGAGACCTAAGTCTCCACCTAAAGCTAAGAACCCTAGTACCTGCAATCACTAAACACAAATACAGAGCTTCACGTTCAAATCAGTTTGTATGTCTATTTCTTTCGTCATTAAGCTATTGATTTGAATTAAATCTATTTTCAATACGCTTAACCTAGGAAATTTCCTAGAACATAAAACTGACACAAAGCCAGGAAACAGGGACAAAATGTATGTTCCACAATAACATCATGAATTAGACATGATATTGTGGTATATTTTAATAAAACTGAAGGCTAAAGGTAAAACTAAATGTAATGTTATATTTTTGGAGCTTACTGTAAATTGCCATTCCCTACTAATGCTGCCCTAGCCCTCTGCGCTCATTTGACTTGATGTGCGTTTGTCTTCCATAGGATTCTAACAGGCTGGATGTGTGATCTCTATCCACCAGGAATCAGTCTGTCAGTGGTGCTTCATTGTTTCTCCAGAGTACCTCAGACCTTCATTGTGATAATGTGAATGGTTCTTTAGACAATGTTTTTTTTTTTTTACTACTACTATTATTTAGTGTGTTACATTTTTTTGTTTTAATTTCACACTTGTATTATTTTTATGTACAAATGAATGAAACCAGATTAATGCTGTAGTGTGTGACATCACAGGAGTCATCATCACAGTAAATATTACTGAATCTGATCATAATAATCTAATCCCTAGTGGCTGTTTGAAAACAACGAATTCTGGCTCAAAATAAGAGTAGAAGACGTTGGCCAACAGTAGAAGACAATTGTCTTTCCCTGACCCAGAACAAAGTAAAAAAAAAAAAAATGCTGTTACATATATATTAACTTTTGGATCCACAATGCATTGCAAACATCTCGGACACTGAAAAAGTTAACAGATATTTGTAATATTGCTATTATAACCAATTTTTTGTTTGTAAAGTAGTATTCCAAATGTGTGTGTATTTATATATTCACATATATGCCAACCCTTCTTAGTCTGCACAGAAAGCCATTAAAGCGAGCCAAAAGGACCATACATTCCCATCCTTCATCTTAGTTTATATATCATGGCAGTATATAATTTTCTGGGGTCAAGCGCATAATTATCTTGTTATATGGGCAGATATAACCATGTCCCCATGCCAAAATAATGTGATTCTGGCAATCATCAATGTTTTCCCCCAATTAATATTTGAATAACGTGCCTTTTAAATGTCTGGTATTTTAATACAGATATCTGTGATATTAAATATAAATGGCACGTTTGTACCCTTTAATTGATTTGGTTTTGCTTATGCTGTATATATTTAGAATTGCTTTAGGAAATATCTCTAAAGAGCAATAAAGGAACTGAAATACCACCACATAAATGTACTGTAAGTCAATGAAAACGTATAATTATTTAGATCAGTTAGCAAACACAAGCTGATATATTTTAACAACGGAAATCCTGAGTTATTCAAATACAAACATCATTTTTGTAGATTAATCCATTAAATTTAGCTTTAACTTGTGATCTTGAGTGGAGATAAGTTTGCAGTGGATTTAGCTTCATGTATTGTATCCTGCACGTTTGCACTTTTCAGGCTTCCCGAATTAAAGGTTGATTTGCAGATGATTGTAGTTAAATAATTGGCTGCATACACCAAAGTAATTGGTTATCTTGATAAAATCATGAAGGAGATTGCATAAAGATGTCCCAAATTTGCTACTTGAGATATATGTAAACTAATACTTTTGCTCATCTTATTTCCAAATGAAGGTAAACATTCCTACTCCAAAGACTGGGACCATGAAATAAACATCTGTTATATACTTGAAACACACAATTTAGTGTTGTAGTTGTCTTGGGGTGTCTGTCAAGCTCATCAAGACACAGAGTTAAAGTTCCCCTGTACTTCTTTATTTAAAATTTTTATAGAATAGGACAACATTATGGCTTCTTTAACCAGCAATGCGTACAGAAAATACGTGGCAGCTGTGCATGATACAATTTTAATATGTTCAAGGGATTAAGAGTCATCAGGTCACCTTTCCACTACTACCATCCACACCTGATATGTCATTTAAAACTAGATACCGAGGAACTTTACATGCTGCAGGGCAGTTTTTGTTTAGGCTGGCAGTATGCAAAGTCAATTATAATTAGAAAAATTAGAATAATATGTAATGATAATAAGTATCATGCTGCTAAAGTAGATCAATATCATGCAGTAGTATAAGTATCATAGTACCGGTATATGACGGAAGCATGAGAATTTTCATTCTGTACAGCTATGTCTAGATACTGTTGACATGAGAATATGATGCTAGCCACCGGCCTATCCATGTGTTCTACTGGCTTTGTCAGGTACCTTCATCAATTTCCAGAAGTCAAACAATCAGTGGTGCTTTTAAATGTATTTTTTTTTGTGTGTTTTTACAACAATTTGTTTTATGGCCCAAATGTCCACGTTTGGATTCTGGCTTTACAATTTCCAATCAGGATGCTTGTGAATATCAACAAAATGTCTAGATTTAATTACGTGCAAGTCAGTAAGATGTGCAACTATTTTTCACAATAAAATTATACGTTCTTTCTGCTTTATAACTTCAGTTCTGTATAATAGGAGCTGTCCAAAGTAACACATGTCCGTGCACGGTTATTCTCACTAGACTTGTGCATTCGTATTCGGACGAACACGAAGGGTGCGTTTTCGTTGTTCAGCCCGAATACCAAAGACACGAAAATGGCAGCAGCAAAACGCACATGAAGACAAAAACCAACAACACGAAGAATCTTCCTGTTCTTCTTTGTTTACTAATCTCCCTGGTCCCTTCCCCATCTAGCCTCCACTCTAATGGTCGCTCGTACGGACCTTTAACTCCTGGAGCGAGGAGACCAGTGGTCTCCCCAGGCCAAGTTTTGAGTTGCAGGTGCAATTCATTGGTTGATGACAGAGGAGGCCCCTACCGGCGACCAATAGAATTGCTCGTACTTTTAAGTTACTCGTGGCGAAATTCGGCCACTAGACTTCAGGTCACAAATGGTGAGTTCCCAAGTATGCCTATTCGTATTATTGTTTTATATAGCACCATTATATTCCATGTAGTTCAATGACCTAAACGTTTTTACATCACATACTGCAGGTGCTGGTCAAATGGAAAAAATGGCAAAGAACCTCTAAAGTGGTTTGCCGTAAACTGATGATATTTTATGTCTTTGAAAATAGTGCCAGTAAAACTCTTATGGTAAATAAGGGCAAAGTTTAAAGCGTTTAAATTCCATTGCTCGTACATATAACGTCCAGGCGCTAGATGTCACTGTTGCTTAACACACACACATACATTTTTACTTTTAACATTGGGTGAGATCATACGCCAGATTGGTTTCATTTAGCTACGGGCTAGTCATTGCTCACTAGCATTCTGTAAACATTGGTCAGCGAAGCATAAGTAACAAATATAGAGGATCATATGTTCCACTTGAAATGTATCTACTAATTCACCAGTTTCCCTAACCCTTGGAGTGCCAACCATATATAAGATATATGGTTGGTAAAGTGGGCTCAGGAGGCTAACTGCATACCTTATATGTGGTGGCATCGCCCTTCTTCCTCGAGAATTTTTTTCTGAATATAGTGGGGTGTTAAAGTGTTTCTGCGTAGCACTTTCTCTTTGTTTCTATACGTTGAAGCTTCGCACTCACATTTAAAAACACACACATACATTAAAAAAAACAACAAACATACAACACATCTTGTTAATTATTTCACAATTACAAAAAAATGGGTAGACAAGCTCTTGTGGACTAGAACTCATATAGCCCTCAGCTAGAATGTTGACGGCCAACAAAGCAGGTGCACTAAGGGTCCACTAAGGGAAATGTATTCTATAACTATATTGCCTTTCTTTGCTATTTTCAAGGCATGTGTACCTAACCAGGAATATGTTTTGTACGCTTGAATACACGCAGGGCCATCCATAGTGGAGTGCTGGACCTCATGCAACTTTGCAGCCCACCTAGCCCTCACATAACTGGACACATAAACTGGTGACACCATCAAATAATTGGAGTGATAAAAAAAACACTGAAATCACTCCAACAAATTACCCACAGTTTAAATGTGGCAGTTAACATATACATAACCAATATAAATCAATACCTATAGATACATCAGGAGTTGGGAACCCTGCCCATAAACTGGCCATCTAACATACACTCTAACACCATACACACCATACTCTGTAAGTACTTTAATATGCATTAATTAAACCTAGTAATAGCCAAATAAAAAATACTTACCTTTAGGAGAACCTTAGGTAAGTGTAACACCTCCTCCTTTGGGCCCATTTTCATAACATCATCTCTGCTCAATGTCCCCTCTGTGGTCCAATTTTCGTGTCATTGATTGGCTGCTTAAAGTAGCCAATCGATGGCAGGAAACTGCTTCCATTATATTTAAGGGTGTTGAACTGGTGTACAAAACGGTAAATAATACTGTAATGGTTCTGAAAATAGATCTAAAAATATGCACATTGCTGCTTTCTTATACAATATTTATTTGTACAATTAAGTAAAATAACCCTGAGGTGAAAATTCACCCTTGTGTGCAAATCATCATGTGGCTCTTTTATTTCATTTTTTCCTGTTGGTGTAACGGTCAGGTGTCCCAGTACTTTTGTCCATATAATGTCGGTCAGGTTCACCATCATAACACTAGTTTTATAATTAACATTGATAACATATGCTCCAAAAATGATCATTTAACATTAAAGAAATCTAAGTTAAAATGAAATAAATGCATCTGCAACTATGGTTTTAGCCAGAAGCGTGTTTGCCTTTTACTGTATCATTTAGCATGAGTTCTGTGGGACATAGTTATAAATGTACAGTCTGCTAGCTTGATATACATCTTAAGCATAAACCTGTAGGCAAAACTTCTAGAAAAATAATGTCAGCCAAGATATTGAAGGTCGTGGTGTTAGCAATTAGTATGGAATTAAAGCACTGGATTTAAAATGCATGTTTTAGAGAACGAACTAGATACTCTCTTTTTAAATTTCATTTATTTCTGGTCACAAGTGCTTGGAAGTTATGTTTATAAGCATATGGAAAATTAATTTAATGTACTCTACTTTGTATGTCTGTTGTGAGTATATTAAAGGTACTTTAATATACCTTACTTCGTAAACCATCCTTTGCTGCTTGATATAATACAGATTACCCATGATTATTTGGATTGGGGTATTAATACTCTACAGGAGTAAGCAATACAAACAGATTTAAGAAGCATCTAAGCCTAAGTATACAGTGTATGTGTGTATCTATATCCAAACACCTCAGAGAACTAATATTTTACACCTGCCTAAAACCTGCACAGTACTGTATATATACCAGTGCAGGTTATTCTACAGTGGTCCAATATACTTCTAATGAATTCTCTTGGTCAGAGAGCACTCTGGAGAGAACCATTTCAAGTTAAAGTAACAAATGATTTTCATTTAGTGGTATGTCTGCATAAACTGAGTGGACAATATTTTGAGACCAAGACTCAAGACCTTTATCTGTAGACTATTAATTCTCTTAGAATAGTAGTAACCTTGGTGCTCTCTCACGTGAAACCCATGTAACACATTTGATAGTAACATTAAAAAATGTCTTCAGGTCAGCACAACACATACACATTCATACTAACACACATTCATGCCCACATACACACAGTTAACATTCATGCTAATGCACACACATTCATGCACACATACTTAGGGTTTATTTTTATGGGTCATTTTGAAATTAGTAACATGTTTATTAATATTATTATTATTATTATTATAATACTGTGTATTGTGCACAGGCAACGTGATAGTTAGAGTCTGGGGGGGTGGACAATTGGTTATCTTTTAAGGATATGTTTTCAAGAGTACCCTTTGCACATCATTAAGGGCCCTCTAAAGCTACATCCCTATTCCTGGTAACAATCAGGAAGTGTTGTCACCCAACTTAACATAGTAACATAGTTCATAAGGTTGAAAAAAGACCAAAGTCCATCAAGTTCAACCTATAACTTGCATAGAGTATCTCTTCTCCAGTGACTGCGGGCTGTAAAATCCTGGGACAGTAACTCTGAGCTTTGCCATTTCCTTACAAGCAGGCCATGAAACTTTTCACTGGCCGATCCTGTCATTTGACATTTGCCTTCATTGATCATACAGAAATGGAGTTAGTCTATGTATCCGGAAATTACCATGTATGCAAAAGAGTGACTGTATGGACCACTTGGGCCCCCATCAGAGCTCCCACATTACAAAATACCCATTTTGCCCTAATTGTTGTCCCCTTAATACTTAATCTTTTCAATAACAAATGAGCTACTGTTTTTTTTGGAGATGTTGAAAACATGTAACCCATTAATAAACTAGAGACCACACCAACACATTTATATTCCTCACACCTAATGGCATTATCTGGCATGCTATCCACATAGAGTGGTGGGAAAAAAGGGTGCTTTTGATAAAAGTAAAAGCAATAAGGAAACATTTTTTTTTCACCTGCATTTTATTGAAATCTTCGCAAAGTTCATGTTATTGTACACGTTTCTTTGAGAATCCAAAAATAAAGATAAAGATGTACGCATACCGCGCTTAGGTTTGGACAATAACAACAAGATGTAGAAATCATTTAACATAAAAGAAAACTTTTTTTTTTAATCAGTATGATGAAAACCAGGGAATGAAAGAATCAGCCATATCATCTGTCTACTTGGCCGATAAAATAGGAAAGGTAATCCTGTTTCACACCCTGTCTTCAGTGACCATTCGCTGGTGAACGAAAACCAAATACCTCATGGTAAACATGGAAGAATTGGAACAATTTAACATTAAAAGCTAAATTAAATTTGATTGCACACACCATCTGTTTTGCTAGAACATTCTTCTAGTTTTCCATGAAATTCAAAGCAATGTAAATAAACAAACTATGATTTCTTTTATGAAAGCCATATTTTAAATGATTCAATGAGTGTATGTTAGGGCAGTAGGCAAGAATCCATCATTTTGTTTCTTGAAGGGAAAAAAAACTAAAACAAAACAACAAAAAAACACATTTTCCAGATAGTTTGTATGTGATTTTTGGACAAGTGAAATATGCATTTTAGCAAATTCCTATAAGTGGACTTTGGAAGGAGAAAAGGAATTGATAAGTGGAGATAAGAATGTTTCCTGTAAGACTAAGCAAAAAGCTCCTCATTCTTTTAGAGCAAAATTGAATAGGGGTGCAATGTTTAAAAAGGCAACATTATTATTTGATCTGCTCAGTACAATGAGATTTAACAAGGGTTGTGCTGATTTCATATTTTATATTTTGTCTTTATGATAACACATATATACAAATGTTTGAATCAACTGAATCATTATATTACATAATTGCTGAGGGTACAATAAAGGTGAACTTCCATCAAGCTTAAAGGGATAGTTTAGTGTCCCATGCAGCCTCACCAACAAAGTGCTGATATGCATTCTTCAACAAAAAACTTAAAGAGAAGCTACAGCTCCAGAGCTGCAGTGCACTCTATGGCCCCACTGAGGGTGAGTAAAGATGCAAATGCATAGGACAGATTCTACAGAATCCCTCCATACATCATTGTGAAGGTGGAAAATGTTTCTATAAAGGGACCGCTTAGCAGTCATATACATTACAGTACATGTGGTGGGCTAGAGTGTCCAGTGAACCACTCACTCAGTTATCTCTTTATTATTATTTATTGTTTTTTATAGCGCCATCACATTCCGTAGCGCTGTACAATGGGTAGACAGGACATAACAGGTAGTATGTCACATAACAATTTGACTTACAGAGACAACAGGTGAGGAGGGCCCTGCTCAAACGAGTTTACAATCTTTGGCTAAACAATCTTATTCTGGTACAAAGTTTGAAAAGAGCGATACTGCTGTAACAACCAATTGAACTGTTCAATTGACAGAAAAAAAATCACTTGCTGATATGGTAAAAAATCCAGATTGTTCATCATTAAATATATATATATATATACATACATACAATCTCTAAATCAGCGCACTCACATCAAATAGGTTATAAACTCTCATGACTGTAGTTAAAGCTACTTAAAAACACCTTTCTAAGATGACAAAATTGGAGTTTTAGTCACATTATATGGCCATATTATGCTAAGCCCACCACTACGCCAAAGTACTCCAATGTAGGTGGGTCCTAACCTAAATACTGTTGCTTATATGGAGCTAAATCTTTTCAAGTACCTTGCTTACCAGGAGCCAAAAGGCCTTCCTAAATACAGACACTCCTGCAATTTATAAGTTTCCAAGGACCTCACAAATGGAGCACCTGTGGTGGGGAGGGGTGCTGAACCAAAAGCCTGGTCAGAGCTTCAAATACAAACAAATACAAAAAGGAAGCACTCACCTGAACTAGCATTAATTATAATGGGTGACCAAAGTCATACACAATCTCTAAATCAGCGCACTCACGTAGTGGCCATATAATGTGACTAAAACTCCAATTTTGTCATCTTAGAAAGGTGTTTTTAAGTAGCTTTAACTACAGTCATGAGAGTTTATAACCTATTTGATGTGTGAGCGCTGATTTAGAGATTGTGTATGACTTTGGTCTTCAACGGCACCCCCTTATAATTAATGCTAGTTCAGGTGAGTGCTTCCTTTTTGTATTTGTTTATATATATATATATATATATATATAGTTCAATATTGTATTATATATATATTATATGTTCAATATTTATTAGCTGCCCTTGATAAATGAATGATTAGTAATGGGGAGCCAAGCATTTGAGATAAACCAATAATGCCTCTTATTCTAGTAACTCAACAGCTTAGTGGTCTTTAATGCTGCAGATAGACACAGGGCACAATTAAAGTCTATTCAAGATTGCTAACAAAATGACCTTAGTATAATGCCACATTTTTCATAATGATTTCTGCAACTTCATTGTAGAATTGTGGCC
The DNA here is from genome assembly GCA_023333645.1 of Sceloporus occidentalis. NCBI lineage: Eukaryota > Metazoa > Chordata > Lepidosauria > Squamata > Phrynosomatidae > Sceloporus > Sceloporus occidentalis. Next base: position 1,121,934 of record JALMGF010000107.1, on the reverse strand, counting down.
CCCTCCTTCACTCCCTGGCTAACACATACAAGGGAAGGCTGGATCTTCTTGGCGTCCCTCCAAAGAACTACTGAGGTCTTCAATAGGGAAACGGTGGCCAAAAGGCCAACCTCCTTCCCCAACCAAAAAGCAGAATATTCAGGGACCTGGCTCCACTGTCCCATACATAATAAATCACTATTTTATGTACCTTAAAATCAGCACAATTCTAGTGATCAGATCAGCCAGTTTAAGAAGGTTTCAGTAAATATGATCTGCTGCAGCTTTATCATAATCATGGATGTCCACATGTCACTTACAACAGTTCTCTGGTATTAACAAATATGTCTGTAAAAAATATTTTAAACAAACATTGCATAGTGTAATCTACATAATTGTAGGTAGCCATCATTGTTTTTCCTATTTTTGTTCAACTTGGTAATTGGTTAAAAAAACAATGAAGTGTGTGTGATGTCATTTGATTGCATGTTGGAACGTAGACATCTCCAGGCTGTTAGATTCAATCAGGTTTCACAGAGTCTTGATCTAAGCAGATGTTTTTGATAAGTATGTTTGCAGTCATTGTAGCTAATGAGAGTCTGAACGGTAATTAACATAGATCTTTTAGCTGCAGGTTTATAGCAGATTTGTCTTATATGTACAGTGCTATGCTAGACTATATATCATCTGGCATACTCACTAGCTATAAAATGTGTATTTATCTATCAATTTCCTCCTTCTAAACATAAAAAGTAGAACAGAGAGCTTCTAAAAAGGAATTGCCTCCTTAACGACTTGATAAAAGGACTTTTCTTTTGCTGAAAATACTTTGTGTAGCAATCAATGAGATTATTAACTCTCTGTCCTCACGTTTTCGCATTTGTCTTTTGGACAGCACCTTGATGCCATCTCAATGAGCAAGAGACAATGTCTTTTTCAATAACATTTTTAATAAGCAAGTTGTTTGCGTTGTATCTTTAGTGAATAGACCTGATAAACGTATACCCATCTGTATATTCTGGGTCTGTCTTTCTTAATGTATAAGAACAAATTGGCAATTTGTGATGGACAATATAATGGCCAACGAATGTGTCTCAAACCACTGTTGCCCAGTACACCTACTTTGCCAAAATTCCTGATAATATTTGGAGGGCAGAATAATCAGGAACTCTGTTTTGATTTTCAATTCAGATCAGGCCTGGACTGGCCATCTAGCACCCTGGGCATGGCGCTGGCCGACAGCGGGTGGTGGAAATGCCCGGCTGCACCTGCATTACTAGGCGTTAAGGTGCCAGGACTATCAGCCCTGGGACCGATGTTCAATGGAAAAATACGATTTTTCTTAATAACTTACTCACTTGGGGTTTGGCATGCATGATTATAATTACTTCTTGGAATTTGACCACAGGTGACCAGGCTTAGAAAGGGTTGGGGAGAGGTGCCATCTCTTCAATAGGAAATCAATAAAAGTTTGTACTGATATATAAACTGATGAAATATAACCAAATATGTTACACATTGTTGGAGAGTTGTTAAATGATTGGTTCTTCATAATTATAATAATCACACCGAAACGTGCCATTATAAGGGAGATATAGCTTGCAGACTTTACTACTTAAGCCTTTCTGGAACCTGTAGTGTATATAACTGTTATTACAATGAACATTTTCTAACCAAAATTAGTGTTTGATGCAAATTAGCTGTGAGGCATCAAATGCAGGCCATTCCAACAAGTCTGGGTCTTTTTAATTAACATTTCAAAACAAGAGAGTCAGATAATCTTTATGTTTGGAATTAGAACAAAACAGATTTCGTTTTTTTAAAGTTTCCAGATGTAATACAATACATTACAATTTATAAACACGCACTTTAAAGCTTGTAGCCGGATCACAAACTTCATTATCCTTGTTTATGCCATGAGCATTCCAGTATTCGCTGATTATGCCATGAATACATGAAATAAATATACAGAAATTGTCAGAGCTGCAGTCCGGTGGATTTTTTTTTAAAGTAAAGGGGGTTTAGGGGGAAAAACAGCCATGTATATGAAAAAGTTGTATACGTTTTATTTTGTTATCTTAGTTTTTTTCCTGAAAATAATTAGTAGATATATCCAGTGAAATATTAAGATAACATAATATGTTTGGAACAGTTGTGTGGTGACTATCGTATTTGGGTGAAATTATTAATTTATGTCACCAATATTTTCGTTGCCATTTTAGCTCCTGCCCCTAAAATCAGTTTGTATAGTGCAAAGATATATTTTGCTGACCCTCATATTACATGCATACCTGGGAACTCTCCTAGTCGGTTTCTTCATTCTCAAGCCAGAGGAGCGGCCATGATCACTCTGTGCCCCCCCCCACACCATAGGCTGTCTGGGACTAGCCTTGCCACATCATGAAGCTACCTCTCCAGAAGAGGGAGAGCTTCACGTACCCTGCCTTATGAAGTTTCCACTTATGATTTTATGAAAAATGATTATGTGTTATAAAATCCAAGGTCTTAATCTGGATTCCTAATTTAAAATGTATAAAGTTATGGTGGTGTTCCCCGCGAACTATTGCAGGATAACTTTCCTGCAATATTTTGTGAAAATGTCATTTTTGAATTTTACTTGCATTATTGAAAAGCTTGAATGTGCAGCATATACCTCCCTGTTGCTAAATATGAAGAACATAGGGAGAGGGAGAGGGGGAGAGAATGTGGAAGAGTTTGGTTAATTGAGTCTATCGTGCACTTGAAGTACCCTCATCAGATTCAATTTATTGCTTTTGAATCTTTTTTTTTTGTAATGTAGAAAAGCAAGGGAAATGGTTTAAAATGTGTATTCAGCTATCTTACATCCCTGTCATTACACTGCTGTTTTATAAAGAGTTTTGTCACGAAATAGGATTCTTTACTCATGTACAAATCTCTGTTTCCCAAATATTGTAAAAACATTTTTATGTTGGTTACATAAATCATCTTTTATTTTCTTAAGTAGAAACATATATCTAATTACATGCAGGAAAATAAATAAGCTGACCGGGGCTTAGTTACAGCCTTTTCTTATTTCATAAAGAAAAGTAATTTGTTACCGTAACTTTGCTCTAAAATGGATTGAATATGTACACTTATATTTAATCATCGGCACTACACGGTAAAGAGAAGTCGATCATTTTTGTATGTGTTGAAAGCCATATGATAACGCTTGCTTTTCTTGGCTTGCGCTGCCACACAATCCCTTCCGGGAGAGAATGCACAGCAGGATCAGAGCGAAAAGAAAGAATATGCGAAGAGATCGAAATCAAATAACGTTCTGTTTCCATTCTGCGAATGCCAAGTAAATTCAGCTGCAGGATCCTGTGTAGTTTGGCCATTTGCAAAGTATTAGGACTGGCACGGCATTAAAGTGAAATCCAGTTTACAATAAAGAGAGGCCTTTGTACCAGAGAACCCGCATGGAATGAAGTACATTAAGACACACACATATATATATATATACGTAAACTATATATGTGGCTGGTTTTTCTTGACTTTTATCTAAATTACTCGCAAGGAGAATGATCTGAGATTGACAATTGTTTGGCAGATGGATAGTGACTGTTTAGGCTGGAATCTCACATTTTGCCGGCAAGTCTGTTTCTTGAAGAGTCAAGCATTTAAGACGATTCTTTATGCATCCAGCACTTGGCAGAGCAGACCGTAGTATATTTTGCCACCCCAACAGTCCTAATGTTTATGAAGCATTTAACGCTTGACCTCGTTGGCTTATTTCGATATACTGTTACTAGATGTTTGTACATTGTCACGAAAAAACTGCTTACCTCTTAATGTTGTGAATTCAATCTCTAGTCTATATTTAAGCAACATGCTAGGGGAAAATACAGTTCAAATGCCTAACTTTTAAACATTTACTAGATATTTTCTTCACGTGCTTCACAAAACAGCACTTTTTGTGGTCACCAGACAGTATGATGTCACAGTGTTTCGAGACAGAAAACACAGAGGCACAACCTATGATCATATCACAAAGGTGAAAGTGCAGTTATACACTTTTTAACCCCTTAAGGACAATGGGCGGTCCCAAAACCCAATGAAAACAATGCATTTTTTTGAGCACGTACATGTACAGGCTTTGTCCTTAAGGGGTTAAAACATTTTTAAATAAACCTAAACTAAACAAAAAAGTATGATACAGAATAAACTAATGAAAAGAAGCTATTTGTTCAGTTCTGAAGATATGTGCTAGTACAGAACAGAAGTGGGAAGAACCATAAACTCACAACAGGGCATATGTCTGAGGGTTTGATGAACTTTTCTGATTACGTTGTCACTATATATTTATTTGATCTACATTTAGAGCTTTAGGATTGCCAAGAAGCACATTTTTGTTTTCTTACTGATTTTGCATTGTAATGCTAGTGGCAGGCAGTGCAATATTATGGAAAAAATGTGTTTCTGATTAATGTTTTTCTTTTCACTGAAGACTAAGTTTCAAAGTATTACCAGACCTATATGCATACATGAAACAGACTTGGCTGGGGGTATGTGCACGTGGTGCCAGATTCACGTACCAGGTGCAGGGCCAGCCTCATAATATAAGCCAAGTATGGGGTCTCTTAGGGTACCAAGCTGGTGGGGGGCTTGTGCACAAGGTTCATTTGCCTGTTGGAGGGAAGATGCTCGCAGATCATGCATGAATTCTCTGCATGGTATGAGAGATGTAGCATTTAGGTAGCAGTGTTCTGGTGAACATGGGGCTTAACAATGAATCGCAGAGTGAGATGGTAGGGGGCATCGATGGGGTGTATTGGAAACGTTATTCAAGCCCCTAAGTTCCCTTAGGACCTGCCCTGTTAAAATTTCCTGGGCCAATATTACTGGTGTCCCCTAAAAAAACCTAAATGGAACAAATAATACTGTCAGTGCTGGGATTCATTATCATTTGCATCAGGAACACGGTATTCATCAGGGATTTCCAAGACAGACAACTAGTGTTTAATGTCTGTTTAAAGCCAGTAATTAATATAATTCAGTTGGATAGAGGTTGTATAAGGCCAAGGGTCCAGCCCAAGATGTGGTATGTTACAGTAGAATTTTCGTTATAAGGTTATTGAGTTTGAAATCTGTCACTTGGGGTATATGAGAGCAAAATGCTTGAGAAATTTCATATCAGAGAGTGCTATTAATCTGAAGAAAAATAACACTTAATGGCCAAGTATTCCACAAGATTCATGTTATGTATACTAGATTTTCTAAACTGCAGATGCTTTATGAATGCTAATAAACCTCCAACAATAACAATGATGAAATACGGAACAGTTTGGAGCACTGAGTAATTCACATGATACTCTCACACCTGTGCGTTAAACATTCCACGCGCAATCATGTCCGCGTCGGACCGCTGAGGTTCTTTTCAAACAGAAATGTAAATGAGGAATGGCGTTTTTCCTAAGATAACAACAGTTCTGTGAGAAGGGAGAATCAGAAGAATTCTCGTTCTGCATACCTGCTGAGACTTTGAACTGAGCGTTCCAGTAATGCTCTCTTTTAAATATTCTGCCACCTTTAGGTTCAAATCATTTCAATGTTTCCTGACACCTTTCATTTCCTTTTCCCCATCCTGTGTTTACTATGAACTTATTCAGAGAGGCTTTCACATGTGGCAAAAAGAAGCAAGAAAATACAGATAAAAGAAGCGTATCAGCTTACATTTTTTCTAATAGATTTCCATATCAGACTGTTCTGAAGCACATTGTTCTCCAAAAATGCAAAACAGGTAACACTAGGATGAAAAGAGCACAGAGCCAGACTTTTAACTGGAGGACAGGGAATCAGTCGAGAAAGACACAATAAATAATCAAACTCAGAGGTGCTTCAGGCACTTGTATGTCTGTGTTTGGCTACTGACTTTTTCTTTCTGGAAGTTAAGGACTTTATAATAGGAACAGAGCATCCTCAACTAGTGGGTGGTCTTCCCATTATGAGGGATTGGTACAGAAATACATTGGGGGGCCTCTCTTTACCAGATCACTCTTCGATGGATTACTTAAGGTTGCTAGGTCATAATGTTCAACATGGCTGGGGCATATGAAAAAAATGAAGTTGGATGCTTGGAGAAATTGCTCACAGAATATGTTATAATATGTGTTTACACATTTAAACCCAATTTCTAGTGTATTTTTGATACCTAGACTAGAGGTCAGAGTTAATAAACATAATTAATCTTCTGTTTAACTACTTTATGCCAGGGCTGCTGGGATTTGCTGTTAGATTGTCTGGACAGTCTGAAGTTGGCACAAAAGTCCAAGTGCAACCACCCGACCATACACATTTCGGATGTCCCAAGCCAGAATGAGTGAAGTGCTGCCCTGCAGAATGTTGGGTGTATAAAGTCACAAAAGGGCACCTTCATGCCAAACACATATGTATCTTGGAAAAAATGGCAGATGTAGTTACCCTACCCCAGGTGGAGAGGCAGCAATGACAGGTCAAACACATGGAGCATGAAACTTATTTTACTGAAAACAAGTTGGATGGATTACTACTTGCCAAGAATAAACCTCACATAAAATCACTGTTGCCCTTTTATTTCATCCGTACTGTATATCATGTCATTTTTACTGTTGTTTGGGTAAATCCAATGTTACTTTCATGTCTTGTGTTTTCTGTTTGTAAATTAATTCTTTGCTGGAGAGAAACTGAGAAACAACTTTTGTCAGGACACAAGGTCTGACATTTAAATAATCTAAACAGCAAGAAAAAAATCATTAAATCGTTTATGATACAAGTTTAGACCACACAAGAGCTGTATTTATGACTAACAGACCCACTCCTTGTTGGATCAGTATTACTTCCATTGAACATAAGGGATATTATTATTAGAAAATAAACACATGATCTTTAACCCTTTGTGGCAAATAACAATGCTTGTGTGATAATCAGAATAAATAGGTTCTCTCCACTTTGATTTGAATCTAAACCAAATTGTTAACTTACCTGACAAAGAACAAAAAACCTCTTGAGATGTAACCATACATTATCAAGCAACACTTTCTTACCTTTACTATATGTTCAGACTTTGAAATCCCGAAAGTGTTGGGGGGGGGGCACATAGGAGATCTTGAGTTAGGTTTTTTAAATGATGCCTTTAAAACTGAGCATCTTTACCAATTCTTTAAGTGAATAGAATACCAAAAAAATAAGAAGTACTTTTAAGATGCATTACAAAAGCTTTAATTCAACTTTTATTTTTCTACTTTTTTACAATTAGGCATCACTAGTGACAGATTATTTCAATAAAGTAACCCAGAGCCCCCAAAGTAGATCCTATTGCTACCCACAATGGCACTTGTTTCCCACTGATTGATATTAACTTCCAGAAAATAAGTCTGTTCTACGAAAAAGCCCTTAAAAAAGGAGCCTAAGGGATACACACACACTTATACATATAATAAAAAACACACCTAATAATGTGTGCCAAAGTACCCTAATCGGCTTTGGAATTATTAATGTTATTTATACTGTGGGACACTAAATTTGAATTTTAATATTACATTTCACACATTTAAAGAAATAACTGTAATATATATATATATATATATATATATATATATATATATATATATATATATAAAACTGGATTTTATTTTGGTAAACAGCTGAAATAACAAAACTTGTGTCAGTGTCCCAACTGTAAATAAATGTAAAACAATAATTAATCACTTACTTATTTAATGCATATATAATTTGTAAGCTAATTTGATTCGTAAGCCAATTAAAATGTTGCAAAGATTGATAGTTTGTGTTTGGGAATGTAAATCATATGAAGCATAAAGCACCATGCCAGTATAACTGGCATTTACGCTGCTATAGGAATGCCATTATGGGGCACTGGTGACATCAGTAGAAATCCCTGTGGCAATAGATGACCATCATGTAACAAACATAATTAGCAGAAATAAAATTAATATGATTTACTGATGACTTTCCTGGGTTAATATAAGCTTGAGGCTTTAACCGGGTAACAGATTTAAAAAAGAGTTTTAACTGACACATATTACATTGTGATATTTTGTAATGTATGTATGTATTTGTAGTTATTCAGAGTTAATAGATTTTCTTAGCACTTAACCGTATAACAAACTGGATGCACAATAAGTGCTGTCTAATAATAACATAGTCCACAGACCTTTTCATTAGGGTACAATAGTAATGATACATTAAGAAGGGAGGTCCCTGGCCTATGGAGCTTACAGTCTAAGAAATGACCAATAGAAAATATTGACTTTACAAAGGGAAAGGTAATGATGGGAGAGGAGCAACGCATTTAATTAATTTATTTAGCAGCATTTCGATGTGTATTGTGTGGCTGAGAGTGGTCAGTATGGTTAACAGTAGTCAGCTGGTTTGAGTAAGCACTGGTATCCCAAAGAGTGGTCAATATGTGTTGGGGTTTGCATTTGACAGTGTGGTCAGTCCAAATGTGGTTCATTGTTAAGAGAGGTCAGTATGTTGGTGTTTAAATGGCGTGTATGTGAGAGGGTCTCATGAAATGTTCCCCCCTTCTGTAACTATTCCTATAAGAATATTCAGAACTTTGTGCCAAAAGTGAACTATCTTTTATCTCGTCTCCAATGTAGCTTAAAAAATAACACAGAACACAGTTTGATTTTTTCCCTTGCACCTAAAGGAAAATAATTGGCAGTTCCAACTTAATATCCTTTCAGTTTTTCCACCACCACAAACTGGCCTATTATTCTCTTTTCATATCCATATACTAAACTGGACCTGACCTCAGTTTTCCATTCCTATTATTAGTCATCTTCCCTATTTGATGAAAATTGTTTGCTAGAAGAAACTCAAAATGCAACGAGAAGATCATTATGTAACAGTTAATGTAATTTATACATTTTATAGTTTTTTGTCATTCTGGAGCTCTGCACACAGGGAAAAGCATGTGTGCCTGACTGTTCTACAGTATATCAGCTTACTCCACGTAAAATAAACATACTGTATACTCACACGTACCACCTCTATCAGCTTATCTTTGAAGCCCCTGGCTCCTTTTCTACTTGTATGCGGTTACAGCTACAGTGGTAATAGTGTATGGTCACAAACAGCGCATGACACTGCTGGGTATCCACCTGCTAGTCACATTGGGCCAACACTGCTTGATGAATCCAGACTGGACCTGGTGCAGGATAGCGTGACCCTGGCTACAAAAGGTACTTTGATTTTTGACATGTAGTAATTGAAACACATGAACCAGTCAGTTATTGCAAAGGAGTTTTCTGACTGGTTAACATTTTAGGAGTACAATTGGGAATGCCATCTGTGCATGTCTACTAGCTGAGGCATGTATTGGCTAAACACGATCCTCAATGTCCAACTACAGTTTCCCATCTGGAGTCATACTTTTTATTATTTGACCCAGATGACTAGAATTTTCGGCACACGCATGTCGACCAGAAATGCGGCCCAAAAAACCAAATGGACTTTGTTCCCAAAACTATCTCTTTTAGTCCTGGTGGTATAGTCTGGTGTTAAAATACGTTCAACATCAGATGACTGAAAAAGCATGATTAGCAATAAACTCAACAATAACGTTATCAGTTTTATGAAGGTTTCTTCTGGGTGGCTTAATTTAAGCTAGAATTTTGATCCTTCACTCTATTTCTTATAATGCCTTACAAGGGAACATAGTTCTTATCTGCTGTCAAATTTGGCCCATCAAGACTGTCCATTTCCCTGATGTAAAGGCTCCCTGGTCCTCGGTTCTGTCTTAGGTAGCCTTATATCTATCCCATGCATGTTTAAATTCCCTCACTGTATTAGCCTCTACCACTTCTAATGGGAATTTCACTGTATTAGCCACTTAAAATGATACACGATACTAAACTTCATGTATACATATATATTAAATGAAGGTGCTCAATTGTGGTAAATTACAGCCACCTCTTTCATAATTTCACCTAGTCATCCAATGTAAATGGACAGCATGCATGGTCTTTTTAGGACATTTTCCACCAAACAAGTGAATTGGGTGGATTAATTTACAAGCCTTTATGTGGGAGGCCAGTCCACGCTGCCATTTCCAGCTGACAAAGCCTGCACTACCCTTGGACTTTGCGGCTTGGCCTGGTGGTGATAGGCAGAGTATACCCATAGAACCTAGAATCTTTTGGATTTGGTCAGTTTCCTATAAACAACAAACTGAAAACAAGCTCCTAGTAGCAGACAGTGAATGTTTCAAAAGATACACATTCAATGCAAATGCTAACTGGAAGTGGTCCAACAATAAAGATTTTTATAATAAATTATTTTATAGCAAACCACCATGTTTAATAACATCTGCCTAACAATAACTCAACAACATTGAAATGAGCCCAAAGCTCATAAGCATCTCCCCATTTTTACCTAGCCTGTAAATATTACAGAAACTAACATGCGTCAATACAGAATCTGAAATAACATTTTAAGCCTTTGATCACCTGCAAGATGTAAAGAGGCTCTCAGCACAATCCTTTGCCCAGTTCTTTTGTGCTCAGGGGGTTACAGGTACTTAGAAGAGATTAGCATTTCAGAAAATTGGTTTTGATGGGTTATATATTCAAAGCTTAGAAGAATCCACTCAATATTGTGAAGTAAACAGGAAAGGTGGACAGCTAAGGGCCATCAATAAATGACGTTAAAGATTTGGGCTAATTAATATAAATTGTTCTAATATGTGCAGTCAACAATGGCATTACACTTTTGCAATACATTGTGCCTCTCCATTAGACCACGGGCAAGATGTCATTCTGTATTCCTAATCCTTTCTTTGTCATGGAAGTGTAATAGACATGGGTGAAGGTGCGTTACTGTGTTATGCGGCCATTCTGATTTCATAACTGGCTGTATTGTAATAATGGATTTTACTCATTCATAAGCCAAAGAAATAAATTTGCAACAAACAAAATTTTGGATTTATATACATGTATACTTTATTTAATAAATGGATATTTGTGGTATACCTCCAATGTCCCTTTGTCTTGAAATACTGTGTTCTTTTTGCAATAGATTTGCTAAATCTTTAATTTAGATCAGGGCCGAACTGGCAACTTAAGGCCAGCTGACGCCTGATTATGAAGGCTGAAGGCTGGACATGTGTACACTTTATGTGTTTATGCTCATGTAGCTCGTGGCCAGGCAAATCGGGTTGTAGGAATATGTAGGTCACGCTTTGTGATTCTTTGGTACAATTGTGGTATTCTATGTGTCCAACTTGTGTATGGATTTTGCGTGCAATCACCATATATGTATAACTACATATATTAGATATGACCATTATATCATGATATGAAGCATGGCTTGCCTTAAGCTAGTTATTTGAATAAAGTAACCTGTCAATCTACTTGTCTGTCAATCTATCTACGTACACACGTGTTTTACTGGGTAAACAGTCAGCTAATGATAATTAGCCTGCCTCTCATAGGAAAAAAATGTATTAACTGATGGCAAAAAAGGGTTAATAACAAAATAAATGCTCTAAGCACATAAAATATTAAGTTCTGACTATTTTATATTCTGTTACTGCCAGCCAAACATCTGGATGGGAATGGGGTCCTCAAAGCTTAGACCCCTCAGGGCTTGACTTCGCTATGGAAAACAGGAAACAATATTTGTCATATTATCTATTGCTTTTCCAGGGAAGGTCTCCAGATGTGAACATTAGATTTGTTTTTCTTGACTGCAGTCATTACAGTTGCATTTTACCAATAGTTAATAGTAAAGGGTTAACATAAAATATTAATGTGTATTTGTGTATGTTTATAGAATGATTTCACAATTTGTAATATGTTATTTTGACTATAAAATCAAGAAAGGAAAGAAGCAGATAACGCACCATGATATGAGGTCACACTTGTATTTTTGGATATGAATGTTTACCATAAATGACAAAAGTTAGATCAAAGCTGTAACATCTGTACATTAGTTACTGCTGTTACCGAACACTACCCTGCACTTACCCAGCATGATCACTATGTACATCTGGAGACTGGAGCTCAATATAATTGCTGGGTATGAGGGTATCAGAGTGTTCTACAGCCCTAATGATCATAATAACGTACAAAGAAACAGCAGATAATGTTTTTGTAAATGCAATTTTGTAACTAAAATACATTTTTCTTCTACTGTGCTAATTATTACTTTATAGATCACCGTTCCAGGCCAAAGCTAAATTATTTTATAGAGTACTTGAGACTCCAGGTGATGAGAGTCAAGATCGAGGGACCTAAAATGATGCATATTTTGTAGGTTTTTTTTAAATTAAGTTCTTAATGCCATCTGTGTAAATGAGCTGAGGGGCCTCTTTCATAAGTGTAGAGATGATGACAGTCTCTGATTCTCTGGTTTATTTGAGAACATGAACACGTGCACTGTTGAGGAGATTAAAGAACTAAGTGCCAGAGGTTTCCAAACCGGAGCCCTTCGAGGCCATTTCAGCGACTGATCCACCTAAAGAAGGGACACTTGGGGGGTATGGAATACCAATAAAGAAACAGAAAAAATGTACTATTGCCACGTAGGACATGGGATTCAATGAAAAGAACACAAACAATACTACATCAATACCAGATACTCACATCAACACAACTAGACGTTCAACACTAGCACACACTCAACCTAGCACACATCCAGACACTAATAAGACCCTAAAACACACACTGAGACACACCCATACTCCGACACAACCAGATATACACACAAAAACACATTTTCATACACTAAAATACTCAAATACACACACTAAAATACCCTTACACACATTTAGAAACATACCCAAACACACACACACCCCGACACTTTCACTTATATACCCGAAGACATATTCACACACTAAAATACCCATGCACAAACATACCCAAGGCCCTCACGCTCACAAGATACCCAGATAAAAACACATGTTTAAACACCAACATAGCTTGACACAGACACACTCTTACACACGTTCATACATTAAATATATAAACATGCTAACATACCCAAAGGTACGTGTTCACACAAACATACCCAGACAAAATTACATGTTTATAAAACACTATTTTTCTACATTTTTTATTCCTCTCTCAGTACTGTATATTTAAGTCCTCCAGTAGAATATTTAAGGTGACATATTCCTTTGTAATAATTTAAAAGAATAACTCACAGACAAAAAAAATTGGATACTAATAAAAGTTTATTAAATCTATGTGGACAGAAGCAAAAAGTACACATTTACCTCAAAGGAGGTAAAACATGGGGCCACCTTTGGACTCACAAAGAGTCATTGGAAATCTCTGGGGACCATGGCTGAAAGAACCGCCCTTCCCTCTGGGCACTAAGAGGTTAATATAAAACCTACACTAATAAAAAAACTACACTGCACTTTTTAATATGCACCGTTTCTACATTTATTATGTTTTTCTTAAAGGACAACTGTAGTGTGGGAAAATGTTTCTTTAAATCATTTAACCCATCAGTCCCCTATAGACGTACCTGTATGTCATAAAAATGCATTTAGCAAAGCCCTTTAGGACATACACGTTCCTGCCGCTACACGGGAGATCAGGCTGTCATTTGGCAGCCTGGACTCCCCCTGTCAGCAGGAGCCAGCCCCCCCGAATGCTGTTCCTGAATAAAAAAATGCCCCCTCCCCAAAAAAAACCATTTTGTCTGCGTCGATTATGAACTGTGTTGAGCAAGCACAGCCTCCCTATGATGCAGAAGAAGGCCCGTTGTGTCAGATGGTCAGTCTGGGCCTGCTCTATAGTAAGGTGGGTGGTTGTGGAGGGAGAGTCTGGTGGTGCTGTCCTGGGTCACAACTGTTAAATCCACCTCTGCTTAATTGTGGACATACCATGTGTTGCCTGTTCTTTGTCAAGCTAATCCAAGCAAGGCTCCTTTCCCTTTATGAGAGTTACTAATGATTAATACCTTGTGCTGTATAAACAGGTATTGTATAGCATGAGCCAGAATATACTGCATTTTATTATTCCATATAAAAAGATTTTAACATTAATTTTTTTCCCCATATTCCGTCTCGCCTCCTCAATAGATTCCAAAGATGAGTGTTGATCTCTCTGTAGGGTTGGTAGCAGAATGGCGTGTGCTTCTCAATGGCAGCTGGTGAACTTATTGTAGTTTGAGAGCAGTTAGAAATCCAAGCCCTAACAGCTCTACTGAGGATAGAAGCTTTGTAAAGTGATCAGATGACATGAATGGTGGTGTAGTACATCAATAAATGTAACGTAGTAGACCAATAAGTGCATTGTTTTTGCCATAAAGGCTGTATGTACAGTATGTTTCCTTAAACTGAATGACACCTGGCCACATGCAGCCTGAGTATAAACATGTACAGTATGCCGCACGTACAACTAACCATAAATGTTGGGAATATGCTTATAGCTGTTCCTTCCTTGCGTGGTAAAAAAGGCTTTTTTCATATCATAAATATTTTAAGAGACAAGAAGAGCGACTATTGGGGGTAGCATTTAGCCATGCCCACTGTCTGACATCTATTCCTCCCGCTTAGTGCTGTTTGGGGCCCTGCCTCTCATCAGAAGAAAGAGAGAGCTCCATGGAAGTCTTCCTTCGGACGTTCCCCAGTTATGCCAATCAGCGAATACTGTAGACCCACAAAATGTTAAACATGTTAACTTAGTTATGCTCTCGCTGATGCACTCAATAGTTTTTGTCCATTGGAGAGCAGAAACATTTTACCATGTAAGGTATATGAAAATCAAAAGAAAATATTGTAAGCTTTGAACTTTAAATTAGTGAATGAAAAACCTCATATCAAAAGAAATATGGTATCATTACAGTAAGCTATTAAGTGGCAGTTGGGGAATTTTAATACGAAGCTCCAAAGTTAAATGCTTTATAATTTTCACATCATTCTGTTGGAAGCATGTGCTTGGAACAAATTTAGACTTAAGGAGAACACACAGCAGTAAAACAAATCCCAGTAGAAGCGAACAATGTCTGGAAAGCTTTACAAATGTGCAAAATAATAAAAATTGACTTCACTGACAGCATATTTTGGTAAAAAGTGATTTATTTGGAACACATGTGCAGAACTTGATATTATACATATCCCTGTTTTGTACTGGAAAAGCGGGACAGTGGTGACCGGGCCCAATAATTTGGACTGTCCCTAAAAACCTTGTTCCCGCATCTGAGTTTCCACTAACGTGACATATGTATCACTTATGATTTCCGTGGCACACAAACTGAGTGGGATTCCCCAGCTACAATGCTTGTTATTGTTTAGGCATCATTTATCGTGGGATCAAGTGGAATAAAAGACTTTTGTGGTACCTCCTGGAGCTCAAAACACTGCAGTGATTACGTTGCATGCAAAGGAGCATGAAACTTACTCTCACGTAAATACAGAGACCACAAATGGCATCCGATGTCCCATATGGAAGCCTTCTATTGCTGAAAATGTAGCTTTATTTTAGCCAATACACAGCTTCACATGGGGGGTGCCGATGTCAGTGAAGGACAGTACCACCTCATTTGGTCCAAAGTCCAGCTGGTAAAGGTGACAGTGGAGCTCTGTGAACACAAGCGGAACCAGGAGACCCACGGAAAACATATCTGAAGTTTTTCAACACAATGCTTCAGCTGACACTAGCTAGTTAAGGACCAGCTTCATACTGACTACATAACTATACCACCAGCAATAAAGGGTCCCTTTACAAGAAATGCAAACGCCTCTCCTAGCCTTCACCTAGGGCAATTTCTACTCAGCCTAGGCCAGACTACTGTATCACTGTATGTATTTATACTATAGCCTCAGTTGCTATGGGTCTGTTTGAGTAACAGCTCAAGGTGGAGTTTTGTGACTTGATAAAGAAAGCAAACAAAAATGAATCTGCACCTGTCATTGAAAAATATCTAATATATAGATACTGACAACACAGAGAAAAAAATGCAAACGTGGCTTTTAGATGTGCTGCGCTCACTCCCAGAATCCTCTGCACCATGTTGCAGAATGCAGTGCATGCATCCACATGCACAGAACTCTAATGTAACACAAGTGGCCATATCGGACAGGAGTAGTCTTCAAATTGTCCAGAATATTTTCAATATTCAAGGAACTAAAATAATGTGCTAGAGTATTATTATACAATAAATACTGCACATTCTCAAGAGTTGAACTCTTGGCACTTTAACATTTGTGTTGTCAATATGGACACCCCCTCATGCCTTTATATGAGATATGTCAATAATTAATTCGATATATCCCATATATATATATATATATATATATATATATATAAAACATACAATTTATTCTCAGTAATAAGTACAGAAACAGATTTTCTATGCTTGGTCATATAAATGTGGTAAAATTGAAGTGCCCCCAGCAGAGGGCAGTAGAAGACCATTGTGTCCTCCACTGAATTTAGTATTATTTTGCCTGTATTGGGCAAACAGTATAATTTTTATTTTATTCTTTGGAAAGAGCAAAAGGTCCATAAAGTAAAGATAAAGGAATATTTTAATGCAAGTAAAAAAATATATTTTAAAGAGCTTCTTGAAATCTTTGTTGAAGAAAGTTGGCCAAGAAAGTATCATAAATGCTAAATAACGGAGGCACTCCTGTGCGGATAACTCTTATAGATCACCAAATGTCTCTAATTACAGAAACACCAGCAGAACATTAACGATTATCTATACACAACAATAATCATATCATTTGTCCAAAATCTGGGAGCAGAGTGATATATATCCCATATAAAAGAACAGAAACATTTCATACTATTATGACGTCAACCCAGCAAGTTAAAATTGTTTAGATGTCTGTAGAGACCATGACAATCTTTCACTTTATTTTTTTTATTCAAAACGATAAACATACAAATAGTGCTTGATAATAAAATCATAGACATCATTCTACTTGTTCTCCAATTCAAATTCAAATAAAAACCTGCAGCAGTGATAGAAATCCATAGTGACATGTGCCTGTATTATATCTGTCAATACCAATGGCTCTAAACAGGGGGGCATACAGTGTATTATTGATTTTTATGATAAGACCAGACAGGGAAAATAGATAAATCCTTATTGGTCCCACAGATTCTTAACCTCTGCGTTATGGTGACCCATATATTATTTGCCCAGTATCTAGAATTTGTGTGATATCCAGTGCAATATTCACCCTGGACATGCCCATTATTTCTAGGATATGTTCGAGCCAACAAATCTCTCGCTTGGCTCTGAGAATGTGCGCTATACTCGCCGCGAGGCAGCTCCAGCACTGGCTCAGATGAGAGTCACATCCGCGGAAAGACTCCCATTAATTTCAATGGGATCACTTTCCTTCCACCGATTGGCTGCTTCAAGCGGGCGAAATTTGTACGACAATGGGACCAAGGAGGATGAAATTTATGGCTGCAGCTTTTCCTAAAGGACTTTTCTTTTACAGGCAAATAATCCATATCATAGTACTTACAAAGTAAGTAGGACAGGACAGCACATTTTTTCTTCAATTTAGTGGCCCAAACCAGACCAGGAGTCTAATGCCTCTCTTGCCTAATTTCTCACCACAGAAATGAAGTACATATTGCGTAACATTCAGCTCAAAGACAGAAAAAAAACATTGGTAAGAAATATATAAATGCTATTAACGAATGTATGGATATTGTGTTGGAATATACATTTTTGTACAAAGACAAAGACTGCATTGAAAGTGGTCACTAGGTGTCCTCAGGAGACAAGTTTTCTCCTGTCATGGTAAACCAATTTATTTTTTTAACTCAGTAGTCTTAATATATAAGAAATCTAAGATGCAAAGTTAGGTTATTCTTGTTATGTATGCCAATGGGTTTTGTTAATAAGCAAAACTTAAGACAAACTAACATTTAAAAGACTAAATAACATTGTTACTGTAACCCAAACATATGATGCAATACTTGCTACATCCCATTTACCCAATGTACAGCACTGCAGAGTATGATGGAACTATACAAATTTATAAACAATTATAAAGTAACGCAACACGGTATCTGAGAACTAGGACATCTGTCTGTTCTTGATGAAAGAATATATCAGTTACAGCAGTGTGACATTATTACATATAACACTAATAATAATATAATCCCTCTAGATTGTAAACTTGCGAGCAGGGCTCTCTCCACCTAATGTATCGGTTTGTCTTAGTCTGTCAATTCTTGTCTTGTCATACCCCTTGAATGTATGTATTGTATTAAGCGCTGCGTAAACTGTTGGTGCTATATAAATAAAAGATAATAATAATAACACTATATATGAATATAGCATATTTTCATCCATCCATTCTGGGGGATAATTAAAGGGATACTCCAGCCATAATGTGCACTTTAATGCATATGATAGTTGTGTTGTTTATAAATTATCATGGAGCCACCTTTGAAAATGCACAGGGGGTTCATGCGGATGGGGTCTGAGCATTACTGAAACTGAATGGCAGGAGGATGAGGGCAACTACAACTTATCTTTAAGGTAAGTGCCTTTAAAAAAAACAACTCATCTTAAAATACTCAGATGTTCTTTCTGACGAGGCTCTCAGGACCATTATACTGTCTCTTTAAATCTCTTAAATTGTAGTAGATTTAGCAAAAAGAGTGGCTAAAATCCAACAACTGTGCCGCTACATGTCATAGATCCAAAGGAGTGCTTGTAAACCATGTAAGAGATTTGCTAGATGTGGGGTAGAATTTATTTATAATGCAGCATTGTCCCATTATTGAGGTCAATATACACTGAAATCACCACATTCCATCAATTATGGCTCTGTAATTCAGTGGAATGCAGAGCTAGTGATATGGTTGCTAAGGATCTGCATAGGGTAATTTACTAAAATTCACTTAAAGTCAAAAGCTTTAGACACAGTGGCTAAAAGCCTGAGGCAGCTTTTTATTTTATGCTCACTTAGCTAAGAAGGATTTGATATCTATCAGTGATTTTCAATATAGCAGAGACCTTGAAGTAGCAGATTGTTTTAAAGTAACCACCTCTGGAACAAGATGCTATATGGCTCCTTTAAGCACAAATATAGCTACAGTATATAGTAAGGCTAAACAAACAAAAGTCTACTGTTTCTTACCTAAAGCCTGATATACAGTGCTACTCTTACCAAATGAAGACAAAGGGGTGAAATCCAAGTGCCAAACTGCAAAAAGGCCCCAGAGGACCACGGGTGCCAATATTCTTCTGGTCTACACTTCCCAAAGGGATATGCAACCCATTCCTTCCCTCCTCAGCCAAAAAAGAGGGCAGGATCTTCTTTATCCTGCTCCAAAGATGGGAACCATTAGAGCATTCAATGCGAGGTGGGAGCCAAAAAGCCAAACCACCTCCAAACCTAAAAGCGTATCTCCTAGAATTTTGTTCCTCTGTAGACTAATTATTTCAAACACATCTGTCCTGCAACACTAAGTTATTGATACGAAAAAGGCCAATAACTTCACCCTAATATTGTAAGTCTAAATGTAAATTATATTTAAAAACCAACTTTTTCCTTTAAATACCTATAAAAGATGTGTACCATAGTCTACGGCATTATACAAATCCCCATCAGTCAATTTTATTATAATGCTACCCTAAAAATGATTATAGATACATTGTTTTTTTCTAACAAATACAGTGCATTGTTTGTAGCATTTACTGTTCATTGCCTATAACTAGGTGATAAACATAAAAGTATCAAAAGTTACCCTGGATTTGATTTTAAAGTTATGACAATAATAATGCCCATTGAACATGATATCTCCATACCAGGGAACTCTCCAAGAGAAGCACCTCCGCCGCCGCGGGGTCCGCTGCCGCCCCCTCTGCACCTAAATGAAAACATTGTTGTTTTTTTTGGTTGTTTTTTTTAAACTTTATTTAACATCCTCCATGTTAAATAAAGTTTTTTTAACTTTATTTAACATGGAGGATGTTAAATAAAGTTAAAAAAACCAACAACAAAAAAAACCAACAATGTTTTCATTTATGTCCCGGGCAGGGGCGCCGAGCGGTTGCTCGTGAAGTTCTCAGCAACCGCTCGACGCCCCTTACTCTCCGTGACTCCGTTGCGGTGCCGGGATCTCATGAAATGCCGGCAGGACTCCTCAAGGTAAGTTAGGATAAGGAGAAGTAGGGAGAGGGGGGGGGATAGTTTGAAGGAAGGGGCAGAGGGGGTAGTTTGAAGGGGCAGAGGGGGGTAGTTTGAAGGGGCAGAGGGGGGTAGTGAGGGGGGGCACCAGAGGAGTAGTTCGCACAGGGCGCCGGAACACCTAAGGCCGGCTCTGCCTCCGGGTCATGGGAGCAGGGTCTTGACACGCCCCACTCCCCACCCAATTCCCCTTTAAATGTGGGATATCAACAGGCACGCCCTCTGATGTCAGAAGGCAGTCCTGGTTGAATCCAGCAAGGGCAGGCTCCGTTGTGGTTGTGAGGGTCGCAATCTGGAACCACTTGTCCGCGGTAATACCCAGAGTTAGCTGCATGGAGAGTATCCGATCGGATTATGTCTCACACTTTCACCGTGCATCCTCTGTTTGACTGATCCAGTGGTAGGTGATGCCATCACATCCACTTCCTGCATGCTGAATCAATCTGCAATCAGAACCTGTTTGGGGGCAAAGATGGCAAGGGCAAGCTGTTTGGGGAACTGACAAACTGCGGACAAAGATGGCACAGACAAGCTGTTTGGGGGCACTGACAGGCTGTTCGAGGACAAAGATGGCGGAGTCAAGCTGTTCGGGGGCACTGACAAATTATTAGGCAACAAAGATGGCACAGACAAGCTGTTTGGGGGCATAGATGACACTGTGGGACATTGCTTGTAGAAGTCCTTCAGACAGTGACCTCCATTCATGCCACTGTCCTGCAGACTCGCAGCCTGGAATGTGGAGAGTGTTATTGTGTGTTGCTTCTTTTAGTTATTATTTTATTTGTATGCCAAACCATTCCAATGCTTAAGGAACATTATATATATATATATATATATATATATACACACACACACACCGTATTTGCTCGATTATAAGACGACCCTGATTATAAGACGACCCCCCAAAATCTAAAAAAATTTAGAAACCAAAGAGCCTGAATATAAGACGACCCTATAGGAAAAAAAGTTTTACTAGTAAATATTAATTCATGTAAACAATTTTTTGATATTTAATAAAAGCTATGATTGAGAAAAATATATATTTTTCTATTTCCTTTTATTTGCCAACCTGCCCCCCCAGTTATGCACATCTGCCCTCAGGGTTGCCACTCTGCCCCCAGAAATGCCTTATACCCCCTATTTGGCACTCTGCCCCATGATATGCCTTTTACCCCCTATATGCCACTATGGCATATAGGGGGTTAAAAGGCATATCATGGGGCAGAGTGGCATATAGAGGGTTAAAAGGCACATCATGGGGCAGAGTGGCATATGGGGGGTTAAAATGCATTTCTGGAGGTATATATATATATAACTGCTAACAGCAATCACACTCCTATTAAGCCAAGGCAGCCAGTACATGCTGGAACCTGGGGATGATAGGAGTGTGAGTACAGCCTCCCTATGCCATGCTACTACCACCACCACCACCCTTACACATCCATGCTATCACATACACTCTCATTCACAAACATTTAAATACTCATTCATTCCATTAATAACACATACTTGCTCAAAAACCCTCCCCCACCCCCTTACCTGAACTGCAGATCTCTCACTCGAGGACTTCTGCAGGGGTCCGGCTGTGCGAGCAACTTCTCTGGCCCCGCCCCCAGAGGAAGGAGGGGGAGGCAGAGTTATGTGACACTCTTCTAGCTTCCCGTTCTCCTGCTGCTCGCGACCAAAGCACCGGTAAGCAGCCTGGCCCCAGCGGACATTTTGAGGTCTGATTAGAAGACGACCTCGATTATAAGACGAGGGGTATTTTTCAGAGCATTTGCCCTGAAAAAAACCTTGTGTTATAATCGAGCAAATACGGTATATACACACACACACACGCTAGTTTTAAAGTCATTTATCTGTTTTTCTAGTGTTGTGATATAGGGCTTCTGTACCCCTATCAATATATTCCATTAAAAATTTCCAGCTACAATAGTCACTTACAACATTAACAACATCTACTCTGTATTTCATACACTGTACGCTGTATATGATGTGCTTTTCCATCAAAACAAAGAAAATTTCTAACTGACCCCAAACGTTTTAACATAAGTGTGTGTGTGTTATATAGATAGATAGATAGATAGATAGATATACACACACACACATATTATATATATATATGTAATCTCAGGTCAAGAACACACTATTTCTTTTTTTCGAATGAGCCACCTTGTCTTGGGTTCATATCGCGAATTTTTTGTACAGAAGATAAATTCATTATGATGTTTCATAACAGAGAGAAAGCGATACAGTGCAGAGTGTTTGTAACTGAAATAAAAGTACTGCTACATTTGAGACATAAGGTATGTTGGATGAGCTTTGGTATTCTTCTGCCTGAAGACAAAATACAGCTTGCCTTTATAATCAACTGACAAAATGTTCTGTTCTGTAGCTCCTGGGCACAGATTAAAAGAAGACTTTTGCTACACGTGTACTCGCACCTTCACAGCATATCATACGCTTAGTTAGACACTGGATCGTGCCAGCATAAAACTCCAATAGGGAAACGCCTTCATTCCCCACCTGTCGACAACAATTAATTGTTAATTGTTTACTATAGAAATAAAGTAGCTTTTATGGTATACAATGATTCTTTTGCTTATATGTTTTCATTCTCTATGTGCATAAATATAAGGTTTTTGTTTTTTTTAACAAAGGAGGTACAGTAGCCTTGTCCTGGTATATAAAGTGTTTTCTATAATGATGAAAAGTAAATGTTACAGTTCACTAGGTGGAACTCGGAGGGAAGAATCAACACGGGGCAATGAGAGTGGCCAGAGGCAAGCCAAAGGTAAAACCAGAAATCATATGACAAACATATATATATAAGGATTCATATATCAAGTGAAGAAACAAAGTCAAAGCAAGTGATCAGATGGTAATTAAGCATAATCACATAATCAAAGTAAAGAACAAGCCACAGATAGAACCAAAGATATAGGATAAACTGGGGCAGCAATCCTAAGAAGTAATCAGGAACAAGTCCAGAGACAGGGCTGGAGGAGCAAGCTGGGATCAGCAACAGGTCAAACTAAGGATTCAGTGCGCTGCCAGTTCCCTGCCAGCCTGACCACGGAGAGCTTATAACAAAGCCTGAATCCTGCCTCTACTATGCTTCTCCCCCCAAGTTTATATCCTGCTCATGCCCTGATTACCTATAGATAGTGTCCAAGATGAAGATTAGGGCTAAAGCGGAGAGCAGCCCTAAACTGGATCCATCATCAGTCAGCCTTCGGCCATGCTCTGAGTCTAAGCCTGCCCCTGCTATCGATACTTCTACCTGATCCGGCACCCAGTGCCCTCACAACACTAGTCATGGCATCAGGGGCGTACCTAGAGTATTTGGCACCTGGGGCGGATCCTGTATGTGGCACCCCCACACACACACACTTTAAAACTGCATAGCTTCTACCGTTATATACCGGCGCAGACACTGAAGGTGCTACAGCATAACACTTATCTCTATATACTGAGGCAGAAATTGACAGTGGTACAGCATAACACCTATTACTATATACCGAGGCAGACATTGACGGTTGTACAGCATAACACCTACCACTATATACTGAGGCAGACAATGACGGTGGTACAGCATAACACCTATCACTATATACTGAGGCACACATTGACGGTGGTACAGCGTAATCCCTATCACTATACATTGAGCCAGACATTGACAATAGTGCAGCATAACTCCTATCACTATATACTAAGCCAAACATTGATGTGGTGTAGGCCTACCACTTCATTAGTAGTAGGGATGCACCGAAACGAATTCTGGACTGAAACCGAAAATGCAGCATTTACCTGGTCGAAACCGAATATGACCCCCATACCATAAAAAAAAAATCTAAAACTTTTATTTAAAGTAACACACCAAAATAGGACAAAACAATTAAATAACATAACATTATATATATATATATATATATATATTATTGTTAACAGCAATCACATTCCTATCATGCCCAGGCATACCCAGATTCCAGGATGTACTCGCAGACTTGGCATGATAGGAGTATGATTGCCCTATCTACCCCTTCTCACTCCCTTCTGCCCTATCTACCCCTTCTCACTCCCTTCTCCCTATCTACCCCCTATCCCCCCGTCTCACTCCCTTCTCCCTATCTACCCCCTACTAACTATCTACCCTCTCTCTCTTTGAAGTTCACTTACCTTTCAGGAGTCCTGCGGTGGGGGTGCAAGGCCTCTGTCTCCCAGCTCTGCCACTGTATGGAACAGTATAGAGTGATGGGAGTTATGATGTACTTTAGAGCATAATTATATAATGAAAAATACATAGGAAATGGTACAGCATAACACCCATCACTCTCACACATTTACCAATCCACACATTTACCAATCCACACATACGCTAATCCACACATACGCTAATCCACACATATACCAATCCACACACATACACCAATCCACACACATACACCAATCCACACACATACACCAATCCACACACATACACCAATCCACACATACCAATCCACACATACCAATCCACTCTCACTGAATGCTTTCCTACCTTTCCTCTTTTCTCCTTACAGCTCCTTTTCCTCCTCTTCCCTCCTCTTCTTCAGTTCTTCTGTCTTCTTCCGGTTCAGAGGTCACGGACAGCGGTGGGCGCGGCTTCAGTGTTGTGCGCCGGGATCTGACAACAAACCCCGGCACACAGCAGCTGTTGCCACGCGGATCGCAAGGGAGCGGTATCGGAGGTCTTTAACAGACCTCCGGCTCCTTTGAGTGATTTTAAGATGGGTTCAAGGGAGATCCTTGAACCGGCTTAAAATCACTCAAGGGAGCCAGAGGTCTGTTAAAGACCTCCCATACCGCTCCCTTGCGAGCCTGCTCCTCCAGCGACGGACATTACTGTCCGTCTCTGGAGGGGTGCTGGGTGCCGGCAAGTTGGCACCCCCCTGATGAGCGGCACCCGGTGCGGACCGCCCCCCGCTTGGTACGCTACTGCATGGCATACAGCGTTCTATGACTTGAGCACGACTTTTCCCAGCCTCATGTATGTGCTTAATGTACGGGAAGTGCATCTGTGACTGATGGCAGACATTTGCAACCCGAACATCTCACCTCAGCCATACTGGTGACCGGAGAGGAGGTCCGACAGAGCATGCCGACCAGATACATGAAAAACTACATACCACAGAGCAGAATGCAGTTGGGTCGGAAGCAGAGTTGTATTGCCAAAAATAAAACTCACATGCAGCAACACATTTTAATGTGGGCACTCTTTGTCTGTACTGTTTTGATGTTTGAGTTTAGAAACATGTAATTGATCAGCAATGTTAAACATATTTTGTGAGCTAGTGTTTGATCTCAAAGAGAGCAAAGAACAGATGAAGTAAAAAAATAAAGCCTTTCTTCCTTCTTTTTCATGTGGTTTGAATTCTATGGATTATATTCAAACAAAATCAAAGCTATAACACCTGATGTAAGGTGAAAATGTGGGCAGCTGTAACTTTTCTCACTTCATGATGATATCATGACATACTGCCTTCTAACCAATGGAACCATCATGCTTAACAGGATCTGGTGGATCAAACATGTAGGCATGTGAATATTTGTGTGTTCTTGATGACCTCAAAATCACTGTGATCAGATATTTTTAAATATATGGTGCAGTTTAAAACAGCAGTCATGTTTGCATAGTGTTTTCAGATAGCTACTAAAATATCTGTTCGAACTCTGTTATCTTAGCCCAATCTACTTGACAAACACCCTGACTACTTATCATACCGCTTGTAGTAAACGGAATGGTTCCATCTTAATCACCCGGCCATACGCTACGACACATGTTCACACACTTTCATTAACATACCCAGACACACATGCTGTCAGGAACAATCCGGTAGGATGATAAACAGGGTAACGGAGCTCAGTATGGATGAAGAGGCACTTAGTGGATAAGGCCCATGCAGAGTCAGGATAAGCCAAGGTATGGTACACGAGCAGGCAGCGAGGTACAAAAGGGTCAGACAGATGCAGAATCAGGACACAAGCCGAGGTACGGTACACGAGCGGGCAGCGAAGTACAATAGGATACACGCACTCAGGATGTAGCAGGTAAGCACAATAACTGAGCACTGAGCATACATACCCAGGCAGACGATATTGTGTGACCCAGGCAGACGATATTGTGTGACCCTGCCTCCTCCAAAAAGTTAGGGAGATAGAGGAACAGTATCTCACATTTCTGTAAAAATTTCATTATATCTTTGCAGATGACAACACTGCAGTAATGACACTGCTACAATGTAAGAGTGTACAGCCTGTATAACAGTGTAAATTTACTGTCCCCTTAAAATAATTCGACACACAGACAATGTCTAAACCTTGGCAACAAAAGTGAGTACATCCCTAAGTGGAAATGTCCAAATTGGGCCCAGTGTGTCAATATCTTGTGTGGCCACCATTATTTCCCAGCACTGCCTTAACCCTCCTGGGCATGGAGTTCACCAGAGCTTCACAGGTTGCCACTGGAGTCTTCTTCCACTCCTCCATGACGACATCGCGGAGCTGGTGGATGTTAGAGATCAGATCATCAGAAAGTTCTTTGCCTGGAAGTGCCATATTGAACTTCCAGTGATCAGTATGAGAAAGTGTGAGAGTGATATCACCAAATTTAACACACCTTCTCCCCATTCACACCTGAGACCTTGTAACACTAACGAGTCACATGACACCGGGGAGGGTAAAGGGCTAATTGGGCCCAATTTGGACATTTCCACTTAGCATTTTTGTTGCCAAGGATTAGACATTGATGGCTGTGTTGTTATTTTGAGGGCACAGCAAATTTACACTGTTATACAGGCTGTACACTCGCTACTTTACATTGTAGCAGAGGGTCATTTCTTCAGTGTTGTCACATGAAAAGATATAATAAAATATTTACAAAAATGTAAGGGGTGTACTCACTTTTGTGAGATACTGTAAGTCCAGGTGTTGGGACTTACCTCTTTATCCATACTCCTGTCCTTGGGGGGGGCGCAATTGCCCTGCCCCTCCCCCCGACCATCACAGAAGTGGTCATACAAAATATAGAGAAGAACTGATGAACACTTTCCCAAAACAAAAAATAGATGCAGTAACAATCAACTGAACTTTCCCATTGACTGTTTCACTTTTACCGCTTTGCACCAGAACTCTTTCTTATACATTACTCTTATATCTTAAAGACAGGTGTTAAAGAAAACCTTTGTAGGTGCCAGGTAGGAGTAGACTTAAAAACTCTTTAAAAAAAAAAAAAAGGCATATTTACATTTATATAATGTAACTATGGTACTATACTTTTGTATTCATTATTCATCTGTATTTGAAATTCATTCCATCACTAGGCATATGAGTTCAGTTAAACCAAATTACAATGCGTTTACTTGTTTGAGAATATTCTACTTAAATCAGTACTTACAATAACAAACACAAGAACCACTTTTTACAGATTCATTAGACTTACGGCATGCGAGTCAACACAATCCTTTGGAAAGATAAACAGCCCATCCTGAAAGAATGTGTTGCAAATAAATTCTCAGCAGTTTTTGGAAGTGTGAAAATAATAAACATGTTGCATTGTTTTAGAGGAGTACAAATTACCTTTTTGGATAGAGATTTACTGGTACTTAAAGTCCCAGCTGTGGTAAATGCCAGTAAGTTAAAGGAATTTCTCCATTCTTTTTTCTTGTAGCACATGTGTACTTCACCTCTGACAGGGTTAGCACACTTGGGCTCCTCTAAACTACTGACTGTATTATACTCTAGGGTAGTTCATGACAATAATTTAGTGACTTAAACAAAGTCTTGACTGAAATCCTATCCTTGATGTATACCAGTAGTTTTTTTCTTTCCAGTTTTAATTACAGGGAAAAAAAAACAATTAATATATGGAACAGTATTCTTTTGCAATTCTATTTCAGAAACTAAATAATCAATATTGCAAAAGTTTTCACACATTGCCAAGCAACTGTGGAGGAAATCACTTAAAAACAAATCCATGCTCAGTTCAAATACCATTCTGTGCACCTCTGTAGAGTTGTTTTGTATCAATAATCTCTTCCCTCTTTTGCAATCCTAAACAATTCCACCCTTAACACTCTCCACCATCTTCCTGCACCTTTATCTCCTTCCAGCTTCTCTGCCCAATACCCTGCTAGTCTTTAAAAGATAAAAAAGGCAGCAACAGGGATAACATCCTCCCTTATGGTGCTACAGTACCTCAGCCCCTCTCCTTACCAGAAAACACTCTCAACTGCCTTTGTCTTGCCACCCTAAATGGGATTTCTGTTTGACTCTTGTCCTCCTACTTCACTACCTGCCCACTTGACCGTTTTCCCTCAACGTCTACTACCTTTTTTCCCGGTGCTCTTACAGCCACTTCAACTATTTGATTCCTCTTTCCACTGACATGGTCCCATCCCCTTCAAACATGCTTATATCTTTCACATTTTAAGGAAACGTCTTATATTTAATGCATCCCTCTATAGACTCTTTTCTGTATATAGTCTCCCTGACAGCCAAACTACCAAAACGTTTAACCTTCAACTGTCTTACCCTCTTTCTTTCCTCTCTCTCCTTGACCCTTTACAATCCATTCTGCTCACAACACTCTACTAAGACCAAACTCTACTCCATCAAAGCTATTAATGATCTTCTCATCACTAAAACAGGGTCACTTTTCCATACTTAACCTCTTGGATCACTCTGCAGTTTTTGCCACCGTTTATCACCCCTTCTGCAAACCTTCCATTTTTTTGGCATCAGTGACACAGCTCTCTGACATTAAGCCTCTCCTTCTCATGCACTTGTTCCTCTCCCCTATTCCTCTTTATATGCCCCAACATTCTTCTGGGGCCCACTACTCTTCTCTATCTACATCTCATGTCTTGAAAAAAAAATATCATGTTAGGACTCCAACCCAACATCTATGAAGATGATATGCGAATTACTCCTTCCTCTCCTGACCTCTCATCCTTTTTTCCAACTTGCCTCACTAAATGTTTCTCTGAAATTGCATTGCATAAATAGTATGCCATTACCTGAAGCTTATCATCTTCAAGATGGAACCATTGGACACTCTACCATCTCTTTTATCCACAGTGATTTATATTTCCATCACTAGTGAGAATTATGCCCAACAGCCCATATTTGCTGCCTTGACATTACACTCGACTACACTTTTTCCATTACCTCATACATCCAATCACTTATCAAATTCTGCCACCTTCACCTGTGAACTATTTCTTGAATTCATCCTTTCCTCACAAAGAGGCTACTGAAATACTATTTGATTACCTTATGATATCTCATCTAGATTTTTGCATCTCCGTACAAAATGTCTTCCCCTTCACCCATCTTTCACCATGACAATCTATCCTGGATACTTTTGCCAGAATAATTGTTTATCCCATCCCTCTTCATTTGCTGCCCCACTGTGTCTTTGACAACTTATTAAAGCAGCTGAAGCAGTATTAATGCAACACATTGTATAGCGTGTTTAAAGGCACGTGTCTTTGCATAACCTCCAAGAATCTCTTTGTGTTGCCCTAGAGCCCCAGTTTATGGGTCTGACAGTAAGCTTGTCCTCTGCCTGAACTTTCCCATAAAGACCCCTGGAGTTGGCAGACAGACACGTGCTAAGGATAAAATATGCGTTTTATGGAATTTAACCTCTGCCACCAAGTTGGTCTTCACAGGCATAAACAGTAATGAATTTGGAATAAATTACAAGCCTTTACACTAAGATGCCTCTATGTACTAATAAAATATGAACCAACCACCATGGGCAAAACGGACAAGAGCATTGGGCTAGCCGGTTATTGTCTGCGGCTGATATGTTTCTGTGCAATTAATTTATAATGATGAATTCATTGTGTTCATATTGTAGCCATGCATGTCTCTCCACTAATTACCTGATTTCATCTTTCAACACCCGTATACATTTTGATATGTAGTATTAACTATTTTTTTAAACATTTATAAACATTTAAAAATCTTCAATACAAAATAATTAAGCTTTGATATTTAATATAATCCGAAAGCTACATGTGTACAATGTAGTTGTCCTGAAAAAAGTAAAAAATTTTATTTTCCATTATTTTACAGTATCGAGCACTTTAGAATGGGGGCCCTTACAAGTTCATCTTTCTTCTTTTATGTGTGACCAATAGTGTTTTCCATGGCATCTCTAGCATGCCTGAGCCTTATCTATTGATTTCATTAAAGGCACTTTCGAATGTGTATGAAAATACATTGTAAGCACAGTTAGATGCATTCATTTACAAAAGAAAGAAAAATAGTACTTACCTCACCCACTGTGATCTGCGGGTTCGCTGACCCAGCGCTGGCTCTTACTGTCGGTGAGTATATTACGTGCCAGAATGTGTGTTCTGCGCGATAAATAACTGGGTGGTAGGAAAGGGATACATTTATTTGGGGCATTATGCAGAATCCCCCCATGCATTGGCAAGGGGAGCAGAAAAAAAAGTTAAAGGGATCTCTCATCTATTATATGCATTAAAGGGTCTATGATGCTGGGGTGTCCCTTTAATTAGTAGGAGTTCAATTGTTACCATGACAACAGATAACTTGTATCAGTCCTTAAGTTATTACCCATCCAATTTAGATACTAGTTGCTGCCAAGTTAACTTTAATATGCATGGCAGAACTAACCCACAGTACTTTACATTAATACAAATATTTTACACAAAAAAGTTACTAACAAATGTTTTTGCGTTTCCTTGGTAACCCGTACAACAGCAGGTATGTTGCTACTTGTCGGGCAAATTCCTTTGTAGACTCCTTAAAGCAGGCACAGTGAATTCATAATTTACCCTTTCCAACCTGCTTCATTTGTCATTTCCAAAATATGCCTTTGATATTCTCAGAATTTACATTGCTAACTTTGGTTTAAAGATCTTTCCTTGCCAACTAAAAATTTTAAACTTATTGGAGGCAGATGTGTTCTGTTAATTTTAGTCATTCCTTTTGTAAAGCAAATGAAGACACGAGGTTATTTATGGGAAGGAGGAGTTACTAAATGGTTGTAACTTTAACCCTCATAAGAAAATCTCAGTATGATTTGTAGTAAAGGAGCTTTGTTAGAGGATAAAGGTCTGTTCAGGTTGTGTTTCACAGGTATTCAGTTATGCTTTAATTGTTCAGGTATTATTATATACATTTTCATTTATTATCATGTAGTCTATGTGGCAGTGGAAAAAAATGTGCGGATAAATCACATTTGGGTGACAGAAGAACTCACGGATGCTCAGATAATTTGCAGAGCGCTGGAAGCAATAATGGTGAGCTGGTAAGAGAATATGGGATTTATTGAAGGAGCAGTATGGATACCATGGAAAGCAACCCAAAATATTTGATATGGTTTGCTCTCCCAGGAAGAACGAACGGGGGGAGAAGTAAATTCCACTGAAATTTGTGGTTTGGAAAAGATAAATGTGTCACCAGCTTCCAGACGCACCCCTGGGGCGGCGATTCCTGTTGCGCTCACTAGATGGATGCACATGTGAAAAGAGAGAGGTGCCATATCTTTATTCTCAGACTACATGTACTCAGCGAAACGCTCAAAAGCAAATGTACTCTTTAATGCAAATATACATAAGTATTATTACTAATATCTTCTCTGCTACTCAGATAAAGCAGACAGATTATAGCAGAAGTAACAATGTCTTTTGTGTAGATACCACTGTCTTTAGGACTGTCCATGCAAGTATTAGATGCTTTCAAACAATATGACCTAAAGTCTAAATCCATGCATACAGGAAAAACTCGCTAAGCAGAAGTGGACTTGCGTACTGTGTCATGGCACATGGACTCTGTAGACCGTCTGCGTCCCACCTACCTCCTCGACCAGGCCCAGTCACCGGGCTTGAAGCCGGCTTCAGCTCAAAATTACCAAATGAAGAAAAATACACCAAAGCTTTTAACATTCAGAAATATCACTAACGTACAATCTATGTTTGATTTTTTTGGGCAAATGTAAATACACTTTTGGCAAACTTTAAGAAAGTGATTTCACTTTCTAATTACACTAAATCTAGAAATGTGCTTGTTTACACAGCAAAACCAGTACAGCGTATTCCTAAAGTTAAATGATCCCCAGAAACTTAATTATACATAGCTAAGGCAGACACTAGAAAGCAGATAAACTAGCTGTCTGCACACAATGCGCTGGAGATGGGGGCCATGTGTTCAACATTTTCAGTTTTATCACTGTTTCAAGAAGTTCTTCTTGATATAGTTTTTCTATAAGTTACAACAAGCAGGGCTTAGACGTGTGCGTAATTCATATATATAAGGAGTAATTCTATTGCAAAAATGTAAAAGTGGAGTAGTTGTCAGGGACATTTCATTTGTCGCTATGGTGACTGCACCACATTTAGGTGTTTCTTTGCATCTAAATAAATTAGGAAACAAACTGTTTTATAATATGTAAGATCTGATATGAAATAAAAATACCAATATTAAATAGATTTTAAATAGATTATGAACCAGATTAGCTGCATTATAAAAATTAGGAGAATTACACCAAGTATAAAGGTTGCTCATGTTGGTGGTGTTGTAAGCAAAGTAACATTCAGTTTGAGGATCATTTACCTACGTACATTGACATTTCAATCTCAAATATACCAACACGTTACTAGTACGACCTGTACAACCAATAAAACTAGCTGAGAGTAGTCTAATGTGGCTTCATATTCACCAATAAATGAGTTATAAAATATAACTGGAAAACCAGTTGCCTATTGAATATGTTCATCATTTTAGATAGACATCATACATACTTTGGACAGTTTTATTTATTTTTTTTATATAGTGATTGGCACAGAGGAGCAGCAGATAAGGAACGGTGACAGAGAAAGATGAATCTTGCTGCAGTGCTGAGGACGGATGGGAGCGGTGAAAGGCGGAAGAGGGGGAGACCAAAATCATAGGAAGCAGTCATTCCAAAAGCCTTCTGCGCAAATCCAAAATGCGGGAAATAAAACATCTTTATTGTTACTATATATACTTTATCCAGAGCTCCTGTTTAAAGTACATTATGTTCATTCACCCTTATTCAGGCAAACCACTGCATTCCTATCTGTGCTCACACACACACACACACACACACTAGTCAGCGGATGTCAGCCTTGCATAATGTCATTAAAGTAGCTCTACGCCATCTCTAAACACATCATTGTTTTATTTCTGTTGGCTGAAATCACTTGTTCTGTATTATCTGACTCTTTTCCAACAGTTGGGAAGCTAAGCACTTTGTTTATACATACTATATGTTAGGAGAAAAGTTAGGCATGCCTTTAATAACTCCAAATTAATGTCTCAAAGATGGTTTGCCCTGGTTTGTGCTAATTTTTGGGGACTTTGTGGTTAGTCTGCTTTAATATTTACACACATCAGCCAACCTACTTCCCAAAGTAAATTCGAAATACCGGGTATTGCTTTTCAGAGAATTATGACGGGATTATGCCGGAGACATAGATATTTAAAAATACACCAAGCCGCTTTTGGAAGAAGAAGCAAGATTGTTCCCTGTTGCTACAATATGTCTTCAGATCTTGGAGTGATTCATGTGATAATGCCAGGTAATAATGGTGTAAATATAAAGTTTGCACATGGTGCAGGTTGGATTGTGTCCCAAATCACAGGGGGTACTGGAGCAAGTTCTCTTTTACCCTTTGCATGACCCGTTATTCCAGCCTGTCCCTGCATAACCCTGATACGGCACAAAAAAAGCATCAGTACTCGGACACCGGGGTCTGTGAAAAGGCTTGTGCAAAGTTTGAGGGCACCGAGGATGAGTGATCTGTGCTGTCCTGAGTTCTCCCAGAAATTCCCACCCCTTGGTTTGAAGATAAATGTAGAGGAACCTATTCTATTACTAAAATAAATTGTTTCTTGATTACATTTTTACTAAGATATAGTCCACAGAGATGGGCCAAACACTTTAATAGTTTGGTCTTCATCTAGGACACATGCAATTAATGGATGCAGTCACTTTCCTGCACGAAATTATTTGCAGATAAATTTGAAGCCAGGTTTCTCACATAAGACTGACCTTTTGTTTATGCTTAAAAAAGGAGCCCTATTAGGTTTATCTAAATCTTCCCATCAAACTTGTAATCTTATTAACAAAACCCCAAAACAACTACAATGTTGGTTGATTTCACACCATAAATATGTCTGCTTGTACTGCATGTGTTCTATACACTATATAAACATATGCAATGGTGCTTACAGATTATTAATACATATATTTTATGTTAAACACCTTACTCTAAGTCTTCTTACTATTGGTTCAGGAAGACTTTACAGAGTGAGGAGAAGAGAGAGAACTTTAGGACAAGACATTGATAATATATGCTAGTTATGCCACTATCTCATCTTGAAATTTTACAAGTTAAAATGAATATATCAAAAACAATAGCACTTGTCAAACACACACACAAAAACACACAAGTTATACGTAGTTTAATTATTTATGTTTATGCTTAAAGCTATAACAGATGGTTTATTGCAAATTTGTAGGGTGGGTTATAGTATTTTAGTATTAGGACACACATCACTGCGACCAGACTTTAATAAACCTTTAAAGTACATCACTTTTTCATACGAGATTTGTGACATTTTTACTTAGATTTCCATTTGGATCCACTCAGAACATTTCTATAACAGCTCCTGACATGCTTTTATTTTATTAGCCGCTAAAAAGAGGATCACTTTAACCTTGGCAATGTAAGAAGATGGATGGACTATCATATCCGCATACTGATGGTCGGGTCAAGTAGAGAGGGTTGATATATAATGCACAGAGGCCGAGGTCATAGAACGCTAATGTGACATAAAAGCCCTGCTAAACACAATGAGGGAAAATGATTAATTTACTCAGAATCCATACTTTGTCTTGGACAAACACTGAAAAAGCTAAATGTCCCAGCATGATTTTTAAGTAGTTGTGTTTTAGCCACAATTAATTACCATGTCAACTGGATGAAGCTAGGGTTAATCAAAAGGATACAGAACATCTGGTTAATTAGATGGGTTATCCACAGTCAACTAAGTGAACAGAGAACACAGTGTCATGAATGTGAATAGAATTTATTTTATAGATTATTAATTTTGTCATTGAAAGCATGCAGTAGGGTTAGAGGATGTGATGGACTCCCGTACTCAGACTGAGTAGCTCCGCCGTAGAGAGCTTCCTTGCCACTGAAAGCTCAATTGCTCAAGGGAATAACCCCTTATATTTCGCCCAAGCACTAGCCAAGACTTAGCGTAGGGTACAAACAGAACTGAGTTTATTGAAGACAGCACAGACATTTATACACAAGACATGATAGCATTAAGTGTATAATCTCATAAACCACCAGACAGCCTGGCGCCGCCATCCAGTTCTATGGCCAGCAATGCCCACCTGCAGGCCCGGACTGGGACAAAAAATAGGCCCGGGCATTTCAGACTGCGCAGCCCATTTTTATGAAAAAACATATACGTACATACATATACATAATACTTGGTCATTCAACATGGGAAGCCTGAAACCACAATTTAGTACAACTAATCCTTTAAAAAAATATTAGAGTAAATAACACAATACCTTATCTTTTCCACTAAATGATTTCAGGGCCTTGAATGTTTTGTCCCCTGAAGTCACTACAAATTCAGGAGGGCATTTTATCTCTGGATAAGTAAAAATGAAATAGTTCCCACTGTAAATTAAGGAAACAGATAAGCAAACACACACACCAGGACAGGCTTTTCCACACTGACTCCCAGACACACACACCAGGACAGGTTCTGCCACACCGACATCAAAACACACACACACACACACACACACCAGGACAGTTAAAAAAGAAGAAATGGTTCAGCACTCAACTCCCAGGAAGCTGGGAGCTAGCAGGAAAAAAGGGGCAAAACAAAAACAGAAAGCATAACAAAAATAGCAACGTTTGGCCGAAACATTGCTTTTTTGTTTTGCTTTCTTTGAATAAAGTAACCTAAGGATTGGAAGCTGATTGGAGTGCTGGGGTTCTTTTCTGTGTTCAAACACACCAGGACAGGCTCTGCCACACCAACACCCAAACACACGCCCCAGGACAGGCTCTGCCACACTGACACCCGAACACACACACACTAGGACAGACTCTGCCACACTGACACCCAGACACACACATCAGGACATGCTCTGCCACACTGACACCCAGACACACACACCAGGACAGGCTGTGGACAGGCACACCGACACCCAAACACACCAGGACAGGCTCTGTCACACCGACACCCAAACACACACACCAGGGCAGGCTCTGTCACACCAACACCCATACACACACACCAGGACAGGCTCTGCTACACTGACACCCACACACACCAGGACAGGCTCTGCCACACCGACACCCAAACACACACACAACAGGACAGGCTCTGCCACACTGACACCCAATCACAAACACCTGGACAGGCTTTGCCACACTGACACCCGCATCCGGAGGGTTTCCACGGACGGTTTCACTCAGCCTGCCTGTGGCATCTTTGTCCCCAAAACAGCTTGCCTGTGGCAACTTTGCCACCAAAACAGCCTGCCTGTTGCATCTTTGCCCCCCTCTTACACATCCATGCTATCACACACACACATATTCATTCACTCTTTCACAAATATTTATTCACTAATTCACAGATAATCATTCACTCATTCAGATATTAATTCATACATTGATACTCATTAATTCCCTCATTCAGATACTCATTAATTCCCTCATTCAGATACTCATTTACATATACTCATTCACAAACATTAATTCACTCACTCCTTCACATATACTCATTAATTCATTATTTCATTCAATCTCACATACTCCATACAGCCTCCCTCACCCCTTACCTGAACTAATGATGTACGCGCCGCTCGCAGACTTCTGCAGATCTGCACAGGGGAAGCAGACGCGCAGCAGGGTCATGTGACGTACGTCACATGGTTCCGTTGGATTCCTGCATCCCCCTGGCGGTAGAAGAGATGCTGCTAACGCGCGTCTGCCAGGTAAGTAGCAGGCCCGCTGCTAGAGTTGCGGGCCCGGTCGCAGTTGCTGCCGGCTTAAGGGGCAGGTGCAGGGAGTCACTATTTCTGGGTGATCTCGAGGGAGCAGCGTCAATCCCAGGGTACCAAGGATGTTATGGTCCAAAAAGCGCCATGATTCAACATCGTGACCCTTAGTGGCAGTGTCGGAAACATCCCCGGGAATAGTCCGCACGGTACCCGGGCCAGAGTTCCACAGCCGTGTCTGGGTAACCCCGGTCCTAGAGATTGGTAATAAAACCAGGGTTCCCAAAGAAGCTTCTCCTCCGTAACCACCACAGAGTGTTCCCCACCACATGCTTAATGTACCCTCAAAAGAGCAACGTGGTGGGGAAAAGGGTGTCCGTAGCGATGCAGTTTCAATTGTTGGCGGGCATCACCGCGGTTCCTAATACACTTCCTGTATTAATTACTTAGATATCGCAGCTGTACCATCTAGTATTATTTTCTACAACGATTATATATGGAGAGACATTTATCAAAATCCCCTTTGTATGTCAGATAAGTTAGATAACGTATCTTGCTATTTATTTTTTACAGTTTTACATCATACAAATTTAATTACTATTAATTATGAGTCCACTTTACATAATACCAATAATTTTTATTCCGAAAAATGAATTACACAAAATTGGAAACCCCAGATACCAAAACGGTTTGATAAGAAACCTAAAACTTGACCCGCATGTGTTTTAAATTATCCCAATTATGCTGACACATACTATGCTGCAATCTTGTTCTTGATACACCGGTTGCTGACCCCAAAGATTTCTTGGGTCACTATGTACTTGCAGGGGAAGTTCCAGCGAGTGGAATTTACTGAATTAACAACTCAGTTGCCTTGAGAATGTCCTGAGTCTAAACAGTGCCAAGAAAACGTTTTTTTTCCTGTAAACAGTTTCCTATGTACGCTTTCTTTGATTGTAAACAGTGCTTCATCTACCAAGCTTGCTTCAACAAACTATATCATTTGAAGCATATATTCAGTTTCAATATTTCATAAAGGCCGGGCGTCGTTACATTTCACTAACATGACCAATCGACCAATGTCAGCTTACACTTGGCTCAACGACTCGCCTCAAGGAAAACTAAGCGGCCAATGTGCTGTTGAACTTTCCTGTATGAAGCAACCTTCCCACACAGCTGACTTTGGACTCTCCTAGATCTAAGACAGTATGTAAGCAGACTAGTTACATGAACCCTTCAGGGTATGCCACATTCTACTCCAACTATATGCTTAATCATAATATTAATAATAATATAAAAAAAAAATAGAATTTGACAGCAGATAAAAACTGTTTGGCCCATTTGGTCTGCCCATTTTTTCCTTGGGTATCCCAGAGGCTCTACTAATGGTTATATAGATATTTATTATAAAGATAGATCTCAAGTGTCTCCAAAGTTTTTGTTAAGTTCATTTATGTGACTTGTTGATACTTGTTTATATACTTTTACAAAAAGAACAACAACCAGAGAGAGTGACCAATAATATTTTCATTCAACGGGAAAACTTCTACAAAACAGATTAACTGGCAGTGCCATTTAAAGTAATAAACACTACTAAGTAATGATGTGATACAGACTGCCTATTTTGGTTATTTTTTCTGGTATGGCTTTTTTTTTTTAGTTGAAAAAAGACCAAAGTCCATCAAGTTCAACCTATATACATATTGTGTCCCTACTGTGTTGATCCAGAGGAAGGCAAAAAAACCCTTATGAAGCAGATGCCAATTGCCCCATACCAGGGGGAAAATTCCTTCCCGACTCCAAATATGGCAATCAGAATAAATCCCTGGATCAACGTTCTGTCCCTATTAATCTAATATCCATAACTTGTAATATTATTGCTTTCAAGAAACACGTCCAGGCTCCTTTTGAACTCTTTTATTGAGTTTGCCATAACCACTTCCTCTGGCAGAGAGTTCCATAATCTCACCGCTCTTACTGTAAAGAACCCCCGTCTGTGCTGGTGTAGAAACCTTCTTTCCTCCAACCGTAGAGGATGTCCCCTTGTTATAGATACAGTCCTGGGTATAAATAGGTCCTGGGAGTGATCTCTGTACTGTCCCCTTATATATTTATACATAGTTATTAAGTCCCCCCCTAAGCCGTCTTTTTTCCAAACTA
This sequence comes from Sceloporus occidentalis, assembly GCA_023333645.1. NCBI lineage: Eukaryota > Metazoa > Chordata > Lepidosauria > Squamata > Phrynosomatidae > Sceloporus > Sceloporus occidentalis. The sequence goes on along the minus strand of JALMGF010000107.1, from coordinate 1,082,563 downwards.
AATAACCCCAATTCTGATAATCTTTCTGGGTACTGTAGTCCTCCCATTCCCCTTATTACTCTGGTTGCCCGTCTTTGAACCCTCTCCAGCTCCACTATATCTTTAAAAGCTATAATTGTAAAGAAAGACACTACTTTTAGAGGGACTTTTATTTACACCAAAGCTATCATTTTGTATTAACATATTAATGATGCCCACGGGGGGCCAGCATGGGCTACAGTGGGCCCTAAGTGTTGTGCGGAGGAGGGGTAGGCTTTTTTGGCGGGAATCTCGGGGGTGGAGTTGGGGGAAGATTATATAAGTGGCTGCTTTCCCGGGCTTAGGAACCATTTTTGTGGTTAGCTTACCTGGTTGCGTGTCCCACCCTCCCTCCCTTTTTTCTTTTGTTCGTTGGTTTGTGTCGTTTTGTCACAGTCTGTGGGGCGGCAGCTTGCCAGGTATCCAGGGGGTTAATGTGGTGGTAAGTGAATGGTTGGTAACATCTGGTGGGAGGATCTTGGCTGTCAGTGCTGGGAACCTCAGGTCAGGGTGGGGGCATCTCGGTATGTCCCTTCCTTAAGTGGTGTTTGGTTATGGTACCTGGATTACTTGGCAAGCTTGGTGTGTTTATTGTATATATTTACATGTTGGTGTTTTGAGTCATTGTCCTTGTTAACGCACCTATGTTTATTGTTTCAGGTTTTGGCGTGACAATGACTCTAATAAATAAAATTGGCTGTGGCCTTTTCTTATCCATATTCTATGGTGTGGTGTGGTGTCATTATTGGGGTTTTAATGGGGAGTTAAGCCTAGCCCGGAAAATCGAAGCTACAACAGTCATACATTTACAAGAAAAAGATCACCGGGACTGTTAAAAATTGAAAGGATCCGACTTTGTCAAATATTCTTGAACCTGAAAGAAAAACAAATACAATTAATTTGTCCATAAAGCTTCAGCATAAAGAGTAATGATAATGATAGGAATGTCAAGGTGTGCAAGCAACTAAAGAAAAGAAAACGAAAACTATACAGGTCATTTTACAGTGCTGTGAAATGTTATGGCACAATATAAATCCATACATTATAATAATTAAACAATATAAAAAGCTTCCAGCAAGAAAAAAATATATACAAAGGAGTGTGACAATAACTCAGTCACAAACATACAATACTTGTCTTACAGAATAGAAATCCTTGTATAGATTCCCATATTTACTATTCGCGTGAGCCCCTAGTATTTTCCGATAGAAGGTATTTAGAAAATGGTGTGAGAATGGGCAATGGTTTAATAACTTGCCCTATGTCTCTACTCGGAAGGGTCTCTAATTTTGGCTTAATTGCACCAAGTTAAAACCCCCTTCCCCTGGCATGTACAGCGGTAGCTGATGTCTTATCTAAACAGTTCTGATCTGGAGGGCAATAAAATACAAAGTATAGCATTTCAGACTATAATATGCTTTTATATATACACTATATTATTAAAGATTCTAGATTGTCCACTTGTCATCAATTCCAATTCTTATAACCATTTACAACTATGTCCAACATATTGATGTTTTTTCATTTCAATTAAGCATGAATAAAACATTTTTCAATTTCTTTTTGTTGCGATATTGCCTAGCATTAGAAACATGTTCTTGGCCAGCTAAAAGAGTTCACATGGAGAACATCAAGCATGCTACAACCTCCTACATGCGCTGAATGTAGGCAAGATCACTGGAGGATTATGGGAAAGGAAAACACATGATATGCACTGGCTATACCTTGATGGAGGCAGAAGGTGATATCGGAGGCTAACGTCAAATACCAACGGAACAAGTAATTTTACTATATATATATATATTTTTTTTTATATTATTTTTGAGCCAACAATTTACTCAGCGCTTACATTTGGCTAGTACTAGTATATTCTCTCTGTCAACTCCTAGGTTAATATTCTATATGGATATTATTATAATTTTCAGCTGTAGCAACCCCAGTGAGCTTCTGCTGTAGGAAGCGTTTGGCTGGCCCTGCATAATGTATGGTTAAATCAGTGCCGTTTCCTTCTCATTTATTGAATTATGCATCATGCTGGGCCAGCTCAGGCCTTCTTGTTGGAGATTTGCCAGAATTGTCCCCATCTTAATAGTGAAAAGAAGGATTTGAAACCACATCTGTCCTTTTAATGAATAATCTTCTTTATGTATGTGGCTGTTTCCTAAAACATCAGGTACACATCTTACCTCTGCACAATCATACTGCGACTCAAACTTCGAGACTAGGGTCAGTCTCCTTATTACATCAGTTGTGTTTTGTTTAGTCATTTCCATTGTCGTCTGAAAAACACACATACAGAAATGAACCTAATTAGGTTGTTAAAAAGACTTTCACTTGGTAAATTTTGCACAATGACAATCTATAGCCTACATTTTAAAATTACCCTGCTAATTCTCATCTGTATAAATCCAATAGCCAAAGTGCTTATTGTCTAGGATTTAATGCTGCTATAATACGATGAATATACTTTCCTCCGCTTTATTGTTAATAAAAACTAACTTAATTCCATCCATTTTAGTTTTAAATCGACAAATTCTGTTACACATCATCATATTTTGATCCTAAGCAATATTAAGATGTGTACTTTCCTACTGAATATTATTAATATTGGAATACAAATAAGCAACACTGGATCTATGAATCTGTTTTTAAGAGAAAGGATTATGACATCATTTAAATTCTAATGTTAATTTTATAAAAGTTCATTTATGTGTGAATTCATGAACCAAATTTGCTTTTATTATTTTGTTTCTATCTGTAGAAATGTTTTGGAAAAGCGAATGCCCAAATTCCAAGAATGTTATTCCAAAACGCAGCATAATTATTTTTTTTCTAAGAAAAGCAACCCTTCTGTTGGCTTCCACTGGCTTTCAGAATAAACGCTTTCTCAGAGCTCAATCATCATATAAAACGTATGAATTTTACTAATCAAAACATAATCTGTTTCCTAGAGACTTGAAATTATCTGTTGGAAAGTCAATTAGAATTTTCTAAAAGGACAAAATGTACTTTTTATACAGAAGTTTCAGTTCTGAATTGTGAATAAACTGCAAGTGGCTGAATTTTAAAAATACTTCAGCATGAAAGTCATTTATAGACCATGCATGGGCTATGATAACGCAAAAGGCTGATTGTAGTAATGTATACACAACACACTTCCTACAATTACCAAGCAAAGCTGCCAGATTAATGTCCATCACCGATAAGCACTACTAAAGGTGTACTATGGGTTTATTGGTAATATTAGCTGGCCTTTAACTTCATTAAAAGAGTCAACCTTAAAATCATTTTCATAAATATAGCTAAAACTTATGTTTTTTGTTGAAGGAATTACATTGCAATTAGTGTTAATGAGTATGTTAGCTCTCACGTGGATGCACTGAGCAGGCTAGATACTGAGCCATGTTGAGCAGAAAAGAACTGTCAAAAGAACCGCGTGAGAAGGTAATGGAACTTTATAAAGATGGAAAATGACAGTCAGTACTGTTCAATCACTTATTATTATTATTGATTGTTTTATATAGAGCCATCAAATTCCTTGGCCTGATACCAAGCCAAGGTCAGGTAGACCAAGAAAGATTTCAGACACAATGGCCAGAATACGGTGGGGTTGTTTCAAGGGCACAATATGACGATACTTGAACAAAAATGAGCTGCATGGTTGAGTTGCCAGAAAGAAGCCTTTACTGCGCCAACACCACAAAAAAGCCTGGTTACAATATGCCCGACAACACCTTAACTATAAGAGATATCACAGGCGAGCAACAGTTCAGCTTGACTATTGTATAGTACAACAGTACAAAAACTTGGATTTAAATCCCAATCCTGCCCCCAGCCATGCCTTCCTCCTGGGGTCAGCCTCGCCCCTCTCTGTCTTTAGCCGCAACACAGGTGTGCCCACTATGGACACCTGAAATGTGTGTGTGTGTGGGGGGGGAGGCAATATATTGTGTTTTTGCCCAGTGTTGAAAGCACCGTTAAAAGCTGGAGTCTACAAAATACCACATGCATTATTTTAATAATATTAATTACACTTTCTCCAAGGGCTCTATTTCAAGATTACGTAACTATTTTCGGCCTTTTTTAAAACATCTAAAAAGGAACGCACGTTTGTGATTACATATTAATGTTTAAAAAAATACACTGAACGCTGGATAGAGAAAAAGTATTAAATATTTGGAAGTTTTATATAAAAAGTATTGTGCACGTGTACATTTTCGTAAAAAAAAAAAAGTTCTGCATGTGTTTTTAACACTGTTTAGCAATGACAAAAAGAAGTAACTAACTGAAGATGAAGAAGAAAATGGTCTAGAAAATCTACATATAAAAACACTTTTGCCCCATACGAAAAAAAGGTCTTTTGAATTATAATAAAGGTAATATGATTGACATCACTGATTAAAGGGAATGAAAAGATGGTACAGATGGAACAGGTTCTGTTAAAACTGTCAACAAAATTCAAGCTGTAAAAAGCAAAATTAGGAAAACTTAAGAAGGAAAAGAAATGTTTTAACCAGGTCTCAATCATGGCAGATGGACTTAAATGTAGGTCAGTAATCACAAATATTTTACTTAAATTATCTAAGACAAATTCTTAGACTTATCAAAAGGTGAGGTTGTTATTAAACGGTAGAAAATCTTTTATCCATACTTAGTACTTGTTTGTTAGCCTAACTGATCATTGATACATAAAGAAAATCACAATGTGAGGTTCACACCACTAAATTTTATTGAAAAGTCCAAACATGAGCTGATTTTATAATTAATTATATATACATACATACATATATATATACACACACACACACACACATATACATATACACACACACACACATACATATACACACACATACATATACAAATAAATATAGCCAGTGATGTATTTATCTTTGGCGCTACCCTCAGCCTTACCCAGGGCACAACCGGCGGCTTCCCCCCCCGTTCCGCTCTTACTTCTGGGCATTGTGATATGAAGTCATATCCTGATTATTAGGGGTTTTTTTGCTAGATTATATAAAAATCAATACATTTCTTCAGCATATTTTGACGATTATTGAAGAATTTATTATCTATGATAACTGGCAGTAGACCGTCTCTTCATCTGGAAAGAGAGAGAATTTCATACTAAGCCAGTGACGATCTGTTGCTTCCAAGAAACCAGAAAACATTTGGCTAATTACAACTTCATCATGAATGCTGGGAAAATACATAGAAAACAGTCAAACAAAAATAGATATATTTAATATTTAATGAGGTAAGCATTATTATTCAAAAGCTACGATCTAGCTCATGTTCAAGTAGGGATAAACGAACAATCATTTGTGTGCCTCTCAAAGGGGAAACTGCTGCCTTTACACCCTATGGTTAGCAGTGCCTTGGTGTAGTATTTCATTGGTGCCCTTCGATAATTAAAACGCATTCGCGTACCAACATGCAAACTTGCCCTTACACCATAGACAAGCTATCTCATTTCTCGCACCACTAACCCTAGGCTTACTCCTGACACTCTAACAACATGCGCTGAAACAAAAAAAAAAAAAAAGTACTTACCTGACAAAGTAATTGCTGTCCTACTGCAAAAGCTGCACTCTACCTCCATGAGCTGAAATTTCTAACACTGATTGGCTGCTCAAGGCTGTCAATCAGTGGCAGGAAAGTGTCCTTATTGAAATCACTTTGCACACATTTGCACTGGGCCTGAACAGACACCTGAGCCGGGGCTGGATCTGACTGGAGGCAGGTACATCATGTGCAGGGAGATGTGTTTGCCCAAATACATGTTCTGCAGGGCATTTAGCTGGGGGGTGTTGAAAGGGGTAAATGGATTGGGGGGGGTGTAGAATCCCACCATGCATTTGTAAAACAGGCCACAAGGAAATATTTAGGGCCCATACTGCTATAATATACAATAAAGTGAACCTATTGGCTGCATTGCCCCTTTAAATGTTCTCTAGATAAGTAGACCTTACATGCACTGCATTCACTGACTACTATTTAGGTGATAGTTCCTCTACAGTCCCGATCACTAGGCAAAGTTGGCTAAGGTGATTTCATACTTTTAAGCAGCAAGAACTTTCACACATATTTTCCACCAAATGCCATTTTTAGATTGTCAGGCATTATTCTTTAGAATCATAAAAGAATAATTTATGGCATAAACTAAGTACCATATTAAAAATAGCTCTGCTGCATTATTTCTTGCATCATCAACAAAGAGTACTAAGTAATTTGTGATGGCCTAGCAACCCTAGTGTTGCCGGTATCTGTTTTAACAACTGAAACTGTCTCTTAAATACTGTGCTGTATACAACAAACGTGTGGCTGATTTCACAAGACTTAATGTCCTATTCTTAGGCAGATGCAAGTGCAGTTTAAACTTTGAGGATGTGACAAATGTTCTTTTCTTTTCATCTGCATGCACTGAAATCCTTTAAACTGAACTCTAATTTCAGTTTTTAAAGTATTTTGGTATATATGTTGGTGCTGCCAAGAAATGATTTCAATTTAAAAGCAATCTGCTGTACTGATCATTCTTTATATGTAAGTAATGCTAGGGTTTACACAATAAATAGCATATTTTTTATTAAGAGACTATTAAATTGACAATTGTATGTCCTATCACAGACCCATTAAATGAAGAACGCATATTAAAGTACTTTGAAACTACTATACTATGCATTCTTTTAGAAAAAAAGCTCATGTTTAATGTTAACAATCTACAGTTCCATGGCTGCAGCACATCGCCAGTTTTGTGCCAGTCGTGACTTTTTGAAGCAGCGAGCAGCTGAGTGTTCTTATGGCGGCCCTTTCCGCACATGTGCACTGGGGTCTGAACAGATGTAGGATTCACTCAAGCCAGCACTGGATCTGACTGGTGGTGAGTACACCTGAGCTCCCCCTGGAAATCTTCACTTAGCCCAGTATGGTTGGCGGTTGGAAAGAAGAGCTCTGTGGGTTACTTCTGACCAATACTTGCAACATAATTAAAGCCATTACATTGTTTGCAGAATTTAAAAAAGAAAAACAAGAGTAGAGAGATCTTGGAAGGCAACGACAGTCTGCATAAACCAATAAATTGCTTGGACCAGTGTTTAATTTAAGATAATGCAACATTTTGGCGAAGTAGGTCTGAGATTATCTGGATTAATTTTCTGGATGGGCACAGTTCGGCTCAGGTTATAAAACATATCGATTGATAGTTGGAAGACTCTATTTGAGATGCAGAAGGCATTAGCTGTAGTAAGGAACATGTATTAAAAAGTTAAATGTATACTTTTTTTAGTACAACTTCTCCCATTGCATGTTATTTCCTTTGGGTGATTTTCTTCGCTTAGCTATCACAGTAATGTAAACTGGAATGTATTCTTGGATTTATTGTGATGGGTAAAATATGCTTGTCAAGGGTACTTTTAAAGTTTATTTACAATAACTGGGTTTTCTCATTGTCACGGAGCTGGCTAGTCCGACCGACTACCTCCGCTGTCTTGTGCTCCCTTAGCCTGGGACAACACACTTTCCCCGGTTCTCAGTGTAGGGTAAAACCAAACGAAGACCGATTTATTTCTCACACACAGGACTGGATATATCCAGCAAAACACACATTAACATAAAACAAGATATTGGGACACAAACCGCTCCCTTAATCTGCCTCCCAGAGACAACAGGGGCAGTAACGGGATTAACAATACAATAGGGGGGGGGAGACTGATTTATATAACATTAGACTGAAACAATGGTGGTCACTCCCTGGTGGCAGATCCTGGCTGTCTGCTGGAGATAATCCCCTCAGCCAGTGATGAGATGATACTGCTGGGGGTAGCCACAGAAGTCTCTACAAACCCAGGGCCCATAGTCAATAGGGAGGAGGCTGGCAGTCAGGCTTCTCCAGTGGCCCCAGTGATGGAGGCTTCCGTCACACTCATCCTCTGAAATGTATGGACTCGCTTTCCAGTTAATTGAATTTTTTGCAGGACTGCTGTGTCCCCTTTGACCATAGGAAATATTTATTCATATTAGACGGATTAGCCAATGGCCTGGATAAGCACAGCCAATGGTCTATGTAAGCAAAGAATGGCATGTACTAAAATATTGAGATGGACTCTTTTCTAATCTCACATAGTTTAACCTAAACAAACACAGTCCAGACCAAGACTAATAGTTCAAAGGCTGAAATATCAATTCCACACATAAAGAAAGCCTTCTGGACAGAGTCGGACAAATGGACAGAGGGGTAGGCAGAATAATCTTGTCAAAAGAAAATAAAATTGAGAAAATGGGAGAAGCACCATGTGTTAGATATATTAAAGAAAGAATAGAAGGTAATTTATGTTTTGAAGGGCAGTAAACGTGGCCTTGGGGATTAGACAAATTATTCACTGTGTTATGAGGTAGTAAACAGTGATGTATCCTGGCCTAGGTTCGGCTAGTCCCAAGCCTAGGGTGGTAGGACCAGGGGGAGGCAGAGCACCCTCTTTTTCAGTGGATCTGTCTCCGTTATTCTGGCTTGGTGTAGTAGTTCTGCAACACGACTGAGCCTTGGCACACATGCTAGTGTGTATGTTACCGGGGGGCTGAAAGGTGCCAGAGGCCCACACTCAGCTGTACCTGCTCTCTGGCTGGAAGGTCCACACTTAATGCTCCTCTATAACATGGAAAGAGAAGTAATTTAAGTCCATGGAAGAACCTAAGGTTGAACCACTGGAGAACTGCTGCATTGTCTGCACTAAACCCTTCCCACACAATAAATAAATGTTCCATCTAAAGTACAATGAAACCAAACGCAGAATACAGAGTAATTGATCGCTACATTTATTGTTTAGTTAAGTTGACCCATGTGTTGAACTTTTGCCTTTAGCCATGAAATTTGAAGCTACACTTTTGGAAGTATGGTAACCTTGGTTCTTTTTAATAGAGACTTCTAAACATTTTATAAGTACATAAAGTGAGACTTGAAGTCTATACCTTACATATCTTAACAATTAATTGCACTTATCTGACTTACAGAAAATACAATGCGATGTAGATTTCAAATGAGGAATAATAAAATGCTAGTGTGCATTTCCTGTCTAAACAAGGGTATTACTGGACTAAGAAGTTTGGAGAATGGCTTAAGTAATAAAAAATTTAAATGTATTTAGCTTAAGGCTGTATATTTATGAGGTCTTTTCTGAACCATTCTGAAATATCTCATTAAGTGAAGACAGAAGAGAGAAAACTTAACATGGCCAATGCTTTATTTTCAGGCCCTGTAGATATATTGTAATGTCTTAAAAGACAATGAATTCAAATCAAATTCTCAATTTTTAAAAAGAAAAGCTGGTCTTAACACAGTATACTAAAAATGTGCTGCATAGTAGTCATTGTGTCACAAACCCAAATCAATTTGGCAGATTGGGGTTTATTCACTAAAGGGAGAGCTGACAGGAGAGTTGTGTTTCAGCTCCTTATCTTCAGTATACATTTTGAAGGCCCAACCTCAGTGAGCTTCTGGAGCAGGGAGAGCTTGGCTGGTCCTGAGTAATGTTTAGTTAAATCTGTAAAATGGTATGACATCACTAGAAGTACATAATCTCAGTGACTAGCAATGTCACCAAAAAGAAGGAGCACCAACATAAACCAAATAGAAAAAAAATGATTTTGCCTATTGATGGTTCTTAAGACATAATGGAAGAAAGCTACAAATTGTTATTTTGTGAAAGAGATAACCATGAAAACGTATGCAATGAAACATGTATGCAATAAAATGATTTGTATCGGTTACAACATAATTTAATCTAAATCACTGAATAGAAAAAACAGCAAGAACAAACATGCTATAAATCACACTGTAAGGTACGGCATGCGCACCAGCATATACACTGCAACAGTCAAATCCATCACATGTACCATAACTATTAAGAAACATATGCTGCTTCCTGTCCAGCTTAATTATTCCACATTTTAAATTTTATTGTGGGACAATTAATAATTTGCTAAATATCTAACAAGCAGCCATCCCTTATATCTGGGCTTGGCAAACTTGCACTTAGATGGAAAGCTGCCTGTGTCTCCAAATCGACAATAATAAGTTTACCAAGGGAGTTCACCAAGGAGGGCAACAAGGGACGACAAAGAGGAACTTATTGTAATTGTATTGTGTTTTTTTCACTACCATTTCACTCCCATTACCATCATTCTCCAAGTACCATAACCACACTCCTATTGCTGCTATTCTCCCTTGCATCTATTGTCAATGGAACTTTAATCTCTTTCCAGCCACCAGCACCACAACACTATATCTGTATTGCTCCCTCATTTTTTTCTCCCCTTCTCTAATCCCAGGCACTTTTCAACTTCACCACCCTTATCTCCCTCTCCTCTTTGCTCCCTATTCCCACCGTCTCACTCTTCTACTTTTAGTAACTGGGAATATCTCCCCAAATACTGGGCCTCTTCCCTTTCCCTGCCACTCATCCTACCCTAATTTTACCTTTTGCGCTCTGGAATTCACATTGTGTGTGTATCAAACTAACAGCTACACTCAACCACTTAGCCTCTGGCTAACCTCTTGTACAGCTCTGTGGAATATGGTGGTGCTATAATTTTTGTTTTATGTAACGCCATCATAATCTGTGGTGCTGTACAATGGGTAGACCAGACATAACAAGTCGTTTACTGTATATCGTATTACAATTTGACTTACAGAAACAACTGGCGAGCTTACAATCTACAGGGAGTTAGGGTGTATTACACAAGAGGTATGTAAAACGATAAATAGTAATATGCAATAAAATAAAGGTCTATAGCCTCCTATATATTGTATAGTTAATTTCTTACGTAATAAGGCTGTTTAAATAAATTATAGTATTTGAACTCTTTAACACATTAATTAAATGCATGACACTTTTACAATGCAAAACGCCTTCCAGGAAACATTCCAAATATCTGACAATGATTTATTATTTTTTTATTTGGTCCCTAATTCTGAGAGCTTGTTATGTTTAGAACTACAGGCTAATGGCCAAAATATTTCTGTTTGTCGGTTTCTGTTAAAGTTGCCCAGAGTGAACAGGATGCTCTTAGCTTCTCAAGTTCATCAGTCCAACTGTATGCAGCTCACATGCTTTCTGCAAACATTGGGGTCTTTTCACAATCGTGATCAACAGAATGGTTGATTTTGCACGCAACTTCCATTAAATATCTACTAAAAAAGCCATCCCAAAGTTTTTAGCAGGATAAACCTTACATGGACCAAAGTCTATCTGCTCAGGACTCCTGGGATCTCTCGCCGTGGGACTTGACGTCATCAGCCGGCGCAAGGAGAAGGAAAGCCCAAATCTTGCGAGATCTCGGACGTCGCGAGATTTGGGCTTTCCTTCTCCTTGCGCCTCCACACACAGCCACAAGGGTGACCATTAAGGGCTACTGAAGAAGAAAAAAAACTTCTGCCTACCAAACACCTTGACAGGTAGCAGTAACTGCACAGACAACACACTGACAGGCAGACAGGGCTGTGCACTCAGGATACATTTATAAAGCAGGCAAGGGAGCATATAGGAATCTGTGGTAGCAAGCTGTCATACCCTTCATTAACCCGACTGTCCGTGCTATAATTCCATTTTCTGATGTGTTACTATTGCACAGCTTGCTATTGTCTGCCTGTGTTATGGTATATAGCAGTATCCCATCTTTGCTGTTCCACCCTCTGCTCCTTGTACTCTCTACATAACTTCTCCCCTTCTGGCCAATTTTTATAATGGCAACTACAAATTACCGAAAAGTTGACAGTGAGGGACGCCGCTTACAGGACAGGTGGAAAGTGGAATATTTTTTCACTGAAATACGGAATCACTGTGTTTGTCTGATATGCCAAGAGACTGTGGCTGTTTATACGGAATTTAATGTCAAGAGACACTACCAGTCGAGACATAGCACATACGACTAGCTAACAGGGCGCGACCGCAGTGAAAAGTTGAAGCAACTTGAAGCTCTTTTAATGTCACAACAGCGATATTTTACAAGAGCCCGTGAGTCAAATGAAAATGCCACAAGGGCTAGCTATGAGGTGGCAACGTTAATTGCTAAAAATTGCAAATCTTTTGCTGAGGGTGACTTTATCAAAGAATGCGTTATGAAAATGATGCAGAATATCTGTCCCGAGAAGAAGCACAAGTTTTCCAACATTTGCCTGGCTCGTAACACTGTAGCACGGAGAATCGAAGAAATTTCTTCAGATATTAAGAGACAGTTAACGTCAAAAGCAGTTGATTTTGACTTCTTTTCAATAGCCTGTGAAGAAAGCACGGACCTCTCTGACACAGCTCAGTTGCTGATTTTTCTGAGAGGGGTGGACGATGAAATGAATGTGACTGAAGAGCTACGTGACCTCCAGAGCCTTAAGGACCAAACAAGAGGAAAAGATTTACTTGTTTGTTCTGCCATAGATGACATGAAACTGCCTTGGAACAAAATTACTGGGATTATTACTGATGCCATGGCTGGTGAACCTAGTGGATTATATAGATGTGCCCCCCCCGATTTACCAAAGCAGACCCCCGGGTGTCTTGCGGGGCCAGCAGGGGACATCTACACAATACGCATAGACGTTCACCGGCTGCGGCGATGCGAGCGTAAACGACCTCCGCTGCTGGCGCGGCTGCTCGATGTACTTTAACAATATCCCTTGCCGGGAATTCCCACAGCGGAATACCGGCAAGGGAGATTGTTAAAGAACTTCGTGCAGCCGTGCCGGCATCGTGCAGACGGTGCTTTAACAATCTCATTTGCACCGGAAGTTGTCTATGCGTATTGCGTAGATGTCCCCTGCTGGCCCCGCAAGACACCCGGGATTCTGCTTTGGTAAGTCGGGGGGGGCACATCTTGGGGGCAGAGTGGCAGCATATCTCGGGGGGGGGGGAACAGAGTGGCAGCATATATCGAGGGAGGGCAGAGTGGCAGTATATCTATTCTATGGGTTTTTTTTACTAAGAAAAAAATTTCTTTAGAAAAGCACCTAACTTTTAGGGTCCGGCCTATAATCGAGCCGATACGGTATTTGTTGCTGCTTTGTGTGAGCCAAACACTGTGGTCACTACCCTTTTTATACTAAAAAAACAGATTGAAACTAAGTATCGTCAGTTTAGGTGTGATTGCTAATGTTTGCTGTCCTATTATAATAGCGCTATGGAATCTGCTGGCATTCTACAAATAAATGTATTGATCACAAGCTTAATAGAGAAATACCAAGGTAAGGTTCGCCTGATCTGGCGCATGAGCCTTCATAATACATCCCCTGCTGCTGGACTTAATGACTGGATTAAAGAGTATGACATGGTACATTGCAAGGGACTAAAACAAATCCTGAACCCCCAGCTTGGAACGGTTAACTGGGAGTGTGGCTGAATGACATAACTGTGGAAAGAAAGGCGAAAACAACGAGAGGAACATCTAAAATTAACACATAGAAACTACATTTTCATGCTGCTAAAATATAATTAGGAGACATTTTCAGATGAAACAGCTGGCATGCACCCATCCTTTTGAATTATTTCATGGATATATTAGCTACTACAATCACTAGATCCATGTTACAAGACTTAACAGTGTAGTTCAGGCCCTCAATGGCCATCTGGCAAACCGGAAAATGGCCTTTGGGTTGCTGGCCAACAGAGTAAGATCGTGTGCTGCAGCAATGGTCAGTGGTGGGAAATGCTTGGCCTTACGTACACAAGTATAAAGATGTCGGCCGCACATACGGCATCATCATTGCCAGGCCAGTCCTGGTGCAGAGCCGGCCTTAGGCGTTGTGGCGCCCCCCTTCAAACTACACCCCCCCCTCTGCCCCTTCAAACTACACCCCCCCCCTGCCCCTTCAAACTATACCCCCCCCTCTGCCCCTTCAAACTACCCCCCCCCCCCCTCACCTTGTTGCCAGAGTCCTGCGGTGAGAGCGGGAGGCATCCGTCTTCTCGCTCTGCCGGCATTTCATGTTGAGCGCCGGAATAGAGATGCTGGCACCACGACGGAGAGTGAGGGGCGTCGAGCGGTTGCTGAGAACTTCACGAGCAACCGCTCGGCGCCCCTGCCCGGGACTTAGATTAAAGCATCGTTTTTTGTTTTTTTTTTTACTTTATTTAACATGAATATTGTTAAATAAAGTAAAAAAAAAAAAAGATGTTTTAATTTAAGTCCCGGGCAGGCGCCCCTGCTACCATGGCGCCCTGTGCGGTCGCACAGGTCGCACACCCCTAAGGCCGGCCCTGTCCTGGTGTAATCACCAGTCTCATAGGAGTAAATGATATGTGATCACGAAGAGCCCAGCGTTGGTTCAGCGCTTCACGTCTGACAAAAAGATACTCAGTGTTCTTAACAGTGTTAGCAGTCAAAGGAAGACAATTCACCACTCACCTCCAGGATAATTTCTTCAGCAATAAGAAGGGCAGCACGATCGATATAATTTTCTAACGTTACTTTTGCATATAGCTCTCTTAAAGCATTTTAGTTAAGAAAAATACTGTTTAATACATGCATACGAATCTTGAAACAATAATAAACATTTGATATGGACTGCTTTTAAAGGGAGCTTAGAAAAATGGTTTGGAGATGGCAAGGCAGCGATAGGGGAGTGGGGATAGGAAAACAACCGGTGCCGGTAAAATTGGGTTCCTTCTCTGTGACGTTGCTTAATAAGTAAACAATCACACCGCTTCACGTAGTACATTAGGACATCGATGTCTACCTCTGAAATATGTATGCAGTGACAGCCATGCAGCTGTCTATAGGACACCTATAGATTGAGGTCCCTCGTTCAATGTTCTAACAGATTGGTTACAAATCTACACATACATAGTACATAATCAGTGTTAAGTGTATTGTAGGTCATTGATTGGAAAGGATACTTTGCAATGCCAGATGTCATTTTGTCGGGTATGTGGTTTAAGTGACCAGTCATTATCTCCTCTACTACATCATCCATTAGCTGTCCATCCTGAAACAGTCACAAAACAGGAATGACTATGACTTAATGATTTTTAAAATAAGTAAAATGGTCTAGGAAATGCTTCGCTCTGTTTTGTGGGAGAAGTCAACTTACAGTTTCCAAGTCTTTTAGCAGGTTAGTTCCAATTACTTTTGTGTTTTGATTTTCTTTTCTATAAAGAAATAAAAAAATATATATTTTTTAAAAAATTGGATATTGCTATGAATCCATTAATTCAGCTAATAGGGCAAAAACATCCAACAGAAAATATGTAAAAAATAAATAAAGGATAACAAGGGGCAGAAAATTCTGAAATGTACCAACGGCTGGCCCTATGTGCTAACACGTTGTTGCCAGGACACAGATAATGCCGACAGGTTTCTGCAGAATCTATGCAGAGAAAGTTTCATGGCGATAGATAAGTGGCAGAGGTTAATTTAGTCAATGAAATACATAAGTATATCCTGAAAATAAGGCAAGATTGTCAGGAACCGGGTCCATACAGACGACTGTAAAGACCCAGAGCACCCAAAGATTGTGTTCAGGAGTTGTTGCGCGGTAGCGGAGATGGACAGGGCCTGGTGCAGGGCGACTGCACCACTCCCGGGTGGGCATCTAGGGTTGTGCAGCCACATACCAGCACCCTGACATAGCAGCGGATGTTGTCCAGAACAGAGCAGAATGAAACTTGGCTGGATGTGGAAATCCGAACAGAACTTTGAGATATCCTGCAGGCACCCTGGAGCAGGCATGAAACATAGCACTGGAATCATGTGCAGGATGCTGCTGGCTGGGACTACAGAAGCTAAGCAGAGAATAAACAGAAATGTAGCAAGCAAGGAGGACAGAGCAAGGAACAGGGATACCGAGCAAGGAACATAACCAGACAAGACATACATGATACAGGGCACAACAAAGGACAGGGAACAAGGCAAGGAACACAGGGGAAGGAGTGAGGAGCCGGAATCCTCAGACGCTTCTCCTTTAAGCAAGGATAGGCCATATTAACTGGGACATGGGGAGAGGAGAGAGGAACCGAAATCCTCAGATGATTCAGGGAAGAAGGGCAAAGGTACATAAGAGACAAACATGAATACAGGAACTAGCCTAGGACTATGTGATAATAATTGGAGATTCCGTCACATCATATGGCCATAGTATGCTTAGCCCACCCCTACGCCAAAGTACTCCAATGACGGTGGGTCCTAACGCTAAGCCCTGCAAAGAGAAGACTGGAATCAAGGAATCAGAGGTTCAGGACAGAGCATACGGAAATCCAGGAGTGGACCACAGCAAAACATGGGAACTGAGGCAAGGCAGGGAAAAACAAACAGAGATATGCAGCTCCGCAGCCTGGATGGACCCTGACAAAGATCAAGGACTGAATAAGGTTCCAGGCTTCTACAACAGGAAAAATGATCAGCCAAATGGTTCTTGCCTGTCACCAGTTTTAATTCACCTGTATCTTAAGCTTTTCATATCTCTAGAAACCCTGTTCAACTACTGGTGAACGTTGGCTGCCTATACATTTTCTACGGGGACAAATAAGACTCCGGTCACCAAACCCAAATCCTCTAGGACGAACAAAATCTTTGACATACTGAATTAGATTGCAGAATGAGTGTGCTCTAGGCATATTCAGATGGGGAAAGAAAATTTTGGGATGATCGGAAATGAACAGAGCACTAGACCCACTAATAATGACTTCTCTGTGAACTCCTACTGGTTGAAAAACATTATTATTCTAGCTGTGGAGAACACTGACAGAAAGCAAGAACTTAGAGAGATAAAATGATTAGCTAATCACATGGATAATATTCAGGACTAGCCAGGGCCGGCCCAAGGCAAAATGCCGCCTGGGGCGAATTTTAAAATGCCCCCCCCCTTATCTACCCTTCCCTCCGTCCCTGCCGCCCCCCCCCCCTGTACTTACCTTTCAGCAGTCCTGCGGCGAGTCTCCCTGTTTGGTCTCGGTGCCGGCTTGTAATGCTGAGCGCCAGAAATCTTCCGGCACTCAGCATTACAAGCCGACACCGAGACCGAACAGGAAGACTCGCCGCAGAGGATGGAGAGAGGGGCGCCGAGCGGGTACTGACAGCTTGGTAAGCGAAAACCACTCGGCGCCCCTTTCTCTCTCTTTCGCTTTTAAAAAAAAAAAAAAAAGAAAAGGGCTTGGGGCGGCAAAGTGCCGCCCCTTCAAAAGTGCCGCCTGGAGCAGGTGCCCCACTCGGCTCCATTGTCGGGCTGGCCCTGGGACCAGCTCCCGCTTCACTGGAAGGAACCTACAGAGCTAGGCCCCATACCAAATCATTGGCATTTCCACTGGAATTTTAAACTTACACTTCCCCTGCTCATGTGGAGATTAACAAATGCCGACCTGTAGAATGACATGGCAGTCTTAGGACTCTGCTTCATTCCTAAATTGCAGAAATAAGGTATCTTTAACTACATTGTGAGCGCTTTTCATTCATCGCAAAGCAATGTATTTATTTTTAGTACCTGTGTACATGTGATAAAATCCATTCAAACTATCTGACATATTAATTAATGACTGTATAAAACTGAACTGAGAGCTGAACGCCAGCAAGATTAATAATGTGAAGCTCTTGTTTAAATTAATGAGGATCTTTGTGCTTTATAGAATGATTTGAGAACAGTCTAATGTACCCTGGCTCTTGTCCAGGGCTTTACTGTATCAAGCAGCAAAATTTGTTCAGCACAAATCTCCACATCAGATTTTCTCTGCGTTGAACGTCTTTGGACCTATAAATAGAGTTTCTGACTGGTGCCTTGGCTATCAAGCAGTAAGGTGTTGATGATTTATATACATAGGCCATTAAAAATCCATAAGGTAGGATCATACCTGGGAACTCTCCGGGTTTGACCCGGAAATTGCCAGGTGAGCACTGTTTCTCCGGTTCAAGACCCGAAACCTCTGGGTCGTGGGGTCTTGACACGCCCCGCTCCCCGCCCATTTTCCCTTTAAATGGGGGTGTTTCCCGCTGCCATCAGTGGGAACGCCTCCGACGTCAGCGGGAACTCCAACGTCGTGGGACCACTCCTGATGACTGATGTCAGTTGGCAGTCCTGGCCATGTCCCGCAAGGAAAGTCTCCAGGTAGCCAGAGCCCAGGAGTTCCCAGGTATGGGTAGGAGGCCCACTGAGTTTTTCGTTGGCTTGATTATTTGTTTTGTTATTTACTGTAAAGAATACACTGTCCTTTTGGTCTCATTTTTCTTCCCAGTAATGCAGGGTCTTTGATCTTCTTTCCGAAAGATAAATAAAGATATCTTGATTATAATTTATACATACATTTTATTAACATTTCTATTTTTCTATGCACATTGTCACTTTTAAGGCTGTATAACACTAATAAATAAGTCCCCAAAAGATTCTGAACTCTTGGAAAGTAGGCACATCAGGGGAACAATGAGGGATAGAAGGGTTTTGGATACCCAAAAGGAACCATCCTGCAACAAAAGGGAAACTTCGGAGGTATGTGTGTATAAATATATAAATTAGGGCTGCAACAACTAATCGATAATGAAATTCGTTGGCAACGAATTTCATTATCGATTAGTTGAATCGATTTTTATCGATTATAAAATTAGGGTTTTTTCAGAGCAAATGCTCTGAAAAATACCCCTCGTGTTATAATCCGTTAGTGTGACTCACAGGAGTCACAGCAGCAGTTGCTACTTACAGTTCCTCCCTGCAGTCACTGCCGATTGGCCCGCCCACTTCCTTTTTCCAGTCCCTCCCTGCAATCGCTGCTGGAGAAAGAAAGGGGCGGGGCCAATCGGCAGTGACTGCAGGGAGGGACAAGGAGGAAGAAAGGGGCGGGGCCAACGGCAGATTGGCTCCGCCCATTTCCTTAGCATCGCCATGGCTGTGACACTCATCTGAGTATAAAATTAATATTTGGGCTGCTGAAAGTTAGGGGAGGTGGGGGTTAATTTAGGGGCAGTTATAGTTAATGGGGTGTTTAGGGTTAACTTAGGGGCAGTTACAGTTAATGAGGTGTTTAGGGTTAACTTAGGGCCAGTTATTGTTAATGGGGTGTTTAGGGTTAATTTAGGGGCAGTTATAGTTAATGGGGTGTTTAGGGTTAATTTAAGGGCAGTTGTGGTTGATGGGGTGATTAGGGTTAATTTAGGGGCAGTTGTGGTTGATGGGGTCTTCAGGGTTAATTTAGGGGCAGTTGTGGTTAATGGGGTCTTCTCTTCAGGATTCATGCTGAGTACTGAGGGTTAATTTAATTAATTTAATAAGGTTAATTTAAGGTGCAGTTAGAGGTAAAGGGGGGGCAAACTGAGGGGAATCTAAATCCTGGGGGCAGTGAAGATTATCCCTGTATTTATTTATAAAAGTATTCGGTCTGTGAACGAGTCTGCAAATCCTATGAGGGCACTATGGCATATCAGGGGGGTATACGGCATACCTTGGGAGGACGGAGTGACATATCTGGGGGTATAAGGCATATAGGGTATATAAGGCATATGTGGGGAGGGCAGTGTGGCATGTCGGGGAGGGTAGTGTGGCATGTCGGGAAGGGTAGTGTGGCATGTCGGGGAGGGCAAGCCTGGGCTCAAATATGCATAACTGGGGGGCAGGTTGGGGAAATAAAAACAAGAAATGTTTTTTATTCTGCCGTTTGTTTTTAACATCCTATGTTACTTTATTAAATAATTTAAAATAAATTAAAATTTTAATTTTTTTTATCCGATTAATCGAAAAAATAAATCGGCCAACTAATCGATTATGAAAATAATCGTTAGTTGCAGCCCTAATATATATATATACACATACATATATATATATATATATACACATACATATATATATATATACACATACATATATATATATATACACATACATATATATATATATACACATACATATATATATATATACACATACATATATATATATATACACATACATATATATATACATACATATATATACACACACACACACATATATATATATATATATATATATATATATATATATTATTATCACACACAGTCTTCGAGGAGGCACGAGACACGAGGAGGGTTAAATACAAGGCTGGGCCTGTTTTTATTTTTCACCACAGGCATAACAGAAAAAAAATCAACAAATCAAAACAAAAAGCCTTGCTCTTGTGAGCACTAACTAATACAAGGTTCTCCAACCTAACTGCAGTTGGACGGCTTATCCGTTCCCAACAAACAAAAATAACCTGAAAGCCTACAAAGGAAGCAAGATCCCTAATCAGTGAGAATGTTGAAATTTCCCCCTAGTGAAAAGGGCCACTTAGGAGATGAAGGGAAGATGCCTTTACACATGACACAGTATTCATAAAAGGTATATAGCTAAAATGCTATAAAACTTGTAAAATGTGGTTATAAATATTATGTTTAATTATTCTTTTTATAACTTGTGTTAGAAATGTGGCCCCAATAAGTTACTTTGCTTAAGGTGCCTAAAAACCCACAGTGGTCTCTGATAGTTACTGGCAAAGAAACTATGAAAATAGCGATGGACTGCCTGGGAGCGAGGACCATTAAGGTGCTTTGCCCCCAGGTCCATCTAAAAGGGAAAGCATGCAATCTCACTCTACAGAGAACAAAGAGCAGCAGGCTGGGCCAACGGTGGAAAATATGGGGCAGAGACAAAGAGGATTAGGTAAATCAGATAGGTATTTAACATGGCCCTCGGGGCCAGGTCTGCATTACTCACTTTTTCTGCTTTGTTTCCCTCCCACCCATCCCGTCAGGAGAGACTCAGGAGCACCAGAGGGCGAAAGGCAATAAAACGCCAAAGAATTCACAAGCTACGCTAATGCTTCAATTGACTCGCCTCCCAGAGGTAATGCAGCCTTCTATCCTTCCAAAGTTGCCAGCAAACATCTATGGTTTCGATTCGGCCAGCCCCGGGCACTGACATTGTGGTTGGGCCCTGCAATGACATACGGCTGGGTGCAGGCATACTCCTCGGCTGACGGTATCAGTCAATGGCAAGCACTGACTTTGTGGTCAGGTGGTCAATGGCAAGCACTGACTTTGTGGTCAGGCTTGTTTTGCAGGGCTAAATGGGGCTTATGCCAGAGGCACGTCAGGGTGCGGATGGGGAGGGCCATTCCTATTATGCCCCGTTGATCCTCCGTGATAGCAGCTGGGTGGGGTGGCCCAGCTCGCTGTTTATCAGGGAGGGGTGTACGGCTAGTTGAGCTCCTAGCTTGCCCCTCGGACCCGCGTGTCACGTCAGATGCAGGTTGATCTGGACGCTGACTGGAGGCTGGGTACACGGTGAACCAGCAGCTGTCCTTGGGGAGAGGGAATGCCGCATTACACAGGGACTCGTTTTTTATGTGTGTAATAAATAAAGAGATTTCATTTGCCACAACTCTCGTTGTCTCATAGTGTTTATTATTTCAAAGTTGAGAACCATGCAAGGTTACATTGTGGGGCATATGCACCTTAGTATTATACCCTTAACAGGCATGATCATTCCTACCATTACTGTAAGTGATGTCATTGTCTGGCACCACATGCAAATGAGCCCAGCGACTCCAATAAATGCACGTGATCGTAATCAACTAACTTTTCCTTTATAGGTCAGTAAATCTCATTCAATTACAATAAAGTACACATGTGAAGAAATGTCACTAGTTTACAGCCATGTGGTACACTAGGTCAGATAAGGGGAAAAAACTATGATATCACCATGTTAGCAAGCAGGGGATATTTAAATATACCTGCTTACTCCTCATGGGCACATAAAGCAGTCCTTTCAAACAGCTCATTAATGTAAATTTTTCTACTGGCTCAGGACAAAATTGGAGCCCTGACAAATAAAATAATGGCACTGCCAAGGTATGTTCGTTATGTAACGATAAACCAGCCGCGTTTATTTTTACAAGACAAGACTTGCTTTAAAGATAGAAAATAATAAATGTATAATATATATATATATATATATATATATATATATATATATATATATATATATATATATATAAATCTCACCAAAGACAGGGAGAGAACAAAATGAAGGAGGCACACTCAAAAGGCATTGAGAGGTCAACGTTTCTGTCCATATCCAGTCTTTATCCGATATCACTTAAAGGAGCAACAGGGTGAGCCACAAAGTGGAAAAACATTGGGAGCTCACAAAAGGGTACCTGCCAATGCATGGTGCATGCGCAACAAGTCGTAAACAATGTTTGCCTCATTACTGTCCCTTTTATTTCATTGCATCTAATTGGTGCCTTCAGAAAGGTAAAACATTGCTGGGGGGTCCTTACATTAAAAAAATAAAAATAAAAATGATTTCCTTGTGCATTATGCACCAAGTTAAGATATAGTCAACTAGAAGTTGTGGTAAACGCCTTTATGTTACCTCTCTATCAATAGCTCTTGGAAAAAGTTTCTCTAGTAGAGTATTAGCTTCAGTCCATTGTTAAGGCCTTAGGGCACGGGCAGAAAATGCCTGCCCCTCCAGCTGCAGTGGATTATGACAACCACAATGTTCATGCTGGCCAAGCGTCTTTGGAGTGGTAGCAGTCAGCTGCTGGGACAGGTGGGTTGGCAAATTGCTGACTTAGGGTCAATACATTTTTGGAGAAAGATGAAAACTTGTCTTTGCATTTATTAGTGATTAGCATTAAACAATTCCTTTGTTTTGGGCAACGTGTTGCAACCAGATGATATTCAGCAATTTCAGGCTAAAGAAAAAAAATGGAAAATCAAACCTGATGTCGGAAAATTGCTTCATTGTAGGGGAGGTTTTTCTGTGCAAGCCTCTGCCTGTGTTTAGAAAACAAATGTAAATAGCTGGAATAAACCAGTGTGTATATACAGTACCTGTACATCTGCCTGCAATATACCAACCTGCCAAACCATTATTTTTGTGCATTTTTATCTTTAATTCCCAGAAACATTCTTTGGAGCAGATGCATCAAAGGGGTGAGGTTCTCTGCCTGGAGCTCAGGCAATTTACAAGTATCTAAAGAGTTTCACTGGTCGATGTGCATCACAGTCTGTTACAACTTACGTAAGTAAGCGTCAGTTCATTGTTGAGATTTTATGAACAGGCTTTTTCCATGTATTGTCAATATGTAAAATCAGTAGTGTACCTAAGGTAAGTGCCACTCATTAGGGGGTGCCACCAGGCCCGGTGAATTAATGAATAAGTGAGTGAGTGTATAAGTGTTTAGGGGCAGAAATGGGATGGGGGTGGCACAGGCAGGCTGCTTTGGGGGGCAGAGATGGCACAGGTATGCTACTTCAGGGGCAGAGGCCTCCCACGTCAATGTCGGGCTTAGTATATAGTGGGGGTTATGCTGCACTACCGTCAATGCCTGGCTCAATGTATAGTGATAGGAGTTAGGCTGTACCATATCTGTTCAGTAAATGTTTTTTATTTAATTTAAGTTCATTTAATTTTCTTTCCAGTTGACATAGTTAAAAAATTTGTGAAATAAATATTACTGCATTAATTTAATTGCACTACAAATAACATATTATTCTAGTGTTGCATGTACTACGTATATGATAGGCTTGGTCCGTCACTATTTATAAATCTCACCTGTAAATCTTCTAAAATAAAAATGGTCACAGACATAACATCACACACCCAGCTCCTTTAGGCATCTGCCAGCTGTCGAAGGACAAATCCCATCAATGGACCAAGTAATCTGAAAATAATCTTTCCTTGAGAACTGCACTTTTGTCTTTTAGATAGTTATGGATTCAAAGCTTGGTTGAAGAGCTGCAGGACACCTAACCAGGTTTGAGGTATGGGGCTACTCACAGAAGAAAACTGTTCCACTGGGAACATTTCCATGTTTGACTCAAGAATTACATACCAGAGTGGACATACTCTGTAGGGAAATAAACATTTTCTTGAGCTTGATCAGAGGACAAAAGTTCTCTAGACCAATCCCAATCCCTTGGATTTAGACGTGACAAAAATAATTCACGGTCAGTGGAAAAACTTTAGTTTACATAAAAAACCCTACTCTGGAAAAATGTACTATTCCATTTTATTTATTATAAATAGAGATTCCATTAATTCTTTATACCATTTCAGGGGTCTCTCCAGGACGACCATTCACTTAGGAACAATGCCAGACCTCATTAGTGTGGCGTTTTCAATCATGTTACAGGCTGTGTTTGGACATAGTAATGACATATTCATGTTGGCTGAATAAGACACATAGTGATATGGAAATATCTCCGCGTAGCTGGCTACTATAATTGGTAAAGTCATACCATTTCCAAAGAATTCATTCTGCATTTGCAATATCTTTAGTGCTTTCTTCAACTTTTCCTTGGCTTCAGCCAATCTCCTTAAGTAAAAAATATATAAGGATTATTTATATTAAGAATACTACAATAATAATTTTGACAATTCCAGAACTACACTGGTCAGTAGTAGATATTGTTTTGGTTCTCAAACCCACCACCAGTTAAAATAGAATTTAGAACATTGATTGTCGCTCCAATTCATGTAAACTGCAGCTATATTTTAGTGAAAATAAGATAAATAGTAAAAAAAAAAAGTTCTTTTCTTCTCTCTTTACCCACTGGCACTGCTGGGATTAAGGAAAGCCAACATAATGCTGAGCAAGTTATAAAGTTTGGTTTCAGAATAATTTTACTTGAATTTATTAAGCCGAAACCTGATTTCATCTTCATGATGTTTCTGTTTTTGAGACCGACTTATTTGTCTTCTGATCAAAATCTTGTCAATTATTTCCTGCCTCGGGGAAGAATCAGCAGCTCTGTGTGTGGAACCTATAATAAAAAATGGGGGTGAAAAGTATACATGGATATGATCCTGAATTTGGACAGCAAACATGTATTCACTGGACAAAATGCAAAAGTTTACTAGCAACTATTGCACAATTGCAGCCACTGTATACGATGGAGCCATAGTACAAAGATATTAGATCCCTTTCACGAGGCAAAAGGCATATTCACTAACTATTTAGGTTTCTTATGCAGAACTGTAGGTTAAACTTGGTACTTTCACTATAGTGCATATAATAGGTGAGTGCACCCTCAATTATAGTTTTCCCTTCCTTGTAAATGCATGGAAGAATCTCCCGCGAGCCAGCGCTGTAGCTGGCGGGTGCTTAGTATAGAACACGTACACACTGGTAAGGGGCTGATGTGTTTGGCAACCTTGAAGGCCAGGGATACAGTACAAATGCAATAGAAGGGATCTCTGATGAATCCCTCTATACATTTGCAAGGTGAAATACATTAATTTAAAGGGAAAAGCTAATGATGGATCGAGTGTGCCCTTAATCCTTTTATTGCCAGAGTCGGGACGTATTTTCGCTGAGCAAGCCTGGGACATTTTTCATGTTTTTTTTACCTTTAGGTAACAACCTTAGAAATAGTCTACCCTTTAACTAGGGAAACATGCCAGATAGTAAAAGTCATTCAAAATAAAGAATTCTCTTAAAAGCTTCCAACCCCCTCTTGGTAAACTATATTTGGTTGTACATATATGTAGACTGTACACATCCCATGTAGATCACGGCACATAAAATATTGTAGGCTAAGCATGTATGAGAAGGTTAAATCCCACAAACATGGTAAAGAAACTCAGTAGTGAATAAATGTGGGACTCTGTATTCTGTCAGAGCATGAGAATTTTGTCCAAAAAAGCACTAAAATTAAATAAAAGGCAGAAACCTAAGAGGAGGGATCTGATTTTTATTTAACTATAGTTTACTGTTAGTGAAGTTGTAGACTGATCAGCCGCTTTTTTATGTAGATAGATCTAGCCTTGCTTCGGGGAGGTTGAAGAAGGCTGCCTAGCGGCTTAGTAGCCGATCGATTTTGGGGAGACAATTTTAGTCACAGGCGATAATTATTTCATGTTCATTATGTCTTTTACTAGAACACAGTTACAAACCACCAAAATATCATATATAATATCAGCCCATACAATTCAATGACTTAATAACCTTGCATCAGTGGCAGAATGGGACACGTCATAATCCTGTGCCTCTCTAAAATTAAGAAAATATGAAATATTTTATTTCCCCCCCTGCACATCATGGCTAATATTTAGTGGGGGGTTTGGGGGGTTTTTTTGTTGGTTTTTAAGTAAAATGCATACATGCAGTAGATGTTTAGATGTGAAACACAAAACTATGATAAATGGACAAATGATGTGTTTAAAGAAATGCTAAATTAATTCCAAGTGATCTAAAGCGACATGTTGCCTTTTACAGATGATGCCATTAGAAAGTTTCTACCACACGCCTGCTTTAAAATAGTGTTGCATAGTGGCTATTTAAAACTTTACACTTCTGACATAAAATTAAATGTGTATATAAAATGCATTATCAGTCCGCCCTTATCTTCCTAGGCATTTGGAATGTTGGGGACCATGTGCTACACTTCCCAAAAGTAGTATTGAATTAAAAGCTACACGTTATAATGGTTAAGAATCCAAGAATAAAATCATGACTTGCTCCCAGGAGGCATCTTTCATAAGCCATCAGTTTATGCATACATAGTGAATACATAGTGAACAGGCAGGGAATTAAAGCAAAACAATGGGGTTGATTTAAATCTTTCATAGCCCCTAGGCAAAGAAACAATCCATCCAATGCCTCCATTGTAGTTGGACCATTGAGGGTGCTTGAGTCAGGATCAAAACCAGCACCTGCCTTGGCTCCAGCCCATAAAGGAGGACCAGATTTTGGTCCTTGTGAGCATACATATGGATGGTGCATGCATCTCTGCTCATAAGTGGCTCACCACACTGACCGTGGCTCTACTTGGATAACCCAACAACGGGTTCACTAGCCTCTAGAATACGTGATTAGCCAAATAAAACATCACAGCATACACACAAAATAACCTTCAATTTAAACACTGTCAGAACAAAAAATGATTTTTAAAAAGCTACTCCAGGGTTAATGTACATAAAAGTAGAATTTCCCAAGTACAGAACCGCGAGCCCAAACACTATGCTTTTTGAGTTGTGAATAAACCATCAGTTGAGGGGATCTTTTGGTCATCTTTTGTAAGAAAATCTTAAAATAAGAAAAATAGCAAAAACAGCAAAAAAAAACTTAACTGTTTCCCACTCTTGTTCTACACGGCTTCTGTTAAACTCAATTTGAACCTTTTGCCCCAGGTTTATGCAACAAAACATCTGTTTTCCGACCTTCACGGTAACTTTGCATCACTGTTTCAAGTGCTGAAGGACCCCACCGTTTAAGAACCTCTTTTTGCAACTGATTTCCAGCTGGAATTTTCTGGCCATACCGGAATGCTTTTCCTAAAGGATCAGCTGTGGTCAAGTTTTGGGATGTACGAATAGTAAGCTGTTGTGACGAGACAAAGAAATCACATTTTTTTTTAAAAGTTCGCCACTGGTCTCTGTGGTTCAGACATTTAACTCCCTAAGCTTATAAAGCTTCATCTAACACAAATCTAATGTTATAATTACATGCCATGTCTTCCCTTAATTAATTCCAGGTCTCTTCTAGTACTTATATCACTTGCAAACAATGTAAAGAATCTCTGTAATGGATAACGCTTAGACTTAGTGGCGCACAGAAAAACAGCAAGTCACATGAACTGTTTATTTGGCAGACACTGTATAATGTTTATATAGCAGTCCCTTTCACAGTACTCGTGGCCATGCGCCACTCTCGGTGAGTCATTGTATTCCAGTCAAATTGCATTTAATGGGAATCTTCACCAATAAAAAAAGTTTATTTCAAAAGTGTAAACCACTTCTTAACGTTTGTATTTAGCATTACTTTGGTAGCATAATATGACTTGTGTTAGTGTTAATATCCTGTCCCACATATACAGTAACACTTAATGGCTGTTTCTCTGACTTTGCAGTTTCAATTGTACAGGTTAACCTCTAAATGTCTCTTGTGAGATTGAAAGGACATTTGGTATTAATTGGATTAGTTATGTCATGCCCTGCTCTGTTTTATGTCTATCTTAAGGTAATGCTTAGAGGAAAGGTAGTCAGGACATCTGTAATCACCAAACCCCTCAATCACATTGAATTGATGGATTCAATTATCATATATTGGAGAGAATCAAAAGTAGTGGAACCTAGATTAATTGATCAAGATAAAATGTTACTTTTATCTTTACTTTTTATCCGATTTTTGTCTATTTAAGGTCACAGAAGAATAGGTCTTCGATCAGCTATTGTTTTTCCTATTTTCCAAAGCCCTGTTTATGTTTTGTCATAGTCAGTGTTTTTCTTTGTAGTATACACACACACACGTACATACATGCATTAAATGAACACACTGTGTATATCTATGAATATTAATAAATAATTAGGATACTGCAAGTAACATATTAAAGTATTTTATTACCTCTGGAAACATATGCGTATCTGAATCAAGCCCTAGTTTTTTCTGTAGGTTGTGCACCTGAGAATTGTACATGGCCCATCTTTGGTTCTCCTTGCCATCAATCACCTAAAAGCCAAAACAAAAACTATCATTGGTGACATACCATAAACATATCAAGAAATGGAATGTGTGGTACGACGATACTGAAAGAATAAAGCGATTTCACTTTGTTTTTGGAAAGACTTGTTAAGAACCAAATTTTCTTTAATATCAACACAAAAAAAAAAATCCAAGTGTATCACTTATCCCAAATAATGCCCTTGTGTTGCACGCCATGGAGCCAAAATATTGCTTCTCTGCTATATTCTGGCCTCTTAAGAGTACTTCCACGAAAGCCTTTTGCGAAAGTGCTCCAGAGGCCTGGTTAATGGAGCCAATACGTGGGAGAAGCGAACAAAGAAGGAAGACAGAATAACAGGAAGAAGCAGAGGTGCAAGAAAGGAGGTAGGGACATGAATATGAATTATATCACATATTACCTTGAATTCTTCCATCGATGGTAGTTCAAGCGTCTTCTGCAAAGTTTGGAGTTTAGAACTGTACCTCAAACAGCTCTGGATTAAATTGATTTCATTCATCTATACAGAAAAGAAAAAAATGCTGCTGTAAAAGTTTTTTACATACCAGAATTGTTAATAAGGTTTTTTAATCATAACTATGACTTTAATCGTTATTATTTGAGTGGTACAAAACTCATTTGTCTTAAGAAAATGTTGTTCCTCCTGAAAGACTACAGTCAGAATAATCATACAATCATTTCCCAACTATTACTTTTCATCCTTTTTGCCTTGTTTTGGATGTAACACAACAGGAAGTGTGATGGCCTAAACATGAAATACTTTTTCAAATTCATTTTTACTATGAAATGTAGTTCTTATATTTACTGAAGAATAAAAAAACATGTATAGTTTCCTGCATTGTCAGGCGTTCCATTTTATTATTTATCAACTTACAAGCAATGCAATAACTTGCATCTAAGAATGGCTCCTATTTACTGTTTTGTTGCAGCATCTATACCATCAATTTAATTGAAAACAATCGTGCCATTATATAGACTAGGTGGACATTTTTTAGTGCGTCTCCAATTAGAGTTTAGGGTCAGGCTTAGACTTCCTGCATTCCACAAAAGTATAACAAGTTAACAGGATTGCAGGCTCCGAAAAATATTTATAGTGTGTTTTTAACAAATGATGTTGTTATTGAAAGAGACTGTTATTAAGCTTTAAAGCTGTAGCTTGAGTTACCGTAATTACCCATTGGAAGCATGATTTATGTCAGATCAACTCTTGGCCTTGCAAAGGAATTTGTTTTAATCTAAAACTTTGTTTAGTAGATATACAAGTGCCTCTAGTGTGAATTCTCAAATGGGCAAGAGTCTCTTAAGGTTATAGAATGTTGATGGGCAAATAAATATCAACAGTGTATCTGATAATCTAGGCTTCAGTCTGGATCTAAACATTGAACCGTTCAGCCAAACAGATCATGTACCACATTGTATGTAGACTGAAGTATTCAACTGCACGCCATGATAATGGCTCCAAAACACTGAGTCACGATGTATGCCCTGATCACTCCAAGCATTTGATGCTCCTGCTGTGATATGATGAAAATGTAAATGTTAAATTCTCCATTAAGAAAATATGTATAGTGTTGTATTCCATAGAAAAAACAGTGATCAGAACCATTTTTCCCCCAAGGCCCGAGTTGAGATGATCCCCTTATCAAGTACCACAATTAAATTGTGCAGAAAAGGTTATTATGTTCTTAATTGACACGTATTCTATTGCGGTGTTTCCATCAATTTATTTTAGCATCGATCATTTGAAATACTTTTTACAGAATAAATAACTTTACATTAAATCCTATTGTGCTGCATGTTTGTTTTTTGAGCACTGGGACACCTATTTATTACTAATGGGCATGTGAAAATGTTTAAGATGACTAAAATATTTGTACGGCTAGTTTAAATAAACAGGGAGGAGATGTCAGATGCAAGAATGGCAAGACTCAATGAGATAGTTCTCTTTGGATACTGCCCTGGTTCTAAACTCTGAATGTGTTGTACTATACAGATACAGATCTAAGGAAACAGTGTTTGTACTTTCTAAAAGTGCACCCTGCATTATGTCATAAAAGTCTGACCGAGTTATTCATCACTACATCTTCCCGTCTTCTCACAAAAACATTTCATGTAAAATATATAAACCTAAAGCCCTACAACACTTAGGCAAAGTACGAGAAGAGATTAACACGTTTCGAAGCCCTGGGGAACATTCTGTGTGTGTGTATATTTTACTTTCAGTGCTTTCACTAAATCTCCTTGGCTAGAAATAAGCACTGACTAATCTAAGCAACAGAATATTACAGACACCCAGGGGAAAAATTAACCATTTACCACACAGTCACTAAAATAGTCATTGAACAGAGCAATTTTATGTATTGACAATTGTTTGACAAGGACGCCATTTTCATGGGCACAATGGATCGTTTCCCGGTAGATTTTCTAGCTTGACCACTTAAAACCAGATGCCTATGAATTCTACCTGTGACACATCAGTCTGAGAAATGCTTCCAAGAAGCAAATAAAACTCATACACTTTACACACATTGAACGCAGTGTATGAATTCTGCATACTGCTGGACAGCATTTGTCAGACACGCCAGCAAAGTGGAGAATTCGTAGAGATGCCAGGTTTAAAATAGCTGAGGTGGCAGCTATCTTACTCTTTTTCAGGGCCTTACCGGGACCAAAAATAAGCCTGGAATTGTTAAACATTCCAGCCAAGGGCATAATTGGGACAAAAGGCAGCCAAATGCTGTAATGTACAGGGGAAACCGGAGGGCACTCTTGCGGCTGGGGCTCACTCAGCCATCACTGTTATGTGACAGGATCCACCAGTAAGAAGTTTTTCTTAACATATGTTAAAGTCAGTCACAGAGCAAGCTGCAAGGTTCAGAGTTACTGTGTCAGGATCCTCCGGCCAGAAGCCTACAGTGACAGGAGCCGAGGTATTATGAGCAGTACAATGTGTTGTCTGATGAGTACTATGTTCGGACATTCAGTTACCTAAGGCAAATTCACACAGCTTGAAACCCTTGTTTTTCATGGTGGCCCTCTTCATGTTCCTTTAAATATAATTATATTGGAGGTGGTCTTGTGGATCAGTGTTGCTCTGGTTGCCCCATCTGATACTGATCTGTTCCTGACTTGTATCCACCTAGGATGCAATTAGATGCATGAAAAGGCCAAGGCCCAGTGTGCTATTGGGTTCAGGTGCCTGGTCCCAACCACTTACATGGGGCTAAATCTTCCCCTTATGCCCACTGACAGGCAAGTTGGTATGGGTCTTAGGGTCTAAGTGAACAAACCTACAGACAATATCACCCTATTCTGCATTGCTTTGCCAAATCTCTGTGGCGCTTGCTACGGTATTAAACAAACTGACCTTCATTACATAAAAAAAAAAGCACAAAACATTCCCGTGCTTATAACTGGAAATTCAGTCAGAACCGAAATGCGAGTTTTGTGAGGTTGAAAGCAGAGGAGACAATTTGTTTGGTTTAAGGGCATATTCCAGTTTATGATAGCTGCAAATATCTTGTGTAAAGGAAATAGTTTTAAATCACCCAAAGCAATTGAAACCCTTACTGGAAGCATGAGTAAGCAATCCAAGTAGTAGCTCAGTTAAACGCATCAAATTGTAGGTTGGCTCTAGAAATCAAACGCCCCAAGCAAGGTCGATGACTGAGAAGGAAATAGCGAGGGGCTACCTGGGAGTGAGCACCATTAAGGTGCTTTGCCCCAGGTACTCCAAAAATGGAGCTTAGCCTGGCCATTTGCAACTGTGGGAAAATTTGGGGCGCAGGGACAAAGGGGATTAGATAAATTAGATAGGTATTTAAATTGGTCTGTATTACTCACTTTTTCTGCTTTATCCCACTCACACATCCCATCATGAGCGAATTGACTCGCTTCCCAGCGGCCTTCCCTCCTCCTAAGGTTGCCAGCAAACACACTCTTCAGTTCGGGCCAGAACTGGGCACTGACTGTGGTTGACCCAGCTAATGGCAAATGACTGTCTCGTTTCTCAGGGCTGAATGGGGCTTTGGCAGAGGCACGCCAGGGTGCGGATGAGGAGGGTCATTCTGATAACGCCCCATTGATCCTCCATGACAGCTAGATGGGGTGGCTGGGATGGGGGGGGGTTAGTTGAGCTCCTAGCCTGCCACTCAGACCCACATGTCCCACTTGAGAAAGACCTGTGTGTCAAAACGTTGCCTGCGTGAAATAAACTCACCTTATCATTTGAGTGCTGAGCCTCTGTTTCTTTATTTTGGATTTGTTTAATAATATATGTGACGGCCCCGGGTTAATTTGTGCCGTCTGTGATAGTTCTTGTTTGTGATACCTGCAGTTCCCAGTATATGTTGTGATTATGGTGCGTACTTTTGCTCCCCTTGTTTGCTACCCTGTCCAGGTACCACATGTCCTGCCCCCTCCCCCCTTACAGAGACTACAGTAGAGACCCCCTACTGGGCTGAGTGCTAATAGTCATATGCAAAGGAGGGTAGGAAGTAATTCCCTTGTGTGTCTATTGGACGCAATTCCCTTGTGTGTCTATTGGACGCAATTCCCTTGTGTGTCTATTGGACGCAATTCCCTTGCGTGTCTATTGGACGCAATTCCCTTGCGTGTCTATTGGACGCAATTCCCTTGTGTGTCTATTGGACGCAATTCCCTTGTGTGTCTATTGGACGCAATTCCCTTGTGTGTCTATTGGACGCAATTCCCTTGTGTGTCTATTGGACGTAACTCAATCTCTTGTACGGTTTAAATACCCCTGTGTTCCCAAATAAAGAGTTCCTGTTTTCACCTCAACATTGTGTGCCTGATGCTTGGGGTGGGCTACGTCACTGAGCTACGGTGCAGCGACGTCCCCCCCTCTATCTACAACTCTGGTTCTGCCTGGCGCTGAAGGGGTTAATTGTTGGTGTCCCGGCAGGAGGAAGCAACGTTTGGCGGGAGTACCCAGTCGGTGTACAGGTTGGTCCCGTCGCATTGGTGGCAGCGGTGGGATGCTTCCTCAGAACCGGGAGATCCAAACCACCACCGGGACTACATTCCAGTGAATGGAGCATCGTTATGAGGGCTTGAAGAGGCAGACGCTGAAAGACTTATTGGAAGCCCGTGGGCAGACGGCCAGCAACAAGTCAAAGGCTACCTTGATCTCGGAGCTAATGGAAGGAGACCGGAACAGCCTCGCCTCATCGGAGGGCACTGAAACTTCAGAGCTCCAGCGAGAAATCCGGTGGCGTATCGGCCTCCTGGGACCAGAACCGCCACAGGCGCTCATCGCCCAGATAGTCAGCGAGGCCACCCAGCTTCGCATCACAGAGCTCCAGAGAGATAAAGAACGGGCACCCACGACAGATCGGAGCGGCCCCTCGACCAAAGCTAAACTACGACGCCATTCCCCGATTTCAAGATGGCGTAGATGAGATAGATACCTTCAGATCTTTGAGCAACAATGCGATTTGCAGGGCGTGGAAGCGGCAGACTGGGTGACATTACTGGTGAGCCGGCTGTCGGGACGAGCCTTGGAGGCCTATGAGACCACCCCAGATGCGGACAGTACCAATTACTATCGGGTAAAGGAACGCTTACTAGCTCGATATGGTATCACCCCCAAGGCCCACAGGCTGAAATTTTCGGACCCTCCGACACGCAGATGGGCAGCCCTTCACCGAGTGGGTGCATCGCATGACCCGGGCAGCCGAAGGATGGATCCACGGGTGCCAAGCCTCCTCCATCCCAGATGTCCTCCAGCTGATCATACTGGAGCAATTCTATGACTTGGCCCCCCCCTGCAGTAAGAGACTGGGTACTTGACAGACGACCCCACACAGCAGACCAAGCAGCCGTTCTAGCTGACCAGTATATTGACTCCCGGAGGTCTACCCCACTGGACCACCGATCAGGGGCCCGCTATGTACCACCCCCACTGCGGCCACGTCAGGCCCACCCCACCGTGACCCCCGGCACAACAGCAGCCCACTACCTTCCGGGACAGTCGACCTTCGGGTGTCCGGTGCTACGGATGCAATCGAGTCGGGCACATACATAACCACGGTGCTAGACCGGGAGGGCGCCCACCAGCCGGGCCCATCCGGGCAGCTGCTAATTGCCTGGAGGCTCCACCATTCCCCCCACACCACGACTGGGTCGAAGAGGATTTCGGAGTACTATACGAGGCCGACCCGGTGCAGGCCGCCGCCCCGGACAATCGACATCATCACCGGCAAGTCGTATGGCTTAACGGTCGCCCTGCTCAAGGATTACGGGACAGTGGGGCTACCATTACCTTGGTACCGCCACAGATGGTCGCCGCGACCGAGTGGCTGGTCTGTACGGGTGGCGGGAGGAAAGGTACTCCGAATCCCCACCGCCCGGGTGCACTTGGATTGGGGAGCTGGCGTTCGCGAAGTAGGTGTCAAGAACCTACCCACGGAAGTTCTACTGGGCAACGATCTGGGTCACCTAACTACGGCGTTTCACCCGGATGACACCGCCGAGCAGTGTGGAGCCATCACTCGCCAGCACGCACGGAAGGCGGACCACGCACTCGAGGATGAGACCCGGGTGAGTACTGTTAACCCTGACATCCCTCCCGACGGCCCCTACTTTGCCCTGGGCCTCCCCCGCTGACTTTGCCCAGGAGACCTTGCATGACCCGACTATACAGGGCTATATGGACCGGGCAGGGGCGGATCCGGGTGGGGACGAGGAAGACAGAATTGAATGGAGTCAGGGGCTATTATACCGACTTACGGATGGGCAGGGAGAGACCCATGTGCCCAAACGCCAGCTGGTCGTGCCGCAAAAGTATCGGCAAGAGATCATGCGTATTGGACGCGACATTCCCCTGGCAGGCCATTTGGGGAGGCGACGGACCCATCACCGAGTCACCCAGTCCTTTTTCTGGCCAGGGCTATCCAAGGATATCCAGCAGTACTGCAGCACCTGCGACACCTGCCAGCGAATAGGGAAGGGGCGTGGCCAGACGAAAGCCACATTACGCCCGCTACCCATCATAGATGAACCCTTCAGCGGTGGATCTAGTAGGGCCCCTACCCCGGCCTAGCCCTTCGGGGAAAAGGTACATACTGACCGTGGTAGATTATGCTACCCGGTATCCCGAGTATCCCCCTGTCCAATATACATGCGGAGACTGTAGCCAATGCCCTACTTCGGGTCTTCGCCAGGGTGGGCTTTCCACAGGAGATAAATTCACAATATACTTTTCAGAACTATTTTAATGGACAGAACAATGAGAAAGCAGGGATGTGATCCACACCACAGGTCTAGAGAGGTCCTGATTCTCCAGAAAAGAACATCCAAGTATCTGTCGCTATTACACATTTACATTTGTTGTAATGCCTTGTAACAATATTACATTTCAGTCGCATTTGATGACATGTTAAGGCATCCTGTAAGCTCTAGGTATTACTTTAGAAAACCCATCGCATTCAACACAAAACGACTAAAGCAATGTGAGTTACAGTCCATGAACTGCTCTAGGGTATCCCATTAGGAAATGCTTAGATATCATCCTCTAATTTCTTAAGAAATAAAAGTACATAGGACATGATTCACTGCCAACTCATAACCATCTATATTGTTTGACATCAGAGACGTTAACCAAATAAAAAAACAAAAGGGAAGTACAGTACAAGACAAAATATCCCTCTGGTGCATGTCCTGTTCATTCTGGATCTTGACATCCTACAAAATGTTTCGCTAGCAGAAATAAATCTTAAAGTTTCCAGACAAGAGTTTATAACATTAGCAATCTCCTTGAAAGACTGGCTTGAACCTGTATACTCCTCCCTGAATACACTGTGTTTCAAGATGTGTGTTATGCCGTAGAGTGTCAGAGGAATGAATATAAATCACAAAGTCAGTGCACATATGGGGTAACCACTTTTAGCGTATTTCCTCTGCACTCTATAAATGTTTAGAAAACTTAACAGAAGAGGAAAAGCAGTAAGGATCCATACCTGGCCGTTGTTTGTGTCTCATTCATTATGATGACTGGTTACTATGGAGCAAGTATATCTGTTAGCAAACTAAACGATCTCTGGGTTCTAGTAACTAAACCTCTGGTGTTAAGCAATGGGAATAAGAGCATGTTAATTACAGTGTAAAATGCGTTTCCGTAACACCACAGATAATGCAATTAGAATTAGTGATAGGTGGGAGGCAAAGAGGTAGATGGGTTTGCAGAATATTATTTAAGACACCCTTTATTTTGCCTGTCGTTCTGACATACTGTACATACACTTTATACTCTTCCAATTATTTATTCTGTTAAGTTAGTGCCTCAAGCTTTCCACAAATGGACGTGAAGGTTGTCTAGGAGCAACCTTTTAAGAGCTACTATTAAAGACATACTCCACAGCCTTTGTATGCACTTTATTGCATACGATAGCTGAGTGTCACCTTTGAGTTAATGTTTTGTTTATGTGCAGTAGCGGTATACAGTGTAGACAGACCACAAGGAGGTCCTAGGGTCAAGACTGGGTGGAAACAGAGGTGGGTCTAGGTGGAGACACTAGGGTTTGTCGCCAAGGGGGCAGGAAGAAAAGGAAATCTGCGAGGAAGCAAAAAACATAAAAAGGACACAGGCACAGAAGAGCACCCAGGAATGGTACACCTAGAGCCACAATAAGACTGGCAAGTACCATGCCAAATGTCAGCAAGATAACAAAAGGAACCAAATAATCGCTATGGTCATACTGAATGGACCCTATGCCAGTAGTTGCCGCTACCATTCATGTACACATGGTTGGTTTGGAGTAGTGGAAGGACTACTCAGCATCTGCCTCCAAGGGGGAGCTGCTGTTGGCAGATGCATCAGCGTTCAAAGTTTGAAAAACGTCTTCAAAAAACTGTACAGCTTACATAGCGAAATCGGAGCTAGTATTGTTTGGTTGTGTGATGTCTCTTTAAATCCTGTAATCCAGCAGTCCTTAGAACTCCTTCTGCAGAAAATAACTGTTGTAGACGTTTCTTAAGGAGCAATCATACTGTAACATGAAAGCTTCAAGATAGCATTACAAGAATTGACAGAACTTTCAGATAAAAGACATGAGGTGCCAGAGATCTCCTTTAACTCATTTATTTTTGTACATTAATAGTATTACATTAATAGTATGGATATTCATTCCTGTCCTCTGGATATTATTATATGTATATATAATCCATTTTAGCTCTTCGCTGATTAAACAAAAGCTTGTGTTGAACAGACTTATTCCTGACTTATTTTGATTAGATACAGTGTGGTTTAAAAAGAAACATACCAGTGTTGCATGCTGAAAAGGCAGGATTATGGTAACGTTTTATCCAATGGTTTCTGTTTTATGCTACTTTACTTTATACAACATGCCAAGAATATATAACTGGGTAGGTCAAGTAGTGGGCAAATACTGAATTTATTAAAAAGAATGGAGAACTAAAAATCTATGTAGTCTAATGCTAGCCCAAATGACAATGTAAGAAAAGATTTATGAAGATTCTTCTCTTTCCACCCTGTTTCTGAGATCAGTTTTATGTATGGCGTTATCACACTCAGTTACCAGCCAAGAGTATTAGTACACGTGACATTGTGCACCAGGTTCAAATAATGAAGCCAATGGAGCAGAATAGCTTAGTGGAGTGGGCCTTGACAGAGCTAGTGGGTAGGCTTGAAGGAGTAGTTTGAATTGATTGGTTTAGGTTGTTATGGGTAGGGTTCACGGTGATAGGTATATATTTTTGTATCTGGTTCACTATTTTTCCAGACCTGGGTTATGCATTTTCTGTGGTGCAGTTTCAGGCTTGGGGAGGCTATTTGGGCTGCAGGTCGCTATGGAGCAGGAGGTTGAAGCGCTGCTGGAGGGGATTAGAGCGTGGTGCCGGATGGCTGAGAGGGCAGTTGGCCCCTATGTTGCAGGGAGAGGTGGCAGCTCTGGTGTAGTCATGACGGCCTGTGAGGCACGCCGGGTGAGGAGTCGTTCCAGTGGGCGGCCCGGAGAGAGAAGCGGAGGGCGTGATGGAGTTGGATTCCGACGGAACTGAGTGGTTTGTGGACCGCGTGCTTTGTGGAGAACAGCGTCTACGAGTAGATGCGTTCTTGAGGAGCCTGCGGGTGTCAGTCATGGAGACGGCAGCAGGTACAGAGTGGATCATGCGGCAGGCCCCAGGAGAGCACGGGGGTGGAGGCACCGAGCATCGTGGTCAGTGAAGGGACAGGCCCATGTGGCCTAGATGGCGGGAATGTGACAGTCAGCCCCGCTGGTGGCGTGGGTGCTGTTTCAGACACACAGGTGGCTGATGAATTTGTAGAGATTTTTCTCTCCTCCCCTTGGAGGAATTTATTGATTTGATAGGAGGATAAGAATATTGACAGAAGGTTTTGGTTTAACAAAAACTTCCTTTTGTGTTTCGGAGTTTCAAAGTTGTGGTCTTAACTTGAAGTCTGTTTCGGATTTCCCTGAGGTGGTATGGGAGAAGTTGGCTGAGGAAGTTTCTATGGGGAGGATGGCGATCCTTTTGATCAGCGCCCACTTGAAAATTTGAGGCTTTTTCCATTGGGTGTGGTGCCGAAAAAGGAGGTGGGAAAGCATAAGTTGATTCATCACCTCTCCTATCCAAAGGGTTTATCGGTTAATGACATCGAAGGCGAGTTGTGTTCCATCTCTTATGCATCATCTGGTGGGCCGTTTCAATTTTGCTCGTCAGACGATACCTATGGGTAGAACTTTTAGGAGAACCTTATCTAGGGCGACTTCCAGGGTGAAGTTAACTCATCATTTTGCCCGGGTTTATGCAGCTATGAAAGCGGACTTGGAGGTGTGGGATGTGTTTTTGGAGCATTTCAATGGGACAGTGTTTTTTCATAGGGATTCCATGTCAGCGGAGGAGCTTGAGCTCTTTACTGATGCATCAGGGAGTGTAGGTTTTGGTGCCTACTTTCAGGAGTTATGGTGCACGGAGCATTGGCCGGGGGCATGGAACTGTAGTCTGCTTATGCTCAATTTGGCCTTTTTGGAGCTCTTTTCCTTGCTTGTGGCTTTGTCCCTGTGAGGGGGATTCCTTGCTGATAGGAAGGTGGCATTCTTCACAGATAACATGGCTGTGGTGCGATTTTGTTTACTACGAAAAAACTTGTTTTCCTTTGTATGTCACTCAACGTGATGTTTAGGGCCGAGCATGTGCCTGGGTTTTGAACGTTTTAGACTCCTTGTCTTGTTTTAAGTGGGCTTGTTTTCGGGAGGTGGCACCTGGGGCGCGAGATCTCGGTCAAGATTGTCCGGGAGAGATGTGGCAGCTAGGGACCAGCTGCTTTGGTTTTGGTAAAAGTTGTTTGGTACAGTGGGTTTTGGTTTGGCGCAAGCTAGCACAAAAGTTCTATGGGCTCTAAACCCCTCCACGAGCCCATGTGAAGAGAGTGTCCCAATGACTTCAATAGGAGCATTTTCATGCCACTGACTGGTTGCTTCAAGCAACCTTGTGTAAAAACTGCATTTTACCGTATGTGCTCGATTATAAGACTACCCTGATTATAAGACGATCCCCCAAAATCTGAATATTAAGTTATGAAGAAAAGAGAAAGCCTGAATATAAGACGACCCTATAGGAAAAAAGTTTTACCAGTAAATGTTTGTTTTTATTTACTTTTTTTTCAACCTGCCCCCCCCCAGTTATGCACATCTGCCCACAAGGCTTGC
Source organism: Sceloporus occidentalis (assembly GCA_023333645.1). Lineage (NCBI taxonomy): Eukaryota > Metazoa > Chordata > Lepidosauria > Squamata > Phrynosomatidae > Sceloporus > Sceloporus occidentalis. Next base: position 1,042,406 of record JALMGF010000107.1, on the reverse strand, counting down.
CACTCTGCCCCAGAAATGTCTTATACCCCCTATATGCCACTGTGCCCCATGATATGCCTAACCCTCTAAATACAACTGTGCCCCATGATACGCCTTTTAACCCTCTATATGCCACTGTGTCCCATGAAATGCCTTTTGACCCCCTATGTGCCACTCTGCCTCCAGAATTGCCTTATACCCCTATATACCACTCTGGCAGTTAGGGGGTTAAAAGGCATATTATGGGGCAGAGTGGCATATAGGGAGGTATAAGGCATTTCAGGAGGCAGAGTGACATTAAGGGGGTTAAAAGGCATTTCACAGAGCACTCTGCCTGCAGAAATGCCTTATCCCCCCCCATTTAACACTCCCTCCCTCCTCCCAACTTACCGGTGCTTCTGAGTCCCCGGTGCTTAGTCCGGGCAGCGTGTAGCGCTCTACGCGATTCGCATAGACAACTTCCGCTTGAGCGGAGAGCTCTACACTCTGCCCAGACTAAGCACCGGGGACTCAGAAGCACCGGTAAGTTGGGGGGGGCATAACACAGGAGGATCCAGGTCCCCTGCATCGCTGTGGGGGATCTGGATCTTAGTCTCATAGTCAGACCTATTTGAGGTCTGATTATAAGACGACCCCGATTATAAGACGAGGGGTATTTCTATTTTTCAGAGCATTTGCTCTGGAAAAAACCTTGTTTTATAATCAATAAAATACGGTAATTTATTTACAAACATGCATTCTTTATTGATGTTGCTGTATTGGACACTATAGTCCCTTTAAGTAGAAGAGGTGACATCTTTTGACCCGCAGTTTAGTGAATAAATCTAGTTATGGTTAATGCTAACCTGGGAACAGACAAAGCTTAACATCTTGGCCTTTTTTAGTCTGGGAATCTTGGACAAGTTTTAATTGGAAAAATGCGCATTGGAAAAATTTCATATTATAAGCCCTCTCTTACAAATATACCTTTATAGGCCATTGAGAGAGCATTAGAATAGATCTACATTCATTGAGGTAATCATGTTTCACCAAAGATCCTGAAGAGGCTGTCCTCAGGAGATTTTTCTCCTGAGGAAGCCAATTATTTGAGTTTGGCAAAACGCGTTGACGCTACGGACTTTTATATCCATCCGGATTCGGTTGGGACTTTATGCCTAAACTTGTATGCATAACTTAACTGTTATGCCAACAGAAGATACTGCACCATTGGGTGGTTTTTATCTGTTTCAGATTTTCAAAAGAAAGCACTTTGATGAGCCTTTTTTCCATGCCACACTTGTGAGTGCAACTTACATAATTATACACCACTGGAGGTCGAACCTATTACACTATTGTATGTTATTTATTCTTTCCACGTGTTTATGCGCCCCATTTACGATATACGTATTGTTTGAATATCTGAGGAGTGTTGACTGGGAGCTGTAGGATATATTTATTTGCACTCACGTGACTGGTGGTTTCTTTACCCTTTAAAGGAGCAAACTTAACTGAATACATAAAAGGAGGTTCATAATGTTCACATATTCAAATAAAAAGACCAAAATAATATTTTATTATAAAATAGTCCTTTTTTAATTTGGTTTACAATACACCACATGACTGGGTTTGTTTGTTTTTTTTTACTTACACTGCTGGAGACCCTTTCTTAAAAAATGAAAAGTTCAAACCACTTATCTACATATTGTTTGAGATGTTTAATTTAGCATGCATTTTGTATTTTTCTCTTTTGTTGCAAAGGATTTAGAAAATTTCAGATTTCGTAAGGAGTATTCAAAGGCAAATGACTGCAATAAAATCTAAGAAGCAAAAGATGTAAAATGCTATATATAAAAGCAACAAAGAACTTGTGTTACTTACATATAAAATCAAATACCATCATGAGGATGCTGGAAGCTAGAGTTTCGACACTGGTCCAGAACTTGCAATACAAAAAAAAGAGGGGCACTTTAGATGTGGAAAGTGGAATAATTTACTGAGACTGATCTTTTTATAACTTTTTATGAAATTAAGTTGCACATTTAAAAGAATAAAGTATTTTATTTACACAATTTAAATATACATTATTGTATGGACAAGGGATACTCAACCACAACCACTGGGAAGTCCATGTACGGTATTCTTCATTTTAAAATATCAAAATACTAAAGCTCTGTTCCAGCTCACATTTCTCCACTTGTGGAGGTCATGCCAAGTGTTGCGTTTTGGCCCAGCTCCAGGTAATGGTAGCTATAATGGCATAAAAAGGGCAGAAATAGGCTTAACACATAATAGGACACAAAGGCTAACAGGCAGAGAAAACAGCTAAAATCATTGACACAGGTTACAGTTAAATAAACCTATTGTCCACTGTCTAACGTACACAAAGTATGTAAATTTTTCTCTAAATGTATCAATGCCAGCCTCCTGGTAATGCTATGTTCTAGTGCTACTTCCTCCCCAGGCTCAAGTTCTAAGTGTTATAGTACCATTCTAGACCTGTAATAAACCGAAAACTACGCCATACGAAAGCATGGGAACGGGAACTACACCTTAATTTCCTTATTAAAGAATGGGAAGAGGCGGAGGAGATGATGATGAGTGGGGTCTCCCATTGTGTGAACCATACAAAAATGGTATCATTGGTACTTAACACCCATAAAGCTAGCACATATGATGGGGTTTCCCTTTAAATGTTGGCGATCATGCGTGCAAGAGGGTTCCATGTCTTAGCAGTGTCTTATCCAGAGGTAGTTGAGTGCCACTAGAAAGATGACTTACTTATGCCGGTCATCCCTGCCATGGTATGGGCCGCAAATTACAGATCTCCAGGGTTCTCTTTTCTAAACCATTCTCTCTAGCTTTTTGGTTGTCGGCCTTGAAGTTACGTCACCAGGTGTTAGTTGGACGGCCCTTTTTATGCTTGCCTTGAGGGTTCCACCTGAGTGACTGTCTGGTGATGTTGGTTGGCTGCTTGGGTAGAGGGTGCCCTATCCAGCCCCTTTTTCCCTTCCTGAGTTGTTCCTCTGCTGGGAGTTGGCAAACTCTCTACCAGAGATTAGTGTTGATGATGGTCTAGACATTCCTGGTGGTTGTTTTGGCTGTCCTCCAGGTTTCAGATTCTTACAGTAGAACTGACTAAAGAGAGTTAAAGAGAGTTGAATCATTGTTGCCAAAGACAGCTTTCTGGAGCTCCCGATGTTTGAGCTGTAAGAAGGCTACATGCTTACATGTGTTTGCCTGTTCTTGCCTTAATGTCTGCATCAGTACAGCATCTCCACTGAGACATCTAGGTCTACTTGCTGGAATGTTGTCAGGTCCAGCCGTCTTCTCGCTCTAACAGGGTGATGGCTCTCTTGACCTCATCTCTTGTTGGCTTGGTTGATGCTTGGTGGATTTGGTGGTGCTGGCATGTCCAGGAGTTCCTCAAAGTGCTTTGTGCATCTGTTCTATTCCTGTGATGGTTATCCCCTGCTTTGATGGGATGCTCTAGTTTACCGAGCTTGGTGGTGTTATGCAGCTGTGTTGCTGCTATATGCTCCCTACTCCGCTTCTGCTGCCAGTCTTTCCACATAGTGTCTTGTCCTTTCAGTCTACTGACGTCCTGAATAGCAACTTTATCAATACGAACCAAAACACCAAAGATAACCGGAGATATCCGGAAATATCCGAAACGCGATGACATCAGAGACGTCCGAAAACATGACGACACCAGAACAGGAATATAAAAAAGGGCAACCTTGCCACTGCTCTTAAGCCCTTTGAATGCGCTACTGTATTCATGAGCGGCCAAGAATTGCAATCCAATGAGCTGTTTTTTTTTTATGGGGTGAGGTTGCTAGCCCCACGTCCAAACCTCCTCTCCTTTACCCTTACTTGGGACAGGCAGCTTGCTCCGATGGAACTTTACTGGTGGGGTATATATAAATGGAGTTTGTGCCCCAGCGCACAGTCATGCTGGAACAGGAAAGGGCCTTCCCCAAAAACTGTTCCCACAAAGTTGAGAGCATTGCATTGTCCAAAATGTATTGGCATGCTGAAGCATTAAGATTTCCCTTCACTGGAAGTAAGGGGCCTGGCCTTGAAAAGCCTCATACAATTTTCTCTTCTCCACCAAACTTTACAGTTGGCACAATACAGTCAGGCAGGTAACGTTCTTCTGGGATCTGCCAACTATCCCATCAGACTGTCAAACAGAGAAGAGTGATTTGGCACTCCACAGAAACAGTTTCCACTGCTCCAGAGTCCAGTGGCGGTGTGCTTTACACCACAAGAGCCGATGGTTGGCATTCTACTTGGTGATATGAACCTTACATGCAGCTGTTGGGCCATTCCATGAGGCTCCCACTGCACCGTTTTTGTGTTGATATTAATGCCAGCGAAAGTTTGGAATTAGCAGAGCGTTGGCATCTTTTACGCACCATGCGCCTCAGCACTCTGTGACCACGGTCTTTGACTTTGTGGTCTTCCGCTTCGTAGCTTAGTTGCTGCTGTTCCCAAACTTTATGGTTGACCATGGAAGTTTCACAAACTGACTTATTGCAAAAGTACCAAGCTTGAATTTACCTAGCTCTTCAGGCCCATTTTTCACAAATCTTTGTAAATGCAGACTGCACAGGTAGGCTATGGTTCAGTTATTAAAATAGCATAATGTTCAGCTCAATCTTTATCCCACTCGTTTTGCTCTGGACTGTTTTTTCTTTGGGCTTTAGCTTATCCTTGTGTACCATTAGTTTCAGTAGTATGCATATCCAGACTGTTAGAACTGAGCAAGAACAGGAATGAATCAGTCAAAAGTTGAGACACTCCAGATACTAAATCTTAAATTGGGGAGACCGCACTACTGAAGAATAACAGCACTAATGGTTTGTTCTGGCATAATAAGCATAAAAATGTTCAGAAAGGCCCCTAACATTTTGACTATACTAGTTTTTTTAAAACTTGTTTCTTCTGTATATTTTAGCACTTTGATTGCTTCAAATGTCTGGGGGGGTGGAAACAATTTTGTATTTTTATATTCTGTAAGTGTAATTAAAAAGAGAAAATTAAATTGCTTCACTGTTTCAGTATAAATAGCAAAGACATTCAAACATTCGATTTAGTAACAATAAACAGTGTTCTATATAAAGCATATATACACAAATGTTATGTAATATTGCCAATTAATCATATCACTAACATTCTCAAGGCTCAGGTAAAGATAGGAGATCTAGTGATTGTTGGGATAATTACACTGCAATAATTAATTACACCACACATTTTTTTAAAAATTCTACCTGCAAAACAAATTGTAAAAACGGGTGCTGGCACAGTAACCGCAGAAAAAAGTGTGCGACCCAAGTCCTCTGAGGCATGGGAGCATTTTACTTTAAATGCTGCAAAGAAGGTTGTCACCTGCAAAATGGAGGTTGCGTGGCACGGAAGCACGACAAATGATAAACTAGCACATGAAAACGAAACACGTGGGCTTCACAAAGGAAGGCGAAACATGACAGTAAGTTAAATCCAAATGAAGATATTTATTGAGTTACACAGAAATAGCTTTTTCTGCATACTAATCATATAATCTATTCATCTTTTCTTTTTCATTTCAGAAATAAACAGCGTACCATGACAGAGTTTGTGCAGCAAAATCCCGTGCACTCCGCAACAAGCAGCAGTTGTAACAGATTCTATTAAAATGCTAGTTACTGACATTGCGGCCACTGTCCATGGATGAAGACCAAAGATTGAAAAGCATGGTCAGTGTATTAATCCCTGGATATACTCTTCCCTCAAAGAACTCATTTTACCAAACTGGTGGAGAGGAAGTATTCAGAGGCATTTCAGAATGTGAAGGATGCCATCAGCACTAATAAAAGCAGAACTGCTTTTACAAACAGACACATATACACAAGTGTAGCTACTGAGGCTTACCTTGGCATTACATGCCACTACATAGGGGATGATTGGAAGATAACTTCGATCTGCCTCACTACCATGCCTCTGGAACACAGGCATACAGCAGCAAACATTGGAGAATGGTTGGAGGAGGTCGCCGCAAAATTTGAAATTCCGGCTAAAAAATAATAATTGCCATTGTGCAAATAATGTAGCTGCTGTGAACATCTTGGAGGACAAGCATGGGTGGACCAGTATCCGCTGCACTAGATACACCTTACAGCCGGTGATCAATGAGGCATTTAAGCATTCAGGAATTTCAGAGAGCTGTTAGTGCTGCAAGAGAACTAGTTGAACATTTTAAAAAAGTGAAAGCTAGCCAGCAGCAAGTTGAAGGAGAAGCAGAAGCAAATGGGTACAGCTGAGCACAAGCTTCTTCAAGATGGAATAGTACTTACTGTAGGGTTGACAGACTCATTGAACAAAAGTGGCCGGTAACTGCTACTCTGTCTGACCCATCATTTACACAAAGGGGCAAACATTATCTGGAATTAAAACCAGACCAGTGGAGTGTTCTGAAGAACCTTCCACTGCTCTTAAGCCCTTTGAATGCGCTACTGTATTCATGAGCGGCCAAGAATTGCGGTCCAATGAGGGTGCCTATTTCGGCTCATCTCTGCTGAAGAGCTTCCAAGGCACCGCAACAGACCAGCTTCACAGCAGATGGAAGGGGATCCTTTTTGAAAAGCTCCCAAACACTGATTTCCTCTGCCCTGGACCCACAATTTATAAGATTAAAATTTCTACCAGAGCAAATTATAAGCGCACAGGGAAAAGTGCACACAGAGGTACATTGCTGTAAGAAGTGAGATGGTGCAGCAGCAAACGACCACTTCACCTGTAACTAGAGTTGGTGTGCCCTCAACATCTGCAGCATCTCTACTTGACTCGGTCCTTGAGTCTGGGGGTAGTAGTGAAGAGGAGACTAGAGAGGGGCATCTTGAGGAGGATATTAATATTCATATAAGAAATGAGGTCCAGGTTTATTTTGCAGAGAGGCCCCTTGCCAAGGAGAGAAACCCTTTGAATTGGTGGAATGGTAACCAAGAGAAATATCCTACCTTGGCAAAATCATACTTGTGTATCCCAGACACCTCCACGCCATCAGAGCACCTCTTCTCTGCTGCAAGCAACATCGCTTGTAAAAAGACCCAGCCTCAGCCCTGAGCATGTGGACATATTAACATTTTTACATTATAATGCAGATTTTTGGGAAAAGTGATTGTCCACCTCTTCTAGGAATGTTTGTTTTTTTTGTTCTGCTTTTTAAAACTTTGTACAGTTGTGTAATGGTTGCTAATGCAATGTAATTTGACATTGTTTTGAGAGACAGGGAGATGTTTCCTAGGTTAGAAATGTCTTGAGCTACTTTAAAACCTATGGTTTAGGTAATAAAACCTAGTTTGAGAAATATTGTTTGGGTTCTTGTACCTTTAAAATACACCTTTTATTATTATGTCATAGTAAAATAAGAAGGCGATTAGAGAAATGCCCTTGTGATAGAGATAAGTGTTGTGTGCACCGAGAACAATGACACGTTAATGTAAATTTTAAGTTTTTATTCTGTTTGTTGTTAACATCCAGTTTGTTAATTACATTTTATTGGCCAACTAATGGATTATGAAAATGGTTAGTTGCAGCCCTACTTATTATTTACTTTAAATAAATTTAAGAATGTATATAAAATTAACAAATACCCTTTCTCTGAATTCTCCTATAATTATGGTAGGTTATGATATGGAAGATACAGATATATCTCTATGGACGAAAATAGGAATATCAAATATCTGATATAATTGTTGATAGGGAAATATTATCTTTTCATAATATACAACTAAAATATGGTATTCAAAACAAATATATGTTTCCGTATCTAAGATTGAAAAACTACATATATGACACTATTAACTCATAATCATCCAATAGATAACTTATTTAAAAATACAGCGAAAAGGTCAACTCTCTAGATTGTCTTTTTTTTTTAAAAGAGATAACCAAAATGATAAATATGCTCCTTTATTAAAATGGGAAAAATTAATAGGTATGGAATTTGATATGGGAGATTGGCTAAAGGGATTATTAATAACCAGACTGAATACGCATTGTATATCCCTAATGGAACTGCAATATAAAATGTATCATTGGTACCTAGTTCCAACACAACTACATAAGATCTCTGTTTTGAATTCTGATCTTTGTTGGAGATGTCTGACAGATAGAGGTGATATGCTGCAAATTTGGTGGGATTGTCCTTGATTAGAATCCCTGAAACAACTGCAAAAGGTATTATTGAGAATGATAAATTTAAAATCAAGACATAAGAGTTGAAGCTCTTATTCCATATGAACCTACCATTGGTAAAGCCACAAAAATTTTTAAATATCACAATTTATAGCGGCAAAAATAGGTATTACTAAGAAATGGAAATCAGAGGAAATTATAACTTGGAAAGGAGGTCGAGGTATAACTAATTTCAAAAGATGATGGAATTAGGGTTCTTCAGTTCTAGAGGTCAATATAATATTTATGAGCAAATTTGGAGTCCTTGGATTAATCTTCCTAGAGATAATAAGGTATAAAATAATCTCATTTCCACATAGTAGCTCTAGCCCTAAGTATGATTGGAGTATGAATGTTGTATGACTGTATAACTTTACTATTCATTAGGTAGTTGGTCAAGGGTAGGCAGCAGGCAAAACAGGAATCCAGGAGACAAGTTTCTCAGGAAAGACAGTATTTGAACACCTGAGTTCTGGCATTGACCACTTAGGGGTTAAGGCCACCCCTTAGTGATGTCAGGGACTCCACCCCCATAGTCTCCGACATAGGAGGAGGAGATCTCTTAACTGAAGCCGCCCCTCTCACTGCCTGTAACATCCACTTTAGGTCCCTGCTAGACTGTGGGAAACCGAAGACAATGATCGACTTCAAGAGGGTAGGATCTGGACCTGTCCATACCCGAGCCTCCTAATAATAATAATAATAATATCAGCTAAAAGCAATGTGAAATCTCAAATCTCACAAAAATATGTTCCCAGGGCTTGAGGTGAAATATGTTAAAAATAAATAGCTTTCAAACTGCTTTCTCTCTAATATTTTTCCTGCATTTATGGTCTTCCATATCAGTTATTTAATATTTAAAATTGTTTGTTTTCAAAAAATAATTTATTAAAGATCTTTATAATTGTGCAGTTGCTTAAGTAGATAAAGTACAACTGCTTTAGCTTTTAGAGCAGTTGTATTAGTTTTTATTTTCTCGTATTTATTCATTAATTCTGTAATAAACTCGTTTTAGTTGGTTGTTGAATTGAATTTTCTTCAACTGAGAAATTTGACTAGCGTTAGCATCCTTCTCTAAAGTAAGAGATTTCCGCTGATCTTGTGAGTGACCTGGTTTGTTCTTCTTTGAGTTATATTTCATTATTTTTGGGGAGTATTGCAATATTTGTAAAACAAGTAGTATTCTTAGTTTCTGTTTAACATAATAAAAATTTTATAATGTATAGGTATCTTACTAAATCATATATCTCAAATTATCTTAAAACATGTAATAAGTGATTTACAAGTTAAATTCATTAATCTGATCATGCCATATAATTCATTTCCTATAAACAGTCCATAATTTATAATTCATGACTGGTATATTTTGATCCACTCTAATCCATATTATAATTGGTTAACTGATTAAATCAAGTTTAAAAGTCTTTGTAAATTAATTGGTATAAACAAATATATAAATCCATTTTATGTACTAATCAATCTGAATAATTCTCATATAGACAATTCATAGTTTTATTTGATATATATTAGTCCGTATTTGATTTAGATTTAATACAACATAATTTAACATAATCCAATGTCATCATAAAAGAAAAGTTTAAGATGTGTCTACAGGTAGTTTCACATGAGGAAATCCACTTATGTCCAGCTCAAGTTTAACCCCACGTTATATCCGTCCAAGATCAGAAAGCTACACATTGAAAATTCTGGCTGGAGAGTAGAGAAGAACAGTGTCCAACGAAAAATATCAGGGAAAGCATCCACAATAAAAAGGACGTAGCGTGAGATATCAGGAAATAAAACTGAATAATACCCAAAACAATCGATCACTTGAGTTGTGTTTACATAGGAAGACACAGGAAGAGTATGGGCTGAGGTGTGTAGGTGTTATTGCTCAGCCTCCATTATCCACCAGTCTCATGTCAGTAATGGGTTTTAACTTAACATGTCTTTATTTCCAAAAGCCCCAAGGAGTCAGGGAGCACCAGCGGTTGGTAGGTGCAGAACATTACATATTTTCTATTAGAATATTCTATGAATTGCATCTCCACTTTTCATTCAAAAATTAATAAACAGGATATGTACGTTTGCTTCCTAAACAGAAATTTTCCCCAGAGAGGATCTTGGCCAAATTAGAGTAAAAATCAACAGGCGAGTGATTTCGAATTTTAATTTGCATTGAAGTCCTACAAAATATTTTGCTAACTTTACTGTTTATATAGCAGTATCCATATGAATAATGGGTTAGGGTAAGGGATACCTTTAACTTCTTTAGTGCCGATTACTTACCTTGGGGAATACATATGTAGACGGTACTGGGGTTGGAAATCTTTGTTACACTTTACAAATGAAAACATATGGGTGGAGTGAATGCTCCACCAAATATTACACAGCTGGCAAAGGGGAAGCTATAACATGTGGCAAGACTGAAGAAGTGGAACAGAAGCTGCTATTGTCAGGGTCATACCTGCAAGCTCTCTCAATAAGCTGACCCTGGGACCCTTTAAATATTAACCATTAAAAAGCCTATTGGGACGATTCTATGTAGTAACTCACCAAATGTGTTAACCAAATGGCTCTAAATAGCAGTCCTCAAGGAAACTGATTTGAAGATAATTAATTTACTCACCTGCATTCAAGCAGGGATATCATGTAATTGAATGAAAGTATACTGTGTTTACTCACCAAATATTCCCCTTTTACTGAATACACTCGCCTGCATTGTACACATAAACAGACAGCTTATTTAAACACGCAAGGATCAACTAGATCATTGGAAGACAATAAGTCTATCGGATATCAGACCTCCCTTACCAAACTATTCTGTAAACTGCATACTATATCATTTTGCCTCATTCATACTATATACATTTTCAGCATTTAGGAGGATCTAGGAAAGTGACGGTCTTTGTAACTGGACCGTATTCTTAGTAGGAAAGTCATGTCCAACTGTATTTAATTATTAGTGAAGCAAACCCAGAATCAGTGTTACTTTGAGGAGCGCAGCTTGCCCAGGCTGCATGCCACTGAATGAGGTGCACCAGCACTATATGCACTTAAGTACAGGGGAACAATGGGAACATGCATATGTACAATCCAATTGCCTTTCCCATTTGCAGTGCCTTCCCCTGACAGAAAACCTGATTAAACAGGATATTTGGTGTACAAGACAAACACTTATCTATATTAAATTCTTCTTATTTTTAAATCAAATCTATTCTACTCCCTTCTCTCTGAAATGTGTCCTTCTCTGTAAGGGAACAAAATACAGAACAAATACATTAACATTCAAATGTTTGCAAGCCAAAAGACAAAAATGCAATACACAGAAAAAACAAATATGGTGTAGCATACAGTGACTAACACATATGGTTTATATATTTTAATACCTGCTATAATGTTTATTATACTAAAAACACCAGAAAAACATTCTCCCATGTTTCAGTATGTATCGGGGACCTAAGATACCTGTAAGACTGGCGTGTCTTGACAGACAAGTTAGGTCATAAGTACAATTCATCTTACAGTTTTGCAAAGATAAACATTTCTTTGCACTTGAAAGATCTAGTAGGTCTAAGTGAAAATATTCCTAAAAGTGGCTAATGCAAACTAATATATCACATGCTTTATGTGGTTAGTCACAATGTGAGATAATAAGGTATCTGTCGCATGCCTCCTTTTGTGCCAATTGATAGCATGAGATTTTGTCTTCTTCAAACAAGCTTTGAGAGACTCTGTCTAGTCTTAAAATCACTAAACATTCCTATTAATAACCATTTAAGGAATAATGCTGTCAATGTTCGTGATGAAAACTTTCTACAGATGGAAAAATAATTGGAGAAGATCTGTAATTTGTGATACATCAACAAACAGATTAAATTGACACCTAACACCACTTTACTTCAATCTTACAGTTTAGGGTTAATCCTTTGCCCTGCATAAGGTTCTCAAAGGCCACTGGTGGCAGTGCTAATTTTATTCCTGTCCTGTCCTGTCCTGTCCTAAATCCCTGTGAAATAAACTTGGTCTGGTATGTGGAATGTTTTAGCAAAATTTGAAGATCACTTGCCTACACCTTAAATTAAACAAAAAGTGTACTCTTTCACTAAAAAACAATTAGCAATTGCAAATGGCTACCCAAGGATGGTTTTCCTAAGCAGGTTAATAAAAAAAAAACCATAAGAATAAGAATGTCAACATGTCTTATCAGCACATTTTATTCTGAAAAGCATGGAATCAGAGGATAATATCATGGCTGTATCGTAAAAACTAATGCTGTGTATACTACACATGGTGTTACATCCATGAATTCCATTTACATTACTATTAAAGAATATCATGAGTTTACAATTATTCTATTATAAATCACAAATTATGCTATATACTAGTTTTATTAACCAAGCAGGAGCGCAAATGACCTCTGGGTCTGATAGAGGATTTCTGGGCCATTGGCACAAGCTTATTTTTTCATTGCGTGTTTTGGCTTCAGGCAAATATATAGCCACCTAGACTCATTAGGGTTCATTACAAAACTACAATAGGTGTTCCTCTGCTTTTCTACACAGCTCCTTTTAGTAAGACTTGACTGGGAAGTAAGCACAAATTCTGTTTAGGTCATCTTTTTTAATAGCCCAAGCTTGGCCCCTCATGGCTAATGGTCCCCATCTGCTCCACTGGGGGGGGGGGGGGGTCTACACAGTTGTATGTGTGAATAAGGAAAAATTGTCTGACTAGTAAAACAAATGAGTGGATGAAATCAACAAGGCCAGTCTTGGCACCAGATGACCCAGGTAGCTGAACTCACTTGTAGGAGCCTTAGTTATTACGGCCCATGAGTAGTGAAGCGGTTCCACGGGCGTGTGGTGTAGGTGCTAAAGCGGCACCAACAGGTCAACCAAAGCCTGGTCTGCGCTTGCACAGGGAAGTGTGAGCACAGACTTGGGTTGTGAGGTGTCCTTGCAAGCTCTTTGACCTGTGAAGAGATGCACTTGTGCCCATTGCTAACCTGTTAGAAATAGACTAAGAGAGGGCATGCAGGCACGATGGTGCTTTGTGTAAGTAGGTTGTTTAATGCAGTTTTACTACAATATATTTTCCTGCAATTCATTTGGGGTGTTTTTAGGCGAAGTGTTGCATCTTGGCCTAGACTATAACAAATTATCTTCCAGTAACGCTTTACTCACAAAAACCACCTGCACCAGCGTTAGTCAAAATTCAATGGGGACAAACCTATAGGTGCAATGTTGGCTGAGTCCCTGTGAGAACTTCCAGTTGCTAATGTCCTACTGGCACAGAGTCTGTACGTCTCCAGATCTCAGGCCTGACCGCGCATGCGTGTATAACAAAAGCTATGTGTTTAGAACACATAGATACGGTTTCCATGGTCAGAAACTTTAGAGCTTTGCTGAAGCTATAACTGTAGTTCAATGTGGCAACTTTTGCACTAGCATAGCAAAATCACACCCTATTATAAGTGATTGTTTTCCCTCCCTGCTAAGTATTGGTTTTTAACAGGCCCAAAACGTATATTATACATATTAATAAACAATATATTGTATTTTATATTCCTAAATAAAATCGCATGGTAAAAGCAACAACCACACAGCTACCCTCTCTCCGGGCGTATTTCAGACCATTAGCAGCAGCAGGGTAATATACTCTTATGATACGGTCCTTCCCCCGAATCCCCATTCCCCTCTAGACTTGTATGTTAATCTCAAAGCCTTAAACTCTCCTGCACCATGATCGGCCAGCGAGGAGATAAAGATTTCTCACACAAAACCAACTCCCGATAGGGCCTCAACCTAATTTATACGAGTTCCGCATCACGTGACGTATACCTAATTCCATCAAAATCAGCAAGTCTCGCGAGATGTCGCTCGCTTTATTAACGCTACGAGAGGCGCTTCAGCTTTCTTTCTGTTCTGGCTAGGGTGAGTTGAGGGTCTGATGGCGGTTGTAGTCGGGACCGGGCCGTAGTATAGCGTGTGCTCGTTGTTAATAATTTTTAAGACGAAGTATATGTCTTCTTCGTTCACGCCTAACCCCTTCATTACCCATTCAGAGCTGCTCTATGCTCTGCGGTGGCTAACACAGGGGGGGAGATCATGGGCTCTCTAAAACATGGAGATGGAGGCCTTACTCCTCTCTGTATCCTGTCGTGAGCTACATATGCTTTGGCTCGGCCAGAACTCTACATGACTGCGTAGAATTCTATTTCGTGCTGCAAAGTAACGAATACTGGCGTGTGTTACGGATGTTTCCGCTTCGGGCTGATGTATGGTTCGTAGGCCTCTCCTCGGTGGAGCCGGTCTTGGGTCCTTGTAGGTTACCTCGCTCTATATGTCGGTCCTCTCACCACGTTATGAAACGATCAGTTTAATCTTATGTTAACATTATATAGCTTGTTGCCCCTGTTAAAGTAATCATGTTATCACTGCTACAAATGTATTGTGTTACAGCTGAAATAATGTGTGATAGAATACAGCAGCTAACCAAATCCTTGTTTTCTCGTTTGCAGGCTGGCCTGCCAATGGTGACTCCTTGGGACTGAAGCTTCACTTTCTTACAGGTATGTCACTCGCCCTCTGCGTTACTGCTTTCCATGCAGGGCTGAGATGCTGCGTTACTGCTTTCCATGCAGGGCTGAGATGCTGCGTTACTGCTTTCCATGCAGGGCTGAGATGCTGCGTTACTGCTTTCCATGCAGGGCTGAGATGCTGCGTTACTGCTTTGCATGCAGGGCTGAGATGCTGCGTTACTGCTTTCCATGCAGGGCTAACGCCGCTTGGTGTTCTGAGCATAATTCTCAAAGCTGATCTTTGTGCCAATCCCCTTTTCAGCTTTGCCCACTTTAGGATCTCTCATTCTTTAAGTGGCCAACACAGGGGGGTATAGAAAAAGCTCTATAAAACTCAAAGTGAAGTGTGTGTTTTTGCTTTGAATCCTGTCTGGAGCAATATTGTCAATGTGATAATGTTAATTAATCTGTACGGTCAAACAGTATGGTATATAAGTGTTACACCAGCCTGGTGCTTTAAATGCTAAACTTTATTCTTTATGGAATGCCAGTTTTCTAGGCGATATTACATATCAATAAAATTGTTACAAAATGTCATGTCACAATAGCCATATTTGCTATGCTACTTTTGGTGTATTAGTGCAGTTCATGTAACCGCAACACAAGAACAGTGTTGCATTAAACCCTTCTATCAGAATGCAGTTAGAATGAATAAATGCCTGCAACAGGTATTTCAAGCAGCTGCAGCTTGCCAAGTCTATAGACTATATGCAGGGCTTGCAAGTCAAATTATGTAACTGGTGTAGTTAAAGGAGATCGACTAACCGAACTGTTCTAAATAACTTACAGGTTGGAATCTTGAATTGTGATAATGGAAGATTTTTCATTCTCTGCATATTTGATCAACACCTTCCTAACGTCTCACTGAAAGCTGAAGAGGAAATCCTGCAAGATGCCAAAAACTTTGGGTAGCAGTAGTTGGATGTGGTACATTGTAGAGTATTGTGCGTTAGGTTGTCTGAATGCTTTCATATAGCACCTTTAGTATTGTATGTCATGGCTGTATGTTGGTATAGCCGTTTAGTGGCACTTTTAAACTGTCATGTGAACATAGGAAGTGTACTATATATAAGCAGGGCTGGGGCTGAACGTGCTAATTCTGCATTGGCATACTAGTTGATGGTGGATTATTATTGAAGGTAAGTTTGATCTAGGGATTGTAAATGCTTGAGCAGGAAACGTGATTTCTATTGCCTGTGAATGTATTGATAAATAAAATCTATGGTTTATATAACTGTCTGGCTCATATTTATTGCATTCTCAAGCTAGCAATGTAGCAGTCAACTATTAAAATGTGGTGCTAAAAAAATCAACCGTATAAGGCGAAGACACAAAGGGCAAGCAGAACATGTTTCCTAGGTTGCTAAGGATGTGTGCCCTTCAGCCCACACTATGGTGTTCTTGGTAGTGCCAACCACACTGGGGGAGGGGGAGACTTTATCAAATTTACACTAAAAGAACATTGGTTTTTTGACCTTTGACTAAAGTCTAAAAGGAATTGGTGGCAAATACAGAACCACACTTGAGGTGGGCAGGCATCTTGTAGGAGTTATGCTATAGTTTAACAATTGGTGAAACAATGATGTGGAGCCGTCGCTAGCAGTGTGACTGGGCCGGCTAGGAAAATGCCAACTGCCTCCTGACTGTCTTTAGTGTCCTCCGTTTGAGTGCCCACTCCAGGATCTTTAAAATAGCCTTGTGGTGACCACTAATTTCACACTTAATAAGTTTTCTAAGAAAACCATTTAAATTCAAATTAGGGTGCATACATGGGCACTGGCCTCACACTGCTTGTGTTGCTTCCAGGATGGATGCTGTTGACAATCTATTTCAATGAGAGCACAATTTTGTGCTTCATATACAAAAATGAATGGGGCTTACTTATTAAAGGAGGCGTTTGTGGGGAAAGTTATAAATGTCAAGTACTTGTGTATCTGAAGTATAGCTCCATGTTGGCATGGAGCTAAGGGGGGTGAGGTATAAGAATTAACTTTTCTTCCGTACATCTGCTAGTGAATATACATTATTTCTTCTGCAAATCTGTGCGTCCAAGCAAACAAGTATAAGCTTCAAAATAGTTCTATTTATCTGTTGCAAAGTAAAGGTTTCAGTATACATCTATTTTCCCCACACATCTTACATTGTGTAGTTTTATTTTGTTAACCATAGCAGTGATATAAAATTATCAGGTTTGCAAACGGATGGTTTTATGCACAGTAAGTAAAGATTATCTTATCTGTCCTCAGTGCCTCTTTTGTGATAATGCTGTTAACCTTGGCATCCCTATGTTATTCCTGTATCTGTTATAATAATTATACCTTACTCACGGACTCATTAGATATTGGCTCCTACATGCTAAGGTTTGTATTTTCCGCTGCAGTAATGTATGGAGTTCATAGTCTTATCAATTGAGCTTGTATAATATACCCCTAAATAATTCTGCCAGGGATATCCAGAAATTTGTACGATGGTATCGTTCCTGCTGGAATTGTCTTTTTCCTGCATATTTGGGATGGTAGGATTACATGCAATACATCTGTTTTTTCCTTGTAAACTTAACCCTTTGAGTGCTGGGGTCAAGTAGCGCCAAGTTCGGCAGTATTTTTAGGACAAGAAAAGCCTTTCATAGATACTGGGGTTAAGGCTAACTGCGCATTATCACATGATATTACGGTAAATATACAAAAACAAACCCAAAATTAACTTTTGCCATCATTTCCCTGTGTATACCAAACCAATTAGGGAAACAAAGTAATTCATTTAAAGCTCCAATCCCTTTAGTAAATTTCAGATTTACTTGCATACAAAGCCCAGGGTAGGGTTAAGTTCTTTAATTGTGCTATAGAAACAAAATATATAATATTGAATAGGATGTAGAAATAAATACTCATGTCCACAAGCATGTAAACTTTTTACATCTCTGGTGCAGCTAATTTTGTGAGCTACAGCTCAAATCACAGTTGTCATAATTCTGGCGGAGGGTGAGTGGATTTTAAATATATTTAAATTTGTTTTCATTTATTTAAATTTTTTTATTGGTGGAGGGAATGAAGTACCTGTGTGTATAAATATATACAAAGTAGGGGAGTGCACAACCCAAAAAAACATAGGTGTACGCATCCAGATTCCCAGGTTGCTGCTAGAATAATAATAAACAATATACACAAAACAAAGCAATAATTCAGTGAAAACCATTCAAAAAACACCTAAGGCATAAATATTGGAGATTCCGTCACACTGTATGGCTACATTCCTTACTAAGGAGCTGAATTGGCAGGAATGCACTGCATTTTAACCCAAAAGAGACTTTCAAACAAGTTAATGCTTTCTCTGGACACTGTTAATGAGGCGACTGTGTGGAGAACAGGAGATGCTGCTTAACCTTGAGGTTTGGTCAGAACCTCTAAATATGCACAACACAAAAATAATACACAATAATGGAGCACAAAACTTAAAAACATATTCAGATTCCCGAGTTGCATTGTAGGAGAAATGTATTTTTTGCCAGCAAGTTGATATCCCAGCTCTTCTCCCCCCCCAACATAAATTACCATGTGAGAAAACAGCCACAGCAACACAGACTCATTTAATTTTTTTTCTGTGACTGATCCCCAGATTTCTCTTCAGTGGAAGGCTCTGTATTTAACTGTAAGTTTAAGGCAAGTTAAACACATGGGACTTCAGCTCGAAAGGGGAAAATAGTTGCTGGCTGGCTCAGGAGTCACTCAAGACTTTGTGCCCCCTAGGATTGGCGCATTAACCATTAGGGTTATGTAAAAGTTCTCAGGTGTTGTAATTATAATCCGGGTTGCAGGCTTCCTTTGAGTTTACACAAATACTGCGGGTTAGAATTATTTATTGTGGACATGGATATTATTTTTTTCCTTACATATAATATTAGAAACATTTCAAAAACTTTCGGTTTTGCCGCCATGGTTAAGTTATAGGTGTATATTCATTAAATACAACCTGATCGATATGCATTTGTGATTTCTAGAGAATAAAGTTAACATCTGTAGTTAACAGCTGCACGATGCAAAGGGAATGAGGAGCTTAAGAGGTGCCATTCATAGAACACTTGAGAAGGTTTTTCCCAAATCCCGGAGTGTGACCTAGAACCTTGTTAGCAAACTTCAGGAGGGTAACACAGGGAACAGATGTGCTCTACTTTGTGCTCTGTGGGCTCATGGGATGGGATCACTGTGGCTTTGTAAGATTGACTCTTTTCATTCTTCTCTTTGATGCATTTTTTTTTTTTTTTCACAGCTCCAGTGGATGTTCAATGACCGGCCTTTCATGTGTAAGATCTTCAGGCAACTGTCAAAAAAACAAAGATTATACGGAAACACAAAAGGGAAATTTTAATGCCTCCAGCAATGCCCTCTTAGAGCATAGGGGAACGCCAATACTACATGCTGTTTATATCGGAATTTTCCAAAACACAAAAAATACATTGCCCTGGACGCCATTCCAGGATTCTAATACCTCAATATCAACTTCATGCAAGACATTTTCTGTATGTGTAATGTAACTGTATTGATAGTGGGTAGCAAAAGTGCAATATAATACAAACTCAAATAGAAAATATGTTGGTATGTTACTTAAACCAAATACTTTCCAAAGCCAGTATGATTATTAGCCATCAGGACCAAACATGTTAGCAATATGTGCAAGCTCACAAAACAGCATAGTGCATTTACTCCAGAAATGAAAATTTGGGTGGCTTTTGTGACCATTTTAACACACTTTGAAATACTTTTCAGGATATGAAAAATACATAATGGAGCAATACATTGGTGCTGAGTTTTTATTTTCAATGCTCTTTAGCTTCAAAATCCTTCCAGTTTGTGGAAAAGCCTAGAAGCCACATGTCACGGACACATTTCAGCACAGAACATTTATGCTCATCATGTTCAGGATTAACAACAGGATACTCGGGAATAATTGACATGACTGTAAACGGGCATCATTTTTGCACTTATCTTTAATACTGCCACATGTACTCAAAATGTTTTCAGAAGATGATCTATTGGTCAACGTATAGGTTTTTGTTAGATGAGATGAGACATTTAAACAGTTATATTATTGTGGATATGTTGCATATGATTCTATCATGTAAGAGATAGACACTCTGACCCCATGTTTTCGCTCTATAGCTGGCACTTTGATACAGTGCTACTCAGGGGAGGGCTGGCAGCCTAAGGCCTGGGGGGCAAGTGAAGTGGCTCCGCCCCCTCGCACTCACCTTTCACCCCTCACGCTGCTCCCATCACTATGCGGCCATCAGACTGCTGGAAAACTTATCTAAACGGCCGGTGCGTGCTGATGCCACCGGCCGGAGTTACTTTCATCCTTTTTTTTATTTATTTAATTTGCCGGATCGGCTTGCCATATTAAAAATAAAGTATTAAAGTAGCGCCGGCCGGCAGCATCAGCACCCAGCAGCCGTTTAGATTCGATTTCCAGCAATCTGATGGCTGCATAGTGATGGGAGCAGCGTGAGGGGTGAAAGGTGAGTGCGAGGGGGCGGAGCTTTCACCCCTCACGCTGCTCCCATCACTTGGCGGCCATCGCATACGGCCGCTGGGTGCTGATGCCGCCGGCTGGCGCTGCTTTAATACTATTTTTTTTTTCATTTAATAGCCGATCCGGCTTGCCATATTAAATTTTAAAAAAAAGTATTAAAGTAGCGCCGGCCGGCGGCATCAGCACCCAGCGGCCGTTTAGATTAGATTTCGGGCGGCCTGGGGGGCAATTTCCCCCCTGCCCCCCGGCCCGGCCCAGCCCAGCCCGCCCCTGGTGCTACTGTTTTGAAGACATCCAGTTTATTAATTCACTTCAATAAAGGTAAACGTGGCACATCTAGCGTTATATAATCCATTTTCAATCAACAACAATCAGTAACTCAATAACAGGAGGGAGATACCTTATAGAGGAGGGACAATAATACAGAGGTTGAGAAACCAAAACATTTATATGGCTGTCCCCATGGTCATATACTATACATCTGACCATCATACGTAGATGCTTGTTGGACATCCAAATGCAAAACATTTAATAATATTGAGTTGGCCTCCACAAGATTTTGGAGAGTGTATGTGGGATTTTTTGCCCATTTAGCCAAAATAGCATCTGTGAGATCAGGCACTGATGCTGGAGGAGAAGGCCTGTTTCACAATCAGTGTTCCAGTTCATCCCAAAGGTGTTCAGGGTTCAGGGCTCTATGCAGGCCACTCGAGTTCCTCCACACCAAACTCATCAAACAGCTTGAACAGGAAAGAGCCTACACAAAACTGGCGCCACAAAGTTAAAAGCATCCACCAAGCTCAAATTTGTCCATCAGACTTACATATAGTGAACATTGTTCATCACTCCAGAGAGCACGTTTCCACTGCCCGGTGGTGGTGTGTTTTACACTACTCCAGGCCAGGTTCCACCGTGATATTCGGCTTGTGTGCAGCTGCTCGGCCATGGAAACCCTTTTCACGAAGCTTCTGACACAGTGCTTGTGCTTATTTTACCTCCAGAGGCAGTTGGGATCTCTGTAGTAAGTGATGCCACAGAAGAAGGCGATTTTTATGTGCTACACGAGTGAGTGTGTGATCTACCGCTTTGTGGCTGAACTGTTATTACTCCTAGATGCTTCCACTTCACAGTTATAGACCTTACAGTGGATGGGGCAGATATAAATGGGCAGAAATTTCACAAACTGACTTGCCTATGTGTTTGATTTTAATCACCTAATAACTAAGAGGAGTGTCACGATATTTTTGGTCATGTAGTGTATATTGCTTAGGATGATCTGTTACATGAGGATATTTCATGTACTGAACTGTAAAAAATAACAGATCTTATTTGAGAACCTGCAGAAAGATTCTACCTAGCAAAGTAATCTGTTGAAACTGATGTGCACACCTGCACGCTGTGTACAAAAGTTTGGGCCTCATCCATCTGCCCTGCTGCACCTGAATGAAGGTTCATGTCACCAGAATGTTTATGGTACAATGGAGCTTCTATTTGACTATACACAAAAGCAGATTATTTCCAGCAAAAAAAAATATTTAACTCTTGATTGACTGTAATGAATTACAGCAATGTCGAAATTCTAGAATGTATCTGCAAATGCTATTCAATAGATTCATGGCAGCTAGGAAGATATTTGTCTCCAAGGCCTGAAATAATCTTCCAGCCTTTCTGTATTGTTTGTGTATATTTGCAGGTTGTGACCAAACATTAAGGTTAAGCTCCCACCAACACACAGGTGCCTCATTAATGGTGTCCAGAAAGGGCTTTGAATTGCATGAGGTCTCAGTGGGTTAAAATGCAGCGCATTGAAGCAATACAGCCAGGAAAAATTAGAAAGGACTCACCAAAATTGGGGTACTTTGACGCAGCTAAGCAATATATGGGCATGTGTTGCTCCGGCTACCTGAAGCCCACTCTTGTGGGACACGGCCAGGACTAACCACTGATGTCAGTGGGCTGTCCCGCTAGTGCCAGTGGGTTTTCCCGCTGACATTGCGGTAAAACCCCCCATTTAAAAACCCCTTGACTGCTAACGACGGCATGGTGCCGTCGCTAGCAGTCCCAGTCAGGTGCTAACGACAGCACCATGCCGTCGCTAGCACTATCTGTGGACCCCCATCACCACCTACCCCGGCGATCTGCCCCTCACACTGAAGGGCATCACCGGGGCAACCCGATCCGGCCGGTGACGGAACGCGCAATGACGCGATAACGTCACCGCGCAACTTTATTAATAACTGACAATTGTGAAAAAATAATAAAAACTATTAAGTTAAAAAAATTAAAATGTAAAAAAAAAAGTTTAAAAAATGATTTGGGGGTCTCTAAAGGAAGATAAATAAAGATCAAAATTGCCTAGAGACCCCCAAATTAAATTATCTAAACATAAACTAGTTTAACTTAAAAAATAAAAAAAAGTTTAAGTATTCTAGCTAAATGATCACTGTGGTAGCCAATGTTACCACGGTGATCATATAGCTATGAAAAGTCACATTCCCTTTTTAAAAATGGCCGATACTAAATTCCCCTTTGATCATGGGGTTAAATTTAGCCAATGGTAGAGGAAAGCAATTTTTGAAATCCTGATGAACTGTAAATATTAGTAAAATCAGCCATTTAGCCTGTGCGGTACGTGAGTAACCATCTCATCCCTGGAGCGCCTTGCATTTTTACTGCAAAACTTATTTTTGCTGTAAAAGTGATTTTTTTTTTCTCCCTTTACCATCATTTCTTTGGGATTGTAAGGGGAAAGAATGGTATGTGCTTCTGTGAGTGAATGTACAGATAGTATGGTGTGTGCTTCTGCGAGTGAATGGAGATATGAAAGGCGTGTGAATGATCAGTAATTAGGGTTGAAGCCTTGACGTGGCATTACTGCTTACGTAAGAAGTTCAATTATGGCCTAAAAAGTACACATTTGCAAAAACTACACCCCTTGGTGCATCAAATGAGGGGCTGCATGAGTTTCTAGTACAAACCTGGAGTGCGCAAGACACAAATGAACATGTCGCTATGGTTAGAAAAAAGATATTTTCTAGCCAAAGCGACATATTCCGTCATTATTCCGTGCACTCAACTTTTGTCCTAGAAATACGTGTAACCCCCTCATGTGAAGCGCCAAGGGATGTAGTTTCTTGAAAAGTGTACTTTATGTACCCTAATTTAACTTCCCAGATGTCTAGACCACTTTAACTTCAGATATGGCAGATTTGAGAATCTTGTTAAAAAATTGTCTTTAAACATTTAGGGGTGATGCCTGCAATTAGACAGCTCTAGACAGCTGGGAAGTTAAATTATGGTATATAAAGTATATATTTTCAGAAACTACACCCCTTGGCGCATCAAATGAGGGGCTGCATGTATTAGTAGCACAAGACTGGAGTACGCAAGACATAAATGAACTTGGCGCTTTTAATTTACATTTTTGTTTATTTTAAGTGTGAAATTCACTTATTTGTTGTGCACGTCAGCTTTGTGATACAAATACAAATAAGACCCAATTTGCTGCAGCTGGGGGTGTAGTTTTCTAAAAATATATAGTTTTGTTGGCATATTTTAACATCCCAGGCAGCTAGAGCTGTTTAATTGACGGCAGCCATGCATTAAATTTAAAGATGTCTTTTGTGATAGTCTAATAAATTTAACTTTTAGCAATAAAATATTAGAAAAACACAGTCTACTGTTCTCAATTTCTGTTTATTTTAGACCGGTTACCTACTACAAATATTTAGTAACACAGGTTTTGATATTAGAGTTTAGAAAAATAAAATTACAAACTAGTTTTTATTGAGTCAGAAGTGAAAAAATACACTTTTTTCCAATTTTTGGCTTTATTTTGCAAACCTAATGAGACATACACATATAAAAATGGTATATTTGGAATCTGCTGTGTGTGCTGAAAAAAACAATATATGGTTTGTATAGTTTATTCCCAGGAAATGTACTTCTAAACGCGTTTAAACGTGAGATGCACCAAAATGCCAAAAAACGGCTTAGCACCCAGGTGGGAAATGGCTTAGCAGCCAAGGGGTTAAAGGGCAAATGGTGTGACAGGACCCCACTCCCATGACTCAGAGAATGTGGGTGTTGGGCTTCTTCTCCCTGAGTTCTCCAGGCCAAAGGCAGAGAGTTCCCAGGTATGGTAATAAAATGCTTTTTCTGAGTATTCTATATACTTATAGATGTATCCATGCATGGGAACTTTCTTCCTCTGGCTACCCAGACCCCCCCTTGTGGATGGCCCCGCTGAAATCTTGTGTAGCCACTCTGACATCAGTAATCAGTCCTGCAATTTTTAATGGGGGAGTGAGGCGGGCAGCAACGCTGGTCCCACAACCTTTCTCCTTAGTGGCCCTGACACCCAGAGAAGTGGCACCCCTGGGGAAAACCCAGTGTGTATTACTCTTTTGTATTACTTTATACTGATGTATGCATATGGATGTATCACATTTTACAGTTGTGTAACCTTCAATAAAAATTTACATTATAAAAAAATACAGCAACATGTATCTCTTGTAATTGTCTGCCAACTATTTTTGTTTCTATTGTTACATTAATTATTTAGGTATCCAGTCTGTAGTGGATACGGTACGTAAATTACCATCAGTCTTATGAGCAGTTAAGTCTCGTTCCCACACATATCAGTATAATGGATTAGTGAGACTGAACAAAATAAATATTTCCTAACGCTCATGGTCACCACATGGAGAGCAGTGCGGTAATGCACCGGGATACAGAGGTGCTATTCTTTTTTAATAATTTTAAGAAACCTGGGAAACGTTCTTTTTTTTCCATTCCTCATCATTCCTCATCACCATTACATACATGTGACGGTGTATTAGTTGGTTCCTTATGCTTTCCTGTCCCAAGTGACTATTATTCTAGCAGAAATAATGATATAGCTGTCTTTATGTGACTACCAATCAAAATAATCACAGACAGTGCTGCACTTTAATGTTGTTAAAATAAATATTTTAAAAGTCTGCAAAATCTAAACCTCCATAATATACGATTCAACATTATCCAACTTTTTAAGTGGGTTGATATGGATAGAATTACATTAGAGGACAGGGCTTTACCAGGACCTTTTATATGATTCTGTGAGTTTTCAATAGTAATTTTTGTAAAATTATATGTATTTCTTAATTTTGCTCAATTACATAAATAATAATCACATTATTTAGACTTTTATGGCTGTAGAACACTGTGTAACACTCATACCCTACAAATATCCCAAGTTTCTAGAACAGAGGAGCAAAGAGGGATTTGGATCCCAAAGACATTCTGGCTTCCCTAAACATTTGTAAGTTATGTGTTTGTGTTCCCAACTCTGCCGCAATATTGTAACTAAAAATCTGTGTTAAAGTCACTAAGTCAGCTTGGATTTAGAAATATTGAACTACAACCCCTATCATCCATAGGCATCATTGAACTTAAGTTTTAAAGGTGATGATCTCATATCTAATCATTCACCTACTAAGCCTTGCTTTGTTTTTTTCCCAACGTGACATATTTTTGGAGGCTAAACAGTCACAAAGGAGAATGCTGTGGTTATGAAATATTGGGAATACTATTGTTGAACAAGACTCTTTATTGTGTAATTCCACATCCAATCTCAATTTTTTTTTATCAGTGACGGAGCACAGAGCGGATAAAGCGATGTGGAGTGTGGAACGCATTAACAGAGCACAATATGTTCCTTATATGAAAAAGATACACATGGTTTTAACTGTTCTTTCACGGAATGCTTGTGAACATATGTGTTTGTGTTTCATTTTTTCAAACATCAATGTAATGAACATGCTGTACTATAGTGTTTACCTCCTCGGGTACTTGTAATGGAATGCAGGATTGAAACAGCTGACCAGGGAAACATATTTAACAGGGGCATTTCCAGACTGAAATATACAAATCTGATACAGTTATGTACCAGAAGTAGATATGCCAATGGCCATAACAAGGGCGAGCCTATGGCCACTGGCTCCTGAGTGCGTCATTTTTTTGCAAACTCACCCATAAGGTGTGTGCGGATATATTATTGGAAACACCTGTGTAGCCAGACCACAATATCTCAAAATTCATATTCATTCACATTCAGGTCCCCAAAGGAAAACAAAAACCTGCAAATCATGCTATTTTCTAGAAACTTAACGATTTCTAGTAAAATAAATTTATATATAAAGTTAATGATCCGTCTACTCCCTCACCACTTTCCCTCTTCCTTTCCCAGTAGCCTCTCTCTAAAGGCCCACCGCAGAAGAGGGAGAGCTCCAAGTAGCCAGCTCTGGGAAATTCCCAGGCATTTATACGGTATATTTTAATTTTTTATTAACTGTAAAATTAGATTAGGTATGACATGAATAAATACATGGGGCGGTATATAAATAATTAATGTTCACTATATATATATATATATATACAGGCCGGGCCGGATTGACTTAGGGGCTGATGGAGCTGCAGCTTGCTCCGGAAACAAGGTAGGTAGGGTGAGGGAGGGGGGTGCAGTGAGAAGGGGCAGAGGGGGGTTAGATAGTGAGAAATGGGGATAGGGGATAGATAGTGAGAGGGGGTACATAGTGAAAAGGAGTACATAGTGAAAAGGGGGAACATATTGAGAAGGGGCAGATAAGATGGGGAGAGGGGGTAGTGTGAATGCGTATGAGAATGAATGAATTCATGTGTGGATGAATTGTTTGAATGAGTAAATGCAAAGATGGTACATGAAGGGTGGGCTTTAACAATAAATAAATATGGGCTGCTCGGGCTTAAATGCCCGGGTCTATTTTTTGTCCCAGTCCGGGCCTGTATATATATATATATATATATATATATATATATATATATATATATATATATATATATATATATATATATATATACACATATTGAACATATATAAATATAAGTATAACATTGTTAACTACTTAAAACACTCCAGCTACAGATAGAATCTTTAGCCACAGATCACAAAATGGAGTATATTCAACTCCTCATGGTACCCAACAGGACCAGGATGGCTGAACTCCAATCCAGTACCATCATAAAGAGTACCAGTAGGTTATTGTGAGTTTCTGAGCCTTTAAAAAACTAAGCTGTAGATGCTAGCTAGGTGGAAGCACTAGGACAGGGCAAGCGAGATTCCCATCATTCTCCTTATACACCCCACACATCAAGCAACTCCCTGTAGAGTGTACATGCAGGGGTATTGAGCCCTCCTGAGGCTTGGCCATGACACTTTCAAATGTATAAGCTTGCAAGGTCGTAGGCCACTTGTAGAATGTTTCAATGGCACTGGTCTGGATCTGAATTGTTTATATACGGTATGTATATATTACCCATGCACCTAGTTTTTGGCTCTCGATACTTCATTGTTTGGTCCAATCTTTCTTCAGAAGTTCAGCGGCAATGCCATAGCTACTATGAGTTCTGCTCACTCACAATCACGTAACAACTTCTTTTATTGCCCTAATACATTGCCCTTATACCACAACATTGTCTAAAATAATAATAATTGGGCTGGATTCAAAATTAAACTCCAAATTCTAAATACTATGTGGTGTTTATTCCATGACACATAAGCTTAAAATAGACATGAAAATTATACCAAAAACAGTGGCATGTTCAAACGAATGTAAATAGTGCTGGGTAATTGGAACAATGTGTGCTCACAAACATGTAAACCTCAATAAACACAATAATTCAAGCATGCCAAAGCCATATAACAAGTTGGTTCAACATCATATGTGTTTTCTGTTACATGCAGAACACGTCATTCTCTGGTCATGGAGCCACAGTCAGCCTTTTGTACTAGCAAACAAATGTCTGGAGAGCCACTAAAGCTCCCATACACATTACAATAAAATGCTTCTTACCAAATATTGTGTCTTAATTGGTTTTCAACAACAATAATTTTCTTTCTTGTCACCACTATTGTGGTCTGTGTTCATTGATTGCATTTGCATGGACACTCAAGCTGTTATAAGCTCTTATGATATGTATGATAGTTGAGTGTTCACTATGAATTATTGTTTTCTTCCCCTTGCAAATATATGGAGATATTTGGCAGAATCCCCCCCTTATGCCTTTGCCTTTTTTCTGTGCCACCCATCTCCTAGGCTTGTACAACAGCCAGCCCCAGGAATGGCTTGTGGAAGAGTTTGAGGGGGTCTAATGACATGCACACATGCACAGAAAGTGTCTGTTCATTTAAAAAATATTTTATTTCAATTCATTCAATTTTCAAGAAGCCAAAAGAGGCAACAAGACTGACCATGGAGAGGCGATGCACTGCAGCCCTGGAGCTACATCTTCTCCTTACAGTAAGCACTTTATTTTTGCTGTACAGGTTAAATAAAGTACTTACAAAGTACTTTAACACATATTCTTCATTTGTGGGGCTGCATGGGGCACTAAATTGTCCCTTAAAACTCAAAGTAAACAGAGGAACCACACCTGGAATTGTAATGGCCTTTGTGTCCCAATTGGTCAGGTTGGAAGCAGCATCAGGCATGTTTACCACCATGGTGCCCCTAAACTGTTTACCCTGTCTGCATAACCAGAGAGTTATGCACTGCAGACAGTGTTTCCCCCCTGCGAACTGAGTAGTGATTCATTGTTAGATGCTTCTCAATTATTCCCCAGGAGAATTCCTTTTGACATTTTTTTCTGGCAGGAGAGCAAGTTGCCTGCTTGCACACAGGCACAGGGACTGCATTCTCATGTTCTTCAAGTGCTTAATAACCTGGTTCAGTGGCTCCTTGTCTACGTCATTGCAATAAACACCTGTTAGGGTGCCAGCAAAAGCAATTTTTTAGCAATAGTGTCAGATGAAAAAGGTGGAACATTAAATTGGTAATAAATACAGTATTTGCTACATTATAAGACAAGGTATATCCCTCGTCTTATAATCGAGGTCGTCTTATAATCAGAATTCAAATAGAGGTCTGACTATGAGACTAGGATCCAGATCCCCCACAGCACTGTAGGTCACCCGGATCCTCCTGTCTTGTAACCTTGGCTGCTACCGGACTTTTTCCGGGGCTTCTACTGAGCGCCGGCGAAAGTGCCGGCAGCAGCGCAGGTTGTCTACGCACATCTCGCAGAGAGAAGCATTTCCTGGAGCGCTGTGGCTACACTTTGCTGACCTTGACTGGTCATGGCGTAACTGGTCATGGCTCAACTATTCACTAGCTTGTACCTTCATGCCAGAGCCAGTTAAGCCAGGCAGGTAAAGCCACACTTGGACTTTTCAGGGACTCTCCTTGCCCTGGATTACATAGGAACCTCATAGCTCTGTCTCCCTGAATCTATTCCTTAAGGAAGTTTAAATGTCTTTCACCTAATGCAGGCTTCATAGGAATCCTGGGCTGGCCATACAGACATGAAGCCTCTTGCAGCGACTGGAGTTGTAAGAAGAGCTTTATAACCTGCTGGTGCTATATATAGATCTATATGTCTATCTATCTATCTATCTATCTATCTATCTATCTATCTATCTATCTATCTATCTTATTCATAATATTGCCCTGGTATTTATACCAATTTATGCAGTGCATGCTGTCAGTATATTTCCTGTTAGAGGACTGAAATAAATCAAAATACACTCTTGCAAAAGGGAAAGAAGAGGGTATACTTGAAACATTGACTGGTCCAGACCAGATCAGCTTTCCTGCTCCTCTGTAAGTTAAAATATTTACATGGCAGTGCATTTTTTTGTAGATAGAAAGCCTTCATGTGGGGTAATGTTCCCTCAACTGGGTCAAACTGGATTGGCCTGGCATGTTATTACATCGAAGGACAGAGAGGCAAAGCCTGCTCTGCATTGAATGTTAGGAATGTGGATGGAACACTCACGATATGTATATGAAGCTGACAGGGCTGAAAAACCATCACCATCTGGGAACAATAAATGCTCAGAGTCCAGGCGAAGTGATGTGTGCTGCTGAGTTACTTGCAATCTCTATGGGATACACCAGTTCACCTCAATGACCTTCATCATTTCCATGGCTAGCGCTATGAATGGACCAAATAACTGTTAACCACAGCAAGACATTGCAGATTAAACCCTGACTGCACACTCCGAGAGGTCAAGCCAGTCATGAAACATTTTATATGAACACGTGGTTTTCATGAAGAATGTTAAAGACGGATTGTTAAAGGGCAGCTACAGATTTAGTAGAAGAGTAGGGAAAAACTGTAAAAAGGAAAAAAATTATTTAGGCTTCAAGTACACTTCAAGTGTGGAAAAAATATCAATAAGCCAGTAGTGTAGCTCTTACCCTATATACTGAGAGTAATTGCTGCCCTTTTTTCCAGCTTTTACATGGAAGTGGGTTCATTTTGGGAGAACCTTTAATCCCCCTCTGAACGACCGAAGGATGGGGGCTTCTGCTGTTACAGGAAGTTGCAATGACTCCCATGGGTTCTAATATATACACTATATTTTAATGTTTTTTAAAAAAAATATTATATATATTTATTTACTACACTACACTGTAAAATATCAATATTTGTGAAATATGACAGATACCCATTCAAGTTTACTTATCTCAACATTTTGTACTGTTCCAGAGAGCCATTGATATTACCATGGAATAAAACTATTTATTGCTTGTTATAAAGCTGTCATGCTAAGCACATGTGTCTTATCGTTTTATTTTACATATCACATGCATATTTCATATTAATGATCTGCGTTGGCTGCTTTAGCTTGGCTTGGTTACAGTCTGTAACTTTTTTTAATATTATTATTGAAAAAAAGAGGGTACTCAAGTGAGCCTTTTCATTGTGATCGTTGAGTCTATTTGAAGAGCTAAAAGATTAGGTCATTGTTTATGTTTCCAAATAAACTCCAAATTTTTAACTTTAAATACCTTCGCGTTGTACTTTTTCTAATTATGGAGGCACCCAAGCCTCTCTGTATGTGTAGAAAGAGAGTGACAGATAAGAAAGACATATTACATCATCATGATTGTCAACACTGTAACAGGAGTCAAATGTTCCAGTGTACCAAATGAGTGTACGATTATGATGCAAACATCCATCTAAGGGACTGGAGAAAGTTTTGTATACTCTCTAGGCTTTTATCTAGATGGCTATATTATCTGAAGGAGGGGTAACACTATTGTTTCATTACACTGTACTCATGACCATTTAAATGGACTAATGTCTTTTGAAGACCAGATCCAGCAACCAGATATTAATGACTTATCTGTCTAGTCTTGAGCATCAGCAGCACTTCCACTGGCAATGACAGAGCTTAGGAAAGAGTCAGAGACATAGAAGGCAAATTAGTGTAGGATATGGCTTTAAGTGTTGTGTAATATTGTATTTCATTACGCATTCTACAAGTGGCCTACGACCTTAGCAAATGCTATTATTTTCAGTTGCCTGTATTTATACCTATACCTATGGGCCAGACCTTTGTTAAACTGTGTTATGTAGGAAATGTTATTACGACAGAAAGGAGCAGGGCTTGAATTACAACCCAGATGTCCTAGGCCCCAAGTATACTATGACTTGAGTGGCAGGTCCCCCTGCCACAAAATTGAGTGACCAGGCTCCCTGGTGCACCCCTGATGCATTGGCTGGTTGCAAGGTAGATCTATCATCTACCAAGTGGCTTATTTCCACTATTGAGCACTAGCGTGCTGCAAGATAGATCACCTGCATATGACATTGTATCCTGGTGCTTGGCAGTGAGGACAGTAGAGGTTATACTACTAAGCCTCTATCATTTTATCTAGTACAAGAAACGCAGAACATTTATGCTCACATATCTAGTTTGCAGATCCTGCCCGGTCTTTCCTCAACCTCATGCAAAATTTTATCGCCAGTCACTAAAATGTTTAAAGCATCCAGGATTATGCCACTATGAACAAAATCTAAATAAAAGTAACTAAAATAATCTAAATAATTCTGTTCATTAAGTTGGTTTAACTGTATGGGTTTTTCCAAAGTTCATTTGAGTTAATAACACATTACATAAAATGGCCAGGGAGGAATTATATCAAAACCAGTTTGCATTAGAATTCCTCCTAAATAGAAAACATATGTTGCTCTTACAAATAAGATATGCAACAAGGACAAGACTGAACTGATCTTTCAGCTTTAGATGGTCATCTAGTTTCAGCGTTAGCACATCATATATTATATTTATATATTATATTTATATATATATATAATATTTGTTTGTAACCTAACAGTGAAAAATGCCAGTAAGAAATGTGATTAATATTATAAATATGGAGGTTTATCTCAATACCCTTATCTTAATCAGCACAGAATTTCCAAATTAAGTTTTTGAACAGATTTATTTTGAAATTTGGGATTTTCAAAGGTGAACACTAACTTTTAAACATTGTCTCTTATAAAGATTGGTCAATGCCAAATCT
Organism: Sceloporus occidentalis; assembly: GCA_023333645.1. Classification (NCBI taxonomy): domain Eukaryota; kingdom Metazoa; phylum Chordata; class Lepidosauria; order Squamata; family Phrynosomatidae; genus Sceloporus; species Sceloporus occidentalis. Next base: position 1,009,733 of record JALMGF010000107.1, on the reverse strand, counting down.
GTTCAGGGATCAGTGAAATCAGTGAAGTCATTTGAATCTCATCTCGAGGAAACAGACTTGCGTGCACACACACACATTATTATTACTATTTATTCTTTTATATAGCGCCATCAAATTCCGTAGCGCTGTACAATGGGTGGACAGGACATAACAAGTAGAATATAACATAACAAATTGAGGAGGAGGTGAGGAGGGCCCTGCTCAAATGAGCTTAAAATATATATATATATATATATATATATATATACCAGTATATACAGTACATATATATTATCTATAATCCTATGCACCCAGTAGATGGTTTTGCAGAGATAATAGCTGTAAGTGTTCCGCTAGATTACTTTTCCACCTAAACATTTACTAACAAAGTGTTTAGAACAATATATATGTGAAATGTTTAGCTGTAGAAAGTGACACCTTGTAATTTTTTGATAGCAGGTGCTCTTTAAGCATTTGTGACCTTAACAATGCTTATGAAATGTTATTGGATCCTTTTTAGCACCACAGAGCCTTTTTCAGTATACTCAGAGCTGCATGTTACAGAACTTGAGAAGGAAGGGGATGAGTGACAGATAAGATGCAACTGGAGGACAGCGACAAGGCCACATCCGGATGACTGCACCTGCTAAAGCGTGGCTTAAAGAGAAACCATCAAGAAAAAGAAAAATGGCTGTGATATTTGCTAAACTGTTATGCCTCTTAGAAACCATGCTTCATTAAGAGTTTCTGTTTTCCCAAACATTCTTCAGATTAATTTATTTGTTCCATGACACAGCGGCAATAACATTATTTAGACATTTGTTATACTTCATTCATATTGCAAAGATCTAAGAGTGCTGAACAATGAGGTCATACAATCCCCATGGCGGGGAGGCCCTGGCACTTTTAATGGCTCTTTTTTTTATGCTTAGGCTGTCAAAAATAAGACAGCCTCCAACCTAAACTATCCAAAAGCGACACTAATTGAGAAACAAAACAGTACAAACTACAGGCAAAATGCTACAGGAAATGAAGGTTTGATCTTACATTATTTTTTCTCCAATTGGATAACCCACCATTAAACATCAACGGTGAATTCTCACATTCTGATTGCACTGATAATACATAGAAAGGAAAATATCATGTTGCCATACAATAATGAAATATAAATGTCACCAAAAGCGAATCTAATTTTAAGGCCCTGTTTGACATAATCAAATAGTTACTTGAGTTTGGTCGCAACACATCTTTTTTATTTAGTGTTTCTTGACATAATAATCAGTCAGATTTTCTTCACATAAAAAGTTTATACATTCTTTTCTTGTTCCTGTTCCATGTTTTTTTAGCATTCACGTGTTGATTATAATTTCTCAACGTGATAGCTGTTTTGTAGCTGCTGGAAATCAGGGCTAGGCTTGGAAGGCAAGTAGAACTTTGTGGCTGAAGTTTAGTGGAATAAGTGAGTGCTTAGGATCTTATATAGAGCAGGTGCTAAAGTGAAGATTAGTAACGTGATTAGTAGTCGGGTGTATTTTCTAGTGACCGGAGAAAGGGCAGTTGGTATATAGTAAAAAAAACCTGTGGTATGGCAAGTACCCATGCCTATAGGCCACTATCACTAAATACCCCAGCATTACTGAAAAAGTGCCACTTCAGTCAATTCCCTTCCCTGTCTCACACTGTTCACTGCAACAATTCTAAACTCTGCAACCACATTTGACATTTTTCGAGTGTAGTATTTTTCAATATACATTTCGGATTTTGCTCGCCAGCACATGAAAAGTGCAATATATATATATATATATATATAGGATATATAAAGTCATGGTCAGGAATCATTTACACGTTACATATGCCACATACCTAAGGTTGTCATACAAGCCATTTTTTCCAATACATATATACAAAATACTAATTCTTGCATGTTACTGACCACCACCTATGAAATATTTCCTGGCGTTATGAGATTTTAGTTTGTTGAGTTTATACATTACACATACACATTACACATACACAGATGCTGATAAGGTAACTCTACACATACTGCAGAGCAGTAATATGTGTAATCTTCTGTATATCTATCCTGTATATCTATCCTGTATATATATCCTGTATATATATCCTGTGATCACCCTAAAACAGGATCAGGAGTGAACAATTTGATATGTTGCACACAATATACAGTAACTAATCTACATCTACATTGAAACCGTTGCCAAGAGCCCCTGACTGCCAGTGAGCATTACTGACCATAGAATTTTGTCCGTTCGGTGTTAATTCACTTCATATTATTGTAACTTGCAAACAGCGGTTTCCTGAACAAAGCACGCCTGTAATCCATTAGAAAGAAGCACATTGTGTATTCCCTCGTCTGGGACGCGCAGCTGGATTCAGTAGGCGCTGTCCTTATTTTCTCCATCTATTAACTCCCTGCTAACAGAAGACGAGGCTGGAAATAGGACTCATCATTACTGTCTCACAAGGATCCTGAACACTGTATTAAGATTCAATCAAGCAGTTGTTTTTTTTCTCTTTTTTTTTTGGAGTGGTATAACCTGATCTGGAAGAGGAAAGACAGAATTTTATGAGCTTGGTTTAATAGTTATATTTACAAGACTCTAAACAATGAGCAAATTGATCAAATGACCAATAATGTCCAAAAATTGCTAGAAAACCTCTTGTCTGAGGGATTCTTCTTTTCACTCTCCATGACCTAGGTAGGAGAACAGGGAAGCTTATTTTCCTCTTGACAACCTCCAGATTCTAATGTTTGAGGGAGTGTAAATGTCCATGTCCTGCACCTGTTTCACACTTTTTTTTAATGTTTTACTGGCTTTTCAAGATCTGGTCTGGAGTTCCAGTCTATTGCAAATTGAAGGGGATATAGCTCTCCAATTCTCAACCCCAGAGACCCATCCAGACAAAACATGTCTCTGGGACTGTACAGTGTCATTCATAACTGAACTGATCAGCTATTTATGGAATCTTATAATTATTACCATATCATTATTAAACTGTCATGGATATGTGAAAGAAAATAAAATCTAATTCATTATTATTCAGAATTCAGCAATAATGATATAAACGTCCATGGCTTCTCTATCTTAGTATGACAAATCAGCCTAGAGCAGATTTTCTCAAATATAGCCATGAAATGTTGCCTCAATCTGCGGCATAGTTGTGCTGGGCAAACAACATTTGATTACCAACATTTCAAAGGATGTGTAGCCCTCCCTGACAGTGGGAATGGCTTCTGAAGAGTGAACAGAATGCATGTGATATCATTGCTGATAAGGACAGTTACACATTGCATTATTTCCATAATATTTGTTTTTAGCAGAAGCTAAAGTTAGGGATTACTAGTAACTTAAAAAACTTGTGTGGCAAGAAGGAGTGTAAATTGACTAATTGACCTCCTGGAAATGGAAGAGCTGGCCCTTTATCATATAACATATCAGGGGTATTCTTGAATCAAATCATCCCTTTGTGAATGCAACCCAAACTGATGCTGGAACACACTGGATTGTAGGGATATTGTATTTGGCAGCTTGTAGAGACTCTTAATATGCTTCATTAAGACTCACAAGGGTCTGTGTGTATGAGCTCCTTCACCAAGAAGGGTCAAGTTGGTCTTCCATATCACATTTTCAATGCGATACATTGTGATATGTGTTTTATGTCTTACTTTCATCTCTTTAAATTTAGGTTCTTTAGGTGAGAATCCTAATGTTCTGTGATTCAGATCCAGTACTCATTAATTACCCCTTAGTAATGAATATTTTCCAGTAAAACGAAATAGATTTTTTCTTGGCTGACAGTGAGTGTTGTGGAACAGATCTGTACTGTGATCTGGTATGTTCTGAACATCTTGTTTGTTATTGTTGATAGACAAATCAACGTATAATCCTCTTTTGTAGAAATTTCCTAATTCTCAAGGAGCCCAGAAACATTGTTTGATATCCAAGTAGTAGGAAATCATTTAGAAATGTATTCCCTAATGTGTGTTCAGTTTGAATTCATTTTTACTGAGTCACGAAACTCATGTTGTTGCATCTGAAATCAGCACAAATATATACATCAGTACCCTTAATCAACATGTATGTATCTGATACTATAAATATAAAAGATTTTCCCTCCTATATATTCTCTTTGTAACATTGGATTTTAATTCATTTTAATAGCAACAACAATATGGGGAAACTTGAATTTAAACAAATAGTGTTCAGGAACAGTTAAAAATAAAGTACCTTTTATTAAAGTACCAAGTAATTATTCTTACACTGAATTGTAGCCTTTTAAGACATCTATTTGGTGGCTCACTAAATTACAAAGCCTTTAGTATTATCACTTAGAAAGTAGAAATGATTGTTGCAAGGGGCCAATCCGGCATCCCATTATTAAATTATTAAAGCTGAAAAGCCAGACATTACCCTTCACGTTAAAGAGCCAACACTGCATGTTTTTGAAAATAGTATACACAGGACATGCATGAATGGGTAAATGTGCTGAGTAACCTGAATCGGTCATTGGTAAATGGATGAATTACAACATCAGTGGCCATTCATAGCATTGTTCATGTACTGTCTGTCTGTGTCTTATGTCTCCCCAAGGGATGACAATAATGTTCCCTAAAAAAACATTTTCAGGAACTAATGGTTCACAATCATTCCAGTATTGAGAAATCTTAAGTAGTTTACTGTTAGCATGTGATGGTGTTGAACTGGTCACAAAGTATTCCCTCTAGGGATAGGTAGACCCTGGAAACGCATCTGCAGTTCACTACATCTCCCTTCCTGAGAGTAGGAGTCCATAACACCCGGAGTGCCAGAGGCTGCCAATCGCTTGTCCCTGTTTACAAAAAGGCATCAACACTTATTTACCCAGATGTGTAAGAAAATGCCCCCCCCCCAAGAAACATTATTGACTTCAGGGACTGCACAAACTAATAATAATTAATAATTGGGACAGTTGCCAGTACAGATGACAAACAGGGTATAAGCCTGGTTGCCGGGACTGTTGGTAGATGTGAAAGAGGATATGTGTACAATTGTGCAGGTGCCTAATTTCCTGGGGTGTATACTCATAAAAAGTAAAAAAATATAAGAAAAATAAACAAAATGAAAATGATAAATACCACTCCAGTGGTACATAAGCAGCACTGTCCAGTTCCAAGAGAGATGCCTGAGAGATCTCCAGTAAAAAAAAGTGCTGTATGTAAGCAAGCAGTGTAAAACAAAAACAAAAAACGTATACATGGCCGGTATCATTCTACTAAGGAGATGTTGTTGAACAAAAATCAAGGTGTTTTTTTCATGGGGGCCTAACTTGTGGAAGTAAAAATGCTATTTTTTTCCCTACATTTTTTTTTATATTTAATTCCTACTAAATGACAGACTGTACAAAAAATGGTTTAAAGAGAAAGCCCCATCTGTCCTTGAAAAAACAATATATAATTTGTGTAAGTACAGTACATATGTAAAATCATGAGTTAACAAAGATCTGCTAAAAGCTCCATTCACTTAGGGGGCAAACCCCTGTGTCATGGAAGGGGTTACGTATGTAAAATTCCTAATTGCCCTAAACAACAAAGAGCTTTGCTCCTGCTCCCCATGGTAATCCTTTTATTTCTTTCATTATTTATTGATGTCCACGTAAAATATTTTCATGTTAAATGTATATGATGTTGCATTCAAATGAGCACAGAGCTTCGTTAATTATTGGAGTTCCTCTGTCTCATTCATCTCATCCCCCAGCTGCCGCGGCTGAAACAGGAAGCATACCACAATATGCTGTTTGCACATGCCCAGTAGAGCTAGTCAATGGGAGCCGAGCTTCCATCAAACCAATGGGACTGGCAGCAACCAATGTATGCTGTCTGGACATTTATGTTTTGTTAACACACATGCGATTGGTTGCTGCTTCATTTACTTCAAAGGGACGCTAGACTGTTCTTTTAAATTAACCAAAATATAATACATTTTATGCAGTTTCTATAGCATAATTGTTTATTTCTATGACTTAACTAGGATTTTAACACTAATAAAAAATGAGGGTAGAATTAAAACTGTTATTCTTCTAATGGAAAGAAAAACTGCCTGCCAAGAGTATTGGAAAATACACGGTATTAAGAAATTAGCAAACCAAATGTACACCAGTCAACAGAATATCACAGAGCAGACATTTGACCGTGAATTCATTTGCAATAAACACACAGAACAATCGTACCATTGACCAGATTCGGCTGCTCTTTGTTTTGCAGAAAGAATAGTAGTTTCATTTAGGTCGTATTAACTCACCATACAGTGATGCAAAGTGTTTATCAGCATGCTGTTCAGCTACATCCTAAATGAACATGACCAAGATCTGTGCTACAAGGCTTTTTTTTTAGGGTAAAGTAAAAAACCCTCAATTTTACACCTGACCAGATTATCCCTGAATCAACATTACAAATCCTATTACCATGTATGCCCTTTTTTGTTAGGAATCCATACGTCCATCCGTTGCCAGTACAGATGACAAACAGGGCATACACCTAGTTGTTGGGGCTGTTTGTAGATGTAGAAGGCTGCTGTATATATGCTGTATATATATATATATATATATATATATATATATATATGTGTATTCTACTGTCAACTTTACACATATACATTTCTCTGTGTGTTTTATATCTAGTTTTTCTTGGCACGCGGAAAGATGGATTGCAGCTGAAAAATACATTCTGAAATTGAGAGGAAAAAAATCAAGCAATAATAGTAATGTATGGCAGGTTTCCGACAGTGTTTTAAACAGACTTTAGAAATAATTATTGAAAATGGATTGCAGGTTGCAGCCAGTAAACCACGAAAGAAAGGGAGGTTTGAAACGATAGGAGTGGAAATATTTTCTTTGGATCACTCCCTAAAATTATGCTTCTGAAAAATATGCTCAAATCCTTATGCAACACCCTATTATTTGGGCTTCAACCAGGTGGCAGAGTTACCTGTTCCAAAGAAAACTGGGGAACTGAGCCTGCTATATTCTGGTGACAGTCTCTCATGGGAGGGCTGGCACCTTTTGGACTGGGGGGACAGACAAAGCCATCAGCCCCTTGCTGTCGCTAACCCCCCCCCCCCCAGAACATACAGACTGGCAGAAAGTTTACACACTAACACAAACACACCCATGCTACAAACATCTGTACACTAACGCACACTCGAACACACATTTACACACTCATGTTAACAGATTTACACATATACACTCATGCTATCACACACACTTACATATATACACTCATGCTAATAGACACTCACGGCCAGTCCTAGACCAAGTGGTACCCTTGGAAAGAATAGTCCCTTGTGCCCCTCACCATTCTTTTACATACAGTAGATAGCAATATTCTTAAGGCCTGGCAGGCTCAAGCAGTGAAAAAGCTATACAGAGAGAGAGAGGTACAAGGCAATTAGTTCTTATATGGAGGAGCTGACTCAGTACTCAGGGTACATCACAGCCAAGCACAGAAAATAATTGCTCTGCTCCCTGCATGTCACTTTGCACACAACCTTCCTGGATCATACACTCTATGCAAACACACATTCTAACAACATATACTGACAATCAATGTACACTAACATATGCACTCTAACTCTGTACATGGACATTAACACTCCATACTGACACAGCAACATACACCGACCCCCAACACAGTCTAAAACTATACACTCATACCCCACATATACACTCACTGTAACACCATACACTGACATTGCACACAATCTAACACTGTACATTGATACCCCACGTTCACTGTCAGCCCCCCCCACATACTTATTCTAACCCTGTATACTGACAGACATATACTTATTATAACCATGTACACCACACACACGCACACACACTCGTAACTACACCTCACTTACCCTGCATGAAGCCTCAGACCATCTTCAATGCAGCCTACACACGGTGCCACCTCTATTTGGAAATAGCTTGGTGGTTTCCATAACATAAGGAGGTAAGTCCGGTTCACTTAATGCACCAAGCTGCAGGGGCCACCAAATCACAAGAGTATTTTGCCCTCAAAGGTTCCCAACTCCTGCTCCAACATGTTTAAATAAACATAATAATAATAATAATATTATTATTAATATATATAAAGGCCCATCATTTTCCACAGTGCTGTACAATGGGTTATACAAAGCATTACATGTATTATATTACTTTTGTAGGGCTCTCTGTGTCCTGTTGAGCAACAGCCCCACCAAGCATTAAGGATCTTAAGTTTTACAACAACAAAATTGCAATTAAATCACAATAGATCATACTATGAAGCTTTAATGATGTTTTATTTGTTTTTATTGCTGTGTCAATAATTTCACCAAGTCACGCATGCCTTTGCTGCTCTTAAAATGGCAATTCAGAAGAACAGAAGCCGCTTACTTGGGAGAGATGAATTCCTTCATTTGTGTTAAATGAAACTCGGTAACCCTAGGAGATCTGTCGACAAATAATAAAGTCTGACCTTTCATGAAGGTAAACACGTATCTACTACTAAGGCAGCAGAATTCCAGGGAATTTGTGAGCTTTTGTAGTTTTCCAGGGATGGCCCTGCTGCTCATAAACCAAGCTTACTAGATATCTCTGGGAAGAAATGAGAAATATTTCCATCATATTGGCAGATAAAGTTCACTAAACAGTGCCAACATCTGTATTCATGTTCAAAAGCGTGCGTTTCTTTATACACAGTGGGGAAGAAATAGATATACTCAGGTGGTGATCAGCATGCATGTTCTCGGTGTGTTTTGCTTGCGCTTTTTTCCTTGAGAAACCCACCTATATCAGTAGGAAAACTATCACATTCACACCTTTTACCATAACTGAATTTATTAAATGAGCCACGATTCTTAAGACGTGTGATCTTCTTTACTTTAAGAGCGATAGAGCTCTCAAATGCACTACCTATGGAGGTGGTGGCTGCAGGTGCTGTGGAGGATTTAATAAGGAACTGTTTTCTTCAATCGCACCCAAGAGCACCTTTTTACAAGGAATTTTACTGACAAAAGAAAAAAAAAACATGCCACCAAATATATAGATGACCTACGTATCATCACCATTCAACTTTAGTTAACTGGACAAAGGTTTTTTGTTTTTTTTTTGCTTTTTATGAAATACAAATACAAATGCTGGTGTTTTAAAATGCCTCTGGTGACCCAACACTCCATGTCTCGAAGAAGACATCTGCTTACCTTCACTTAGTGCTCCTTAGGCACATGGAGAGTAATCATCTCATCTCCCTATATGACACCCTACATCATACATTCAATAGAAATGCTACATTTTTAGGTCCAAACTTGGGTGAGAAATATTATTAGGGGTGCATTTTCATACTTTTTTTACTGCATACAATTGAAATATTGAGTTTAGTTTAATACAGAAAGTGAATATTCCGCCAAAATGCCCTTGAAAATTAAAAATAGTGGTCTGGCTATTACTGAACTAAGCTCTTTAAGTACCATAGGAAGAAAACCATCTGGAAAGGGAACCTTTTCACTTTACCTAATTGACTTCCTGAGTCAGCCAAGGACATATTCGTCTGAGGTTTTAGTATCATTTATTTTTTAGCCTTGATTTTTTTGCCCTTTTTGATACACAGAAGAAAATATCTTGTTTATTTATTTTTGTTGTTTCTTATACTTAAATGTTCTAGTTGTTAGTCATCTTTTTTCCATCTATACAAAGTGTCCTTTTTTGGCTTTGACACATAAATGTGATTTTTTTAGAACTTATATTGCATATACACAGTAGCGTACCTAGCGTGGGGCGGGGTGGGGGTTGGCGGTCTGTCCCGCGTGTCGCTCATCAGGGGGGTGCCACGGGCTAGGGTGACCACATGTCCCTGATTGCCTGGATCCTCGGCAGCCTCGTCATTTTTTTTTTTACACGGAGGAGACAGTCTCCTTCGCGAGGCTTCTAACTCCGTCGCGGTGCCGGCATCTCATGCTGAGCACCGAAATATGACGTCATATTTCGGCGCTCAGCAGTGAAGCAGCGCAGCGGCAGAGCAGGAAGCAGCGGCAGAGCAGGAAGACTGAGGCGTCGTGCTCCCACCGCAGGACTTCTGAATGGTAAGTCCAAAACCATTAACTACAAAGGGGGAGAGGGTAGATAGTGGGGAGGGAGGGAGAGGGGGGTAGATAGTGGGGAGGGAGGGAGAGGGGGGAGGATAGTGGGGAGGGAGGGAGGGAGAGAGGGGTAGATAGTGGAGAGGGAGGGAGAGGGGGTAGATAGTGGGGAGGGAGGGAGAGGGGGTAGATAGTGGGGAGGGAGGGAGGGAGAGGGGGTAGATAGTGGGGAGGGAGGGAGAGGGGGTAGATAGTGGGGAGGGAGTGAGGGAGAAGGGGTAGATAGTGGGGAGGGAGGGAGAGGGGGTAGATAGTGGGGAGGGAGGGGGGTAGATAGTGGGGAGGGAGGGAGGGGGTAGATAGTGGGGAGGGAGGGAGGGGGTAGATAGTGGGGAGGGAGGGAGGGGGGTAGATAGTGGGGAGGGAGGGGGTAGATAGTGAGAAGGGGTAGATAGTGAGAATGAGTAAATGTGTGGATGAATTGTCTGAATGAAGGAGATAATTAACGAGTTTGTGAGAATGCATTAATGAATGTGTAAATTTGTGTGAATGAAAGTGTGAATTAGTGAGTGACTGTTAAAGTGTTTGTGTATATGATAGATGTATATAGATGCTAACAGCAAACATACTCCTATCATGCCAAGTCAGCTAGTATATGCTGGAATCTGGGTATGCCTGGGCATGATAGGAGTGTGATTGCTGTTATCAATCATATATATATATATTAATATTGTTATTGAATTTTTTTGTCCTATTTTGCTGTGTTACTTACTTTAAATAAAAGTGTGAGATTTTTTTTATGGTGGGGGGTCATATTCGGTTTCGGACAGGTAAATGCATTTTCGGTTTCTTGTGCTAACATCAGCTGGAAGGATTTATTTTGTTAGAATTGAAGACTTGAATAAATGATTCTGTGATGCATTTGCTAATTTCGTAAACTGAACAGTGTGAGATATTTTTTTTGGAGGGGGGGTGTTGTTGCACCCTTGGGATGAATTGCTTATAGAACTGCTTATTTGTGAGTAAGATGTTAGTATAAAATTCTAGATTTTAGAAGAGGCATTCAATTGACCTACTACTGGGTATTAAAATGAGAGATAATCTGAGTTTCTGGCTGTTAAATCAAGTTTAGGGTGAGTGACACAAAGTTCAACTGTGGTTGAGATGGCATGCAAGGAGTATTTAATGCAAGTGAGAGCTGGATTATCCACTAGGGATTTAGCCATGTTTGTGGACATCGTAGGAGCATTTGTTATGTAAAACTTTTCAGTGGACTAGGCTTTATGGGTCAGACATGCACAGGGATTTGTGTCTGTAGGGTTGAAGTCAGCTTGGCTTGCAAAAAGCCTCTGCATGGTAAGAAATATTTATGCCAATCAGGAGTATAATGAGAAACCGCAGGGCCCCCAACTTCACCAAGCAACATGTCCTACAGTGCCACCGTTGCCTAATACAGCTTGTGAGTGCCACCTTTGTCCCAAGCAGCTTATCAGTGCCCCCAAACAGCCTGCCTGTGCCATCTTTGCTCCAGCTTGTCAGTGCCCTCAAACAGCTCATCTGCCCCCCTCAACTTACATTATGGCACACATATGTAAACACACTTACACAAATTAACACACGCTAACACACACATACACTTACTCACACTCACTATGAATCTAACAAACACACACTCCCTCCCACCCCACTTACACATACACACTGAACCTTACACATACACAATAACATTCCAGCTACAGTACTGATCTCATATCACTTTGCTAATCAACATCTATATTTAATATCTCCAAGCATTTTGACTATAGCAAACCATGTTCCCCAGTACACTGCTATACCATCCCCAAATAGCCCATCTATATTACAGTATGTTCATAGCATGCTGTACCAGGGGTCACTAGAGGGCTCAGTGCCAGTACATGATGTCTTATCCTGCAGCTCAGCAATATGGACTGGAGCAGCGGAGAGGGTATATGGGGGCACTAGGACAGTCTCCAACACCAATAACCAATATGCATCCATATACATTTATTCCACTTTTATATGTCATATGTTACTGGCGATCGTGTGCTACAACACATACTCGTATCTTCTGTGTATTGCAGGAGTTGCATATATTCTGCAAGAAGAACATTAGGCAAGGCACTTGGATACGGCTAACGCAACACTTCTGCTGGGAATACTCGCTGCAAGCAATGTGTTTTTTTTGCCACAAATGTGTGCCAGCTTTGGAGTTTTCAACAGAACTTCACAAATGAAGTGATTTAAGAAAATAAATTGTAATGCAATATACTTTTGGGACACATTTACACCAATTGCAAATTGTATGATTCTTGGCATGACTACCGACCTACCGAGCTTTTCAAATATGCATACAAATAGAACACATTTGTATTCTGATATGTGCTAAATATTTGTCTTTTAGTCTCATAATTACAGATGTCTAACCTTTGTAAAAAAAACAAAATATGAATAATATGTTTGTTTTATATATTGAAATATTCAATCACAGTGTGTTAGCAAAACAGTTTGTATGTCCTTGCTTATTAAATGAATAGTTATTTACAGTAGACAAGAAATGGAAATAAAAACATATAGAAACAATTGCGCTTGCATATATTAAACTTTTTTTTTAACCTGCCGTGACAGTCCAGTGATCCACATGAATACAGCCATAGCGATTGGGAATTCGGAGGGTATGCCAATGCAGAATGATGAGCATTGCATCAGTTATACAAATGAAGTTTACTCCTATAAGCGTGGCAGTTAATAAGAGATAAAAAAAATACTTATCATTACGTCCATAAGGCGAGAAGCCTGTATATTAACTTTAAAATATGTATTCTTAAAAATTCTTCTAACAAATTACTTTCCACATCATATATGTGGGTAGGATATGGGATTCTGTCCCCAGTAGGAATAACAGTGTTGTCTCTCAAATTACAAAACTATGGAATTTGACTTATGATGAGAATCTTTAGCTTTATCTCAGGTCTTCATCACAAATTCACTAATGTGTACCCAAGTAGTTAGATTGGCCTGACCTTGGTACACATGCTACTCATTTATGGCTCAGATAAAGTAGTCTAGTAGGCAACTGAAGCAAAATAAAAGTTATATAAAATAAATGCTAGTTGTTGGCAGCCACGCTCCATAAAACGGTCACATTGAGACGATGCCTTAACGCATTCGGCAAAGCCAAATATATAGGTTCATTTTAGACACAGTAAATTAACATATATAACACTGACACAAATACAAATATGTATTTATATGAAAGATAAACCATGCTTCATAATAAACTATATATATATATTTTTTTTTTAGATATATACCGTATATATATATATATATATATATATATATATATATACATATATTTAAAAAATTTAAAATAACATGGTCGGTTCCCTTAGCATAAAATATTCTAAAACAATGATACATCCACATGTTCTGGCAAACCACTGTTTTCATGGCAGAATAGCTTCTATGAACACATTCAATGTGTTTTGAAGGTATACTGTCAAAAAAAGCTCTATTTATATTACCAATATTGTTTTTATTACATACAATAATGGAGGTATTCACAAAATACGCACACATCATTACTAGTTTTCCAACACCTTAAACTGCTATTTAGGTGGAAATGCTTAAATTGTTAAATGATACCAATGCACTACCTGCACTGGGGCAATTAGCCAATTACGCTACCAAAAGGTGAAGCAGTGCTGTTGAACACAGGCTTCCTCAAGACAAGCCTTCTAATGTGTCAGTAGGAAGGGGCAATACAAAAGAGTAGTGTTTAACCGCTACGCACACAGCATATTATACGTGTAACTGTTGTTCCAGACAGCCATAAACTTCAACTGCCCTCAGTCGTGTTTTGAGTTAACTTCACCATTTTTCCCCAGGGAGTTTTTGAGCGAAGAAAGCGGTTTTAAGAAACCAAGACCATGTGACGGAGTAATATAACGGCAAAGTACAACTGCATTTTGTTACATAAATAATGGTTTCTTTCCAAGACCATTTTTATATTGTTTCTGGCTTTTTCAGCACAAGTATCGTTTACTTATTTTTATTCTCTCCAATGACAAGCTTATATGTGTATTTGCTTTCCAGGGCACAACATGGGAGCTAGGCTTGGCAGGCAAACAAAGTCTCATTTGGAATAGCGTCGGACGAATTCCGAAAAGTTGTCAGTAATACCTGTTATGATCCTTTGGAGACATTATCAACTTTTTAACTTTCAAAATGTTTTTAAACTGTGGTGGGTAGGGGAACACATTGACAGAAATGTCAAGGTCTAGTGAATTAGCACCATTTCAAGAAAAATAAACTACCAACAAAAGTATACTTTAGAATTCCCTATGTTATATACAGTCCCACAAAGACATTGTTTGGCCAAATGATAAACCAGAATTGGGAGACTTTGCAAGTCACATGTGTAATGGATCCAACTTCTTAATTCGATATTTGTGTTCTTCAATCCTACTTGCAAGATTCCAAGATTAGTGGCCCAAATCCATGGCCACTTATAACAAAGAAGTCAGCAAACACTGAGTAGTGTTTCAGTAGATTTTCAGCATGATTAAGGCTGATGAGTATGATTGTCAAGATGCTTTTAGTTTCAAATTTTTATCCTGGATGGTTTATATTTCTGACATTCCACCTTTGTTGCCACAGACCAACAGTTACCAAAATGCTTATCCCCTAATAGAGACATTAAGGGAAACTCAAGGTCCTAAAAATGTATGTATGAAACTGTAATAAATTATTTCTTCACAAACCAGTATATGCAAACATACTTTTCTACCAATACCAAGCTGGTAGTGGCTAATATTTCATCATCAGAAAAATAAACAATCTAATTCTAAATGCTTCCATTCTAAAGACACTATACCATTTTAGATATTAATATTACTCAAAATATAACATCAGTCACCATTTTTCATTTTTATTTGCAACACTATTACAAAATATTGTAATTTCAAACTCCATATTACTCTTCTCTTTAAAATGCTGTAAAACATTGTAATTACATTTTCCCAATACTTTCAAAGTGCTCACATATCTATTAATAATACAATTTATGGTAACCCCCCCCCTCAAAAAAAAAACCTAAAATTTGCATGTTTGTGTAATAAAATCATAAAGAAATGTCTACATTCACTGCCTCTGATTAACAAGGAACAATGTATTCTTGTGTAAAAAGGTCATTGAAAGCACAGTAATTGTGGATGTTTAAAGAAATCAAGATATATATATATTCTTGAATGACAAAATATAACATGTGTTATTAATTAATATTCCAATTACACACCATAACCACAGCTACAGTGTGCATGTCCAGAGTCTCTGATAGAGAAATTACTTTCTTTTTTTCCTGTTAGCTTGTGGTTTAGTTGTGATGAAACATAAAAACATTAAAAAAATGTTTTTCTTACCATTGGAAAAAAAAAAAAGGCAATCCTATTAAGCAATATCAGCACCATACTTGGCACGGATAATCAGGAATGCAATGTACAGAAGTGTATGCAATAACAGAAATGTCATAATGTTGAGAAAACTCATTATTGTAACACTGATATAACCTGCTACATAAGCCAACTGCACTTGAGCTTTGTGTCACGAACTGATGGTCAAAGGTTCTGTTTTGGGATTTTCTGGTAGGGAGCAGAATTCCTGGTTCCATCAATTATGGCAATTTGCCAAGGCCCTGAAGCAGCCCCAGACCATCACACTACTATCATCACTGTGTTTCACTGTTGGTATGATGTGGAATGCTGTGTTGACTTTATGCCAGATGTAACAGGACCCATGTCTTCCAAACAATTCTCATCAGTCCACAGAATATTATCCCAAAATCTTGGGGGTCATCAAGATGTTTTTTGGCAAATGTCTTGAAACTCCCCCATGGATGCCATTTTTGCACTTTCTTTCTTATTCTGTCTCTTTATTATTGTGGAATCATGAACAGTGACCTTAACTGAGGCAAGTCGGGCTTGCAGTTCTTTTGTGACCTCCTAGATGAATTGTCAATGCCCTCTTGGAGGAATTTTGTTAGGCTTGCCACTCCTGGGAAGGTTCACCACTGTTCCAAGTTTTCTCCAATTGTAAATAATAGCACTCAGCGTATTTTGCTGGTGTCCCGGAGCCTTGGAAATGGCTTTATAACCGTTTCAAGACTAATGTCAATGACTTTGTTTCTCATCTGTTTTTGAATTTTTTTAGATTGCAGCTTTTTGAGACCATTTAGCATTCTTGGCTTCTCAAGACAGGCTCAAGTTAATTGACATTTAGATTCAACAGGGCTGGCAGTAATCATGCTTGGTATGCACAGTGAAATTGAGCCCAATTATCAATTACATTTGGTTAATTGGTTGATTTAGTAACGAAAGAGGCAATTACTTTTTTCACATAGGGCCAGGTAGGGTTGATACCTTTTTTCCCTCCTATACATCAGCACCACTGTATACAGCACCAATACTATGGAGGGCTGATATGGTTGTGGGTTGCATAGTTGGTCTCTGAAATGTAAGGGAAATTTGGAAACCAATGCATCCAATAATGTGTCCTGAATAAAATGCTGACAGTTTGTGCTGAATGCCAACAACAAACTGCTCGACTTTTTCTATCTGCTGTATTATTGTTCCAAAACACCCATTTCCACAAATGGAATTTCTAATATTTGACCTACAGCATGGGGCAAAAAATGTTCTCACTTCCAGCAGCAAAATTACAATTCATACGGGATCTTTATGGTTGTTACCAGCTCATACTGGTTTCGCGCCTTACGTTTTTGTACCTTGAAACATTTAAATCCCAATTGCATTTGGTTGATTTGACATTCCACGTGAAATATGAATGGTTCCTCACAGCATTCTCTGTGGAGATGCCCCAGCATTCCAACCTTTGTGCCTTTACAACCTGGAATTTCTGACTCTTGCGCAGGCAAAATTAAAAAGCTTTCTATTTCTGGAGGTCCCGTGTTCTTAATATAGAGCGTTGTACCGTTGAGGCAGTATGATGAGCGGAGTCAGAGCCTGTTGGCATTCCATTGCAGTGTTTTTGTTATTATATGATTATATGCGATCGCAATCAGATCCCTGTTCACTGAATGTCTGCAGACATCTGTAAAGTACATGGCTCCTTCTTCCTGTTTGTGATTTCTCTTCTTTTTGGGACATTCCATAGTTGCTGTGGAATCGTCGAATGTTCCTCATTAGCAGGCTTGTTCAGGGATCACAGTTTTTTTGGTTCAGAGGGGCCAACTTATCCAGAACCAGAAAGTAATGCAAAATGCAAACAGATGTAAAGCCAAATGTTAATGAATCATTATCTTTCAGCCCGATTCCCTCCTGCAGTAAGTGAGCTACAGTGAAGCACACAGTCTTCTAAACTGTTTTAGAGCCATAGTCCTGTTTTGCTGACTAAGGGACAGGCAGAGAATCAGTCGGAATTAATTATAGGAATTTTATTGTGTTTGGGGGTTTTTTTTGCTTCTGTAGCTCAGAGGCACAACATGCAGAGTAACTATTTATTGAAGACCCACAAATCCAGGAAAAAGCACATTAAGACAATCATCCAATTTTCTACTCAAGTATATCATTAGGCTAAATGATGGAATCCTAATCATGGCTTTAACCATATAACAATCAGCCTATGTCTCTCTGTCCTTTGTACCAGTTTTAATGCTATGAAGATGTCCTTATCTAAGATTTTTGATCAAATGAGCCTCTTTGTGTTAACTGTTACATTGCTTTGTCTATTGTGGGAGGTTTTATGGACATAGATCATTGAAACTGGACAGGGAGTATGTAGAACATGGGCAAGGACTTGGCACGGCCCGATGCCACTGAGAAAGTAAAAGCTGACCCAAGACCTGGGGAAGCAGGGCATCACCCAGAGACCCGGCGTTCCCAAGTATGGTCATTAGAAGAAGATGTCATCATTTTTTACAAGCTTCAATGGGGCAAATTGTGCACTGAAGGGCCTATACTGCCCCTTTCCACAGGATATCAGAAGTATAATTAAATAAACTATACTTGATGCAGTTTGAATGCTTATCACGGATTCTTCTAGCCATATCGTGAATGCTGTGGTTTATAATTAAACATGATCAGTATATTAAGAACATCTGTATCTAGTGAAAATTGAACACAAGGCTCCCTGTGGGCCCAGCTGTCTCACATCTGACCCGAGAAGTGACCTTAGCAAAGCTTACTCTGACATTCAATGCTTCTGAAATGCTTAAATGACCTTTCGAGGATCAGACAAGTAAAGTATACAGGGTTGATAGAGAAGTTTGTGTCACTTAAAAAGAAACAACGGCATAGATCAGAAAGTAAATGACTGAAAAATGCGCATACGTTTTGGCTAATGTTACCACTAATTAATTTTCCTCCAATTCCTTTGGAGATGTATCTTCGCCATTTTCCATTACCTTATAGATTCCCCTTAGGGCTTGGTTACTAAAGCGTTAGGTGCAGATGCGCCATTATTTTAATGTTTATTGAAACAACTAATTACCTAAACTTTTATTTATTAAGTGCCAACACATTACGCAGGGCTGTACATAAAAATAATGTTCATCTCACCCTGTATCATTGTGGATCGGCTTCCTTTAATCAATAATGGGGCAATATTTCACTTGTGCAGAGATATTATTCATGGTCTTGTTATCCTGTACTTCACTTTTATTAGCCATGCTGAATGTGGATCCTGTTAAAGTTCTTCTCAATACACTCAGCCCCCACTACCATGTAGAAAACAATTGCTCCAGGGCTTATTCATTAACTTTTTGCCCTCCTAGGACCATATGAAAGAAAATCCCTGCACACTTGATATTTTTCGTAGAAGAAGTATTTTATTCGGGACTTCTATTCTTTGAGTCTTTATGTTAATTGTGGAGCAAGACTGAAAACAGTATACCATAGATTAATGCAGAGAAATAAAATGTTCTTTCAATTATTTTATCAAGAGCACAAGGATTCTGGGAATTGTTACAAGCTGTAGTTGTGCACAAAGTGTAGCATAAGTAGAATAACTGAACAGAAAAATAAGAATGGAAAAGATGAAGATGTGATTGATCAAGAGGAAGGTCTGACAGTAGTGCATACGTGGAAAATACATACGTTTTAATATTTTATATCACAGTGTATAACAAATGTCTTATTTTTCTTACCATATATCATTTATTGTTATCACTTTTTTGTGGGAAAGATCTGCAATTTTGCATATCTTTGTGACCTAAAAAGCCTGCGGTATGTACTGATAATTCTCAAGGCAAATCTTTTGGAGCATTCCCCATTTAAATTGGTTCCTTCTGATTTATTCTAATTCCACAGTTTCAGGCTAGATTTTTGAAAATCAAAAAAAAAGGAAAGAAACACAAACTTTTGGACTATACTTTTCTCTATATCCTTCCCATCAATGGCTATATATCAATATATATCAATACTGCTAAACAGCAGTAAAATAAATGTTATTTATTAAAGAAATACATGCATATTCTGGTTGTGGTTTAACTGGACCTCCCAGGACATAGGATGCTTCATAAAACTAAATAGTGATGAAATTGGAATAAGCTACAAATATTGTTTATACCTCGTCTGCCGTTGCCACGTTTGCCACTTTTCTTCTCGAGGATCATGAAGCATAGAACGTTAGGGTCCTACATGTGACTAGATGCATGCTTTTGTATTTGTTTCTCTGCTCAAGCTTTTAACTATAAATTGTATGGATTTTGAAACAAGATTTTGTTGAACTAATGTTTTCTGATTCCGTTCTTCACATGCCTTTGATCCTGTGAGTTTAATTCTGAAATAACAAATAGTGTCTCAGGAGAAAAACTTTTTTCAATTTGATCCAGAGCTAGCTGAAGGGGCGAATTGTTAGAGACTTTGTCATCATCAAAGATTATGAAACTTACTAGAGCTGGATCACGTTTCAGTGCTTGGTTAATGATTTTTCATTATTTATTAACTCCTAAATACCATAAAGTGAGCGTACAGAACCATGGCGTGTTACAGGCCAGAATGTCACCTCTGCTGATTGTGGTCCATCACAGGTGTAGTGGGTATCTGGTCTGTCTTCTATTTAACTTTTATTATTACAGTTTCATAATAAACACTTGGAATTTCCAAAACCCAAAGTTGGTGTATATGAGACAACATAGATTCTATTTATATAGAAGATGAGCTATAACTTTATAGGAGCTGCCATAACAAGTCTTAAAAGATCCCAGACATGAGCATCAGGCTTTTGACAGAGTCACTGGTGTAAGAGTGGAACCGGGAAAAGAACGATAGGTCTCAGTAAAAAGAGCAGAGCCAACTCTTCGCAATAACATTAACATAATAAGTGGCATGGATCACAGATCTACATGTTGGTATATAATGCACATTGCCCATCCAATGAATAATGACACAATAAATGTGGAATATGGGGACTTTTTATTAATAGTCAGCATTTCTAAAAGTACAAAATGAGAACTGCATGATAAATGAACATTCTGATGTTGGAAGGCATTGAGCGTGAGCTTTTTTTTAAATTCTCCTACCCAGAATTCCTTGTGGTTGTGGCAGCACCATGGGATTTCTGGGGGAAAACAAGCCTTCTGGCTTGTCTGGTAGATGTGGATGAGTGTTTAATAATACTTCTACTACATTTTTTATAAGAGAACTGGTTTTGGTACAGAGTCATAATGAGAGACTAAGCCATTTACAATCTCCATTGACATTTAAATAGTGTTTCTGTCACTGGCAGCAGTTGAACCGTACAGAGAAAACGTGTATCACTTAAGTGCATGGATTCCGAGGCTGCAAAATAAGTTTTCAATAAAAGTATACAAACCAAAAAGGGTAAAACTAGGATCATACGTTTAAACATCACAACAATTTTATAGTAATTCCTTAGACAGAAAAGGGATTGGTGTATTTTCATTCCTATTAACTGCTCGGCTTAACCCCACAATATTTACAATGCTGTGTGATTCTTGCATCAGACAATAGTTACACCTGTCTGCGGACGGTTGTAAAAAGTGTGCGTGGCCGTAAATATGCGGAATATTATGGATCCACCCTGCAGTCCAAACACGACCATGAGAGGTGAAACAGGTAAAAAAAACACCATTAAAGACATGTGTATACGGTGTGTCAGCCACTGCTTCATACGCATGGGTCCCTTAAATCTAGGCTTGTCAACACATGGTGAGCGTGCAGAACGAGCTCTCATAAAGCCTTACATATAACTGGCAGCTGAAAAGGAGACTGCTGTTAGCTCAAGTTTCTGAACACCCTGATTTGCCAATAAAGACGATGTTACCCATCCATTTGCTTGTGCGCTTTTTATTGTATATACAGCTGGTTAGCACAGGTTTGTCTGTTAGTTGTGTTGAGGTCGGCGTCATATCTGCCCTGTATTGCATGCTAACCCTCCCAGTCCAACATAGAAATTCAAATTAGATCCAGTCCTTTTTTTTTTTAATTCTTACCACAAAATAGGAATTTTTTAATTAGAATCTTAAAATGGTATGAATATAATAACAAAAAGTAGTTAGCATCTACATTTCGGGAATAGGACGATTTACTTTTTATGAGAATTCTGATTACTTTTCCCTTTAGAATGTAACTAATATTCTGATTTCCTCCATTCCAAGCGCCAGACTGTTATTTGCTGAAAATAGAAGTTATTGTGTATGTAAGTGCGGACTTTTAACAGCTTTGCACCGAGAGCTTGTGCGAAGTGTGATTAGCAATTAACACTTGGCGTCATCTGGTATCTGAGAGCGCAAACTGCTATCTGCATAACGGTGAGGTCGTTTTGATAACAATTTTGCAAATGGGGATATTTTACCCTTTGGAATCTTGGCTAAACTTTATCGTGTGAACAACTGATGTCTTCATTTAAAGAGAATGATCACTGCTGTGCAGCTCTGGTAAAAGTAGGTGGGAGCCGCTGTTAGGTACAGTCCTTGATGAGCCCAATGGCTGGTCCAGGGCTGCATACTTTCTCTCACTATTTAACCAAATGAATGTGGGATTTGTTTCAAATTCTGTAATACTATAAAATAGCTACCATTAAGCCATTCTTTTTCTCTCACAGCACCCTGTCAAGTAAAGTTGCTCTATGTAAATATGCCTAGACTGCCTTTTGGAGAGGAGATCATTCATAGAGCCAAGATTTGTCTTTCTCAAACTCCCACTTTGGTTATCCTAATGTGCGCAGCATGCTTAGTGCTCTTCTGCATTTAAATACATCAAATATATGTATAGGAATCATATCAATATGCTGCAGCCTGAGAATATGTAACGGAACATATATAAAACATGATATGTAAGTGTGTCAATCATTTCACACACGTAAACACTATTGTGAGCAGAGTCTTGGGAGCTCACATTCCTCTGTCCTCTTCTGATGTCCTTCTTCTCTAAGAGTTCAGAATGTTTACTTGATATGATGTATGACGGTGTTCTACAGCCCCAAAAGTCGCAATAATGTGGATACAAACATAAAAAATAAATTGTGCAAATGTAATTATTAGGATTTTTATTGTTTTATGTAGCCCATCATATTCTGTAGCTCTTTACAATGGGATAAAATCCATTTTTCTGCTGAATGCTAGTCATTCAAATAAATAGCTACCAATAAGTCACAACGGCACTTAAAAAAAGGCACAAATAAATCCCTACCCTATTGCCATGCTTATAACCAGCCTCCTAAAACAAAAATGCCCCTCACCGGCTATTTTAAAATGTTGTGGGCTATGTGCCAGCTGTGTAAGCCTTATCCCAAGGGATAAACATATCACAGCTTATGCCATCTTCTCTTCTTATTCCTGTAACAACTGGTATAAAAATAACCATTAATAATATAAGCTACATTTTTACTAAAAATATGGAAATATTTTCTTCAGACAAATCAATTCTCGTGAAATCGGTTGAGACTGAAAGGGCTGGTCTCGGTGTCTTGGCAGACAGGTGTGGTTGTGATCACTTAAGTGTCTCGCAAAGTTGGGTGGGAGGACCAGACGACCTGTCAGGACTAGAAGGGACACGCTATGGAGCTCGATCCTCACGCACAGTATGGGAGAAGCAGCCGGTCTCTAACCAGCACTGCAACGGTGTTACAAAAATATATGAGTATTGCTAGGATACATTTGTTATTACATAACTGGCAAGATGTTGAGCGGTGAGAAAAGAAACCTTATTCTAAAAAAGATTGGAATGATGTTTCCATGTGAAAATATGATAATTTATTGTGCATTCTCATATGCCAGGATCTAAATTTGGACACTTTTGCTATTTATAACTAGAATGTTATGATTATTCGTATTACAATGTGCCAGAGTCTAAAACAAGAAGTCTATAAAAAAAAAAAAAAAGCTTTGGGATTGGAGGCGGGGGGGGGGGGGGGTACATCGAAATACAATGTTCTGCATGAATGGAAAATAAATCTTACAATTCACTGGTTTATAACATGTAGGAGTTTCATTCTTCAAGAGATAAGTGCGGTCCTTTACTGAGAGTGCTGGGGAAAAGATATTCTGTGTTAAGTTTAGCTAGATGAGGATCTACAGATTCAGTCTGATTAAAACTATCAATGAATTACAGAATTAATTAACTTCTTCAATGCTGGGGCTCCTGATGCCTCCAGCTGGGAAATGGGTTAGGGTTTCTTCCATCAATAAAGGGCAGATACAGATATAGTGTTTGTGTGTTTACATGGAGACATGGAATCTGACGGCAGATATTCCCATCTAGTCTCCTAATTGTTCCTAAACTAAGACTCAGTTCTTAGATTCAGGATAGCTTTCTGCTATCCTTTAGAACATTAGTTCCGTAGCCTAGAAAAAAATAACGAATGTCGTACACATATTGGCTTTGGCCATCAATGTTTTGGAATGGATACAGAGTAACCGTCTCTTGGTGTCGTTGTAGAATTGCCTCTAAAACTCAGTTTTTGTGTCATATACATATCTGTATTTATCACCATTTATCATGAAATGATGTCCTCCTCTTCTTGCAACTGTATTGTATTTGTAGATACAAAAATGTCTCGTTAGTTCATCTTAAAGAGGTCCATGTATTGCCTCATTCATACTGTTTTCTGGGGACACAATGCAATAGCTGGCATTGGTAGATAGTCCTCACAGGGTTTTATATGACTTTTATTTGAGTAAACTTACAGGGGAAATAAATGTGCAGTTAGTGTTTTGTTTAGGTGGAACAGGACCATACAGTTTCCCTTCTTCCCCTGTGATCCCAACCCCATGAGATCTGCAGTCACAACTCTCTCTTCCCACATAGGAATCAGAATATGATTATTTGGAAGATGAGGCGTGCAAACAGGCAGGGACGGCAGGTTTGTGGCATTACGGGGCAGTTCGCCAACTAGGGTATTTCTTCACACTAAACTCTTTGTGGGGTTTGTGGAAGCAGTAGGCTACAAATATATTCTTTTTCATGGAGCCCCTTATTCCTATAAAGCAAGTAAAATCTGCCTAACAACTTTTTGTTGGCTTTTTTTTACTTTGCTCATAGGGTGGTAGATAAGTGGAACAACCTCCCAGCAGATAATGCCATCCTGAATGTAAGATGAGAGCAAGGACTGATTAAAGTCTGAGTTTCTACATCAGAAAAAAGGAGTAGATGAGATGGGCCGAATGGTCCTTATCTGCTGTCAAATTCTGTGTTTCCGTGTGGATAAAGGGATCTGATTTATTATACTTAAGATGTGAAACAGAAATGAGAGACATGCCGGTCATCGTCGTATTTACTGCGACCAGTATTTTAAAAATGTTGTCAATATCAGAGTCATTTTTCTTTGTTCAGATGTTAAAAGTACTGCTTGAATAGCATATATCAGGCAGTAGGAAAGCCATGCTGTTTATTGAATAGACACAAGTTCTCTTTATGGAGTGTTGGCAATCCAAAGAGGAATGTTTTACTGATAAGCGGATAAGCCTGGAACTACCTGCCAAACAAATTTTATGCAAACCCCAGCGAGTGGTATAAATCCAGGTGCCGGAGGCAGACAGCGCTGCGCATACACATCAGAAATCTCATTTAGTGGTTCTATTCACAGCATCCACCTAGTGGCAAAAGAAGCTGATGCTGCCGGTTAGCAAATAAAAAAAAACCCCATTGATGATTTAGCGGAGAAATACGTTTGTTAAAGACACAGGGGGTTTGTATATTATATAAAAAGATTATAACGGCCCATCTGTGGAGTCACTGTGAGAAAAATGGACCTGATTTATACACTTTTGTCACATCCATTATTCTTGTATGATGCCAATTAATTGGAACACATTCCTGCCACGTGTGCCGTCACTTTTTTATATTAGTTAATTAGATGTATTGCGATGGGTTCAGCACTCACACACTTGGAAGGTTATTATTAAACCCAAGCAAGAATTGGAACAATTTCCTAATAGCCAAATTGGGTCTCTCCACTTCCAGCACATAACTACTGCTTCATGTGTCTTCTGAGTGTGAGTGTGTGCAGGGCCGGCCCAAGACAAAATGCCGCCCCCCCCCATTATCTACCCTTCCTCTCCCTGCCGCCCCCCCCTCATTATCTACCCTTCCCCCCCATACTTACCTTTCAGCAGTCCTGCGTTGAGTCTCCCTGCTCGGTCTCGGTGCCGGCTTGTAATGCTGAGCGCCGGAAATGAAGTAATCTTCCGGCGCTCAACATTACAAGCCGGCACGAAGACCGAGCTAGAGGGCTCGCAGAGGAGAGAGAGAGAGGGGCGCCGAGCGGGTACTGACAACTTGGTAAGATAAAACAACTCGGCGCCCCTTCAAAAGTGCCGCCTGGAGCGGTTGCCCCACTCGGCTCCATTGTCGGGCCGGCCCTGAGTGTGTGTTTGTGTAGACATATGCACGCAGAATGTTATGAGTGTGTGTGTTTATTGGCAAGCAGTTATGAGTGTGTGTGTATGTGTACATATATGCTCATATAATGTTATGTGTGTACATATCTGCAACAGATGCCTTTTTGTTACATACAATGCACTTGTATTAAATTCCTGATTGAACATTTGTTAGTAAGAAATGGAAAATACACCAGAATATATACAATCATTCAGAATGTGGATTTGTCATCCTACAGATCAGATTTATTTGGGGATTCCAAATTAATAAGGTTCGCTTCAACAGAGCAGAAAGCCACCCCTTCCTATATCACATCTATCTATCTATCTATCTATCTATCTATCTATCTATCTATCTATCTATCTATCTATCTATCTATCTATCTATCTATATCTCGTTCTATATCTCTATCTATCTATCATTATATCCCAGGGGGGTAGTAACCCATTGTTATTCACCGCTCCATAAAAATGCCTGGCACTTGTATGGTTAAGTCTGTTGGTTGCTGTCGAATAAATAACAGAAAGTTAAAAGGGAAAACAAATGTAAAAATATAAAGCAAAGTCTCCGGGGCTGCAGTTACCCGACCGATACTGAGCGCAGTCTGCGATTGGCTAACTGGTTTTCGAGGCGGAGCTCCGTACTCTTCGGACCAAAACAAAACAGCCGGCGGAGACAGTGAGACTCACAGAACTCGGGGACCGTGAAGCGAACTTGGGCTTGACTGCCGAGCGATCCTTCTTCATACCGCACACCGTCCTACCCGCTCCGGACACCCGGCAGAGGCAGCAGCAGGAGGCGGCGGTCTGTCTGCTCCCAGCTCTCCCCCGGAGCTTTCTTACTTTATTGCACTTAATATTGGAAAGATGCGTCTGATCCAGAACATGTGCACTATAACGGAGTACCCACCCGGCACGGCCACCGACTGCAACGGCGGCACCCCGGGCAGCAGGGTCATCAAGATCGCTGTGGTTGGAGGCAGTGGAGTTGGCAAGACAGGTGAGGCTCCTGGGGCTGTGCGATAACTGCTTTATTTTCTGAACTGGAGAGACTTGGTCCACGAATGGTCAGAAGTAACATCTGGGATCCCCATATAAGCTGCAGTTGTATGTTAGGGGGCTGCATCAGTATTCCCATAGGAAAACTGGGGTGGAAAAGGGACATCCAGCCAGTTGGTAGGTGTCCCAAGGTGGCTACTCTTTGTGCAAATCCACACACAGGAAAGTTTTTACATTGGGTCTTGCGCTAGTACAGCAGAGCACAGCACAGCTCTCTATGATATGCAGTATTTCCATTGCTGGAGCAACCATTAGATCCATAACAAAGTTGGAATTCATGTCAGCTGAGTGTCCCCAGAATGTCATTAGCTGCCATCAGACCCCATACCTTGGGGCTTCAATAATACTAATGCCATGAGCTTTTCACAATAGACTGTTATGCAATATGTTGCTGTTCCATCGGAAGAATACATAAAATATGTAACTGGGTACATCTGCTGGTTCTATGAGTGTGCGTGTGTGTGTGTGTGTATATATATATATATATATATATATATATATATATATATATATATAATATTATGTATAACAGTGGTGCTTCCATGCAAGGTTGTGACTGATTATTTTGCTAGTAAAATGGGAATTGGGAATAAACAATCAGACAATACGTCCTGCTTACCATTCTCTTCTTTTATTTTTTGCAGCTCTGGTGGTTAGATTTCTTACCAAGAGGTTCATTGGCGACTATGAGAGAAACGCAGGTAATTAACGTTTGTGTTTTGTTTTTCTTTACTAGTTATTAACCAACCGAGTCTTGGTTAAAAGCACCCCCCCCCCCGAATTGAAGCAATTCTTCAATTGCTTTTCGGGACACTAATTTAATGAATTGTTTCATTGTTTCCACAGGAAATCTGTACAGCAGACAAGTCCAAATAGATGGCATGAATCTGGCCATTCAAGTTCAAGATACTCCAGGTGTCCAGGTAAATTCACCTTCTCTACAAAGCATATCTATGTCATAGCTAATCCCCAAAGGGACAACTTACTTTTGGCTTTACTAGCAGGGTCGACAATCTAGGTTACAGTGAAATGTTTGTGTATCCAAGTTAGTAGATACTTTAACACTCAGAGCAGATCTGAGCAATGCTTTAGAATCTCCACGGGCTGCAGTGTAATTTGAAAGCTTGTGGTTTTGTGCAAATATCTGCTTTGAGTGAGATGTTAATGAAATAGAGGTGTTTCAGTGAACTATTGAACTTCATGCAAACACTTGAAATTGACTGGAACCTCGGGCAGATGTAGGCATATTACGGTTTACTTTCTGTCGAGACCCACAGGGAGACTTGTCTAGATCTTTCTGTTGGGACTGGGCAGAAGTCCAAATCTAAATGCTTCCAGCTTATATCTTTTACTTTCCAGACTCTCTGTCTAGCCAGCTCATTTCCCTTTCTGTCCCACTACAAAGTGTTTCCCCGCTTCTAGCTGTACATTCCAGATGGATATAGTATTCATCAGTAATCGTATTCCAGATTTTGCAGCTGGATCAACATCCTTAAGGTTGGAAAGTTGAAAGAGCAGACAGATTTATAGAACATGTATCTTCATGGCACTTACATTAAGTACTCTGTGGAACTTTTCTCTTAATGTGTAACTGTGTTTACTGTAGATTTTTTTATTTCACCACCACCTTATTTTTTTTTCTTTTCCAGATGAATGAGCAGAATCTAGAATGTAATGAACATCTGAACAGATCTATCAGATGGGCAGATGCTGTTGTAATTGTGTTTTCCATCACAGACTGTAAAAGCTATGATCTCATAAGTCACCTTCACCAGCATGTAAGGCAGCTTCATCCCGATAACAGAGTCCCTGTAGTAATAGTTGCAAACAAAGCAGATCTTCTTCACCTAAAGCAGGTAGAACCACAGCATGGACTTCAACTTGCCAACATGCTGGGCTGCACCTTCTACGAAGTGAGCGTAAGCGAGAACTACATTGATGTGTACAATGCATTCCAGATACTCTGTAAAGAAATAAGCAAACATCAAACCACAGGGACACCAGAAAAGAGAAAGAACTCTCTCATCCCAAGGCCAAAATCTCCAAATATGCAGGACTTAAAAAGACGCTTTAAGCAAGTCCTGTCTGCCAAAGTGAGGACAGCCACGTCTGTATGAAGAATGAAACTTACTTGCTGATCATCAAATTTTTCTCTTCCAAAAAAGCACTCGTAAAGATGCTAACATGGAATGTATATCTTTGGCATTACTGGCTCCGAGGCAGTCAGTATTGAGAAATGAAGAGTGGCTCAACAATGAGGTGGCATGAGCCTAGATAAAGGCATGCAAGTGTACATTGAAAGGACTAGAATTTTCAGGACAATTTTTGACTACAATGGCTTAAACAATGAAAACACTTATTGTGGTTAACGGACAGAATGTAAAGATTAAGAAATGTGGTTTACAACAGATACAATGGTATGAGGAATGGGTGAAGTTACATAAAAACAATTTCTGATGCAAAGCACCCCTCCATATTCTTGGTTTTAATTACCACGGTGTAAATTTTATACTGTCCCTTTAAATCTGTATTGTTTATATGTCAAAAAAGCTATTTTTTTTTTTTCTCTCATCATCCCCTTAAGTTGATGGATATAAATGATTTTGACTGTCACCAGAAACTGAGTTTGCATGTGGAAATATAGATTTTTATAAAAGTTGTTTTGACTAATGAAATGCCCACGGGGTATTAATGAAAAAGTCAGACACAGTTAGTAGTTTGTCTACTTGGCATTTTGTTTTACAGAGGTGTGAACAAGGGTTAATGTGCTTTGTATTTGTACGCCTCTTAGTGGTGGGTCTGGGAACTGCTACCTGTAGGCAGTGTCATGGTGTTTTCTGTCATGCCTTAAAGCTCACGAATCACTACAAAACTAAGCAAAAAGACACATCCCTTGTTTCATGGTCCAGAGCTGAAGTCTATTCCTGGCCAGTGAAGGCTCAGGCTAGAGTCTAGTATGAATTGCACTTTAAAAGCAACCTGTGCTTTTGTTTTGTCAATTGTAATTTATTTATTTTTGTGTACAATAAAATTTCTATTGATAACTTTTTAACAAATCACAAGTGTATTTTATTGTATTATCCTCTAAATACGAATTTAAATGATGAGCACAGTACATGGTGATAAAGAACCCTTTTAATACAAACCCCAAGCAAAGACTAAAAAAGGGTTTGGACGATTCACATGTTTTATTCCAGAAGAACCTACACATGACAGCTGCAGTAATTTAAACCGCTACTGAGGCAGGAGAAGTTTCAGGAGTTGCATTTCCATTTCACTGACTTTACATTATAAAAAAGCAACCCCAATGAGGTCCTGCTCTAAGAATAATTGAGATTGCCCTGCCGAAAGCATATTTAAGTAGACGAGTATTCTTGAAATGTACTTGAACAGCTGAAACCACAACCATCCCATCAACACATGCTTTAAGTAGATAAACCCCAAAAATTAGGGCTGCAACGGTAAAAAAAAAAATATGCAAATTTTTCGTTTATTTTAAATAAAAACGTATAATTTACAATGGCATTTCACGATTCGCCTTCTTATTTTACTGACATAATAATTAAAGCTATATTTTAACAAGAACTCAAAAAATACCAAAAAAAGCTTTACTAGTAAATATTCATGTAAACTATTTTTGCCCAGTTATGCACATCTCACCCCCAGCTTGCCTCTCTGTCCCAGAAATGCATATCAGGAGGGGTATAAGGCATATCAGGGGACAGAGTGGCATATAGGAGGTATAAGGGGATACCTCCTATATGCCACTCTGTCCCCTGATATGCCTTATACCCCTCCTGATATGCCTTATAGCCCCCTATATGCCACTGATATGCCACTTTGTCCCCTAATATGCCACTGTGCCCCCTGATATGCCTTATAGCCCCATATTTGCCACAGTGCCCCGATATGCCACTGTGCCCTCCTGATATGCCTTATAGCCCCCTATATACCTTTACCCTTGATATGCCACCATGCCCCGATATGCCTTTTACCCCTATATGCCACTGAGATGCCACTGTGCCCCCTGATATGCCTTATAGTGCCTTCATGCCACTGTCCCCCCTGATATGCCTTATAGCCCCTTTATGCCACTGTCCCCCCTGATATGCCTTATAGCCCCTTTATGCCACCGTGCCCCCTGATATGTCTTATGCCCCCCCCGATATAAGAAAAACTGACATCACTAAAATTGTTTTTTATATTTATATTTATTAAATATAGACAAAAAAAATACACAATACAATATAAATATATGGACAATAAATCAAATATTATAGACATAAAAAAAAACACAAATGCACATAATTAATAGATCCCGCAAAAATTCTACCTGCCCCACCAGGGGTTAATATATCAACAGAAGAAACACAGGGCAAATGAGCATAAAAATAAAGATAATACTTACCCAGTGCTGCTTACTTGTCCTGTTTTTCTTCTGTTGATATATTAACCCCTGGTGGGGCAGGTGGAAGTGGCAGCGAGATGAAGTAGCGGAGGTTGCGCACATCGCCCACTTAAATCCAAATCCCCTGCAGGCGCTGCAGCGGGACCTGGATCCTCTCCGGCAGCCGGTAGGGGTCTGTGCGATGCGCGCAGACAGCCGCTTCTCCCCTCCGCTTCCGTTGGGGCTTCCATGATGGAAGCCGCACCGGAAGGTCACATGACGCCGGGTTCAGTAATAGAAGCCCCGGCGGAAGTGGAGGGGAGAAGCGGAAGGGGAGAAGCGGAGGATGTCTGTGTGTTTTGCACAGACCCTCACCGGGTGGCAGAGAGGATCCAGGTCTCCTGCAGCTTTGCGGGGGGTCTGGATTCTACAGTTATAATCCGATCTCTGTTTGAGATCGGATTATAGAAGGACGGGAGTTTTTCAGAGCGTTTGCTCTGAAAAACATAATTTTATAAATCGATAAAAATCGATTCAACTAATCGATTATGAAAATCGTTGACAACGATTTTCATAATCGATTATTATCGATTTTATCGATTCGTTGTTGCAGCCCTAATCTCATTCTACACTATATAACAGATGAGTGGTTTGGCTCTGAAGCAGTTAATGACGCGTTTTCTGAACAGAGCATCCTCCTCACTATTTAGGAACATGTCATCATAGTTGCAAATTAAAATGTTTTCCTTTAGCTTTAAATTTAAACACCAGTCTCTGACAGTTCAGAACACGTGAGATACAGTCCTCAAGGGCCAGAGTTCTATGACTTGTACTTGTAGCACTTCGAAACTACAGTGGTTTTAAACTGTTTTAAAAGAATCACGTCATCCTAAAGACCCCCGACATTTTTATATATACACCTTTAAATTGACAGTAGGTTTATCACAGGAGCATCAATTTATTGCACAGATCATAATGGTAACATATTACCTAAAGCTGGAAAAATGACAGGTCAATCAAGTTCACAGTTACACATTTCCTATCAGCGGCTGTGAAAGGAAAGTTCTCTTACAATAGAAACTAGAAACTGCCCTTGACTCAGAATGCAATCCCCTTTGCTGGATAAACAATATACATGTATTTATGTTAACTGTAATAACCTGTCATTTCTTCTACTTTACTAGATTGTGCAACCACATACCGTTTCCATATAATGCCCATTTATTCCAGGTATATTTTAAGAAATGTGACATTGTTATAAACTGAACACTCAATTTAAATAATCATTTCATGTTCTGTGCTTCAATCGCAGCTGGTGCTGCTACTTCTGGATTGCCAAGAACCTGCATATTCCTTAGAGCTTCTGTGACCGGAATGTCCTTTATTTTATGTAAGGAAGCAAAGAAAACATTTCTAATTAAACTAACATATGTCCGCTTTCTTTTTCTTCTCTCTCTTTCCTTGCCCTAGCTTTCTTATGTGTCTACCCCTTAACTTTCTTCCTTGTTCCTCCCTTTCTCT
Source organism: Sceloporus occidentalis (assembly GCA_023333645.1). Taxonomy (NCBI): domain Eukaryota; kingdom Metazoa; phylum Chordata; class Lepidosauria; order Squamata; family Phrynosomatidae; genus Sceloporus; species Sceloporus occidentalis. The sequence goes on along the minus strand of JALMGF010000107.1, from coordinate 976,810 downwards.
ACCCTTTTATTTCATCTCTCTCTCTTCCATTCTTTCTTTCCTTTCTCTCTTGGTCTTTCTTGGCTATATTTTTGTCATTCCCTCTCCAAACCTTTCCTCCTACAATACTATATTGCAACCCCTTCCCCCACACACATGACACTATCTGCCATCTCCCCCTTGGCATATAGAACTCTTTATTATTATTATATTTTATTTATATAGCGCCAACAGTTTACACAGCGCTTAATACAATACATATATTTAAGGGGTATGACAAGAATTGACAGACTAAGACAAACCGATACATCGGGTTGAGAGAGTCCGGCTCGCAAGCTTACACTCTTGAGGGAATGGGGTGACAAACATAAAGCACAGAGAAAGGGTGAGAGGTAGTGTGGGGGTATCAGTGCCGGGTGAGAGGTAGTGTGGGGGGGTATAAGGCACAGAGAAAGGGTGAGAGGTAGTGTGGTGGTTGTATCAATGACAAGGAAGTTCTAGCAGCTAAGATAGAATGCTAATAGGTTGGTTTGACAAGACCGGTCTTTCACAAATCCATGTTGACTTCTACTGATTGGATTATGGATCAAGATATGATCTTGAATGTATACCTTTAGCAACCCTTCACATAATTTCCCCACTACCGATGTTAAGCTTACTTGCCTGTAATTACCCGGTTGAGATTTTGATCCTTTTTTAAATATGGGCACAACTGCGCCAATCTAATGGAACTATGCCTGAGTTGAAAGAATCCCTAAAGATTAGTAATAATGGTTGGGCCAGAGTTAGGCTTAACTCTTTCAGTACCCTTGGGTGTATACCATCCGGTCCAAGGGCCTTGTCTACCTTAACAGTATTTAATTGCTTGAGCACTTTTTCTTGTGTCAGCCAATCCCATGTTTGATGTAATGGTTCCTTAAAATTAGCCAGCAGGGGCTCCGTCATTGGTTCTTCTTTGGTATAAACAGAAGAGAAAAAAAAAAGCATTTAAGATGTCGGCTTTCTTTCTGTCCTCAATAACCAAATTTCCAGTTTCAGATAATAACGTACCAACATTCTCTACCTTTAACTTTTTTCCATTCACATACTTAAAAAACTTCTTGGGATTGGTTTTACTTTCCTTGGCAATAAATCTCTCATTTTCTAGTTTAGCCATTTTAATCTCCTTTTTGCAGGCTTTGTTGGCATCTTTGTATGCCATAAATGATACTACCGACCCCTCGCTTTTATAATGCTTAAATGCCAATTGTTTATTCCTTATTTCCTGTTTTAACAGGTTTCTTATCTACCTAAATGAAAGAAATACTTGTTAATCTCTTAAAAGCTTAACATTACGTACTTTTCAATGTCTGAATGCCTTGTGTATTGGGAATGGCCGGTGTGGACTCATTTATCTTAAATTGCTAAAGCCAATTAACTATTTAATAAAAAAGTTTCTTACAAGTAGTAGCTTATTACAAATGTGCCTCTTTTGCAATCTGCCTCTCTTCAAATTTCTCAAAGTAGAACAACATAAAACCAGCCAAAAGCAAAACCATATGGTATTCTTCTAAATACGAACAGGAAATGGATGGAGTCAAGACTTCTATCTTGCAAAAGCAGGACTATAAAATCATGTACTACCGGTCCTCTTCGAGCCAAAATAAATTACAGACTTGGAGTCTTCACTGGATTAGATTTTCTTCCCTGATAATCTCCTTTTGGATCATTACCTGTCACTGAGTTGCCTCATTCTGCCTACTAATATCCAGAGCATCTAACAGCTCTTTGTTGATCAGCTCACCTGTGTTAAACCTCAAATTAGTAACAGCATAGTAATTACAAGCCTGCGGTGCCTGCTGCATTCCCCTGTAAAAGTCAGTTTCCGTTTATGTATATTTACATCAAATGGGCACTAGAATCACTAGCTTCTACCACCTTACGGCTTACCATAACACCATATATATTGCTATAATCTATTTTATGATCATTATATATATATATATATAAAACACAACTAGTCAGAGGAGCGCAAAAGGTTAGATATGTAACAGGCAAATGTCAGGGCTGATATGGTCATGGTCAAGCAAGTGCAAAATCCATAAAGTCAGTCAGAATAACAACAGACTCTCTGGAACTCTGTATTGGTACAACTGAGCAGAAGGGAAGGAGCAGATACTATTTCATAGGGAACAGCCCAATTACCAGGGCCAGGTGAGGGTGTCCCCTTTAAGTAGGCATGCTCATAACATGCAAACACATGTAGGGTAATATCTCCTCAACAGGAATGGGAGCTCCAGCTGTCAGGTACACAAAGCAGTGGTCATGCCACCAGGAGAACATGATTGTTTAGTAGGGTGAACTGCTAGAATTTTCTTGCATGCTCCTGACAACAACATGAAACAATCAGCCGTATCTGTAATAACTTAAACCAGTATAGTTTGAAAGACTCCTAGAACATTGCAATGATATACTAAACACTGGTGAAATGTTCTACTTATGGGTCACATACTTCTGCCAGACCACTTATACTTCCCAGTTCCCTATTTTCATGTGTTTCATCTAAGTGTCTCTCCTCTCTCCCCCCCAGTGCCCAAACCCTCTACCGCTCTCCAGTGTCCATACCTGTCTACTCCCTCTCTCCTCATGGTTCATGCATATTTGCCCCCCCCCCGTGTGCTTCGCTCCTGTGCTAATACTTCTCTGTCCTCATTATCCCTCTGCATACCCTTCTGTGCCTACAGGTCATGGTTTCTGCAGGCCCAGTGTAAGCACGTATTGTTAAGATCTGGGGAAGCAAAAAGGTCTGTGCGTCTAAAGTCACATCATAATATCACATTGATTTGATGCCTCTAGTTACTAGCACTGGTAGAAAATGAGCAAGCTTCACATCGTACCCGTAAACTCATAGTATAATAAAGGAGCAGAGGTACAGATTTCTGCACCTATTCTAACCTATGAGACAGGCAGGATAGCCATCCCTGGAAATAACCCATCAAAGGTAAGAAACCACAGAAGGGGGGTGACTATTTATACTATTCTTTGAAATGTATATAGATTATTATTTATCATACTGGTTGTTTTGAGACCTTTATTCTTTACCCTTCACATACAGCAAAAGTTCTCAAATGTACCACTTTCCTCCACATTTTCATCTTTTTCTACAAACATGAAAATGTGCCTTACTGCCCAATAAATACAGAAAAGTCACTCAGAATGACCTAAACATTTGAGATCTGATCCACCACATCCTGCCTATTTTGAAGGAGAATAACAAGCATTGCTATGTATTAATAATCAACACAGCTATTCTTAAAATGATCCTGTGTTGTTTCTAGAGGACATTTGAGCCACAATGAAATAGACTACAAAAAGCCCGTTTGTTTCTTTTTATACCCTTACAGGTCATAAAAATTGTGACCTGAAGTCAACCTTTCATTGCCAAATAGCTAATTCACTGATTTTCTGAAAAGTAGGTTCTTTATTCAGAGAGGTTTACAGAGGAATAGCCAGTTATTTATAACATTATACATGAACCAAACCATTACCCCTGTACCAAATATAGAAAAGTAACCAAGGACGGAGTAGTTTTTTTGTCGTATAATTTAGTTTTATTGCATACCATCAAACTTACAAGGGAAACTGGTAAAAATTATTGAACATGTACAGAATGTCCCAATTATAGTAGCTATAATGGAGTGCTGTGATAGAAGGTCCACATTTGAGACAGTAGGAGAAATCTGGTGGGGTGGGGTAACTGATCTACAATGTGGTCTTCTAAACTGAGTTAGATGAACGCTGTTTTAAGAAGTCCATATAATCAACAAGGACAGTGTTTAATATGAAAATTAACACCTTGAGCAGCATCGAAACTAGAAGACAGTATATCCAGTATGCGTGAATGCACTTTCTTGCCAGTGATTAGCTTCTTCAAGCAGCCAAAGCTGCAGCTTCTCCTTAAGGCATATAATTGTATTTTTCCCCTACGGATTTAACAAGTGCATATTAAAGAGCTTACATATACTCTACTTTGTATTCTTCATTACCTGGTCTGTATTGGACAGTAGAGTGTTCCTTTAAAGGGACTGACTGTTGGGAGAGAGGCTCTCTCAATGTAGACAGGGCAGCTGTGGTAATTACTAGAAGGTGCTGGTAATCAGTGTTTCCAGCTTGTGGGCTCTAATTGCTCCGAACTGCATAGTTTGATCTAAATGGCCGTTAAGAGAAACATTCTGACAAAGGCTAGGGCCCTTAGTGACTGCCGATTGCTCAGGTGTACGCTAGATCAGAGCATATCAGTGACACATTACCAGAAGCACACATGGTTTGAAGTAAGCGTTCTCTTTCAGACCGATTCATTCTTGCTCTTGTGGAATAAACAGGGCATTATACCCAAAGCAGACTATCAAACTACTGGCAGCAAATCAATCAAATGTACAAATTTATGATGGAAACTATCCAGTGCAACCAGACTGCATGCTTCATTGGCCTAAACATCTTATGTAAGAAAGAAACGTATTTATTTTATTACTAAAATTGGAAGTGAAGCTGTGTCTCGTTTTAGCACACATGGGTTTATATGTTAAAGGTGCCAGATAATGTTAATGCAGTAACCAAGTCCTGAGCCATTTCGAACTTACAGTGCAATACCAGTTATGGAACAGTAACAGTACAGCCATTGTGCCTTAAAAGCTGAAATGGTAATCTGCCTCTGAATTGTCATATTATATGACAAAATATTTCAGTGATGGAAAACAGAATATACTACACCCAGACATAAACAGTGTGCATGCATGAAGAAGCCTGCTACGCTATAGTAGCTCTCTGCCTTTCCCTCTAGTCTTATAAAAAGCTTGAAATGTTTTGGTATCTTGTATAACTGGTACTTGACTTCAGCCTGGACTTGGAATATCCCTTGGGCATCCTCCATGTATGTGGCTACCCTGAACCTGATTTTGTCTTAGCCTCCTGCTGTCACTTCGTTCCCGTCTCACAATCTTGTCCTCTTCTTGTCTGCCAGCTCTAGTTTAATGACCCTTTGAGCTCTGTAAGCAGATGGCACCCAAGTACAGCGCTAAGGCTGCAACAGACAGCCATCCACAACCCAGGACAGACAAGATCAGGGTTCTGATGGCACTTTTATTGTTGCTGACACAGTAATGAGTCAGAAGGACATAACTCAGAGTCAATGCTATGGTGCCATTCTCTTTTCTATGGATGTAGTTCTATTTCACTGATTCAATATATTGATTCCAGAAAATATTCAATACCAATATTCTAGATTATACCCTGTTGATCTATGTTACATGCAGGAAAAAATAGATACAATATAGACACCTAGCCTTATGAAAGGACTCATTAGCAAAGCCTGTTCAAAACCAGCAGCAGTTATTACATTATTCCATTATTAATGGGAAAACATATTGTCTGTTTCAACACAATTCTAATTTTTACATGTTTTCAGTCTCTGTTTACAATAACTAGTTTAAATATTTATTTGAAAACCTAACAATATCCCTCTGAAGAGTAAACTTCTTTTTTAATGGGCGCTATAAGGTATTGTTAATCGAATACATATGATGCTGGGTGAGAAAGGGGAAATACTGTCAGTGTAATTGTAAATATTTCTGTCTGTCATATGTAATGAAAAAAGTGTGATGGTTGGAAATCCATGTTTATCTTTAGTTCTGGGTACTTTGCATAGGACACATTTTTCTGGATTTAAAATGCAGTGGGATAAAAGATACACATCCTAAATGCCTCCTACCCTATTTGCTACATACCTTTGTTTAGTTGCCCTTCTCCCTCCATTCACTATCTTTGTGTTTTTCCCCCTTACCGCTTGTTGTTGTCCCTATTACCCCCGCACTCCTCCTGAGTCTCTACTACTCATTTTGTCCTTCATGGCCTACTGAACTGAAAGCTTACATTTATACAGTGACCAAGTACAATCACATGCTTGTGGGAAATGAAACCTTATAAGTAAGATGCTGTCAAGAATTCTCACAGACGTTTATGTAGTGATTGTCAACAAATGAAAGAATGAGGTGCCCATGAACTTTATTTTATACAGTTTAAGGTAAAAATAATAAAATGTGTTTATTAAGGCAAAACGTGAGCTATTCTAGCACATGGTCTACCATTAAATAGTTAGTAAACTGGTATAATGCATGGGCTATAATATGAATTATATAATCAGCTATATGCATTTCACTTCCTCTTTGTGGCTCTTGATGTTCTACCTTTAACCTATAGTGACTCCCTATTCCTCTTTGTGGTCATGGTGAAGCATATGCATAGCCACCGTCAAATGATGTTTACCGTCTTTTTCATCAAATCAAGCCACAGTTTCCTTTCCATGCACACAAGAACACCTTTTTATGTAATACCAAGAATCCACTCCAAGATGCATATTATACAATATTAACATCCATCTTTAATTGCTCCGTGATTTCCTTTTTAATAGTTTCCCTTCAATCGTCAACATGAAAGTACAACAGATAATGATCAAAAACCTCAGAAACCCAGCTCAGCGATGGTAAATAACTACAATTAGACCAAATGAAAGATGGGTAATGTCAAAGCACACCAAGACACGGGAAATGTGTGTTTGTAACCATTGCTTCTCTTCTCAATTAAGTCTTCAATTACTTTCTTAAAAATAAACCTCAGCTGACTTCTCAGAGATGTGAAACCGTAGTTGCAGGCATTAGGAAGTCTTGAAGAAAGATAAACACTCAGATGCCAGTGTCTGGGTGCAAACGGTCCGCTGCAAAGAGAAACTCAGGAATGTCAAGAGGCTTCAGCAGTTTCGTGGACAGCACAACCACCTGAACAGAAAAAGAAGAGTCGATTAGGTTTTGGCTTTTACTTCTGGGGAAATATATGATAAATGGTTTGTGACAGGTTGTTTGGAAAGCAGTCCACATCTGTGCACATGCAGTGCTTAAAAGTCCACCAAATGTCACCCCTGATTACCTAGCACTGAATACACTGTGCACGGCTCTAACATACATCACCATTATTATATGGAGCATTCAACATACTGTACACATATCTGAAACATTACCATTGACTTTGCTGATCACTGAATGATACTCCTCACTGTTCTATTGGTTTCTCCAGGGATTGCACTAAATGTAGCACTTTGCCACTGAATGTGCCTAGTGCTTTCTATAAAGAAAAGTGTCTCGCCGAGCACCCTAAACAATGCATATGAAAGTACTTTGTAAATACTTCCATATGTATTGTTCAAATTGAAAGAAAGGGCACTTAAACTTAGGGAGAAAATGCAGATGTAGAGCTGCAGCTTCCCACCTTCTCTGTGTCCCAGCATTCCACACCAATGATTGGATGGTGGAAGCTGCCAAACGGTGGCAGGAAAGCATTTTTACTGAAACAAATGCTTTTACTGAAACAAATGCTTCTACTGAAACAAATGCTCTTAATGAAACAACTGCATGCAGCATCCGCTGAGCCAGAAGTGACTGGTGCTAGGAATATCATGTGGTGCTGGGAGTTGTGTGCTTGGTAGAAGTTCCCCCCTGAATATGTAAATGGAACACCACAAAACTTTGACGGTACCGTCCAGCTATCATATGCATTGAAGTGAATATGGCGGCTGAAGTGTCCTTTTAAATATGTTTGAATCTGCTGTAAAAAGTTAGATTTTTGCCCCATACTTTCTGAACATCTTTCTTATTAATGATGTGCCGATCACATAGCTATTATTGCAGTCGCACTGAGAGGCTGCGTTAGCTTGTCCATCAGTAGGTGACAAGTGAATTACGGCAGAGGCCAGTGAAAGCATTTCTGCTGCTGTATTTGAAAGCGATGAATGAAAAGTCAAATAGGGAAAAGAATTTGTTTGGAATCAGGTGGATGAGAGTGGGCTCTTTACTTTAAGCTATTGATAGAACACAATGCACAACTGACTGTTAAATTGACCATAAAAAATCTCTTTTAACCATTTCACCTACTGAATATATGAGACTCCTTAACGAGAAGTAGACAAAATAATGTCTGGTCCCACTTAGAAGAATAACAGAGAAAACAAAAAACCCTACCCCTTATTTTTGTAGAATTATTTCAAAAAGTACTTCAATTTTAACTTTAAGAATTTTATTTTTAATATCCAAAATAAGCTAATTGAGAAATTCACATGGGTATAGGTCAGATGTAATCTTCCAATATCAGTACTACCTCTTACATGATCATGGTCATGTACAACTGAAACACTGAGCATTGTAGGCAATGTTACACACAAGAACAATCTTTACATTTAAATGGAACGATGTATAAATCAGTGCCCTGGCTATTATATAAGAAGGGCTATTAAAAAGTAACTGGTCAAGAAACGTCCATAGTTTGAATGTTGCCAGACATCAAACATATCTTTCTGATTTATGTTGCATATACAGTGTAACAATGGCATGTGTGGCTGTTATTTAAGGCCTAGATGTTTGCTTACGTTATGATTACATACACTATATGTCCGCCTGACTACAAAGCTCTCCAGATAAAAATGATCAGTGAAGGCCCCAGACCTTCATCGGGTCTCATAGCCATTATTAAATAAAGTAAATCCATACTTTGCCATTCTGTTGTTAATGGCATCACTAAAAAGCTCTTTATTCCAAGCACATCCATCAGAGTGTAAATCTGTACCACCAAGCTAATTCCATTAATCTGTGACCAAAGTTTTAAAGGATTTACAGCACAGCCTTAAAGTGATTTCACTAAAAGCACAACTGCCCATGCCGAGGTATTCCTTGTCATGGCTGGAGGCGTCAATGTTTTACTGTCAGGTGCATGAAGATATTGGGAAATCCTGCTAAGAACCTTCACTCATATGGATTAAAAGCAGTGGATCTGATCTATTTAAAGATCCATTGAAGCTTCATATTTGGGGCTTTTTAAAGCTCCACACACGTTACTAATCATTTATGTGGAATCCTGTAAAAATTCTTCAAGGTGCTAATCCCGTCAGTGAAATGACAAGCACTCCCCCAACACCACCAGAGCATCTCTCCCATTAACGTGATGAAGAGGATTATACAGTATCTACCATGTCCCATGAATGTTCTTTAAAAATGATTAATGAATACTTTTAAGACATTGCCCTAAGCTGCAACAAACAGGAAAGAATGTATATCAGCTTCCTTCAGAAAAAGATAAAGACTAATTCTTTCCCGCTACACACTCTCAAAATATCTTTGCTTGCAGATTCAAAACCACAGAGACCTATTACTATTGTTTATGCGTTTAATGGGAATGTAATATCTGACAGGTACCCTTTATTCTATTTTTTGTAATGTGAATTCTAATCTGCAATTTGCATATTGCTATGCTAAATAAAATTTTAAGTCGATTTTGTTGAAAGGATTTGGGTGATCTCCACTCAATATGTATTTTGTCTATACTTGGCTTTGGAGTTTAGAACTGATCACATTATAACTGATTCTGATTTCCCAGTAGGCAATTAAACTGCTTGCTTTGACTCTCTGGTTACCAGTGACATGCACTGTATACACTATTTAAGCGAACTCCTCTCGTGGCATGAATTAGAGTAGACACACAGATTTAAATCAGGCAGTTCTGGAAGCGATTTGTATTTAGTGTTTGTCTGTCTGGATACCCGCAAGGGGCTTAAAGGATGGAGTCGGCAAAAGATCTGCCTTTTTGCATTATCCTTTTCTCTTCTAGTGATCATAATACATTATTGCTTTGTCACGATTACACTTCAGAATTATGACCTTAATCATCTATTTTGTTGATGATATCAAGACCGAATTTCTAGTATTTTTAATGACAATTCATATTATGTTCTATGTGTTATATTTTCCATGTATTTTAAGGGGATATAAATAGTAAAAGGTCTTTAAATAAATATTTACCCAGCATGATATTCCAGCGGGTGATTGTTAAGGTATTTGAATTGTGCAGATTTATAACTAATCTATGCTCGCAAGGCAATTGGAAAGTAAATCTACGGGGATATAAATTAAGTTGTAAATTAAAGAGTTCTAGAAAAAAAAGTTTTTGTGACACCTACCGCTCAAATTACAAAACACTCTCACAAGAGATGTATGTTTTAGCAAATGTTTACAATCTATATCAATAGAACTTTCAGGTCTCAGGATAATGTCACAGACTTTATCTGGGAGTGATTTGGCCCTTCGTGTCTCATCACTCTTAGGATGAGAATTAGCCTATTTGACACAGAAAAGTTACATTTAATTGATAATCAAAGTACATTAATCACACTCATTGATATCAGTTTGCAGTATGAACAGGAGAATGAGAAAGCATGGAAAGCGGAGAGATATGGGAACTGACAATGGTTTGGGACAGAGAGGTGGCGGAGATTAGAAGAAATGTGGCAGGTTAGAAAAATCAACTAGAATAAAAAGTTTAGATATGGATAGTTTAAACAAACTAAAGATTATTAGTACCTGAATACCGGGCTTGAGGGTCGACGCTAAGTCTTTTATCATTCGGACTTCTGACACAGTGACTCCACCAAGCACAAACAGCATCACAAGGGAGGCATCTCCAGGATGTGGACGGCTAACCTAGACGTGCAGAAACACCAAGAATGTTACATACATTAAAGGTAATAACATACACGTCTGAGTCTTAACCTATTATCTGACTAACGGGTATTGGTCATTTCTATAGGATACAGATGATTTATGAACGTTCAGGAATATGAAGAGTGCTGTTCCGGATTCATGAAACTCTATTCACTATAATAGAGAGTACAAAGCTGTTACATTGTAAACACAAACTAAACACAAATATGAAACATTGGAGTTATTGTTCTTGGGAAAAATATTTAATATTACAAGCTTCGGAAATAAGGACTGCATCACTGTCTAAGAGCTTGGATATTGCAATGTCCTCTGGAGACAAAAGCAGAATAATCATTTAAACATAAAAATAAATTTAGTACAGGACCTGTAGATAGAAGTCAAGGACAGATTAGTTAACATGTTTATTTGCTTGTTGGAAAAGGTTTCCTCGTCCTTTTAGACGTGAGCACTTAAGCAAATTTATTTTGCCCAATTTGAAAGCAATGAAGCTCAATGTACTCTTCATTCATCTATATAACTGATACCCGTAGAGCAAGTCGCACAATATATTGGGTTCTTTTTTAACACCAAAGTGTATGGTCTAACCTTGCCACATTGTCTATTTTTGCAATATTTCATTCATTTTACAACAGAATTTATACAAATTACAAATGTATTGAATTAGACTGCCTGTATAAAATGTGAATAATGCGATACAAACTCTCTATATTACTGTTCTCGAAATTAGAGAAGTAAATACAATAGAAAATGCAAATCTAAGAAACTGTTGAGGTAGTCTACTGAGTCAGTAGGCTTTAAAGGTGTACGCACAGATAATTCTATTTACTAAAGACAGAGCTGAGAGGAGAGTACTCAGAAGAGTTGTGTTTAAGCTCCTTGGCATCCCTTTTCACTATGCAGGTCCAGCCCCGGTGAGCTTGGAGCTGCAGGAAGAGCTTGGCTGGCCTTGCATAATATATATATATATAGCGATTTCAGCGAGATTTCTTCAATCGCCTCACCCATTAAACTTTGCATTATACAGGGCCGGCTCAGACCTTCTAGCTGGTGAAATATGCCAGGGATGCCCTTCAAAATGAATACTGAATTGAGGGAGCTGAATCTCCAACTCTCCTGGCAACTGTCCCTTTAATGAACAAAACCATTTTCAGGACTAGAGATGGAAACCTCTGAATCTATCTCTACGTGTTCGTAAATCAGAAGCAGCACAGCACATAATCTGAAAAAAGTAAACATACTTTTATTGTTGATCAGGAGCAGATGATTGTCACCTTACTATATATACTGATTTAAACAGAACTGAACTGAAAACACATGGATAAAACATGCAATCATTAAGTTCTAACTTACATCTATATGCAATTAGATCATTAACTTTATTAAACATGTTTTATAGCACCAGTCACCAAAATGACACTAAGATATTCAGTTCCATTTAACTTCCAGGCTAAATGGAATGAGAAGAAATGCTTTCATACCATTATTACTTACGCTTCAGCATAACAAATGTTGCGCCAGCTTGAGTCGTTGTCTGTCCAATATATTAAAATTGCATTCCCCTTGGTTATTAATTATTCCTAAAGCTGAAATGCAACATAAATTTAAAAATGTTCAGTATAGGTGATCAAACTGGATCACCTATACGGAATTGAATAATTCCAGGATTCGCCATTAATAAAAGGTAGAGAAAAAGAAGATGTTAAGGGAACTGCAGCTGAGTACTGCCATTTTTAATGCAAATCTAAATAGGTGTTAATTGGTATCCTATGTATATGACCTATCACCAACTAGCTCCAACCCAGGGGGTCTAACAAGGCCCACCACGTGGAAGTGTAGACAGTCCTGTCTCCGAATTCAATGGGAGGGCTTTCTGGCCAAGCACTGGCTGCTTGAAGGACACAAAACTTGAGCACCTAAGACACACCTAAGTCTTTAATATTCATTATTTGTTGGTGAGGCTGCTCCACAATGGTTTATGCCATAAATACATAAAAAAGAACCAATATTCTTAGTATGAGCTACAGTGCAAACAAATATATCTTTCTCATCTACTAAAAAGCAAAGTGAGTGAAATTGTGCCATTAAGTGTGATCCCAATGTGGGCAATCACATCAATAGAAAGTTTTGTCATGAGTTTGCAGAGGTGAGCATATATTAAATTCCCTAATATCTGAATGTAAAACAACTTCAGTGTTCAGTTCTAGGCTTCTAATAGAAGATGCGAGTATTTAAAAAATAATTCATTGAGTCACAGTATACCATTACTCTTTACTGGTAGACCATTAGAGTGTTGTTTTGAATAAGGGTTTTAATTACAGAGCCTCCAGTTAAAAAAATAAATAAAAGTTAAGCACATCGACACTGTGATCTAAGCAGTATCCATTTTGTGGATTTGTGTTATTTTAATCTACAGCGATTCGTTTATATACCAGATTTCCAATATTGACCAAGGATTAAGTAGTGGCTGAAAAACATAAACCCCAAAACACACTATTATGTTTTTCAGGACAGAGTGGATCATTAGAGTATAAAACAAATTGTGTAATGGCCTTCCTAATCTGGGGCTAATATTTACTCTGCACATACACAACTCTATGAACCGTTTGCATTGTGCTATTTTAGAGAATAAAAAGACTTTCATGCTATTATGTTTCTTTAGGAGTAAAGGTAAAGGCTTCGATCATACAGCAAGGTGAGCCATGTCCATTATAAGTTCACACGTGATTCAAGCTCGGAGAAAGCCAACATTGTAGACCATTGTCTGCCGATGAGTGACGAACATGGATTGATTTTCACAAGAGTGCTGGTTTATGAGTGGCTGCCACAAGCAGTGTTTTACTTATGAAATGGGCAAACAGTACGAGAGGGTCATTTATCAGCAGAACGATCCACTACTAGCTCTGCTGCTAAGTAGCTGGCTGGGCAGGCTCTGCAAGCAATACATAATACAACAGATAATGGCTTTAGCATACAGCGTTTGCTTTACATAGTTAAATGGGATCGTTATTATCAAGAGGCAGGTGAGTCACACATCATACAGACTTAAGTACAATCAATATGTGGCTATTAATATTAATATTTCACAATAAACAATCTTCTGTGTAAAAGGTGTCCTGCGGTAAACTTTACATTGTGGGGTGCAATAAACTCCAGAAAAAGATGGTAAAAAAGCAATGCCCGATTAATATAAAAATTAAATACTTCAAACCACATTAAAATATGGACACGTTTTATTGCACGTGAGGATCGTTGAATATATTCTACCATGTTAAAGAGAGTACTTCAAAAATAAATGAAAAACAGCAATGTTACTTTATTGGTCGAAATGCTCTACTTGTGTTCATTTTTCTACTTATACTTTTTTTTCTATATCTGAAAATGTTATGGAGATTTGGATAATCAAAATAGTAAAAAAATAAAAAAAATAAACTTTTCCAATAGAGTTTTTTTTATTTTTTTTTTTAGAAATTGGATCAGTTAATCTCAATTATACATTTTTGGTTTCTTCTTTATAAACAAATACAGGTGGGTTTGAAAAGTTGTTTCCCTTCAACTTAATTAACTATGCAACAAAATGAAAACCAGCCTAAACATAATAACCATAGGGCACGTGTGTCATAGGAAAGCAGCCCAAGTGTGTCTTCCTCAATTAAATTCACACGATGGATAGATCTATGAAGCCCAGCATTAGCCATTGCGCTTGAAAGAACTCAAATTGGACTAAGAGAGCCAAACTGCTTATTTAGGATGCCTTATGGTAAAAATGGCAGTAAAATAATAATAAATAAAAAAAACTTGGTTAAAAAGTTATCTTTTTATTGCGCCAAATTTTGAGTAGGCAGTGTGTAGTTTAGAAGTTACAAGCTGTTTTCTCAGGGCGACCGGCACGGCCTTGTTGCAAACGGTGATCTGGTTGCTGATAGTCGCTCACTGCTCCTACAATGTGTGATAGAATTTATTTAGAACAGTTTTATGAGCCAAATGAGCAATCCTAATTGCAGGTCCAGTAAGAGAAGATTGCTCCAACAGCCTCTGGTCTCAATCGATTGGCGTTCATCATCAGCACGCATCTACAGCCCCTGAGCTGCCAGTCGGAAAGATACGGAACACAAAGTGTATTTTAGCAGATACAACTCGCTTTCTTAAAAATACAGGGAACATAAAATAATTTAGGCTTGTGTGACACATTTTAAAAGTATTGGCTATACAGTTTAAATAAATCATTGCATAAAGACAGTAACATTTGTTATGCCCTAGGGACCCCCTCATACATATAATCCCTGATCAAAAAATTCCTTTAATTTCACATTCCTGATTCCAGGAACTAACGTTAAAGCTCAGCAAAGACTGATCCCTAAATCTCCATGTAGATTTATCCAAGAAGTCCATGCATAAACTGCTCAGTTGTCACTGTGGTTTCAGATCTGAGTTTGTCTACTTTGACCTTAGATTGCTATATTTAAAAAGATCACAGATTTCTTTTGGAGTTCTGTTATGGACTAAAAAAATATACCGTGCATATGTGAAGCCAATGGCTCAGCCTATGGTTAACAATCAGTGTCTTTTCCTGAACTTATTAAAACCACAATGACTGCTTGAACTCCCCTTTTCCATGTTAAACATCATTGTAAAAAGTAATAACATATACAGAACTATTACGAAAAATCCTTATTAAATAACCAATAACATACACTAAACGGACAAAAGTATTGGGACGCCTGACCATTACACCCAAAAGGACTTTGATGACATTGCATTCTAAATACATAGACATTAATATGTAGTTGGTTCCCCCATTGCAGCTATAACGGTTTCCACTCTTCTAGGAAGCCTGTCATTTAACATTTTATAACACAGCATATATGGGTGTAAAATATAGTGTCAACCAATGCAGGTGGGGAGTACAGCACTTAAAATAGATTTTGTTTGACATATAGTCAAAATCAATCAGTTGGGACATTTATATATTAGTCACTAACAATGCTTCAGATAAGTTTTTTTAAACAGCATTTGCAGGGTATGTTCTGATTCCTTGCTTTGTTGTATGTACATATTTGTCATTTCTGAGACACCCCAAAACTTGGCAGATTTTGGCAGAAGCCACTCTGAGAAAATTGCACCTTTCCTTCTTTACTTGGTCAACTAACCAGTTGATTTATATTGGGAAGTACTGGCCCAAATCAGCTCTGACTACTTACCCCATGGGTAATTATACTAGTGTGGCTGGTCTATCCCTAAGAGTGGCACTTGTATCTATATATATATATATATATATACACATACACACACCAAATCAGAAATTCATACATCAACTCCCTGATTTCACCAGGCATCACTTATAAGTAAGCAATATTTAGGGACAGCTCAGCCTCTACTACAGAGATCGACCACTAGCTAGTTTAAAATTAGAAAAAAATATTGGTTGTTGTTTAAAAATACTTTACATCTAAAATGAGGAGCCTATACAATTCTGTTTTACCACTAATTTCATTTCCGGCTAATAAAAAGCAGGTTGTGGGCATAATGCTGTCGTGGAACACTATGTGCTTCCCGAGTGGGGGAGCACAAATAGCGACAGAGCTACATCTCTGTTTCAAAGTGATAATTTAGCAGATACAAATAGGCTCAGCTGTACAGAACATCTAACCACATGTTAAATATTTCATTATGAAGCTGTTTGCACTGGTGACACTTTTGTAGTTGTTAGGCTGTACAAACATAAAGTGCCATCAGAAAGGAAGCATGTCTAATGTAATTGAAGGACGAGAAACTACTTTTCCAGCGTATTTGTAACTGTGTTTCAGCAAATGCAAAGCTAAAAGTAGGTTTTTCAATTTTTCCAAATAATCTGGGTTTTACATCTGCGCGGTAAGCTTTAACAATCCTCCTTACCAGTGCAGACTCCTGGGGTCCCCGGTGTCTTGCGGGGCCGGTGGGGGACATCTATTCTAGGCAGAACGGTATACAACTTCCGGTACCATAAGTGCCGACTCTGGAAGTTGTATACCGTTCTGCCTAGAATAGATGTCCCCCGCCAGCCCCGCAAGACACCGGGGACTCCGGGAGTCTGCACTGGTAAGTCTAGGGGAGGGGGGCACAGAGTGGCAGCATATCTCGGGGGGGGGGGATACACACACACAGAGTGGCAGCATATCTCAGAGGGGACACACACACACAGAGTGGCAGCATATCTCAGGGACACACACACACACACACACACACACACAGTGGCAGCATATCTCAGGGGGGGACACACACACAGTGGCAGCATATCTCGGGGACACACACACACAGAGTGGCAGCATATCTCAGGGGGGGACACACACACAGAGTGGCAGCATATCTCAGGGGGGGACACACACACAGAGTGGCAGCATATCTCAGGGGGGGACACACACACAGAGTGGCAGCATATCTCGGGGGGGTACACACACACAGAGTGGCAGCATATCTCAGGGGGGGACACACACACAGAGTGGCAGCATATCTCAGGGGGGGACACACACACAGAGTGGCAGCATATCTCGGGGGGGTACACACACACAGAGTGGCAGCATATCTCGGGGGGGTACACACACACAGAGTGGCAGCATATCTCAGGGGGGGACACACACACAGAGTGGCAGCATATCTCGGGGGGGTACACACACACAGAGTGGCAGCATGTCTCGTTTGGGACACACAGAGTGGCAGCATGTCTCGTTTGGGACACACACAGAGTGGCAGCATGTCTCGTTTGGGACACACACAGAGTGGCAGCATGTCTCGTTTGGGACACACAGAGTGGCAGCATGTCTCGTTTGGGACACACACAGAGTGGCAGCATGTCTCGGGGGGGGCAGAGTGGCAGCATATCTATTACACTTTAAATTAAATTTTTTCTTTAAAAAAAGCACCTTACTTTTAAGGTGTGGCCTATACTCGAGCCAATACGGTATATCAGAGGTTTTAATGAAAGCAACGATTATAAGACACATCTTCTATATTTGTGATCAATACTACTTTTTCCGTGTCATGGACAGGTGAGATGACAAAAGTGCATGGTGCTCTATTCTTCAATAGATTAGACATTCTGCTTTCTATCCCCACTTAAAGCATGTAAGAAATGTGACACCTCTACAAACACAGTATGTCTAGTAGAACACTCAACATATATTTAGATAATTACACTTTTTACATTTTCTAAATTGGCACCTTCAAAAAGAAATGAAATGTGACTGTAGCTACATACGCACCCAGCCCAGCGTCCGTGATATAGTGCATGTACCCATACCTGGGGGGTTTTACCCATAACAATAGCATTAACCAATACTTCAACTAGTTCAACTATCGTAGGATGCTGTCCTGTCAGCATCAGGTTTTTCATCATATGTCGTCTGTTTTACAGAGGTCAGGGCCCGCCCTACAATGGAGCCGAGTGGGGCAATTTTTTTTTGAAGATGAGGAGAGAGAGAGGGGCGCCGAGTGGTTTTCGCTTACCCGCTTGGTGCCCCTCTCTCTCCTCTGCGAGCCCTCTAGCTCTATCTCAGTGCCGGCTTGTAATGCTGAGCGCCAGAAGTGACGGCATTAAGTCTTGGGCCAGCCCTGACAGAGGTGATTGCTTATTTAATAACTTACAGTACAAAGTCCTTTTAATATCACAGGCACATCTTTATCTAAGGAACATAACTGATGACTATTAAACTTACTAAAGAAGGCGTGAAGGAATTGCATGCCAACTGTATGCTACTTAAACCCACATATAAATTTAATATGTGTACCAGGATTTATGAGTTCACACAGCTTTATACATTAAAAAAAAAATAATTTAAGGTCAATAAACACCTTTTTGAACTTTGTTATAACCTTGTTGGCTCCCAATGCCTGCTTGGAGATCAAATAATGGACAGACAGCAGTGCATGTAGAGTTGCCAAAATGTGCAATCGCTTGTGTATGCACTTAACTACATGAGCATTTGTATCACTATATTATATATTTACTGTACCAAACTGAGGGATATCCCTCTAGGATCAAAGGTTTACTTTAAGGAGTTATTTAGACAAAATAACCCCAGATTTTATTTAGTGACAATCTAAAAAAAATAAAAACTTGCGTCTGCCGTCATAGAAAAGCATGCACCGCGGAAGTTCTTCAGTATTGAAACATCTAAATTGTTGAGCCCCAAGCTAAGAGGAAGACCAGAACCGGGAGGAGGCTCAGGTGTAGGCAAGTAAAGTTTGGCACAAGTGTTATTGTTAACCAAATACCTGTATAGGTAAACTGCAGGCAGGAGTCCTAGGCAGGTAATTCAGGAAACCAGGGGTTAATGCAGGATAGATGGCCAGACACAACTGGGTTCGATACACAAAACAGGTAGTTGTACAACCAATCCAGGGGTCTTTTAATGGAACAGATAGTTGGACAAGCCAGGTATGGTATACAGGTAAATCAATCTGTAGCAGAATCACAAGGCAGGGGAGTAGTCAGACGAGCTAAGGGTCAAAAACAATACCAGGATCACACTAAAGTATCGGAGTACTGCACTTACAGATTTTTAAAGCCTCTAGCCGCCGGCTGAGAACTGCTGAGTGTCTGCTTGCTGGTACTGGGTCCCGGCAGTGTGACATAACCTTATTCATTTGGCTTTGCTTTAAAATAAGGTGTGTGTATGTATATATATATATATATATATATATATATATATATATATATGTATACATACATACACATTATATAGACGAAAATTTCAATGAACCAAGGAAACCGCATAAATGCCACAAAAATATGGCTGCAACACATGCCTAAAATTGTACAAATACATTATGACAAAGCACAATAAAGTAAACATATAAACTGATGGTTTGGTTATGCTACGAAAGCTTCTTTTCCCCCCCATTTTAAATTAATAGGTTTCATTGACTTTACTGCTTATACAGAAAATTAAAGTGAACTAAATCTGTATTTTCCATTCTATATATGAAAAAAAACCAACAGTGGTTCCAGCCGGAAAAAAAAGGTCACAAAGTTAGCAGTGTTTTTCTTAAGAACTCTCTTGTGGTAACCGAAGACGAAGCCGTTACTTTACTTTCAGTCAAAACAAGTCTGCTTGAAAACAAAGCCTGGAAGAGCTTTCTTCATCGGATGTAGCTTGGATTCCAAACCACAAATTGCAATACCACTCACTCAAAATGCCACTTGTCATATGAATACACGTGAAATGAAATTACATTTGCCGTGGAAATGTTCTGAAAAGGCGCAGTTCACTTCTGAACAAGCTTTCATTTTGGCTGTGTGAGAGCTGTAGGGGTCTCTGCCAGGAATATGTACCCTGAAATCTACAGCTTAGCCGCCTAAGGCTCTCTCTTTTGAAGTGAAAGATACCATCTGAAAGAAATTCACTGCAAAAAAATAATCAAGTTTCATCTGGGGGGAAAAAAAGACATTTAGTATGAGGTTTGTATGGTGAACCTCTCTTTATCTGCTTTCTGAATAGGATTAGAGTGGTTATCAGCATTAAAAAGTAACAAAAGTCCATTGATTTCAGTGGACACAGGCCCATTATAAGTGGAATATGAACAAGAAAGAATTTTTTCATTATTGACTTTCATACCAAGTGCCTCACATTTACTATTAGAAGCTGATGTCTTCTTTTTTTTTTTTTCACTGTATGAATCTTTCAATGTTATCCTAGGATGAACTATCCAGCTGCTACAATTACTCTGGATAACCATCACTTTGGGTGATCTTTGGGAATTGGTCGACAGACCAATGCATGTGCTGGAGTGTGTTTTAGCTTTTAATATATCTTTATAGTTTTTACATATATTCAGTTATATAAAATCACAGTCGAAAAATGTTACATTGACACTAACTTTGCAATTCTTGGCATTAGTTATAGCGTGTCTGAGTTGGTGGTCTTCCCTGGGTAAAGGTTCACCTCGTACATTTGTGTCTTTTCATTCTAAATACATCCAGAAGGAGAGCCTGCAAAATGTTTCTTCCTTTACAAAGAGATAGAAAAGTAATAGAATTTAATGGAAGGTGAGAGCACCCAGACTCATCTTAGTCTTGCCATTTTCTTACTCGTTAGAAAAGCCTCAAACCTTTTTTGTCTAAATTTCAGATTAAGACTTTCTGCCCAACAGTATTTTGATTCCTGTCTGTTTTCTAATTTTTTTTTATATATCCAAATGTTTCTATAATATCCCCCTTCTCTTAGATCTCCTCTAATTCATTAGTTGATCAACATCATTATTATTTTTATCCAGTACAATTCATCTACAATATTTATATTCTTCTGGAGAATCTTACAGCAGTTTGTCTCTGTATTACATTTTAGCAGAAAAAAGTTCTACAGAAAATATTATCTCCTATATCTGCCCTCTTACTGCCCCTGTCCACTTTAACACTATTTAACACTCTCTATTACAGCCCTCAAAGCCTGCAATACACTCCTCCATCTTCCCCACAACAACTGACATTTACTCAAGTGGCAAATACAGAGAACATAATAACAAACCTGGTAGACAACTACACATGGGTATTCGCAAAATGTTCCCAGGCAGATGTAAAGCCAGAGTCAAAACAGTAATGTATACACAAGTTCATACTTTACTTCATTCACTTCCTTCCTTTCATTGATTCACTCTACTCAAGGTGTTTGAATTACCCTGGAGGCGTTCCAATTTCTACCATAAAGTACCCTATAGGCACGCTGCTGCTGCTGCTGCTACGGGCAAATATTCATTGCTGTCCACAAACACCCACTGCACATACTTTTGTAATTCAAAACATTTTATTGACGTGCTTTAACCTATTATGCAGGCAATTATCAAAATGACTTAGACATGAAATTAACTTTATCCATAATTATGATACATAACCATATGAGCTAAGAAGGTCATCAAATGAATCCTGTTTTTTTCGGTTCACATGGGCTGGCATGATATTACTCAATCACGGTGACTCAAGGATAAAAAAAATAATGCCCACGCACACAAGTAAATAGATAACAAAGCAACATGTGTACAAAAAAATGTTAAAAAACTAATAACTCTATAATGAACTAAGCACATCCCCAGCACAATATTTCTGGCATTGCTTCTGTCACAACATTCGCATTCTGCATCTGTTTATTTGTCTCCATTGTAATGTCATGTGGAAGCACATGTGCTTAAACACTTCCTACATGGCTTTATTCACACACATTATACAATGAACTAGAGGCTGCCAGGAGAAATAATTCTGCAGATACACAAAGCAAAGACGTGGTTACGTACAAATCATCAGACTGTAGAATTTGGTCCAGATGAGGCTTCAGAACATGTGCATCCCGTATTCTGTTTTATTCTAGAACCCTTCACATTGTGGAGGGACCTTAATATTCTACTCAACTAAGTCAACCTCGGGATAATCAGTCTGTTTATACAGCGGTGGCATTATGCAAGGGCAAATAAGATTTAGGTCTGTTTCACTTTGCAAATATGTTTCATTTTCCAGCGACAAGTAGATTTGTCATTAGGAACAATGTGTTCTGCGACATAAGATCCCTCATTAAAGAAGTTTTTGGCATGCTTCATCATCTAACTCCAAGATCAGTGGACACACAAATTAGCATAATGTTGTGCTTTGGCAGCACTCAGAAGTTTCTTGGGTGAGGTTTTTGGTAAAATATTTAGTTATTGCATTGTAATATTGGTAGCCCTGTAAATGTTACTTGGAGAATGGCACTTATGGTGGTTAGAAACTGAAAAATACTACATTTCAGATCAGAGGAGAGCTAACACCTCTTCCATATTGTTCACATAGTCCTTGCTTTAAATGAAAATATCTCACTCTCTCTCCTTTCATTTCATATACAAATCCTTCTAAAAATGTCAAACTAAATTGGTATTGGTAACATGTGGCCATCTCCCATTTAAAGTTTAAGTAAAAAATAAATAAATAAAGAAATAACCATTTATCACAATAATGTTTTTACAAACATAGGTTAAGTTTCCTATTTCACATGTGAACATTCTAATGAACTCCTTGCATCAGCCCAAAGACCACCAAGAATATTGTGAAGGCTTTTGATTGCTAGCCATTTCTAAATGGCTAGTATATTTTGCCCTAGGACTGGTGAACCATATACTCCCGACTTATATCTAAAACCGTTTATAAACCCATGAAGATAAAAAAAAAAAAAAAGTTTAAAAATGTCTAGGGTTCAGATTAGACTTGTGCATTGGTCTTCGGGCGAACATGAAAACGAACACGAAGAGTGCGTTTTCGTGTTCGTTGCGAAGACACGCCGAAGAGAAGACAGCGGCGGTAAAACGTAGGCGAAGACGAAGACACACACCATGAAGATCTTCGTGATCGTCTTCGTCTACCATTCTTCCCCCCTCCTAACTTACCTTGTCATCGCGGCAGTTCCCGGAAGTGGAAATCCGCAGGTTCGCCGTCACGGGTTATAGGGCAGTGCGAATGAGCCTATTGGTCGCCTACAGGGACCTCCTCTGGCATCAACCAATTGGTTGATGCCAGAGGAAGACCCTGCAGGTGACCAATAGGCTCATCCCACTGGTCTCCCTCCCTGTTCAATTAGTTAAATTAACTAATTGAACAGGGAGGGAGACCAGTGGGATGTGCCGGGTAAGTTGCAGCATTGGGGTTTTAAAACCCCAATGCTGCAACTTACCCTGCAGATGCCACTGGTCTTTAACTAATTGAACAGGGAGGGAGACCAGTGGGATGTGCTGGGTAAGTTATGGCACCAGGAGTTAACAGTCTGTACGAGCGACCCTATTGGTCGCCAGCAGGAGCCCCCTGCTGACGACCAATAGAGTTGCTCATACGTACATTTAAACTCCTGGCGCCAGAGCTGCGTTAACCCTGTATTAACCCCTTAACAGGGGAAACGAAGAAAAACCGAACACGAAGAATGTCCACGAATATTCGCCTGAAGAGAAGACGGGAACAGGCGAATATTCGCGGAATACGAAGATCCCCCCCCCCGCCGAAGACGAGCACGAAGAGCCCCCTGGTGCCCAAGTCTAGTTCAGATACCAAATGAAGCGGTACAAGCATTTTAATTGTTAGTGGTAACTGTTTTATAGTAACGTGCAGCGCGTTTATCAAGTAATCCCTGAAAGAACTGTTAACAGAGCTGGATGGTGGTAAGGACCTTTGTTTTTTCTCGTGAACGTTTTGAGCACAGGATCAGCCCACAATTTGTAGACACATGGTGAATTCATGGTCAGTTATAAACAAGAAACTGTACACAGACTGAGTAAAATAGGTCCAATCATATTTTGTATAAAATATTTGTTTTACTTAACTGCTGTAAGAAAAATAAAAGGCTACAATATTTAAGGTTGTTAATTGTTGGTCTCACCTTCATAAACATACTGAATCCCGTCTTTAGAAGGTCAGTGAGACCAGAGGACATGTGCTCAATGTCAAGAGGTTCCGTGTGATCAGGGTGTAGGATCTCCTCCACAATTTGCTTCAACAATGGCTTGTAAGAGGCCTGTGGGGAAACATTACATATCAGACACTCACCACAGAAAAAAAAAACCAACAAAATCAATCTACTGTATTTAAAAGAGTGGCTAATTTATTGGCATATTCATCAAACCGGATCAATTCTCATACAAAGTGCTACATGTAGAATAAGACAAATCTTTTTCATTTCTGTAGAACATTTACTCATATTGCTCCAGATTCAGAAACCATACCGTCACAAAAGCCCCTTACCAGTACACTTCTTAGGAAAGAAAAAAAAAAAGATTGTTTGGGATAAACAATACAGATGAAAACCTACTAGAGACTCAGACACAATTACATGATATCTGATGATGTAGGCTTTGCCACAAAAATAAGTTACAACCGTCTAACTGAAAAACAATGTTATTTGCAACCACAATCCAGCAGACTTAAGACTCCAAGAGCAGGGCCCTCTTTTCCTTCTGCGCCATTATGTTTTAATTGCCAATTTTAACTTCACTTTATTAGATATTTCTATTACCTATTGTAATAGCGTCATGGAATTTGTCAGCGCCATATACTGGCAAATAATAATAATGCTTTTCGAAAAGGAAAACAGAGGAAAGGGCAGGTACCCTACATTGTCTAATTTAAACCTGTAATAATTCTACTGATTTAAAGGGTCACCATTGACTGAGAATTAACCACAAGGAAATCTACTGGCAACATGAGGTCTCAGTTCATTTACTGGCCTTCAGTCTTATGCACCATAAAATGGAATATGACTGAAAAAATGGAATGGAATATATGGAATATTATTTATTTGGGTGGGATATCCATAGTAAGGCATACACTTACATTACTTGTGTTAATGCAACCAAACAAAACAGTGTGGGCTGGTGAGGAGGGAGAGGGTCAATTGCCATCAAGGCTGCTCTGATTTGAATGGTTTGAGTAATCAGTATTTTTTTGCATAAAATGAAATCTGCAAATAACAATAAGTAGCTTAGCTGGGAACACACTGCATTTTAAAAGCTTTCCCCATGCTAAGTACAGGAGTCTCATGTTTTGTGGTGGATATCCCCTAACGCACTGTGAAGCAATGAGCCCCATTCTGTACCAATACCAATCTGTAACCAAACTTAATGAAACAATATTTTGAGAACAGTTTACTAGATTTCTATCTTGCCAAGATTTTCCCAACCGTGTATATAGGAAGCCTGTATAAGGAAGTTCCGATTCCAAATGTTTGTTTAGAAACTGAATAAATCCAGGTCAGCCGACTATGAAGATTCTGTAGAAGAGCTGATGATAATATGATGCAATGAAACTAATTTGGATTCTCGTGCTATACAGCGGGGTAGATTATACAGAGATTATCTGATCTATCAACACCCCAGCGTGGGGGTACTTCAGTACCGTACACTTTAATGTAACAACACAAATAATGTGGATAATTCTTAAACACACAATCTTATCAGGCTATGACATGTCTGACAACTGGGATGATATTTAAGGGGAAGAAAAAAAAACATCTCATGTGTATAACGTTTCAGTAAAGGCTATCATTCCAAGTGTTTGTGTAAATAGCAAAATATATTATGATACATTCAGGGCTGTGAAAAAGTATTTGCCCTTTTCTGATTTCTTCTGTTTTTGCATATATGTCAAACTTAAATGTTTCAGATCATTAAACTAATTTTAATATTGGGCGCAGTTAACCCAAGTCAACACAAAATACAGTTATTAAATGATGATTTCATTTATAGAAGAACAAAGCTATCCAATCCTGCCTGGCTCTATGTGAAAAAGTAATTGACCCCTTAGTTACTAAATCAACCAATAAACCAAATATAATAGATAATGTCACTAGACATACCAGGCATAATTACTGCCAGCCCTGTTGAATCTAAACAATTAAATAGAATTGGTCTTGCAAACTGAAGTCGGCTAAAAGGTCTTAAAAAAGCAGCACATATTGCCTTAACCTAATGTAGTTCAGGAACTGATTAATGTCATTGGCATCAATCAGTCTGGGAAAAGTTACAAAGCCCTTTCTAAGGCCCTGGGACTCCACAGAGCCATTATGTACAAATGGAGAAAACTTGGAACAGTGGTGAACCTTCCCAGGTGTGGCCAGCCTACCAAAGTGCAACTTTTTGGAAGACATGGGTCCCGTTACGTCTGGCATAAAGATAACACAGCATTCCACTATAAGAAGGTAATACCAACAGTCAAACACAATGGTGGTAGTGTGATGGTTTGGGGCTGCTTTTCTGCTTCAGGACCTGGACCACTTGCTCCCTACCAGAAAATCCTGAAAGAGAATGTCCGGCCATCAGTTTGTGACCTAAAGCTCAAGCGCAATCCACCTCTGAATGGCTCACAAGAAACAAAATGAAGGTTTTGGAGGCATGACTTGAATCTGATTAGGTTGCTGAGGCATGACCTTAAAAAGGCAGTTCATACTCAAAAACCCTCCAATGTGAATGAATTAAAAGAATTCTGCCACGAAATTGGTGACAAGGTACAAGACAACTAGTTATTAGGTTTAGGAGGCACACAGCTTGGAAAATTTACCTTACCTAAACATTCTTTGTATTTTATGCTGTTTATACAGTTTTCACAATTATAAATATTTGTATGTATGGGTGATGCATATATAAAGTAAATTGGTTTTAGCTGGCTATGATATCTGTTCTCAGCCAATGCCAATATAGGATCAATATGTATGTACACATGCTATATAGAAGTGCTGTGCCAGTTCTGGAAAGAAGGAATAAATATGTATGGATTTAAAAAAACTGCAGGAGTTCTGGTAAATGTTAGTATTTATTTCATATAATGTAATATGGCCAGGCAGTAAACGGAGCCTGTGTGTTTCCGGTCTCTGTTTGATATTAGTTTGCACTGCCGGATTATAGGACCGCATTAAAGGGACACGCCAGTCGTCATATGCGTTTTATTGCATATGATAGCATATGAGTGGTGCCTCAATGTACCCCCCAGACATGTGTCTGGCTAAACACATCTCCTGACATGTGATACTTGCGACCAACCAATTCCAGTGCTGGATCAACATGGCTCTCCTGTCTGCACGCATGGAAAGCACTCTCTTTAAATGGTTGAATATCTCCCTACTTCTTGCTAGTCTCACATGTAACCAGCTGTATGAAACTGACAGCATGCAAATAGCAGCATTGGCTGGAAAGAAAAAAGGCTAAAAAAGAAACATGTCCTCCATAATTACAATTACTAATGATGTTACAGGAAGAAATGAAGCGGTGGAGAGGAAATCAGCTTTCTGACCGCCTGCCAAATACTTCTCACAGCAATTGTTGTTCAAACTTCTTCGCCGGCCTGTGACGTAAGATTTGGCAATTTCAAGACAATGCTAAATATTGTAATTCCATGTAATTCCATGTGAAAGGACCATTGTGGATGAGAAAACATAATTGGCCTTTGCTTATAGTGAGTTGTTTTTTTGTCATGGATAAAAGAGTTATACAGGGAAGGAAGTGTGATAAGAGGCTCATTAATGAATGAGCTGTTCTGAATAGCAAGTGTCTGTCATCCAGGTGCCTGTTACATGGTAACAAACTGACAATGGGATCCAGGCAGCGCCGCTGATTTGCGAAACTTTGCTGTCCACGTCCTTTAGCTTGTAAACACGTGGCAGTTCACATGTACATGCCCTCTCCAGAAGCTGAACATGCCGCCCTGCAATCTCGGTGCATATGAAGCCTGTTTTAGGGGGCAGTCTTTATGTGGAATGCTTTCCTCGTGTGCTGAACGCTGCGCATGTGAATATGATCACCAAGTAATAACAGTCTGTGATGTCGCCACTTAATATACCTGAAGTGGTTTATTTTTCTGATGTTCTGTTTGATACCATTCATGCATTAACAAATACCAACAATATACTCTACTGAAATGATACTGCAATAAACAACTACATCTGTTTACTATGAATACTTTGAAGGATAAGTGTAGAATATAACTCTGTAAATAATATTTGAGTTTCTGCGGCTCAGGAGAATATTTTCCGAAAAGGGGCATGGGCCAGAAGCACAATTCTACATCATGGCCACACGTAAATGGACATTACAGCTAGCATTTGTACGTTAACCTCTTAAGAACAGAGATGTTTTTAATTTTTTTGTACCCTTCGTGACTGACGCCGTTTTAGCAGTTCTGCGGCGCTTGTGTTTAGCTCTCTTGTTTACTGAATCCACACAAGTTATACCGTATTTGCTTGATTATAAGACGAGGTTTTTTTCAGAGCAAATGCTCTGAAAAATACCCCTCGTCTTCTAATCGGGGTCGTCTCATAATCAGACCTCAAATAGAGGTCTGACTATGAGACTAAGATCCAGATCCCCCGCACCTCTGCAGGGGACCTGGATGCTTCTGTCGCCCCCCCATTTAACACTCCCCCCCCACACACACTTACCGGTGCTTCCAATTTCCTGCTGTATACCGGGGCAGCGGGTTGATGTCCACGCGATCCGCGTAGACAACTTCCGCTGCAGCCGGATGGAGGTGTGGCTAGCAGCAGGGGTTGTCTGTGTCCATCACGCAGACCTTCCCCGACTGTCAGAGATCAGAGTTCCCCGCACCGGCACCGAGAACTCTGATCTCTGACAGTCGGGGAAGGTCTGCGCGATGGACGCCCAAAGGCATATCATGGGGCACAGTGGCATATAGAGGGTTAAAAGGCACATCATGGGCCACAGTGCCATACTGGAGTGGCAAGCCTGGGGGCAGATGTGCGTAACTCGGGGGCAGGTTGGAAAATACAAGGAAATAAAAACAAAAAAATTTTTCTCAATCATAGCTTTTATTAAAAAATTTAATAGTTTACATGAATTAACATTTACTGGTAAAACTTTTTTCCTATAGGGTCGTCTTATATTCAAGCTTTTTCTTTTTTCCTAAATTAATATTCAGATTTTGGGGGGTCGTCTTATAATCGAGCAAATCCGGTATATTGTTTTTTTTCAGGACAAGAAGGGCTTTCTTTAGATAGTTGTTTTTAGGAAAAAAAGCCTGTCCTGGTGTGCGAGTCTGGGTGTCAGTGTGACAGGGCCTGTCCTGGTGTGCGTGTGTCTGTCAGTGTGTCAGAGCCTGTCCTGGTGTGTCTGTGTTTGGGTGTTGGTGTGGCAGAGCCTGTCCTGGTGTGTGTGTTTGGGTGTTGGTGTGGCAGAGCCTGTCCTGGTGTGTGTGTTTGGGTGTTGGTGTGGCAGAGCCTGTCCTGGTGTTTGGGTGTCGGTGTGGCAGAGCCTGTCCTGGTATGTGTGTGTTTGGGTGTTGGTGTGGCAGAGCCTGTCCTGGTGTGTGTGTTTGGGTGTTGGTGTGGCAGAGCCTGTCCTGGTGTATATTTGATCATCTGTTTCCTGGCACTTTACTTTCTGTTGAACTATAGTCACTTTCAAGGACAAAATTTTCTAGGCCCAGAAATCAGTGAGCATAAAAATGAAGGTTTTGTGTTATTTAATCTATTTCAATCTGCATATTTTATTAAAAAGGATTAGTTGTGTTAAATTGTGGCTTCAGGCGTTCTGTGTATGATGACTTTTTTTTTTGTGTACTGACGTACTCCCAATCCCATCACATCAACATGTGTTAGAAAATCAGGAAAAGATGGGCATGGATGGTGGGCTGATTCGGTGGTGCAATAGGCCACTTGACTAGACTTGCCCCCCAGGCCGTAGGCAGCCAGCCCTCCCCTGGAGAATGGTCTAACCACAGGGACAGAGCCAACTCAAATAGGTGAAGAAGGGGATAGATTACGCAGCAGTTACTCCAAACTACAGTGTAGTCTTTTTAGTTTATGAAACTGTTGGTGTTAAACACTGTTTTATGATGGGTTCACTCATCATTTATACTTAGGATGTCAATCAACTAACTTACACCAAAAGCGTATTCAAGAATTGATTTATTCCTAGGTGATGATGAGATAGCAAGAAGGGTAAAAAAGATTTTAATACAGGATATCACCTGGTGAGATCATAACGCATTAATAATGGTTATCTTACCTGAAAATCCTAAAATAAGATCAAATTGGCGCCTAAATGAAAATATATTATCTAAAAAGGAGAATAGAGATTATATAATAGACATTACAAAAAAATATTTTTTGGAAAATGAGAATAAAGAAGTCCCTTCGCCAATAGTTTGGAGTGCCTATAAATGCGTAATCAGAGGCCACCTTATCAAATTGGGTACTATAATGAAAAAATCCAGGGGGGCCCCTTTGGCTGAGTTATATCTAAATTTTTATAGAATTTCACAGGAAAACAAATTTTCCCCTTCAGAATTTAAGACAAGAGTATTAAATGAAATACAAAATAAAATAAATGAAGCACTAATTGAGGAAAAAATAAAAACTTGCATTACCTAAAAATTAACTGGTATTATAAGGGCAACCGAGCCGATTTACTGCTATCCAATAAACTTAAGGCTAAGAGACAATTAAGAAGAATCCATAAAATAAGATCAAACGGAGAACTGTGCCTTACTCCAGAGAAAATCGGAGTAGCCTTTAATGACTACTATAAACTTCTATATAACTTAAAGATTAAAAAGCAAGAACATGCATATGAATATTTCTCAAAAAGAGCCACTCCGAAATTATCAGAAGACCAACTGATGTCCATAAACCAATCTATAGAAATAGAAGAAGTTAAAAAGGTTATTAATGAAATGCAAAATAACAAGGCGCCAGGGCCAAATGGTTATAGTAATAAATTCTATAAAATGGATCTATTAGCGGATAAACTCACCAAGACTTTCAATGAAGTAATTAAAACTCGTTCTTTCCCCCCTGAAATGCTAAGGGCTAATATAGTTCCGATACTAAAGCCTAATAAAGACCCAGAGACCCTTTCCAACTATCGCCCAATCTCGCTTTTAAATGGGGATGTTAAAATCTATGCGGCAATACTAGCGAAGAGGCTAAAAGCTGTAATACATAATCTAATTCTTCAAGACCAGACTGGCCTCATTCCGGGTAGGACGTCGAAGAACAACATTAGGAAAGTTATTGATATTCTGGACGTCTCTTCGCGCTCGAGGGTCCCAACTCTGACTCTGTCATTGGATGCTGAGAAGGCCTTTGACAGGGTCAGTTGGGACTTCCTGGAACATACTCTTGAAGCCTATGGTTTAAAAGGAAATATTTTTGAGGCTATTATGGCCCTTTATACGTGTCCGTCTGCAAGAACAGTTGGCCCGGGGATAGAATCTCAATGGTTCCCAATTACTAATGGCACGAGGCAGGGGTGTCCATTATCACCTCTTTTATATATATTAACAATTGAACCCCTTGCCTCCGATATTCGAGGTAACCAGGACATATATGGCTTTAGAATTAATACGCTAGTAAGTAAGATTAGCTTATATGCAGACGATATCCTTCTTTTTCTAGAACAACCTAGAACATCTTTACCTGAATTAATGCGAGTGATTGAAATTTACTCTAAATATTCCAACTATAAAGTGAATATTAATAAAACTGTTCTTATGGCAAATAATTTAAGCCAAGAAGAATTAAGATTTATAAAATCCAATTTTGATTTCATCTGGGCCAAAGATTATATAGAGTACCTAGGGATTAAGATTTCTAAGGACCCTGTAAGGATAGTAGAGACTAATTTTCTACCGTTATTAAGATCTACAAATAAAACTTTAAAAGACTGGAAAAGGAAAGAAATTTCTTGGACCGGTAGAATAAATACTATTAAATCATATATTCTTCCCAAATGGACATATTTATTTCAGATGTTACCTCTACAAGTCCCCAAATCTTGGCTACGTATGATCCAGACAGCTTTTAATAAGTTCATTTGGCTAAATAAAAAACCTAGAATAAGTCTAAAACTCCTTTCTAAGAAAACCAGAGAAGGAGGACTTGGAATACCAAATATTGTGGAATATCATGATGCATGTATGCTAGCCCATGTAATGGCCTCCCAGATAAAGGAAACTAGAGACGAGATATGGTATCAAATTGAAGGAAAAATGATTGGCTGTAGAGATATTGCATCTTTACCATGGATTATAAGATCTGGAAGCAGGGAAAAAATATGGAGAGAAAGATCTCTAGTCCTAGAAAGTATACTAGACGTATGGGATCGGACCAAAAAAAAACTAGGTTTACATAATACGCTAGGGAATTTTCTCCCCTTAGATGTAATCTCAGGCAATATAGATAATCTAAATCTAAACCCATGGAAACAAGCAGGCATTTATATTGTTCAAGATCTATATCTAGACAATGAACTTAAATCCTTTCCCCAGATTCAGGAGGCGTTTTCTATACCCTCCAAAGAGATATTCTCATATTTAAGAATTAAGGGCTTTATTTCAAAATGTAATCTACTGTATAATGGAGAAGATCTGAAACAACTTAAAAGAATCTATAGTATGAGGAATACTAAGGGTATGATTTCTAGATGCTTAACCCTCATTAGATCCCATCAAAAATATACGCAGATTTCGGCAATTAAGTTATGGGAAAGGGATTTAAGGAGGACAATACCCTGGGAATCTTGGTTAGATTCGATACGGTGGGTTAATAAAGCTATACGTTGTTTGAATACTAGGGAAAATTTTTATAAAGGTGGGTTATAGATGGTACCATGTTCCTTCTAAATTAGCAAAAATGTATGGAAAAACAGAAGCAATATGTTGGAGATGTGGATCTGAAAATGGGGATTATATACATACCTGGTGGTTATGCCCTCAAATAAAAGATCTTTGGAGAAAACGAGAGATTGATTGGATTTAAGCTGCCCTTTACTCCAGATTTTGCTCTTTTACATCTGGACTGTCCATCAGGTCCAAAGGTAGACATATATTTAATAATTCATATACTTCTGTCTACTAAGATACTGATAGCCAAATATTGGAAAAGTAATAAGGTCCCTCAGTGGTCAGAGATAAGATTACGATCATTATACCATTGTAAAATGGAACTGGGCATAACAAAATCAGTTGGATATAGTATAAGTAAGGTTAAAAGTGGGAGAAATGCATACAGCTCCTGGAAATTGTGTAGTAGGAGACATATTGCTTCCCTATAATATCGTTGCATCCCGAATTAGAGGCTTATTTGTCACTGTCTGCCGACTGTACGTACTATTGTTTATTGTAAAAATTGTCTTTTTTCTATGTATGGAAAATTAATAAAATTTTGATATGAAAAAAAAAAACTTACACCAAAAGCTATGATGGTGATAGTTGCTCTTTAATTATTAGGAAAACCAAGGAACACATTGGGCATTAAATATGTTTGTTTGGGTTATTATATTAAACATCTAGAGACAAGCAATAAAAAATATCTTAGCTGAGTTGCAGCTTATCATGTGACATATGTTTGCTACTTCATATAACAAATGAAAATATAGCCTTATTCCTATATCATTGACTCTGCTACATTAGCTTTTCTGGAAATACTAAGGATTTTGTGGCATCTTCTTCAGTCTAATTCTGATGCTGGTGCTTTATTTCAGGGGAGAAATTTTAGAACAAGAGGTCAGAAGTTTAGATTTAACATAAGTATATTTTAAGGTGGGTGGTGGGTAAATGGAACAGCTCCCCATCAGAAGTTATAGAGGCTAATAGATAAAGGAATTCAAACATGCATGGAATAGGCATAAAACTATCCTTAATCTAAAACAAGACCAAGGTCTGATTAAGGTTGGAGTCTCTACATCAGAAAAAAAATGGGCCGACTAGATGGGCCATATGGGTCTTATCTGCCATCTAATTCTGTTTCTAAGAGGTGTTTAGGGACCAGTAGGAAGTAGTTAGGACAGGAAGAAGTTTGACCAGTGCTAAACCATATCAAGCTTACTCGGAGAACAAACATTGTAAACAGATTATATACTTGGAGTCCTGCTAAATTAGTCTTTTAGGGCTCATCTTTCAACAATAATTTTCCATGGTAAATTTGCCTATTCATCCCGTGTGCCGGATATTGGCGTAAGCACGCTAAGGGTTCCTAGATATGGTGATTCCCCATAGACTATAACTACAAACATCTCAGTAGAAAGAACCAGCTATTCTATTGTTTATTTAGCAGCATATGACAAACTGTGGACTTTCTTAATCACTGTATTCCATAAAGGCTACACTGTTATGAAGGAGAAGTTAAGAGAAAAGTTTGAGAAATGTTTTTTTAATGTTAAGTCATAGCAACCCAGCCACTTGCTCCGGAAGCCAAATACACTGGTGGTTTCCACGTTACATTATACCGTATTTGCTCGATTATAAGACAAGGTTTTTTTCAGAGCAGGTTTTTTTCGAGGTCGTCTTCTAATCAGACCTCAAAAAAATGTCCGCTGGGGCCAGGCTGCTTACCGGTGCTTTGGTCGGGAGCAGCAGGAGAACAGGAAGCTAGAAGAGTGTCACATAACACTGCCTCCCCCCTCCTTCCTCTGGGGGGGGGCAGAGAAGTTGCTCGCACAGCCGGGCCCCTGCAAAAGTCCTCGAGTGAGAGATCTGCAGTTCAGGTAAGGGGGTGGGGGAGGGTTTTTGAGCAAGTATGTGTGATTAATGAAATGAATGAGTGGTTAAATGTTTGTGAATGAGTGTGTGATAGCATGGATGTGTAAGGGTGGTGGTGGTAGTAGCATGGCATAGGGAGGCTGTACTCACACTCCTATCATCCCCAGGTTCCAGCATGTACTGGCTGCCTTGGCTTGATAGGAGTGCGATTGCTGTTAGCAGTTATATATATATATATATATATATATATATATATATATATATATACCTCCAGAAATGCATTTTAACCCCCCATATGCCACTCTGCCCCATGATATGCCTTTTAAAAGGCACATCATGGGGCAGAGTGGCAAATAGGGGGTATAAGGCATTTCTGGGGGCAGAGTGGCAACCCTGGGGGCAGATGTGCATAACTGGGGGGGGCAGGTTGGCAAATAAAAGGAAATAAAAAAATATATATTTTTCTCAATCATAGCTTTTATTAAATATCAAAAAATTGTTTACATGAATTAATATTTACTAGTAAAACTTTTTTCCCTGTAGGGTAGTCTTATATTCAGGCTTTTTGTTTTTAGATTTTGGGGGGTCGTCTTATAATCGAGCAAATACGGTACCATTTTCCAGGAATATGATATAATATTTATATGAACCAAAAAGCAAAAACGTTGGAAAAATTTTTTTTCTCCCTCTTGTATTAAGAAAAATACATTACTTCAACTATTACAAAACCACAGCACATCTAAAGCTCATCTGTTATTCTATCTATAGTATCTCAAGTGTTAACCTTTTCAAAACACAATTAAAATTCTAATGTTTCCAGGAGTATAATTGCTTTAAATAATTCACATGTATGTTCCACAACAGACCGCACTCCTATCAATAAACCCACATATTACCCTCTCAAAAGACATTCTGCCCTTCTGCTATATGTTGAAATAAATGTGCTGAACAATACGCTAGCTACATCAGTATTTCATCTGACAAGTGAAGGTGCGTGTGTAAACACGTGGCAGCTCACATGCTCTGTTTTAGGGGGCAGTCTTTATGTGGAATGCTTTCCTCGTGTGCTGAACATGCTGGCTGTTAGCTGCGCATGTGAATATGATCACCAAGTAATAACAGTCTGTGATGACGCCACTTAATATACCTGAAGTGGTTTATTTTTCTGATGTTTTCTTTGATACCATTCATAGCATGCATTAACAGATACCAACAATATACTCTACTGAAATGATACTTCAATGAAACAATTACATCTGTTTACTATGAATACTTTTAACCCCTTCATGACAAAGCCCCTACATGTATGGGCTCACAGTACATTGTTTTTAATGGGTTTAAGGACAACCCATTGTCCTTAAAGGGTTAAGGATAAGTGTACAATGTAACGCAATAAATAATTATATCTGAGTTTCTGCGGGCCAGGGGAACATTTTCCCAAAGGGGGCATGGGTCAGAAGCCTATGAATCCTACATCATACATACAAGAAAACCCTTTGAAATAACTTTTTTTTTTAAATGTTTTATAAATGTCTTTAAATATGATATGGATTTCATCTAAGTTACAATAATGAACAATCTCTTTTAACTAATAAAAACAACATACTGAATACTTCAACCAAAGGTTGGAAGGCTCATGTCACAGTGGCACTTTTTTGTACCCAATGTTCAAGAATTTGTTTGCATTCTAAATCGATGGAACTCATACACTAAGAAAACGGGCATCAGACGGTAAAACAGTAATGCAAATATATTGTATGTGTATCTGGTAAATAATACATTGAAATACAATAATAAAAAAGGTTGATGCACCATGTGTAATGATGTGCGATGAATTTGCTAACATTTTGTAGCATAACTTGTTAATATGGAAAGCATTATTTTGAAGTGCTGGTGTTTCTGGATTACAAAGATTTGCAAGGAGTTAGAGCACAGCTGAGACATAAGGGTGATAGGGGGTTAGTTTATTTTTATATGTCAGTGCTTCTTAAGGATGGCTGAAAGTGACTAATAGACGGCTTTTTGAAGAAGAACAGCAGGGTTTAATGGAACGGAGCTGGGAATTCCAAAAAACAGAAAATTAACTCAGCCAGAGAAGCCATGGACCTACAAGTGGAAAGAGGATGATACGCCTGAAAATACACATTACATGACTCTACCTTTGCATACTCCCTGCATGGACATACACATGCAATAGCATGGTGGATGGGTCACACCCTCCGGATTTTGGCTGAAATCAGCAAAGCCCTAAATAGTGGAAAAGTTATATGTAAATTTGTGGGATTCAAACAAAGAGGGAACCTTTAAACAATCAAGGGACTGAAATAGAATCCCATGCTATTCTGCATTCATTTATTTGTGGTCATCAATATCAGGAGTTATATTGCATCATTTAGACTGATATAGTATGAGCACTTACACTAATTATGTAATTACTTCATAGACTTGTCAGAGACAGATTCCTAGGGTTTAAAGACTGCCTTTATTCCTATCATTTTACTGCTAGACTCCGAGCATCTGGAGCGATAACCTGGAATATTTAGTTAATACCCAGAAGAAGATAGACTTTGAGGGTACTGCTCCAGAAGCTTGGTATCCAAAGAGGAGATTTGTGATTCATGGAGTACAGGTACTTTCAACCTGGTTATGACTCAGGGGATTCTAGTTTCTTACTGGCTGCAATGAAGTCAAATCCAGCCTGACAGCTGACCGGAACTTTTTAGTTTTGTACTATAGATGGCCTGCCATTTTATCTCTTACAGGTGTAAGTTAACACAAAATAACAGACCTTGGTAACTTAATATCTGTTCTGCGGGGCAAAGTGGTCTTATTACCATAACAACCAATGTTCCAAGGAGCAGGACCATTCCATTAGTTGCTATGGTGACAAAAAAACCCTTCTTGAATGTTGCATCAGAATTCCTAGTGCTGTTGAATGCTTGAAACTTTCCCATGCAAAAACTTGCCTCATTCATAATTTTAGCCGGAAAGGCTTAATTGTCATATGACACAATAGCGAGCACTGATCGGTTCCTGTCGCAGAAATGGAAAAGACTTCGGTGTTTATTTTGTGTGATTAAGTATTAAAGGGAAAGAATACAATAGCTAATATTTCTTTTCTCAGCAAAGCAATTAAGGTTTTGTGCCATTAACCCCTTAATGACAAAGCCCGTACATGTACGGGCTCAAAATGCATTGTTTTCAATGGGTTTTGGGACCGCCCATTGTCCTTAAGGGGTTAAATAGGTAGTATTGTGTATGTATATATATATATATATATACACACCCATTTGAGCAATGTATACAAAGACAGACAGACACATCTAAAATCAGTAAATGTATATTAGTTGCCAGCAGCATTAGAGCAAAACATGACATTATTTGACTTTAACCCGTTTCATGACCAGGGCTGTTTTAATTATATGTTTGTTTCACCATAATTTCCCTGTTTTATGGTTTCATTCCATTACATATGTTTTCTCATATTATTTTTCAATTATTTTATCGTGTTCATATATATTTTATATACCGTATTTGCTCGATTATAAGACAAGGTTTTTTTCAGAGCAAATACTCTGAAAAATACCCCTCGTCTTATAATCGAGGTCGTCTTCTAATCAGACCTCAAAAAAAATGTCCGCTGGGACCGGGCTGCTTACCGGTCTTTAGTCGCAAGCAGCGTCTCTGCTGCTAGCAGCAGGAGAACAGGAAGCTAGCAGAGTGTCACATAATTCTGCCTCCCCCCTCCTTCCTCTGGGGGCGGGGCCAGAGAAGTTGCTCGCACAGCCGGGCCCCTGCAGAAGTCTTAGAGTGAGAGATCTGCAGTTCAGGTAAGGGGGTGGGGGAGGGTTTTTGAGCAAGTGTGTGTGATTAATGCAATGAACGAGTATTTAAATGTTTGTGAATGAGTGTGTGTGTGTGTGTGTGTGTGTTAGCATGGAGGTGTAAGGGTGGTGGTGGTGGTAGCATGTCATAGGGAGGCGGTACTCACACTCCTATCAAGCCAAGGCAGCCAGTACATGCTGGAACCTGGGGATGATAGGAGTGTGATTGCTGTTAGCAGTTATATATATATATCTCCAGAAATGCCTTTTACCCCCCTATATGCCACTCTGCCCCATGATATGCTTTTTAACCCCCTATATGCCACTCTGGCATATAGGGGGTTAAAAGGCATATCATGGGGCAGAGTGGCATATAGGAGGGTATAAGACATTTCTGGAGGCAGAGTGGCATATAGAGGGTTAAAAGGCACATCATGGGGCAGAGTGGCAAATAGGGGTATAAGGCATTTCTGGGGACAGAGTGGCAACCCTGGGGCAGATGTGCATAACTGGGGGGGCAGGTTGGCAAATAAAAGGAAATACAAAATATATTTTTTTTTCTCAATCATAGCTTTTATTAAATATGAAAAAATTGTTTACATGAATATTTACTAGCAAACATTTTTTTCCTATAGGGTAGTCTTATATTCAGGCTTTGTTTTTTCCTAAATTAATATTTAGATTTTGGGGGTTTGTCTTATAATCAGGGTTGTCTTATAATCGAGCAAATACGGTATAATGTTAAAGTAATATATAAAGTTATTATTATTATTATTATTTTAAACATGTGTTCTCTCTTCCTTTTTAAATGTTATTTATTTAAAGGAGACATCTCTACTTTTCGTCTTGGTCCTTTTTGTGGTATCAGCACAACTGTTGCAAGACTACATCTCCCATACACCTCAGCTAACCCCTTAGCTGAAAAAGCAATATGTGAGATATGTAGTCCCGCAGAAGCTGGGGGGCCACAGGTTGTACAGACATAACACTATCCTGAATATAATGCAAGACCCATGTCCTAGTAAGGTTTGAGTATTTACAATAGGTAGTTGTATGCCACAAAGTCTATCACATCTATCCAATTATCCATGCAAATGTACAGTATAAAACATAAATGTGTGCGTACTGTTACGCAGCAATTCGATCTTTGAAGTGGATTGTGGAACCTCCTTCTCCACATGTGTTCTGCATCCACAGAAAGCTCGTTGAGTGTTTGTTGCGGCATTCCAAGGTCTGTCAGGTCTAGTCACGCAATATTTAAAAGCCTCAAACTGCTGGTTAGGTGGAAACGTAGCGTTGCATGCACCATCTGTTCAGTATCCCAAAGCCTGCCAGGGAACAGCTTAAGGAAAACAATCTTAACCCAGGAAGCAAATTAATTCATCATTCCTTTGCAATTACAGATCTGCAGTAAAAAGAGCCATTTTCCATCTTAGTCTAAATATTGAAACGTAATTTTTAACTCAGATAATGGGTTAATAATAGCATGAAGAAAGACTAGCTTCATCTCCATACAGTTCTTATTGTACTCTAACGGCACTGAACAGCAGTGCCCCAAACACCAGCATACAGCGGCATATTTTTATGCATGGGTAACTCCTACCAATAGTCTTTTCTTAAGTATTCTGCTAGACAAGCGAGCAGGGAGAGGCATATTTATTTGCATACGGGACTTATTCTAGAAATATCGGCACGTGAGCTTTTCAACAGACTGCAGGTGTTTCAGACAGTTTTTAACCTA
The DNA here is from genome assembly GCA_023333645.1 of Sceloporus occidentalis. Classification (NCBI taxonomy): domain Eukaryota; kingdom Metazoa; phylum Chordata; class Lepidosauria; order Squamata; family Phrynosomatidae; genus Sceloporus; species Sceloporus occidentalis. Next base: position 936,730 of record JALMGF010000107.1, on the reverse strand, counting down.
ATGAAGGTTTCCACAAAGGATCATTACAACTCGAAGGCCTGCCTTTCAACAACTCATCAATTCACAGAAATGTATGCTATTCGTATCTGGACAATAAATAAAAATGATTAAAATAAAAAACCTCACAGAACAAGAGTTTTTTTTAATGTTTCCCTGTTCATATAGCATATAGTTTGAGTGTTTAGTATTTCCGTTCATGAACATGATTGAATTTCAACCTGTACTTTCCCATCCTATTCACCTGGAAGTGTGTGGTTGTAAATGCTAGCTAATCACACGTTACGCAGGCTTTACTATTATATTATAATTATTATATAGTCTCCAACCTGTCTGTACTTATATGTTAATAAATAGCACTTTAGTGCTAAGGATATGTTGTGTTCCTTACTGCTATTATAAGTTACACTACATACAGTATTCCTAGCATGCCAGTAGTGTCTCTTTGGAGATAAAGAGATCACATGTGAAAACAGAGGCAATGTTTACCACTTACTACATTGCTAAAACCAGTGTATTTTTGAATGTACCATAAACATGTATGTACTTGCCTGAAGGACTGAAAATAACATTGGGCAAATGGGTACATCGGTAGAGAAAAACAGGCATACAAATTCAGGATAGACATGCCGGATTCCTGGTGAATTGAGACACCACATGAATTGATCTGACATTAATATGTTTACATATTAGTGCCAGGTTCTGCTGTGCATTCTTATGTGACCCACTCATCTTACGTCTGAAAATTATGATTAAATAAAAGATACACATTAGTTTCTTGTTTTAAGAGCATCCACCCACCTCATCCTACTACTCCTACCTGTCTACTGAGAACAAACCATTCAAATCATTATCTCTTCCACACCTCATTCTTGGTCAAGACACCGTGCCTTGTGGTTTGATAGGAATTGATAAAACATTAAGATTATGAACGGCAGTTATCTTTGTGATGGAGGCCATTACAAAGAAACCTATATTACCTTAAGTGGTATATAAGAATATTTGTAAAGGCACCAATGTGGACTCAAAGTGGAAGCATGTAGACAAATTACAGGAACTTGATGTATGCAGCAGTTTAATAGTAATCTGCATCGTGAAGACCACTTAAAGGCTGATAGCTTGCTTACCTGTTGAACGTTACTCCCCGGCACATGCACAGAATGAAACATTTTCAGAGGGGAGCGAGCCTTGCTGATATCTCGCAAAGTTGAGAAGATTTTATTCACTGCAGCAGTGGACTTTTCAAAGGTCAGATCAAGAGAGGACTCACACCCTGAAAAAAGACATAGGGAATTTTAGTATGAAGTCAAGGAATGTGTTATATCCCTTTAAGACATGGGGTGCTGAGACATGATGTCATCTCCGCGCTCATCAAGTGAGGACTGTGGTCAGGCCTAAGGAATAGCCCGCGGCTAATACATCGCACAGGTACGACTACATGGGCTGTATTTTGATATTCACCCATATTACATGGGTGCATACTGACATCAGACTCCATCCACAAAACTGCCCACATCCCTCCCTTTGGCTTAACTAAGATCTGCAAATGTGGCCCAAACAATACTACAAACAAAACTGAAGCCAAGAAACTGGTTAGGAAAGCTGACAAGTAAATGAGGCTTTTATATTTAACAGGTGAGAGGTGACCACTTATGTGCTCCGATTATGAGAAATGTACTACCTTGTACTACTACTACTACGTATTTCTTAGTTAAGGTGATCAGAAGGATACTTTAACTGGGAAAAAAGAGAAACCTACGCTTAACTTGTTCACATGACCCAACTTCACGTGTCCAGCCCATTCATGGTTTAGGACTTCTCACATACTGTATGTGTCCAGATGGGCAGATCAAAAGAAAGTACAGGATGTGCTCAGTCTGGACACCAGGTTGTTAAAGAATTCACATTAAACCCAGAATGTGTCTGCTAATACAGGAAGATCTGTCTGTGTACCGGCTACCCAATGGACGGTGGTTGAATAAACCAAGTGAGAGAGAAAAAAATATTTTTGTAGACTTTTTTCCCCCTGTAAGTGTGAGAATAGGCCCAAAGCCCAGACCTGAATCAAGCACAAATCCACAGCTGAATTTAAACGTCTGAAGAAATCAAAGGCTTCAACTTAAAAGCCACAGGCTGATGAAAAGCAGCCCCACCCCGTTCTAAAATGTCTATTTCCAGACTATCTGGCACAGCAAGCAGAAAAACAGAATACTGCTACTATAAGCCAGTTAGAACTATTAGAGAATTCAAATGAAACACAGAACACGATTCCCAAGACTGGAGGAGGGTTGCGTGAGACTGAGTAAGTCTGGCTGAACCAGTGCCAAGATACACACAATCACACGTTGGCCTAGTAGCGTGACCAGTACAGGTATAGTGTGATTTGATCACACTGCACTCAATGCATGTAGGGCCAGGTGTGTGTCAAACAATAAAACTACTCCTCAGGAATACTTTCCATGCCACATTATGACACGCTGTTTTAATTTACTATGTCAATAAAGCTAATGTTTTTCTTAAATCTTACTATTATACTATAAGGTGATCATGCTAGAGAATATTAGCATTCATTATTATTTAAAGGCAGAACAAGGCAGGTTAACAATAATGCTATAAGCAAGGCTAGTACCATATAGGCATAGGCGGCTGTGTTTGGTACTCAGTGGGGGACCTAACACGAGGCAAGTGCATGCAGGAGAGGCCAGCTTCTATTGAGAGTCTGCACAACAGGACTGTAATGTCCATAAGGGTGGCAGCTTCCCCAGACACAGCAAGGAGAGGGATGCACTGGAACCTCCAGGTGGCGATGACCCCGCAGCCCCTCCAGAAGTGGAAGTGAGGCAACCGTGGGAAGGTTGCTTTACGATTCAATGCAGATGGCAAATGGTGCACAAAATAATCAATAATGTTGATTACTGATGAGGCTGTTTGGGTAAGGTGAGTGATACGCCCCCCACCCCAACACAGGCATCCCAGTTTGGACACCTCAAACATTAGCGGTATGCTATATATTTGACCAATGTGCAAAACTCGACTTCTACAACTTGTTCAACTCTTTCATTCAATTTATACAACTCGTGCTGACAAATTAGCATGCCGGTTCATGACTTCAGCACTGCCCACCATACTGAGTAATTTACCATAAGCATTACATTTATATAGCATCAGCAGATTCCGTAGCGCTGTTACAATCAGTGGGATAATTTTTGCGAGTTTACAATCTAGTTGGTGAGGTGAGAACTGCTGGGATAAGGAAGAGATGACAGGGTCCGGATGATGCAAATAAATTGGGATAATCAGGATTGGGAATATCAGAAACAAGCAGAGACACTTCTAATATTAACCCTTTCAGAGCCGGCCTTAGGTGTTCTGGCGCCCTGTGCGGACTACTCCTCTGGCGCCCCCCATCCCAAAAAAAGAAAGGAAAAGAAATCTTGTCACAAAATTCTCACTACCTCCTCTTTCCCTTTATCACTACCTACCACCTCTGCCCCTTCTCACTGCCTTTCCCACCTCTGACCCTTCTCACTATCTACCACCTCTGCCCCTCCTCTCTGCCTACTTCTCACTGCCCCCCCTACTTCTCATTATCCTTACTTACCTTGTTGAGTCCTGAGGTGGGAGCGGGAGGCGTCCGTCTTCCTGCTCTGCCGCGGTGCACGCTTCACAGCTGAGCGCCAGAATATGACATCATATTTCGGTGCTCAGCATGAAACGCCGGCACCACAATGGAGTCACAGAGGGTGAGGGGGGCCGAGCGGATGCTAAAAAACTTCACGAGCGGCCGCTCGGCGCCCCTGCCCAGGACTGGAGGATGTTAAATAAAGTTAAAAAAAACCCCCTATGTTTTAATTTCAGTCCTGGGCAGGTGCCCCTGTTGCCATGCGCCCTGTGCGGCCGCACAGGTCGCACACCCCTAAGGCCGGCCCTGAACCCTTTAAAGGTCCATCACAAAATGGACCTAATAGCAACAATCTTCCTTATTCTTGTGTCGCAAATATTCGTTCTTTCATCCAAAAATAACTCAAACTACATAATGTATGTAAACATAGAACAAACGCAGTAGAAGGCACATGCACTAGTGTGTTCACTCTGTGACTAACATGGGTAATACAGCAAGCCTGTGGAATAGCATTAAGAAAATGACAAGTATCTAAATTCCCAAACTGCGGACAATGTGATTTGGTTAAATGGTGGCTAATGACTGTAATTGAGAATATTTATGTACGCATTTTCTTCACCCAGACAGATTAATTGAATTGTTGCGCATGCCTGACATACCGTTCTGCATCACTTCATACCAATGTTAAGAGGTCTTTTGTTCCTCTCAGTCCGTCCTTTAATATAAATAGCATAGTAATCCCATCCAAAAATGAATGTTAGACTATCTGGCAACAACATAGGGAGGCTGAGGAGTATAGAAGTGCTGGAAATTCCTGTTCATAGGGTAAAACAATTAAACAAAATGCATTGCTAATGATACCACATAACTAAATTTACAATATATGTTCTGACAATGCAGTTTCTTGTATTGGGTATTATTTGGTGTATTATGTAGTTTTAATGCTATTACAGGAAAATTGGTTCACTTTTTGGATGATGTCCACCTCTGCTTCTTAAAATCAAATCTGTGCCTATAGCTCTATATGGTTTACAGAGATAATAATGTATGTTTACAATGTATTTACAGTGGCACATTGTAAAAAATAATCTGCACCAACAGCACATGTAAGGACTTGACTGATTAGTGAGATTTTGGAAATAATGCCTTTTTTGCCTTGTATGACACAGTTTATAGCCAATGGCACCTGTCATGTACCTTTACAGATATGCTTTACTGGGCAGCCCCTGGCCACACAATGAAAAGTGTAAAATAGCAGCAAGCGGCACAACTCATTTATGGGGGCTGGCCCTGGGGTCACAGACACAATAAACTCCCCCTAGAAAAATTGTTACTGACCCTTATAGGCTACTGCTTCCAAATCATCATATAGCCAGCACTCCTTGAAAGTTTTTTCAACCTGGAAAAATTACCATTTCTACAAGTGGTTTTACAGTCCAAGGTCTACAGTGTGATGGACTATGCTGTATACCTAATTTAACACCCCTGTAGCCTTAATACTGAACACCGAGACACAGAATTTGACTCAAACCTTCAGTTTTCTGCTTTTGCTTCAAACTGCATAGAGGGATTTTTCATGTAACATGTAGAAAAACATGGATTGCCTGTGATGTTAGAAGTAATATACAGTATATCCTTATGTGTAATCCATGAGAGCAGAAGTTTTAAGTTCATGTTCCCAACATTACGTTCTCTATCTTATTTTCAAGGTGCTGATTGTTTCACGCAGCCTTTGTAAGTGAGTGGAGGAGGTGGAAGAGAACTTCAGGACAGAAAATGTATTAGACATACCACATGTGTCAATTTAGACCACAAGATCTCTGCTCAGATCTCAAAGACAATAGATATTTTCAATACATCCATTTAGTTATGTTAACAGCTGTGACCAAGATAATTCCCTTTTGAGGGCCCTAGGCTAATGTTCTTTACTATTAAACATAAAATTACCTTGCAATTAGTTATAGTGCATATAAACTGAAATACACCACACAGGTCTTTGGATGTTTTTCTATAGAATCGTGATTTCAAAAGGAAATGTGTTTAGGAAAAGTAGACAAAAGCAATCCAAATTCCACGTGTAAAAGTGCAAAAAATATAATAATAAATACTCTCCAAGATAGCAGCTTCCAATAAACACTCTTCCTCAAGATGTTCAAAAACACAATACGACAACCATGGAGCGCATATACATGGGGAGAAACAAAAACAACAATAGTGTAATATGTACACAAAAAGAAAATAAAAAAGGGGGGTGTAAGATCCACTCACAAACTTGTTGGACAAAATAGGCTGATCAGGGTTCAGTAGGATATTTGCAGAATTTTAATATCTTCTAAAATCTATAAAAACAAAAAGACCACAAATGGTGCAGTATCTTCACAGTTCAGGGAAGAGGTGCATCTGGATACACTTACAGTTGGGAAGGGCACAACTATATACAAATAGTGTGCAAAAACGCAATGTAAACCAAAGTCCCAAGTCCACTGTTGAAGATCACTCTCTCAAAGGAATATTCTCTACGCGTTTTGCCAGTAGTTCGCTGGCTTCTTCAGGAGAAAAAAACAAGTAGATTTGTGTGTGCAGTCAGTGAGATTCTCACTGACTGACGTATTGTGTTTAGGAAAAGTAGTTAGGAGGCATTCAACTCGTCTAGGTCCAAGTTGTACATTTTACATACAACATTTAAGTTTAAGAAAAAGGAGCACCGGGAAACTTACTTTAAGATATTATAAATTATTGTAAAATCAGTGAATGACTTCACGAAGCTAGCTGTGGTCTAAAAAAATCTATTGGAACAACAGAAGACTTCTATAACAAAGACACATATGCTGGTTTTTATGGCATCAATTAAAACATTGGACTTATCCAAGTACCACAATTGCATTTATTTACTAAAGGTAGAGCTGGTAGGAGGGTTAAACAGCAAGAGGGAGTTGTTGGGACAAAAGCCTATTTTGCCCCCCATGTTCATCCATTCGTGAGTTTTATTTTACTTTTTAATTTTAAAGCATGACTGTGAAGTGGCCAAAAATTGATAATGACACAAGTATTGGTCTTCACACAGTTTGCTGCTTCAGTGTTCTTTGATATTTTTGTCAGATGGTATACTGAAGTATAATACTGAAGAGACAATTACATTAAGTTTATGCAAAGAGTCAATATTTGCAGTGTTGACCCTTCTTTTTTCAAGACCTCTGCAATCTGCCCTGGCATGCTGTCAGTTAACTTCTGGGCCACATCCTCGTTAATGGCAGCCCATTCTTGCATAATCAATCTTTGGAGTTTGTCAGAATCTGTGGGATTTTGTTTATCCACCACAAGTCCTCGATGGGATTAAGGTCTGGGGAGTTTCCTGGCCATGGACTCCAAATTCCGATGTTCCCTGAGCAATTTAGTTATCACATAAATAGTCTCAGGATGCTTTACTGTTGGCATGACACATGGCTGATGGTAGCGCTCACCTTGTCTTCTCCAGATAAGCTTTCTTCTGGATTCCCCAAACAATGGGAACGGGGATTTATTATTATTATCCTTTATTTATATAGCGCCAACAGTTTACGCAGCGCTTAATACAATACATAAATTCAAGGGATATGACAAGACAAGAATTGACAGACTAAGACAAACCGATACATTTGGTGGAGAGAGCCCTGCTCGCAAGCTTACAATCTAGAGGGAAATGGGGTGACACACAAGGCATAGAGAAAGGGTGAGAGGTATTGTGGGGGTTGTATCGATGACAAGGAAGTTCTAGCAGCTAAGATGGTGCGGCTTCTCTGAAGAAGTGGGTTTTTAGATGTTTCTTGAAAGTTGGGAGGGAGGGAGAATGCTGAAGGTTCCTTGGGAGTAGATTCCAGAGATATGGGGAAGCTCGAGTGAAATCTTGTAGATGGGAAAAGGAAGAGGTGATGAGTGAGGAGGAGAGCCTTAGCCCATGGGAGGAACGTAGGGATGGAGTAGGAGAGTATTTGCTAATGAGGTCAGAAATGTACGGAGGAGCAGTATTATGGATGGCCTTATATGTCAGTACCAGGATCTTAAATTTAATTATAAAGGTAATTGGGAGCCAGTGGAGGGTTTCACAGAGGGGGGAAGCAGAAGAGGAGCGACGTGCAAGGAAGATGAGCCTAGCAGCGGCATTTAGGATAGACTGTAGAGGAGAGAGTCGAGACAGTGGAATGCCAACCAGAAGAGTGTTGCAGTAGTCAAGACGGGAAATGATAAGGGAATGAACCAGGGTTTTTGTGGATTCTTGGGTGAGGAATGGGCGGATACGAGAGATGTTTTTTAGGTGCAAGCGGCAGGATTTGGCGAGGGACTGAATGTGAGGGATGAAGGAGAGGTTTGAGTCAAGGATGACCCCAAGGCATCGGGCCTGGTTAGTAGGAGAGATAGTCATGTTGTTAATGGTGATAGAGAATTCAGGTAGTGGAGTGGAGATGGAGGGAGGGAAGATAATGAGTTCAGTTTTAGAAAGATTAAGTTTCAGGTAGTGTTGTGACATCCATGAAGAAATAGCAGACAAGCAATTGTTAATACGGGACAGGAGAGATGGAGAGAGATCAGGAGAAGACAGGTAGATTTGGGTATCATCTGCATATAGGTGATACTGGAGGCCAAATGAGTTCATTAGTTTGCCAAGAGAGGAAGTATAAAGAGAGAACAGCAGAGGGCCGAGGACTGAACCTTGGGGGACACCAACCGAAAGTGGAAGGGGTGATGATGTCTTGCCAGAGAAGTTGACAGAGAAGGAACGGTTAGACAGATATGAGGAGATCCAGGAGAGAGCTGTATCTCGAATGCCTATAGAAGCGAGTCTAGAAGAAGGTGGTGATCAACAGTATCGAAAGCAGCAGAGAGATCCAGTAGAATTAGAATAGAGTAGTGACCTTTTGCTTTGGCAGAGAGCAAGTCATTGGAGACTTTTGTTAGAGCTGTTTCAGTAGAGTGAACATGACATTACAACAGTGCTCAGGAGTCCACGTCAACACTCTCACCTATGTGTACACGATAGAATTGATGACATGTCAGCTGGTTCTTTTGGGGCAGGGCTAAAATGCACAGAAATTTTTTTTGAGGGGGGGAATACGTTCATTGTCATGGCAAAGAGGGACTTTACAATTGATTGCAATTCATCTGATCATTCTTTATAAAATTCTGGAGTAAATGCAAATTGCCATCATAATTGAGGCAGCGGACTTAGTGAAAATTAATGTGTCATTCTCAAAACTTTTGGCCACCACTTTATTACATTTAGAATAGTGGACAATCAAATTTTTTATTTTTTTTTACTTTATTCTATAATTTCTGCAATTTTTTTAAAATAACCTAGTAAAGCTATTGTTAAAAAAAACAATATATATATATCTTATATGTCTTTGTGACTCCTTTGACTTTTTTTTACATAAGTCAGAAATACAATTTGGGATTCAAAGCATATTTGGGCAGAACAACGTCCACCTGTAGCCCCCCTGGCTACATTTCTTGACGGCATGTAAATAATCACATTAAAATGTTTGATCCTGGGGCGTGGTCTGGATGGTGAACTGAACGGAAGCAAGGTGAGGGAGCTCCGCGGTTAGCCAGCTTTTCAGCATTCCATCTGCATCCATCGGTGGCTATTTTCACCTTGTTACTTCATCCTGGTTGTCCCACGTACATGTCGGGTCACCGCACGAAAAAATCCACGAAAATGCCGAACTTTTTTGAGCCGAAAATTCGGAAAAAGCATGCATCTCGTTTGTCGGGCCTACCTCGTGATCCAGAGGAGGACTCGGACGCATCTACAGGCCCTACCTTGTCTTCTCGCTCCAGACCTCCCTCACCATCGGACGCCCAACATGCCGATTTGGTTCAAGACACACACGCACTCACCTCACACACTATGAAGTCGCTTCTACGCGAGATGCGGGAACAACTCCGTCAGGACATCCAGGACATCGCTAATTCCATCCGCCGCGACCTGGATGGCCTGGGAGACCGCACAGATCAACTGGAGAGGCGCATGGAGGAATTCGCCGACGCTCACAACACCCTTGCGGATGACCACACAGCACTTAAATCGGAGATAGCACATCTCCAGACGAAAGTGATGGATCTGGAGGACCGCTCCCGGAGGAACAACATACGCCTACGGGGCATTCCAGAGGACATAGGCCAAGAGGCCTTGCAAGATTTTGTAGTGGACCTCTTCAAACATCTCCTGGGAGAAGGTAATAACGCTGACATACGCCTAGACAGACTGCACCGTGCCGCGAGGCCCAAAGCACTATCCCTGAAATCCCCTAGGGACGTTCTGACTAGGGTGCATTTTTATGATGTAAAGGAAAAGATAATGCAGGCGGCCAGACGTAAACCTGATCTCCCTCCTCGCTTCCAGAACATCATGCTTTTAACAGACCTCTCTCAACTTACCCTTCAGCGTCGCCGCTCCTTCGCTCCGGTGACGAGCCTCTTGAGATCTCATCAAATCTCCTACAGATGGGGTTACCCCATCCGTCTCATCATTGTTAGAGATGGCTCCGCGTCTTCCATCCACACCCCGGAGGACGGCTTGGCTCTTCTGCATACATGGGGAATCGACCCGCCTGCTGATCCTGTTCCACCGCCACCTGTTGCCGCGAAAGAAAAGATCTCCCCGCAGAAACAGTTGAAGAGGGACTGGTCCACGAAAACTTGAAGCCCTACGCTACTCTCCGGGACGGTAACCTCTTGATTTCTCCATGTTGTGCCTCCCGCTGCCACCAGGGTCTTGAGCGGGTCGACCACGATGTTTCCCCTATGTGAGGGTTTTTTTTTGTTTTTTTTTTTGTGTTTAGCTGATTTTTCTACACGTTTTACTGTTTTCGTTTATCATACACGTGCGCTACACACATACTTTCCATTTTCTCGCTTGCCCCCGGCTACTCCGGATTCATTTGGGCGATTCCCATCTATAAGACCCGGCTCTGACTTGCTCGAGTCTGTGACCTTTATTGCCCCATCCGTGGGCCCTAGTTGATCTCCCCCTCTGGGAAGCTGTTTACCAGCACTGCACACTTCATTACACCTTTTTCTTTTTTATATATATATATATACCGTTTTGCATACACGATTTTTTCCTTTTTTTTTTTAATATATATATATACATGCACATCTCCCTCGGGTTCCTACATACGGCCACGTTGCGTCACACAGTTTTTGGCTACGCGGCCTCCCGCTGGATGTGCCTATCTCACTTGATGTGCCTATGTCACCTCTCCACCCCCCTAGTGCTATTTACCTCTTTAGCACACCTTTTCCATATCATGTTTGGGCTCGCTGCCCTGGTTATACATTTTTATTGTTTATCATATGTTATCTTTTTGTTTGTAATCAGTGATGCTTCTCCTTTGAATATTCTTTCATCTCCACACCGTTTCGTTTTGTCTGGTCGGGTGTGGTCACCCATATGTCGCTATCACATGCTCCATTCTGAGGGATTGTCTCCCCTGCGGGTATTCTTTCACCTGACAATTGCGGTTTTTTTTTACACTTTATACCTATGGCTGAATTGATTTTACTCTCCATAAACGCCAAGGGCCTTAATACCCCTCAGAAGAGGAACTCCCTGTGGTCTGAAGTCAAGTTACATAAAGCCAATATCGTATGTGTCCAAGAAACTCACTTTAAAAAGTCTAGTACGGTTAATTTATTTTCCAAACGCTTTCCCTGGCACTACCACTCCATGGCCACCTCTAAAAAGGCGGGAGTCTCAAACACCTTCTCATTTTCCTTGATACGTAAATGCCCTGACCCGCAGGGACGCTACCTCATCTTGGTGTGCGACATTAATTCCGTCCGATACACTATAGCCTCTTTTTATGCCCCCAACACCTCCCAGTTTCAATTCTTCAGTTCGTTTTTATCTAAACTAGATGCTTTAAAACAGGGTCAGGTCATCCTATGTGGCGACTTGAATGCGGCTCTTCATCCCCAACTGGACAGCTCCACCTTCAGACACTCCACACACACCTCCCGCACACATGCGCTTGGCTCCGCTATGTCCTCTTTATTACACTCCAACCAACTATTTGACGCCTGGAGGGTCCTACACCCCTCTGAACGCGATTACACGTATTATTCCGCGCCACACTCATCATATTCCCGTATAGATTACATTTTTCTAGATAAATTTACTCTCCAATCAGCCAAGTCGTGCTCCATAGGGTCCATAACCTGGTCTGACCATGCCCCGCTTATACTTACCCTTGCGCTTTCTTATCCCGTCTCGGGCAGAGGTAGTTGGCGCCTTAATGACAGCCTGCTGTCACATCCGGCGCATAAGGAACAAATTCAGACGCATCTCACTAATTACTTTCTTGACAACGCCTCCCCTGACTCCTCTGTGGAGACGGTCTGGAATGCTCATAAAGCAGTCATGCGCGGCCGGCAGATTAGTTTAGCCTCCCACCTTAAGAAACAATATCTTGCTGATAAAACTTCCCTTCTCATGCAACTTCACGATTCTGAGACTCTTCACAAACGCCACCCGACTGATTCCCTAATGCGCAATATCAAACACATTAAATCCCAATTGTCGGAAATTAACGCCCGCTCCACGGCATATATGCTGATGAAGCTTAAACAAAAGTTTTATGCGAAAGGCAATAAAGCTGACTCTCTTTTGGCTAGAAAACTTAGGCACACTATTTCTTTATCCCGCCCTTCTCATATCCTTGACGCTACGGGTCGCGAGATTCGCAACCCTTCTCAAATGGTCGAGACTTTCGCCACCTACTACTCCAAATTATACAACCTGCAACATGACACTGCCCTCTCTCAACCCTCACTAGCGGACATTAATGCTTATTTAGATTCTACACACTTACCCATCCTCACACCTGAGATTTCTGAGCCTCTTGCCACGCCTATTGAGTTGAGGGAGATTGAAAGAGCTGTGTGCCAGCTTAAAAAGGGTTCAGCCCCGGGTCCGGATGGATTCACTGCCGCGCATTATCGCTCTTTCTTACCTACTTTAGGGCCTCATTTACTTTCTCTTTTCCGTTCCTTTATGTCGTCTGGCACTATTCCTTCTGAGAACCTTAGAGCGCATGTAGTTACTTTGCCTAAACCGGGTAAGCCACCCACAGTATGCCCTAATTTCCGTCCCATTTCTCTCCTCAACACCGACCTCAAGATCTACGCGAAAATTCTAGCAAATAGACTGGCCCCTCTACTGCCCTCCCTTCTGCACCCTGATCAGGTCGGCTTTGTTTTGGGTCGCCAGCCTTCCGACAATACCCGCAAGTTCCTGAATTCCCTTTGGGATGCAGCCAAACACAAACGCCCCAGCCTTTTTATTTCTTTCGACGCCGAAAAGGCGTTTGATAGACTCCATTGGCAATTTCTGTCGCGTGTTCTGCATAAATTTAATTTCCCCCCTCCATTTATTCAAGCGGCCCTAGCACTCTACACAGCTCCCACCGCTTGCATTTCGATGATGGGTTTCCTCTCCTCCCCGTTTTCCATTACGAACGGTACCCGTCAGGGATGCCCCTTATCCCCCTTACTTTATACGCTCGCACTCGAACCCTTAGCGGCCAACATACGCTCGGACCCCCTGATCTCTGGATTTCCGTTACCTAATGGCGATACTAGCAAGCTCGGACTGTTCGCGGATGACATTCTGGCATCGGTCACCTCCCCGGAGCGATCCCTCCCCGCTCTTTTCTCTCAATTCTCCCGCTACTCTAAAGTCTCCTATCACTCTATCAACATTTCTAAGACGCAGGCGATGTGTCTCCATCTGGGCCCGGGTAGCAAGGCTCGTCTCTCTTCCGCTTACAAGTTCGAGTGGAGGTCCTCCCACCTCTCTTATCTGGGTATTCGCTTACCCAAGTCACTTCACGACATAAACACTCTTAATTTAGTGAAGGTTTGGGACTCTGTGAGGAGGGACATTGTTAGGTGGCGTGGCTATGAGCTCTCTTGGCTGGGCAGGGTAAATGCCTTAAAAATGACAGCCCTCCCGAAATTACTTTATGTGCTTCGGACAGTTCCGGTTAAACCCCCAAGGGGGCTCCTACACTCTATTCAGAAGTTTTTTGTTTCCTTCACGTATGTCAGGAGTAGGTCCAGAGTGGCGAATCGTACCCGTTACGTGCCCCGCCTTCAAGGTGGTCTTGGCGTCCCCCACATAGAATCTTACCATGAGGCTTGCATTCTTGCTCAGACACTTCCCTTCCTTTCATCCACCCGTCCTCCAATTTGGACCATTCAGTCATCTCTCCTCTCACTATTGACCAACTATTGTGGCTACCCCGCTCTAAGCGCCCGCGCCTTCTGCCTCTGCCCCCGACAACTAGGCACACTATTGACACATGGGACAAGGTGGCCAAGCGTTTTCCTACTCTGCATCGCCTCACACGTATCACTCCTTTACGGATTCTAGAGCTGCTCATCCCTGATTTTACAATCTCCCATTGGGTCCGCCCTGGTCTTTCCACGTTGGGGGACCTATACACAGACGGGGTATTGCTCCCCTTCTCACACTTCACTTCTACACACGGCGTCCCTCGGCGAGACTTCTTCCGTTACCTCCAGCTCCGTCATACGCTGGGCTCTCTGCCTTCCCCCGTGTGCCACTCTGCCCCGTTTCTCCATCAATTGGTTTCCCTACGTGACTCAGCTCCCAGGTTTCAAGGGGCCATCTCCATCTGGTATTCGCTGTTAATAGCCCGTTTCTCGGCCCGTAAATTGCCTCATATGCTTGCCTGGGAAAGGGAGCTGTGCACGGAATTTCCATTGGAATCCTGGCTGGAGGCAGAGGAGGCGATGCGGGGGGTCACCCACTGCACCAACCACCTGGAGCTTCAAAAGAAGCTCAGCTGCCGCTGGTATCTCACCCCGGTCCGCCTCTCACACATGTGGCCTACCCAATCCAAACTTTGCTGGAGAGGTTGTGGACACTCGGGGTCCATGCTTCATATATGGTGGAGCTGTCCAGTCCTGAAGCCGCTTTGGACAGAAATTTTCACCCTGTTACGCCGCATTTTTCACTGCCCTTTTGATTTTCTCCCGGAGTTTGCGTTACTCCATTTATTTCCCGAACCTATCCCTCCCTCGACACGTAAGCTTCTTATACACGTTCTCATAGCCACTAAACTCTGTATTGCTAAACGATGGAGGGCGCCTCTCCCTCCTGCCCCCGCCGAAATAGTTACCACTGTTGAAAGACACAGGGTTTTGGAGAAAATGTCTCACGACTCGTCCTGCACCTCACACTTATACACGAAAATCTGGACCCCCTGGCTCTCTAGTCAGGTTTTCTCTGAATATTGTTGACTATTTGATCTTAACCACACCCGACCAGTACCCTGCCATATTGATATTTTGCCGTTCTCATATATATCGTCCTCTGCTCCGCACTGTGCAGGAGCTCTACTGTACTCCCTGTCTGCAGGACGTCTCACACATTCATCATTTTTGCTGCCCCGCGGTTTCCATCACATGATATATCACTGATCTGTTCTAGTTCTTTTTTGTTACTGTTACTTTTATTTTTGCTTTCGTGAGCATTTGTTTTCCGCATCTCCATACAACACACGATGTCTATTCTACATTGTATTACATGTGCTCACGCATCCGTTGCGTTATTTTTGCTGGATATGTTTAGAAAAAATATAAAATCCGTCGTCAGTCTCGTCTCTGTTGAATGCATAGATCTGCTGAGGGAGGTCATCTTTTTCATTATTTTTTCCTTTTTTCTTTTTGTTACCATTCATTATGCTGCTCATGTGATGACATTTCCGTCCTGCGTGACGGCTGTTATTTGCCATTTGTGACATGTGTCTCCCCATTTGTACCATGACTCTGACGAATAAAAACTTTTAAATAAAAAAAAAAATGTTTGATCCTGATGATTTCTTAATAGTGTAATTACTGTGTCAAAAAAGCAAGCAAATCAATTGGAATTACCAGCATTTATGTATAAATTTGTCTTCAAGCTTTTGATCTTCATCGTAGTTACAATAATGAACAAACACAATCTGTTTTAAGTAATAGCACACAAATTATTGCATTGTTCTTCTCAATATTGCATACATCACTCACAGTGTGGGTTGGAAAAAGTAAAATCAACAAAACCTCATAGGAGTCAGAAGCTAGCAATACTGGAGGTCAATTAATGAAATGGGATTGGGGGTGTGTTTAAGAGTTACTTTGACATAAAAACATTTTGAGTTTGCCATTTTCAAGAGGCATCTGGTGGTGTAAACCATGCCTCATAAAAAATAAATCTCAGAAGACCTACAAGCAATAATCGTTTATTTGCAAAAAGGTGGAAAGATTTACAAAGTAATCTTGAGTTTACATATTCATCAGTCCACATTTAGACAAATTGTTTATATGATTTAGTACTGTGGCTACTCTTCCTAAAAGTGTGGCCGCTCAGCCAAGATGACCCCAAGGGCACAACGCAGAATGTTCAATGAGGTAAAAAAAAGCACCATCAATTAACAGCTAAAGGCTTGAAGGAATCATTTGGAACTGGTTAACATCTCTTGCCCATGAGTCTACCATATGCAAAACATTGAACAGGTATGGAGTCCATAGCAGGACAGCATGGAAGAAGAACCTGCTCTCCGATTCACCATTGTTGTTTTCCTGAAATTTGCCAAAGAGCACCTTGACATGGCACAATACTACTGGGAAAATGTTTTGTGGACTTATGAAACGAAGGTTGAATTGTTGGAGAAGAACCCGCAGCACTACATATGGCATAAATAGAGCACCACATACATAGATGAAAACATCATGGTAAAGTATGGTGGCGAGAACATCATGATTTAGGGCTGCTTTGTGGCCTCAGACCCAGGAAAGCTTGTCATCATCGAGGGGACAATAAATTCCAAAGTATATAAAGGAAGAAGTTGGGTGATGCAGCAGGAAGATGACCCTAAAAATCTAATCTACCACCGAAAATCCATCTTTTGGAGTGGCATGTGAATGTTTACTGGGTGTGTTCAATAAAGACAAGAAAGATTACCATTGTTTGTGTGCTATTAGATTAAGCACAGTGTGTTTGTCTATACTTGTGACTTAGCTATAGATCAGATCAAATTTTATGAACAATTAATGCAGAAAGCCAGGAAATGTACTTAATTCTTCTTGCCACTGTAAGTAATATCAGACTTACAATTAATAAATATCCAGTAAGGAGTGCTAACGTTTCTAGCCAAGAAAGGAAATGAGCTCTGGGAGGCATTTTTGTCATATGTTTATGGCAAAGGGAGTTAAATTAGCTGCCATTTGAGTAACAGAGGTGTCTGCATTTCAACATTGGAAGCCTGTTACTGTTTGGAGTATGAACTATATTTATATATTAAAAGCCTGTTTCGGAAGTCTATGCTGCTATTCAGAAATGCATACTCTAGGAACCACAATGAACTCACTGCCAGCAGCGCAGCTTTCATTTGCAGACAACATAAAAAAGAATCCTATTATAGTTCTGGGCTTTGTAAAGTGTGCCTGGGGAAATGTTTAGCTGAAAGTAACTTTTTATTTATATTTTGGAATTTGTTTTACATGGCAAAAAGAATAGGTACCCACCCAATGCTTCTAACCGCAGGTCTTTGGAAAAATGGGTGGTGCTCACTGAACTGCCACAAAATCATTTCAATGTATTATATACTTTAGTAAATCTGTTAGTACAGTTATCATAAGTGTTGACAGACAGGAGCTGCTAGGACTGTTGAGTAGGGATTGGTGCCAAAGTCCGTATTTGCTGGTGTTGCCAAATCAAACTTCAGCAAGATCATACAAACATGTTCTTATGGTCACCTTGCATATTAAAAGGAAACCACTGGCTTCATTTTAGCAAATGCAGTTCATCTCTTAAAAAATGAAGCTCTCTGTTTTGTGTCTTCCACAGAGTAAAAATATTTACTTTAAAGTTTGAATCGAAGAAGCAGAGATCAACAGCAGCCTGTGGCATAGCCAGCATGATGGATACAATTTCTTGCCCTGAGGTTGTCTCTCTTCTCCTCGTCCTCCTTTTACAAAGGCTTTCTGACCCAATCCACAACCTAGCCAAGCAAAAGACAATTTAACAAAAAGAGTAATCAAGTAATTTCTATAAACACGAAGATGGAATTCCATGTTAAAAATGTAAAAAAAAAGCTTTTAGGAGGTGTATTAACTTTAAGAATCAAGAACAGGAGACATAAGGAGATGGGCTTAGATTTGTCAAAGTAGGTGGAGCACAGGCAATGCTACAATAAGTGCATTTAAGATCTTTGGGAACCATGCTCCCACTGTATGTGCATGCACAGTGTGCCGGGTATAAAAACTTGTGGATGGGCAAAGCATGCTCAGGGTGCCAGTGAAGGTGCAAAAGTATGCAAGGGATAATCACTATGGAGCTAGCACAGGTGCAGGGTTTCGATTATCATCCAGTGTTAAAAAGAAGTGGGAGACTGGAGTAAAGACCCTGGAGCAGCAGGACAGGAGTCTGAACTTGGGACCATTTCATTGGATACAGGGTTGCCCGCTGCAACCCTGGCGTAACTACAAGGGTTGCAGCGGGCGCAGCTGCTACTAGACCCGTGTCTCTAGGGGGCCTGTTGCGACCCCTACTTCCTGTCCCTTCGTACCGGTTTGACATTGTTTAAAAAAGGCCCTTCCTAAACTATTTTGAACCGGCATGGGTAGAGAGTATCCGGGTCACGTGACCCTGCAGAGAAACCAAGGCTGCTCACACCACCGGATACCAAGCTGCAGGAGCGGGCGAGTGGTAAGGAGGGGTGGGATGTATATATATGTTTTTTTATATGTATGTATGAATATATAGATGGATGTGTGCAGGGATGTGTACTTGTGTGTGTGTGTGTATGAGCATGGATGTGCGCGTTAGTATGTGTAAGTGTGCATAATTTGTGTGTGTTTACATATGTTGTATGTTGGAAAGGAGGGCAAAAAAGGCACAGACGAGTTGTGTGGGGCCAATGATGGCACAGACTAGCTGTTGAAGCTGGGGGGCCCAATTTTTGCACCAGGGCCCCATGGTTTGTAGTTATGCCACTGCACCACACCTAGGCAGCAGCCTGATGTTTCAGTTACAAAATACCTCCCTGAAACCAAGTATTGCACCTTAGGTTAGTACGTAAAGAGTTAAATCAATTTGAGCTCCAGTGCTTAAAGTTCACCTGGGGTCCAGCTTAATAAAAAAGCAATGATCAGTAGCACCGATGCCTGCCAAAAAAGAATTCTTTGGATCACCTATCCTTCTTACTGTACTTGCAAAAGATTCTGAAAAGTGCTTTTCATCACTATACAACCTGAAGCCATTCATTTCACTGCTTACAATACCCGTTTCAATTCAATTTGTTAACAGCAGCATTGTGTGCAGGAGTTCCGGACTCAACGTTAAGAATATGGAAAGAATATTGTGGTGAAACCTATTTATCTCCCAAGCAGTGGCTGAAAATGTAATTAAGAAAGAAGCCATTCTTTAATCCCTGCAGGCATTCATTTTTTTCCAGACAAGCTTCTGTGCAACTAATTTGCAAAGCTGCTGCCATCTTGAACACAATTTCTATACTATGGGACAAAGGAAAAACAGCACATGTGGCCTGTGGGACAGATCTGAGATGTGTTTGCTCCAGAAAATACTTCACTGTAATAATCATTAAACTAATAAAACACGTAACCCTTTTTAAATAATGTTTAGCAGAGTATTAATGTAAAAAAGGATTTCAATGATCTATTGTCACATGTCAGTCATTAAAAAGGGACATTTGATATCTTGATCTCATAAATAGTTAGAATACATTCAAGTGTTGTTATCATAAATGGGAACGGTCAATATTTAATTTAATGGAATGTGACATTCAAAGCACAGCATTGAGTCATCAAATTACTAAAATTACCATATATGGTTATTGTTTAATCCAATTACAATGAAGCCTACAACACAAGGTAGCCTAAGTATTTCCTCTTTCACTAGAGAATTTATTCACTAAACAGTGACCTCTAGCCAAGATTAGAAAATTCAGAGTGGCACAACCGCCCCCCTTTTTAGGAATTTTGAGCAATGTATGTAATATTTTTAATATAAGTTGCCACACTGATTAAATATCTTCCATAATGCCATTTGCTAGGACTTGTAGCTGATAATCCTTCTTCAGTCCCATATTTTCACGTACAAATAGTAGTTGCGAACAAACCACATCTGGTCCATTATGTAATCATTATTAAGGGTCATTCCTTCCTCTTGGGAATGTAAAGTTACAGGAGTCTGAGAACCTAAGAAGTGGTACTGATACTGTATTACTTGATGCGATCAAATGTTTTTTCCTGAACATTTTTCATGTATAATGTATAAAGCCCTGCACAGAAGTGACATCATGGCGCTTTTCTCACATCCCAGAAAGAGTTACAAATCCCATTCTAGAAAGTTACAAACACTGCATTGTTGTTTAAGGCTAAACCGGGCTGCTTAGATTTGCCAAAAGCATAGCAAAGGATTCCATCCTAATATGAATTAAGCAAGCGTTAGCACCAATACATAGTATACCACTACGGAATATCCTAAAATAACCCCTTGCTCACAATAATTCAGTTCTACTAATACAAATGAGAAACAAACACACTGTATTTCCACCATTCCTTGAAAATAACTGATCAAACCTTACACATCAAAGATTATGAGATTTGAATACGTTCTTAAATTCCAGGAAGACAAACCTATTAATGAAAAAGCAGCATTTTATAGGAATCAAAATACAAATAATTTAATGTTCAAAAAATTGAATAACTGTCTGACATTTAAGAAGAACATATTTGGCATTTCAAGCGACACGTCACACAATTATCTATTAATACAAGTAAAAAATGGTAGTTGCACTCTTATCTCAATTCACAAGGCAGTGTTTACATTGTGGTCCATAACTGTACACAGACAGACCACTAATTACACAGACCCCATAATTACATGGCCAAGCTAACTGGCTTAATCTAAAATCATTTCATAGAAATCCGGTAGTTTGTGCTTTAGCACTGCTATCAAATACCATATTAGTAAGATAATGACATTTTATATTCCAAACCACGGGTAATGGTATTCTGTCCCAAATTATGTGCCTGCGCGTGGTTAATATCAGTCTGTAGCTATCATTCATTCCAAAAGAAGCATATGCAGAGCTGCACGTTCCCTAGTGAGACGGCCTCGATATGATGTCTCAAGGACAGCTTATCAGGAACATCCTAAACACTTGCTCAAAGTTTTTTTCCTTATTCTTCATCTATGGAATAGAAAATACCAAGAAGTTTGTACCAGCATGAATATCCGGAACGAAGGGATGCAGGTTTAAGATGAAAGATAAACAATTAGGGTAACAGCAATAACTGGTTATGGAAAAGCGTTTGGCTACATATTGGTTTAAATATAATGCCAACGCTAATATTTACAATACAGCTCCTGTTTTAAACAATTTCCAATTAAATAAATGATGAATAATAGTAGTAAAATATAACATACTAAAATAATCACTTAAATGTGAATAAACTTCACCAAGAATATGTTTTACATAAATATTAGCTAGGTGAATAAATACAAGATTGAACATTTTCCTTTGATGTTTTTACTTTCTCACGTCATTTGCCGTGTTATCACCCAAAAATACATTTGTAGCATTTCTGCCTAAACCAGTTGTAACTGACTGGGGAAAAAATGTGTAAACTTAATAGGGAGGGATATTTCCTGATGTGGCCTCTATATTGTGCTTTTAAGTATCTTTTGGATTGGGAGGTGGCATGCAGAATCTGATTAAATAGAGCAAGGGATCAGGGAGTACTTGTAGCTATACAACCCTCTGACAACACAAAACCTACTACAGGTGTTGAAATAATGGAGAAAAATGATGTCACTAAAGTGAAGAATGATTGTGTATGAATAGGCTTAGTATGAATTTGTCACCTCTCTGCGCATGGTCTATTCGCAGTAACAATTTGGCTTTTTACGACACAGTAACTCAGAATTAAGTGCCCTCTACTCCAAGATAAGTTTCGACATTCCTTAGAGCAGCCTTCTGTATTATTATATGTATGTATATCACCTCATCAGTTAATCAACAGTTTACTTATAAGGTGCCAGGCATCAGTAATAACAGTTTTTTCTTCTTTCATTCTTCTTTGGTATTTAGCTTTGCCTCCTACTAATCATATTGTTATTTCAAAGAGAGCTGAATTTTTAGGGACACCGACCGTTGAATGGAACAAGGATGTTTGTATTACAAAAATGCCATGTGATAAGGTACATTCCAGGCATATTTTTCATTTTCTTCAATTTGCCTAGGATATCAAAAGTAAACAAAATGTATAAATAGCATTTTAAAATAGATATAATAAGAACAAAAACAACAGTTGGGAAAGACATTCAAAGAATGGTTCCTGTTTAAAAGTCTTGCAATACAAATTGCTTTGGGGCAAATATATATGAAATTACTTATTGGGGCGCAAGCCACCTTCTCTAGGGTTCGCTCTGCACAGAAGTTCGCAGTTGTACCAGCATTTTATGTGCTTGAAGTCACCCATCTGGCTTTGTCTTACATGGTACCAGACTATACATTGTTCCCTTGATTTCTCTTTAAATCAAGCTCTGTGTAGAAACTACATACTGCTACATTTCTCATGTACTCGAAAATAAATATATGATTATCTGCTATTCTCCCTCTCCCAAAGATTTTCTGTTTTGAACATTTTCCACTTATGTTGAGCTAAGGTCAGTGGCATGTTGTGGCAAAACCTGTACAGTTACTTTCCTATGATCCTACTGACCTTCTATTCAGTCTTCTCTCAAAGGCAGCCAGATGCAACCTTCTTTTAGTGTAGAGGACTGCATTGGGAGGCTGGTCCCGCGGGAAACTTGCAGGCACGGGCGGTCTTGCTGGGGTTGCGGGCGGTCAGGCACTGTACCTGCGGGTACACGTGACATCACTTCCCGTGACTCCGCCTTATTCCTGGGCGGAGCAAGAGAAGAGATGCTGTGAGGGAGCAACTCGAGGGCAGCCTTTCGGGACTGCGCGGGAAATCTGCAGTTCTGGTAAGGAGGTGGGCGGGATTGGCCACAAATGTGGCGGGATCGGAACACCCACATTGCGGGAGCAGGTGGGATTGGACAAAAAATCAGCGGGAGCGGGATTAAAAAAGCAGTCCCGCGCAGGGCTCTACACCAGTGCAGTTATGTCAATACAGAACTAAGAATGGCAGAGAGAGAAGCGCTGTCGCAGTCCCGGGTCCGATCGCGGTCCCGGGGTCCAATGTGCGGAGATCCGCTCGCGGGTCACGGAGACCCGAGCACGAGATCTCTGGCTCTGTTTCCGGCGGGCGGGCGTCCGCACGTAGGATCCGTATTCCCCGATCTCCCTGCACTGCCAATCGGCAACCCGATCGCCAGTGCAGGAAGCAGGAAGGCAGATCTGGGGATTCGGCAGCGATCAGAATAAAAACTGCTCGCTGCCATAGGAATCCCCAGAGAGGTTTAGTTACCGGTTCGCCGATCTCCACTGGGGGGCGCAGTCAATTATCACGGCTGAAGCCGTGAGTCAGAGTTTTAGGGCACGCCCCTGACGCATTGTTGGGGGCGTGGCTTTAGGTGGCACCAGATTTAAAAACCCTGTAGTACTCCTCACTGTCACCCTGTTGTGGTCTATTCTCTTGTTACTGCTGCTAATTTGGTTGACCATTGACTTTCCTGACTACCCTCTTGCCTGCTGATTTTGTACCTCTGCCTGAGACTCTTGTTACCGACCCCTGGCTCATCTGATTACCCGCATCGTGTACCTGACCCCTGGCTGTTCCTATCATCTGCTGCTTGCTGCGCCTCGCTGCTTAAGCTCAGTATCTGCTATCACTGCGGCTTCCTCACGCTTGGGATCATCCTGAGTTACCTGGTGGTTCCCTGTTCTGAAGATCTCCTGCGGCGAGTGCCTTTTGGTGCTAGCATACGTGACAGGCGCTAAATTGGAAAGTAAGGAGTATGTGTCTACCACCTTCAAAATGCTTTGCAAAGAAAGCTTATTTAACAAAAAACTACATATGCAGCCACCAGCATAAGTTATTCACATGAGTCTTTCAGCTGCTGATCAGGCTCATATATTTCTATTTTAAGACAAACAAATACATCCGCTTCTATTTTAAACAACCTTAATTATAATGCTTGACAGAAGAGAATGAAAAAAAATATAATCCCCTCTGTAGCTGACAGGCATCACTACCACTGGAGTCCTACCTAAAATAAAGTAGTCAACTATACCAGCAAAGCAAATGTAGCTTGGTATTCATTTCTCTGTTAATGTACTAAAACAGAGGATAACTTCTAGATTGTGAGAGCTCAGTGGGATTGAAAAGATGGCCACACTTAGACTACAGATGGGGTTACCAATGCATTTCAATTTGAGTCCCCTTATCATATATATATATCTCAGACATATCTTGGTGTTGTAGGGTCTGACTCCACCAGCATCAAAAGGTGGACATTACCATTTAACAGACACTATGATGAGCTAATTCTTTTACTAGTATCCCATTAATAACATGCATAAACATAGGTGATAAAGTTAATATGAACATCCGCCTCATCTCCGGCATTACTATTACTTAATGCTTTGTAATATACACACACAATGATGAGAGTGCCTCTTTAAGCAGGAAGGTAAGCAATAGATTAGCTTTTTGCATTAGTATACCTAACAGTTGTCTTATCTCTGATGTCATCATTTTGTAACACTTATCAATTAGTGGTTATTTATAACACCAACGGTAGATTATATTTTCATCTGCATAGACAAATCTGTACAGGTTAGATAACTCCTATGCATTACTTACATTTGGCTTTTCTGCTCATCGGCACTGAGTTTCATCTAGATATTTGCCACGTCAGGAGCGCAATTGTTTTATTTTGGGGGGGGGCGAAGTTTTAAATGTGTCTAACCATCCATTGTACGACATAACAGGACACAAATTTGTAAAAAGTGACCCATAGAATTTACAACCTGTACTTGATCAACATGGACTATATGTTAACAATAAAGATCAAACAAGCCTATAATTATTTTTCGAAAGGCAATTAATTTACACAGCATGTGTTCCTCTTCAATGAAAGAATGAACATTTAACTTATTTGTGGGCAATGGTACACATTCATTAGTCACAGCAGACATATTTGATGACAACTGTAGACATCCCTGAATAAATGCTAGGGAGGGCCATATAAAAAATGTACTTACACAGTAAGTAAAGTATGATGGATGAGATGGCTCAGCGACTGACCCAGGGAGAATAAACTCTATTTTTACAAACAGCATCTAATATACACTTGAGTTCTAAAGATGTTAATTATTAGCTGTGTGTTGTGTTTGGGGTATTAAAAGGATTCTAGGGGGAAAGACTTCAGAATGGTGCGACAAGGATAGGGGGGTGATATGAGTGAGAAGGTACAGCCGGAAATATCAAGCGGTGTTAAAAGAAACAGATACAGATGTCTTTACAGAGAGGTCTGACATTGGGAAATTTCCAGAACTGGAGTTCCTTCACGGAAGCTACAAATTGTCTTAGCTTTCTGTTTAGCCTGTTAAAGAAAGGTGGTACTTTATTTATTAATGTGATTGATACGTCTATTTATAAAGGCTTGGGTACTTCCCATTTTACACAACTTATGTTTTACTTCTAAAACCAAACACAGACCAACCCTTATGATTATTATGTCAATAATTAAGTGATTCTACATAGCGAAGTGTAGTATGTAATATGTTAGCTTACACATGAAATAGATTAGCTGAGCAAATCTTAGAGCAAGGTCTCTGATGTCTCTTCTTCATACGATTTACACAGAAGGGGCCAAGTCACAACAGTTTTTAGCCATTTCAATTCTTGAAGAGTATTTTATATATCTGTTGTTATACCTGCTTTTTGATGTAGCTTTAAGAGTACCAGAACAAAACAAACAGCTGCCTAGTGCCCGGTCACATGAACCTACCTGGGAACTCTCCAGGCGAAGCCAACGGTGTAAGGAATTTCTGAAGTTCTGGAATCCCTGTAGTAATACCCTTTAAGTCATGTGACTTAATTTCTACTGACCATAAAGCAGTATAAGGCTGTTTTTGTTACATATATATACTCACAGCATAAATTAGATAAACAGATTATTTTTATAAGCAGCTTTATATTTCATTACTGGAATACATGAAGAATTTTGGCATGATGCAATTCCAGAAAATATTGTATCGTCATGTAAAAAATCTTAGTGGCTCAGCAGACCATTGTAACAAATAAATCAATCTTAACCATCAAGGCAGTTGGTCATCATAATTTATGACAGAAATGATCGGCCATTTGAGTTTTGTGCATTAAATAAATCACTTTATCCTGTTCAGTTTAGTTGTGCCAATGTCACACCGCGCAACCAAGGGTCCCTCCAACATTTTTAGCTGCTTTAAAGAGACTCGTGTTCCTACTCCTCTGCCTGAGGACACATTAACCCTGTTCTCCCAAAAAGGGCAATGTTTTTATTTAGTGTGCCCGCTATAAATCATATCACTGATCTTACACCATGGAGGACTGTGCCTAGCCAGCAGAGCCCGCATAACAGTTCTGTACCAAGCACTTTGGGGCACCAGCATATC
This sequence comes from Sceloporus occidentalis, assembly GCA_023333645.1. Classification (NCBI taxonomy): domain Eukaryota; kingdom Metazoa; phylum Chordata; class Lepidosauria; order Squamata; family Phrynosomatidae; genus Sceloporus; species Sceloporus occidentalis. The sequence continues at coordinate 910,471 of JALMGF010000107.1, read as the reverse complement.
AGTCGTATATCAGTACTAAGTAGGTAATAGCGGGCATTATTAAACACTCATCTGCTTCCACCAGACAAGCCAGAAGACTTGCTTTCCCCACAGAAATCTCGTAGTTCTACAACCACTGCAAGGGATTCTAGGTAGGCGCATGCAAACAAGGTTAACAATGATCACCTTTTTGCCTCTATATCCACTTTATACATGGATCCCTTTAGAGCAAATGCCTTTAAAGAGAGCCCGAGGTACAACAGAGATACTGTAGACAGATCACCACTCATGGAAAGCTGTTTCGTCCTTAATGGGACTCATCAGCATGAGGTTGTGACACTGGCAAAGATGGCTGCTGCTAAGGGGAACAGCTTGGAGTCTGGCCTAGGGCCAACATTATTTTAAGGTGACAAAGTAATGAAAAGCTTATACTTTACATCGGGAAACCTATATTATATTCTCAGAAAATGCTAAACAATTTAAAATGCCTAGTTTAAAGTAATCTGTGCAAATGATATACCTATTCTTTAGATTATTGGTGCTCAAATAGTTTAAGCACTTATCTGCAGGCTCAATGCTACAAGAAGTTGGAAACAAGGATGTTAGTGTTTATTCCCACTTTTACACAGTTAATATTCTTTGTGCTACTCTAAACCATTCATGATAAAAATAACTAATTTGTCATATTTTTCATAATATCAAATTAGATACATGTATCATCCTGTTTAAAGTAGAATGCTCCTTTGTGTTTTGGGCTGTATTTTCCACACAAAAGGCTTAACATTTCAATGTATGTACAAAACAAACTTTGCTCACTTGGGCTCACTACATTTCACGAGCAAATATATGTCTGAATCTTATATAAACATATTTTTGAAAATCTGGCTCATACTAGCTTTGGCCGGCTGAAGAGCAGCTTTGGTGAAGAACATATTCTTCTTGATAAATGGTTCCTTGAACAAGCATAGGACAACCACAGACTTTAAAACATTGCAGTCAGTTAATAAACCAAACCTGACGTTTGGAATCCTGCCTACAGCAGAGGATGCGTCTTATACACTTATAAAAGGAGGGGGAATCTCCAGTCCTCTGAGAATTCAATACATTAAGAGCATGCAACAAGGCTAATAAAAAAAGGAAACCCTGTAATAAATTACCGCAGCCCTATTCCAAAATGACAGCGTTAATAAGTCAGGCTTCAAACAAAGATTATTCTTAAAAAATTAAAAATAAATATAAAAATATGTTTCTGATTTCAAAATAGCAAGACAGTTTCTTAAACTTTGTTACCCAACGCCTGTAGCTTCGCAGAGGTCAGGATAATAAGGTATTCTTCAAGCAATCTTCACTTGGCGAAAAAAAGGCTTTGGGTATTGTATTATGTCAAGAACTTTTGTGTTCTATAATAGAGTATCTGTAATGATTATCCTCTTTGTCTGACCTGGAACACTTTTATAGTAATACGTCAAGGCTCTTCTGTCTAAAGTATCAGTTCAGACAATGAAGGGGTCATGATCTAGAGAATTGTATGTGTTTTAGCGAAACTACTGATACTTTGCCACATGCAGAAGCCAGCTAGGAAACAAAAAATAATGTTCATGAGAATGGTGAACTGACCCTATACGAGCAGGCATAGGCCAGTATCGTTCAATCAGTCAGGGCTTCAGCAAGCCCAGCCAAGTAAATAATAAAGCAGCAAAACACGAAAAAAAAGGATTTATTAGAAAAAAAAGAACAAAGAAAAAAGTAAAAATGCTTCTTAAAGTCATGGTTACTCTGGACACTCTGGTGCCTCTGTGTGGAACTGCAAGTAAAACACACAAATGTTTTTAGGCAGTGACAAAAAAAAAGCTAAATAAATCAGTTTCTGCATCTAAAAACAGTAAGAAATTACTTCTACAAGTCAATGCAGAAACATGCAAACACAAAGATTACGATATGTATGTATGAAATCAATACACAATGCAGAGTTATTGCCTTCGAATATTCTTATGGACACTGTCCAGCTGTGCGATGACATCAATAAAGGATCACTAAATGACTGATAACTGCACATGATGATACTATAATATAGCAATAATACACTTAAATGGGAATAAGGTGGCAAGGAAGACTGTATTAAATATTTTGTAGATATAAGTATATAACTATGTGATATGCTGATTAGGAAGCTAATATGCCATATTTTATTTGTGTTGGAGTATTGGCAAGGAAACATCATCATCATCATCCTTCTAAACAAAGTTTTACTCGATCCTAGCAATCTCTTGGAATCTAAGAACACCGTCTTACTGTTTGACCTCCATATGATCTATAAAAAACACTCTATTACATTCACTGTTATATACAAGGAAAGAAAGTCCAGTTTTTACTTGAACAATGCCAACTATTTCTTAATTAATTCCTGCTTACAGATTGTAAATAACTAATGAATAGCCCCAGGGTTGTTCCAAAAGCAATACCACACAGTCAAATATCTTATTAAAAATATATCACATTGTTTCTATTGTTGTATAACTTTACAAAGAAAACTGCCTAGGTCATTTATTCAGTGTTATGTGTAGTATTACACAATGTCATTGTTGTTTAATGTGATTATAAAGAGTAAGCACGTTCCATAGCTGCTCCTATGAGTGGTTGTTTTCTGTAACCATATTGTGTCAGAATGGAAGCCCAGTTCAAAGCTTTGGGGCATCAGCATGTAATTGCCCTTTCAAAATGATGTTTCCTTACTTATGGCCTTTCTGGCGGAGTCATAACTTTATGGTATCTTGTGTATGATGTGCAAGGACCCGAGTGATGAAAGAACTGCACCGCAAGTAGATTTATTGGAGAGTCACTGGACATGATGTGATCGCAATAATAAACTACTTGTTTATTTCTACAGTTACACTGATGTTTGTCACATATGCAAGGGTTATGGAAACCTGTTGATCTATTATCAATCTGGGGTTCTAGACAATGTACATTTTGTGTCCTGGTGAGCAAGAGAGGGAAAGGTAAAGTGGATTATGTTGGGTCAATGAGAATGAAAAAGCCTTACATTTTATGATCCATTGGCTCCACACATATATGTTTTTTTGTACTACAGTAACAGACTGGAAGCAGACCCCAGAAAACACTTGGTTCTCAATGGAAGGGGCTCAGTAATCAAGTGCTTAATAAGAATGCTGGATGCTAATGTCATATAACATTATCTACTTAAGTAATTATCCAATTTAAATTATGGAGACTCTGATGGCATTTATAATGCTATTTTAATATGTTCCCGATGCTTCAAAATTCAAAAAAATTACAGAAGGGAACAGGACAAGCTAAGCCATTACAAGCAGGTAATTTAACCAGCTGAGAGGGCAGATAATTCAGATGATTCTTCAAGTATTATGTAATATCGACACTGTCTTTTTTATGCACTGACACTTCTTTGATTATTGTGTAACTCTTGATAATAATGGCTTGTTCTCCTGCTGTATGGGCCAAGCAGGACAAATCAATTCATGTACTGTATTGATTTTTGCTAGCACACAAAAGGAACAAATACACATTTTTGAGGAAGAAACAGTTTCTCACATCATTTGTTACGCTTGCGGAAAGCCATTTTTTTTTTATTCAATCCATTCACCGTCAGATACATCAAAAGGAAAGACACTTGTCTTCCCCTAGATCAAAATGTTTGTTCTCTTGCATAGTACATACACAGTAGTGACTAATTACAGTAATCAATAAAAGCCCCCCCTAGCCCGGTGACTCACTGCCCCATCCAAAAATACATATTTGAGCTTGAGTAGCCCCTTTCTTAAGAGTTTTGGACAATGTTAATTCAATTGACACCTAGTGAGATGTTAGCTGTTTAGAATTAGAGTTATGTTGGGACGTAATAGAGCTTTGCATTGGGGTTCCTCAGAACAGGAGGCAGCTTTGATGTAGCCTAAAGGACCTGTGTTCTTTATCTGTCATAAATAACAATGTCTTGGGGGATCGATATTACTACAATGCTACAGGCTGGCTCTGTGTAATGTTGGCATAACACACATCTACCAAGAGTTTATTTTGCCATCTTTACAGGTGCAGAAGGAGACACACAGCTATGGAAATGAATCTACCAAGCCTTTTTAGATAACTTCTTACACTACAGATAACTTTTTACATTAAGTCAAAGAGAATCAGTTATTTCAGTCAAACCGTAGATTAGCAAAGCAGCTATTTAAGTGCATACATTTCCAAGTACTGATCATCATTTACTTTATTTTTAGAAATATAAGTACAGGTATCCGTTAAGGTGTTCTCGTTAATCCAGTTTGATTCACTTATAGCATGCAAAATCTTGTATGTCTGCATGTTTTTCTCCGAATTTCAAGCTCAGTCTACAGCATCAGACAGGTTTTATGTTCACCTTCTGAATGTATATAACATGGATTTAAGGTAAAAGGAATTTCTTAGTCTCTGTACAAAATGTTCAGTTTGTCAAGCACAGCTAATCAGGTATAATTGATAACTGTCGATTTTTCTGACAACTTAACAAGGTACAGGGGTAGCCACAAGGTTAGCCCAGCTCAGCATACAAGTTAGAATCATTAGAATTAGCCCGTCACGCACCCTTTATTTTTAGCTTCTTTCTCAAAATGCTGGATGGGATTAAACCAATGCGACTTTCAACCCCCCCCCCCAAAAAAAAATCAACACAAGTCATAAAAAATTGCCCCTAATTGGAATACGATAAAGCAATCCTAAATAATTATCGATAAAAAAGATTTAAAAAAAGGCAGACTGGATAGGCCAGCTTGCCCACTTGTGATTGAGGTGTTTTCTTTGGGAAGTAATGGTAGGGGGTGAAAGGTGAACGCACTCAACCCCTAGTCATGCTAGACACATTAATTCTTCATTTGCTAAGAAGAATACAGCCTCCCTTAGTCTGAGCAGGACCGGCTAAAAACCTTATAAAAAGTATTTCAATGAACATGCCCCAAAAATGTACAATGCCTGTACTCCCTTTTCTACGCTCGTGTTATCTTCTTACTGAACATATTTACGTCTAAACAATAAATTGCATGCGTGTTGGCTTAAGATGACTAACAGCTAGCTTATTGAATCCATCCATTACCCCTTTCCTTGTGGTCAGTTTTTTGCACTTTGATTTTATCAAGATCCATTTAAGATATATTACATTGTGAGGAATAATATGCCCTGCTGTAGTTATTTTTTGATCTCTGAGAAATCTGTTGACATGTAATGTTTCTAATCTACTTGGTTTCACATATCTGATCTACGGCATTCCTACTCCTAAGAAGTTACAATATATAAATATGATCCAGTGCTAAATTATCTGCTGTGCAAGCTAGTGTAATACGAGCATTGGCCTAAAAAATATATTTCACTGCAAACATGCAGAGGTATCATTTATTTAAGGCATCCCGCTTGTATTGAGAACTTCTGCCATTTCATATCTGATCTAGGTTAGAAAATTGATGAAATAGACAGTAATTTCTAGCTGACACCAGCTGGGTGTATCAAACATTATAGACTCATGGTTTGATAGTCCCTAAATAATTTAGCTTCATGTAGAATCCATGTAAGTAAAACCACCTTCTGTACCTCCAAAGTGTCTGTCCTTTGAAGAGGCATTTCCTTCTAGAGCTGCAAACGCATTGACCATATTTCCCTCTTATCAAGGAACTTCATTTTTTGTGTATATTTTGGCTTAAATATGTTTGCGTTTTCTCTAAATTACTTAGAATGGAGAGAGCTACAGAGGAACCATGAAGTCACTTTGGTAAAACACCATTCTTAGCCATTCCCCCAACCCTGTCCTCAAAGTGAAATTCTGTGGTTATTTGAAATGAAGGAACTACCAGTGGCCTACCAATGACAAACATGTAGCCAGAAGAATCTAACTCTTCTGTAAATCATTAAGTCATTTAAGATCTCAGCATTTTATCCCAAGTGTTTTTCTTGCTTAATTTAATAAGTTATATAAAATACAGTTTCTACTACGGTTTCTGTGACGTAGTAGTGTGTCATATTATCCTTCAATTTTTTTACTGTAACTTTTTGTCTTTTGAGAAGAAAGTATTGATCCAGGTGTTTCATCTGTACCCTTTACATGTCTCTGAAGTTTTCAATATTCTAAATCAAAAGGTTAGATACCACAGGGACAGGATCAATACTCAGTTGGTGACCTCTTCATCTAACCAAAATCTAACTGTACGGTTACATAGAATATGACAGCAGATAAGACCATTAGTGGTCCATCTAGTCTGCCCATTTTCCATCATGTAAAGTATTCAACCTTAATCAGTTCTTGGCCTTTTCTTAGATTCAGTATAGCTTTATGCATTGCATTAGCCCCTACCACTTCTGACAGGAGGTTGTTCCACCTACTTTACAGACCATTCTGTAGTAGATTTACTTTGATGTTAAGTGTCCTTGTCCTGCTGCATCACCCGACTTTTACTAAGCTGGTGAACAGCCACCCTGGCATTATCCTGCATGACTCCTTCATAAATTTGGAAATTCATTGTCCCATTGATGATGTGGCCCAGGCCTTGAGGCAGCAAAGCAGACCCCAAAGGAGAGCAGCAGCTCCCTTCATTGTGTCCTGCCATGGATTCCCTGCCTGTTCAACGTTTTTTGTATGGTAGACTTATGGAGAGAGATGTTAACCAGTTCCAATGATTCCTTCAATACTTTAACTGTTGCTCTACGGTTCTTTTTTACCTCACTGTGTTGTCCCCTTGGAGTCATCTAGGCTGGCCGCCCACTTCTAGGGAGAGTAGCCACAGTACTATACCATCTGCATTTATAAACAATTTGTGAACTGATGAATATGTAAACTTTTTGAGATTACTTTGTAACCCTTCACAGCTTTATGTAAACCAACAATTCTTTGATTGTAGGTTTTCTGAGACTTCTTTTTTTGTGAGGCATGATCCACACAAGCAGATGTGTCTTTAGAATAGCAAACTCAATGTTTGAGTGTGTTATATCAAAGTAGCACTAAAACATACCTCCAATTTAATTCCACGGATTGGACTACAGGTTTGCTAACTCCCAACTCCGATTAGCTTTTGTTGACGTGATTAGCCTAGGGGTTCACTTTTTTCCAATACGGACAAGAATACAATCATTTGTGTGTTATTAGTAAAAAAAAAAGATTATGTTTTTTCATTATTGTAACTGAAACAACGATAATATATTTTAAGACAAATTTGGTTCTCCTTTTTAGGTATAACTGGTACAAAAATAAAGAGTACTAGTCAGATGAAAAAAATTATGAATATCCCCAATGATAGGTATACAGAGTTTTGATATTCCAGTATATGGCTTCAGTTTTATATATTTATACTACCTAACCTCATCAACAAGTAGAACATATCTTGTTCCATAGCTTGACCAATTACAAGAATCAACACAGTTACAACAATGTACACAAAACTAGGGGTGTTACAAAATGAAATGGAAAACAAAATAATGGATTTATAAATTTAAAATCTACCTCATTTAACCCTCTTTGGACCTTAGAGAGCTGAAAGCATGCCCCCAACATTTCAAAGGGTTACACCTGATGCTGTCCTGAAGATGAAAACAGCATTAGCTTTAGTGTGTTTTATGCTTAAGGGGCGGACAGGTCTCTTAAAGATTGTTATGCAACCAGCTGTGCTATCTGTTTGAACCGATTAAGATGTTGAAAGAGATGGCATTAAAGTTAATAGTCACACTGTCTTGGAAATCAGCTAAAAGGGGAAAAATCACATCTTTAAGTAAAAAGTATGTGGGTGTCAACTCAATGATCTGCAGTATATAAAACAAAACACTTAGTGCAAGTTAAATGAATTTTTAGCTAGCAGAAGGTATAATTTCATGTAAATGAGATGTCAAGTGGAATCAATGAAGTGCTGCTGTTTAGTTGCATAACCTTTAAAAGTGTTTTCGGGAAGTAGTAATTACATAATGTGTTTTACCTTCATCATCTTCAAAGGACATGACCTCCCTGACCTTCAGCTGCAGCATTTCTATCATTACTTACTTATTGTTTATTGATTAATAAAGCACCACCACATTCCGCAGCACTGTACAATGGGACCAGTGCCTTGCAAAAGTATTCACACTCCCCCTTATCGTTTTTTCTATTTTGTTGCATTGCAACCTGGAATTAAAATTGTTGGGTTTTTATTGGATTTCAGTCAAAACTGGTGAAGTGAAGAATTTTTTTACTTTTATTTTTTAATTCAAAAGTGGTGCGTGCATATGTACTCACCCCTTTACAATGAAGCCCTTAAATAAGATCTGCTGGAACCAATTACCTTCAGAAGTCACAGAAGTTGTGGAGAAATAGAGATCAGGGACTTTGAACACCCCACAAAGCACCATTACATCCATTATTTGGAAATGGAAATATGGTCCCACAACAAACCCGCCACCCATTTATCAGAGAGGCAACAAAAAGACCAAAGATAACTCTGAAGGAGCTGCAAAGCTCCACAGCGGAGACTGGAGTATCTGCATATAGGATCACTTTAAGCCGTACACTCCACAGAGCTGGGCTTTACCAAAGAGTAAAGCCATTGCTTAAAGAAAAAAAATAAGCAAGCACGTTTGTTGTTCACCAAAAAGCATGTGGGAGACTCTCCAAACATATGGAAGGTACTGTGGTTAGATGAGACTAAAATTTAGCTTTTTGGACATAAGGGAAAACGCTATGTCTGGCGCAAACCCAACACTTCTTATCACCCCGGGAACACCATCTCCACAACAAAGCATGATGGGGGCAGCATCTTGCTGTGGTGATGTTTTTTATCGGCATTGACTTGTTAACTGATCAGGATTGATGGATGGGGCTAAACACATGGAAATTTTTGCGGGAAACCTGTTTCAGTCTTCCAGAGATTTTAGACTGGGGCGGAGGTTCATCTTCCAGCGGGACAATGACCCTAGACATACTGCTAAAGCAACACTTGCGTGGTTTATGGGGAAACATTAAGTGTCTTGGAATGGTCGAAGCCCAGACCTCAGTCCAATTGAGTATATCCATCTGTGGTATGACTTAAAGATTGCTGTACACCAGAGGAACTCATCTAACTTGAAGGAGCTGGAGTAGTTTCACCATTTTAATTCCAGGTTGTAATGCAACAAAATAGGAAAAATGTTAACGGGGTGTGTGAATACTCTTTCAAGGCACTGTATTTGCAGTGAGCAGACTACTGCTAGCCAAGCGCCCACTCTTGTTAGTTTTCCCTTCTTTATTAGTTATTGTGTTCCCTAAAACCTGGACTTTTATTTTTTACATTTTACCTCATGATTCCTCTTTTTTTATGGGGAAGGAGTGAGAGAGCGAGCGAGGGAGGGAGGGCAGGAAGGAGTGAGAGAGCGAGGGAGGGAGGGAAGGAGTGAGAGAGCAAAGGAGGGAGGGAAGGAGTGAGAGCGAGGGAGGGAGGGAGGGAGGGAAGGAGTGAGAGCGAGGGAGGGAGGGAGGGAAGGAGTGAGAGAGCGAGGCAAGGAGTGAGAGAGCGAGGGAGGGGGGGGAAGGAGTGAGAGAGCGAGGGGGGGAAGGAGTGAGAGAGCGAGGGAGGGAAGGAGTGAGACAGCGAGGGAGGGGGAGTTTTTGTGAGAATGTTTGTTTAGTTAGGGCCCCTCCTTTGTTTTCTGACATTCATACGAATTGAAGACTAAAATTCACAAGTCTTTTATTATTGTGGCATAAGAGTAAGTGTTTGAATTTCTAACATATACTAAGCCCCATGATCTTGTGTTGTCTTTTTAGCTCCTGTGATAATTCCAGGGTGCAAAATTCAAGTTTCAATTAGTCTATAGATAAATTGCTTTGATTATACAATATTAATGACCATATACACCATGTGTTCTATTGTTATATATAAAGCAAAATACAGCAAATATCCTCTGGAAACATTTCATTTGTCCCGTTAAATCTGTCCCCACTGTGCACAATAACCTCTGTTCAGTTATTATGCTTGTAGGCTGCTTGGCATTCCTTTGGAATGTTTTACCTACCTATGTTTACACTGTATTGTTTACCAACCCCTCCCCTATATTTACCACTGTGTGACCTTTGTCTTCATTTATTAACCTTTGCTCCTTGCCCTGACCACTGCGTCTGACCTTGAGCTTGACTGCACCTTGGCCTCTGACCTTCTGGACTTTTCAATACATGATGCAAGATATCTGCTACTGGTATCCGGTTCCTGTACTATGCCAATAACAACTCTTTATATTAAACTAAAGAAAGGATAACGTAAAATCTGTGATATATTTGATCCCAGTTCATGAATATGGCTCAAAACAACTCATTTTTATATATTTGTTTTCTATTGTGATCAATGCAAAGATTGTCATTCAGTTTCTTGTGATAGATTTATCTTCCCTATTGAATCTAGTCTAGATACAAAAACATTAAGACACATCTTTGTGTTATAAGCCTTATGAATTACGAATTGCATTCATTATACATTTCAATGTCAAATTTTATTGTAACATTTGTAATTTTGTTGCAAACTGCATATCAGCCACAAGTAGTTAGGGATATCTGTGAGGCTCTGCTGCCTCCTGCTGTTTATAAGTTATAATATGTTGTTTCAAGTTCATTATTCTACATTCCATTTCAATACCATATAATCTTATTTTTATTATATTCATTATCCTTTCCTGCTGTTTATTCTTGTACAGCACACAGCTGTTTTCATAAAAAATCATGCTAATAACCTTAAGGTGAAGTGCCACTAACACCATTAAAGTCATTGCAGACATTGAGATGCTAAGATTTTGCTTTTATGTAGAATCAGTGACCCCTGCTGTTCTTGACTAGACAATGGCGTATACCCCAAAGCCATTAATCAAAATAAATACAGCCTAATTACCGGCAAAATCACTCATCAGTAACTGCATCGCACACTAACTACCCTAAAGGGACAATCACACGCAGGCTAGACTAATTCCCCCACATAAAAAATTAAAAGTCTTAGCTTTTCACATCTGTCCTGCTACCTAGAAGTCCCCAGATTACTGCTTTTGAAGATTCTGATACTCAATCCATATGACCTGAAAGTTTCAGAGGCACAGCTAAGGAGGGACATGGACATACAATTTGGTTTGTAGTTGTATGGCTCATCGGATATACATGTAATGGTATCTTTTATTGCTTTTCTTATCAACCCCTGGATGCCAAAGGATTATTGGAATGTAGGGACACCGGCCTATTAAAAGATGGGGCTTTGGAAACAGGTGGCTTATATATTATTTTTATGTTAGATTTAGCAGACGTACCAGGTTTTAGAAGAATAGTTATTTCTACAGTAACTTATCTTTCTTTAAAGTGGTAGTAAAGATTTTGTTTGGATATCATAAGAAAAGGATTAACCTTTCTTATTTTAAAAAGGCAGGTCTGCAAAATGCAAGATTAAGTAATAATATTACCTGTCCAAGATCAGTTCATTCTCCACACCTTAAATGCAGACACAGTACAGGAGACAGCTGTGTCCCAAAAGCACTGTGAGATTCAGACTAGACAGCGACAATCTGACAGCTGTCACTTAAAATGAATTTAGTACTAAAAGAAAATATAGAATGCTTTCCTCATAAAAAAATTTTTGGTCTGCAATTATGTTCAGTGTCCATTTCTCTATGTATAGTAACACCACAATGTTTGCATTATAATTTAATCAATATTGTCTTTCATATATGGCTTAATACAGTACACAACTCATACAGTAAAACTCTGACACTGCTAAATCTGGGAACCTAAACCCTATTGAGCATCTGTGGAGCATCCTCAAAACGGAAGGTGGGGGAGCGCAAGGTCTCTAACATCCACCAGCTCCGTGATGTCGTCATGGAGGAGTGAGACTCCAGTGGCAACCTGTGAAGCTCTGGTGAACTCCATGCCCAAGAGGGCTGGAAAATAATGGTGGCCACACAGAACTCTTCCGGTTGGCACTCCACTGTCTCGACTATCTCCTCTACAGTCTATCCTAAATGCCGCTGCTAGGCTCCTCTTCTGCTTCCCCCCTCTGTGAAACCCTTCACTGGCTCCCAATTACCTTTAGAATTACATTTAAGATCCTGGTATTGACATATAAGGCCATCCATACATTTCTGACCTCATTAGCAAATACTCTCCTACTCGATCCCTACGTTCCTCCCATGGGCTAAGGCTCTCCTCCTCACTCATCACCTCTTCCTTTTCCCGTCTACAAGATTTCACTCGAGCTGCCCCATATCTCTGGAATCTACTCCCAAGGAACCTTCAGCATTCACCCTCCCTCCCGACATTCAAGAAACATCTAAAAACCCACTTCTTCAGAGAAGCCGCACCATCTTAGCTGCTAGAATTTCCTTGTCATCGATACAACCCCCACAATACCTCTCACCCTTTCTCTGTGCCTTATGTTTGTCACCCCATTCCCTCTAGATTGTAAGTTTGCGAGCCGGGCTCTCTCCACCTAATGTATCGGTTTGTCTTAGTCTGTCAATGAAAAAAATGGTATATAAACTGAATTTATAGAAGTTACATATACAGATCAGATCCGGTCACTTAGGATCTGGTGGTCCATTTAGTGTTTTTTTAGTTTTTTGTAAACACCCAACAAACATTTATACATAATAATGAGCCACGTTTTATGGTATGAGTTTGACTCACAAAGTTGTAATCAAGCCAAATGTATTTTGCACACTGTCAAAATACCAACTTTTCTTGGTGCTTTTGTGATCGCAATAGCTTTATACATAATGGGAGTGTGGTAGATTAATGTAATAGCATCCCAAAAGTATCGGTTAATAGATTGAGGGAACTTAAATGAGCATGGGATAGGCATAAAGCTCTTATGTTTCTATGGCCTATATGTCATGTACCTCCGAATGTGCTTTGCTTTTGAGCTGCACATTAAATGGCGTAATATTTCACGGTATAGCCTTCAGCTGGAAATCTTGCTTTCATTTTCATAAATGAAAATGTGCCTGTATTTGTGTACATACTAGTCTGGCATTAATATATATATATATATATATATATATTTTTTTTTTTAAACTAGCTTCATGTCACTAGACATACACCATTAAAATGATCAAAGTTCCAACCTTGCTTTGGCATCATATGGATATATATTTAGTAAAAAGATCACTAGAAACTCTAAGAAACAAAGAGATCACTGGGTTCACCTAGCCTTCTGGTGCTTGGTGATCCACTAGCACATGACACTTCCTAGTCTGGTACACTACTAAAGCAGAGCCAAGGACAGAGGGAACTAACCACCGAGTGCTCATTGATTTTACAGTAGACAGGTATGGAGAAAAGGATCTTGCCACTAGACTTGACATGGACCCGGTGTTGGAATAGACCAGCTTCAGTCAACTTGAACCTGAATAATATGATTGAAAAGCTTAAATGACTACTCTTGGTCATCACCCACAAATGGTGAGGTCTCAGCTCCAATCTGTTCTACGCTAGCAGAACCCACAGATATATCACATGAGGTACAACAGTAATCGTGAGCAGTAGTAATGTGGTGTTAAATACCAGTCAAACTGCATTTACAGGGTTTGGCTGCTAATTAACAAAACAGTACCTGCTGTGGTTGTGTAAAGACGTATAAGGAGGCAAGTGGCAAGTCATTATATGCTATATTTAAGGGGATATCATCATTAACCTTTAGTACGAACCAGTTGTGTAGTGCATTGCAGTGTGGTGCTCTGGGTATTCTTCTCGAATACACAAAATTCTAACCTTAACACTACTTTTTCCTCCACCCCCAGTTCATATGGATAGCGCTAGGCTAGCTTTAATCTAAACAAAAGTTACTGGATTTCTTAATAATAAAAAAATCTACAGCATTATTGGGTTCTACTTTCTTTGACAATTGAGATCATTTAGTTCCATTAAATAGTACTGTATTGTTGTGGGTCGTAGTGGCAATAAAACCGTCACTGCAAGTCTCTGTACACCTGATGAATTACAATCTACCATTACAACGAAAACATAAAAACCCAGATTTCTTTAAGGACTATATAGGCAAATTCGTCCAACTTTCCACAGCTGCAGAATTGGACGCCACCTTGGGATTCCATCAGTACGATTCCTGGTTCCAATCAAAACAGTGATATAGTCGACAAGAGACACACAATAGCGTGGTTCATATAACGAAGGGAAAAAAATTAAAATGTATTCTGCTATAAACTAAAAATAACAGTGGAAAGTGTGCTCTCTGTAGTTCTTAGTCAGTGAAGCCTGTGTATGGAAAGCTGCCACGGCATTTAACAATGGACCTGAGGGAGTCAGCCTGCGGGCTAATGGATCTTGAGTTGGGGTAGTCAACCTTTGCCCCAGCCGCTAAGGCCGATTTACAATTATCCTCGGCCAGCTGACATCATGTAACCGCTAGACACAGCTTCAGAAAAAAAGACAGCTTCTGTCACACCGACGGCCACATCTCTCATGATGCCCCACAGGTTAAACCAGCACTCTGACCACTACGAGCATTATGAGTTTAATGCAGTAATGGGTCCCAATTTGGCGACATGCAAAACACGAACTACCTAACATTTTAAGCAAACTCCTAGTATATAATGAAAATGTTAACACGGTGGGGCTTATGTATAAAATGGTGATTGATGGCACAACATTTCAAATGCAGTCTTTTCACTTCAGCAATCAATAGAATCATTCAATCTGCAGGTTGATGGTTGCTTTGGTGACAAGCTAATTTTTAAACTTTACATGAAAATCGCTTTAGACATATGTAAATACCAAAAGTTTGGAAAACATCCCCAATGCAAATAGGTAAATGAGCATTAAAAAAAACTGGGGCTTTTGGTCAGAGAAAAAAGTGTTTTTTTGGAGACAAACCCTTATGTTATATTTTAGCGATTTTTTAAATGAGACATTAACTTTATGTTAAAAAATACACCATATATTTTAGTACCAGAGTAGCAATATACTTCAGTACATTTCTCAGCAGTTATGGTGTGCAACGGGTTAATTTGAAATTTTAAGTATATTAAACATATCTTTCCAGATTTATTGCTTGTGGACGGAATTACACAATCCCTGTTTGTTGGTCCCAGCTGATGGTCTGAACTTGATCTTCCAAAACAAGCCAAATGCAACACTTTTACCAGAAAACCTCTCCGTTTTGGCCTCTTTCCCTTTCAGTATAAAGTTGATATCAACAATTGTTTCTTTGAAAGGTCTTCCTGGGCTTATTTTACTAGTGACTTCACTTTCACAAAATTGCACATTTTGCAGTTCCGTAAACTAAAGTCCACAATACTGTTTTTAGATGTAAAAGGAGTATATTGGTATTGGTATACAATATTTTTATAATATTTATTTTCAACATGTCCATAATAAATTGAAACGATGGTTCTGCCACTTTTTTTGCCACATATCTCAGCCTTAATAGCCTCTTATTTCTAAAGCAAATACATTGAAAACAATTACAGTGATTGATAAACTAAAGAAGCACACGGTTTTTATAGCTTTGATGGATTTAGTTATGATAAAATTTGTGATGGTGACAGGCCATCTTTAACAAAGACCACCATCTGCTTGATGGCAAACTGCACTTATGTCACTACTGCAATAGAACATATTACATGTGAAGACAGATAATTCTCTAAAAAAAAAAAAGTTATCCTGAGTAGTCTCAAAGTTAAGACAAACTTGCCTTGCCTATGCAAGGTCTTGCTTTCCTGCTCAAATGCAGAGTGGCACAGTCACGTATGAGAACACCGAGTCACTTAATAAATACAGAATGGTCTATGTGTTGTATTAACACTGAACGGTAACTTCAGAACTTTATTTTAAAGATAGTTCAGAACTTTATTATAAAGATAGTCCATTACCTCTCTTGTCCACTAGATGTCAGCACTTGGCTGTAAATAGCAGCAAAATAATCAGCTTGCCAATGTACTGAATTTACAAAATCCCATAAAGACAGAATTAAATGCCTGATGCTAATTCTTTGATTTTGAATTGTCAGGACATCGTAGCGATCTGGACAGTAAGATATGACATCTGGAAGAACTACAGTGCAACAGATTAGAAATACTGAATTTCAATATTTTTCATTTGTCAAAAACTTTACTATATGTGTGTGTGTATGAAATATTATGAATACACAGTAAAATAACTGAAGCAAATAAAGTAACAAATACACAGAGATTAATCATTTCAGGGTTAGTGTTCCTCTCCTTGGGCACTGAAATCACTTCTAGGAAAATATGAATTAAAATGCAATTTTTATCACAGCCATTTGAATGTTTGTGGTTAATACAATGCCAATTAAACTGTCTATCCTAAATAAAATAGACTAGTAACTACAGAGAGTATTCACCAATATAACATACATAAAATTCCCCACTGACCCCAACTAACATTACGTATATAGCATCCTCTCCATTGTTTTATGCTTTCCCTAATTCACGCTGCTCTGAGTGTTGAGTGCCTCTCCTTCATCTAAAACATATTTTGTCCGCAAATTAGCTGCACAAACATAAAAGGTACACAATTCAGTTGAAATGTAAGAATCTAACACAGTTGAACAAAGTAATCTTACATTTTCTGGTTTTCTCTTAACGTATGCAGGAACACAATGCCCATCATCCCAGCCAGTGACTGGGAAGGTTGGCGCTGTAGTCCAGCACCTGGTTGTTTATTACCCAGTAAGCTGGTTTCTCTCTTTTCTTCTGGTTGTGAACTCATTGAATACATTTGTCAAGTTGAATCCTGGCAGATGGAGTTTGTGTTAGACCAGTAAGTGACCCAGCAGTAGCATTCAAACAATCATAATTTACTGTTCCTATGAACCATAACTGTGACACCAAAAGCCTGCTCCCTGTGGAGCTCTTATTAGACTACAAATGATGTCTCACTATCAAGGGTGAGGTCATGGAAACAAAACTGGAGGTTGGGTACAGCACAGAATACGCCAAGATAAGGGGTCGTGTATGAATGATTTATGCAACCCTACATTTCCTTCAGAGGATTTGTGTACTTTTGTTTAGGTATCTGACAATCATATAATCTGCTTGCATGTGTGTACGAACACTCCAATAATATGCTGGTTAATGTATGTGGCATACATAAACACATGTACAATGCGTGCTGCATGTGTTTTCCTTCCTCGCTTCAGTGCTCTCCAGAGAACTCTGCGGCTATCCCATTCTGTTTTTTGTTACACGCAGCGCTGGTCCGACACACGTCCTGAGAATTTTTGGACATGAAGTTCAAAACCCATATGCCTTTATAGAGTTAACAGTCTGCTTAATAATTTAACTGTGACAGATTCTATAAAAAAAATGTAATGAGATCCATGTTTATCTACTCAGAGGCACAGAGGAAATTCATTCCTCCAAGGAATTGTACACTCCACAACTGAACTGAAAGTAATCTTATTTATGGCAGGAAGAGGCCTTCGCTGTAGAGAACTCCAACACAATCAAACTGATATTAAAGGCTTGATAGAAACTAGACATGCAAGCATATTGTTTGTAAAAATTGTGGGCGTCTTCATGGTTTCAATCAGTAAACATAAGCTTCGCCTTATCTGAAGGTAAAGATACAAAGATTTTGTTTTTCCACCAATTACTCATATAGTTCATAACACCAACTCAATCACTTTTTAATATCTTATTTGGTAAGAGAAATATAAGCCACATGCAATAGTCACGTTCCCCCCGAAAAATGAGTCATAAGTTCCTAAAAACACAGTAGCCATCATGTTAAGATGATGTTGATGGCTGAAATGCATGGGGTAGCACCTTCCCTGCTGGTTTTGGGTGTCTCTGATTTCTGAAAGGTAAACAGATACCCCTTAAACTGACCTCCTGCTGGTGTAAGGGAGATGGTGTTCCAACAGGACTGACCAGGACCCTTCAACAGTTGAAAGTAGGTGCACCATTGTGACAGGGCTGGTTTCAATAATGTTTCTCCACAAATACTAAACAAGTACTGCAGTCTATCTATTCAGTGGGCATTCGAAAAACTAACATGTGAGGGGAAGAGGGGAAATGTAAGATTAAATATTGTTTAACATTTAGCCTAGCTTTCACTTTTTAAGTTAGATGCGAGGTGTCCTCCAAACCCTGCTTTCTTTATAATACTAGTTAGGGCTGCAACTAACGATTATTTTCGATTAATTGGCCGATTACTTTTTCGATTAATTGGATTTAAAAAAAAAAATTTGCTATTTTTTTAAATTTATTTAAAATAATGACCAAACTGGGTGTTAAAAACCAGCAGAATAAAAAACATACCATTTACATTAACATGTGTCATTGTATCGCATTATCACAATGGCATTTCTAAACACCTTCCTATTTTACTGACATCATAATAAAAGCTGTATTTTAAAAGGTACAAGAACCCAAACACAATATTTCTCAAACTAGGTTTTAATACCTTAAGTTTTACTAGTAAATATTAATTCACATTCAAACTGTATTTTCATATTTAATAAAAGCTATGATTCAGACAAATGCATTTCTGTTTGTATTTCCTTTTATTTTCCAACCTGTCTCCCAGTGATGCACATCTGCCCCCAGGCTTGCCACTCTGCCGCTCAGATATGCCTTATAACCATAGATATGCCTTATATCCCCCAGCTATGCCTTATGCCCCCTATATGCCACTGTGCTTCCTGATATGCCTTATACCCCCCAGATATACCTTATACCTCCTGATATGCCACATTCCCCACTGATATGCCCCTCTGCCCCCCAGACTTTCCCCATGTGCTCCAGACTCCATGGTGTCTAGTGGATGAACGTCTGCGCGATGCGCGTAGATAAACCTCTGCTGGTGGTCTCTGGGTTAAACAGAGGACAAATGGAATACCTTTAAGCACATATTGCAAAGTTACACATCCCAATATATACCTATGGGAAACAAATACAAAAGAAACAAATCAAAACCAATGTGGCTTACCTGGAAAGTAAAACAGGAAATTAGGAATAAACAATTGGCATTTAAGCATTATAAAAGCGAGGGGTCGGTAGTATCATTTATGGCATACAAAGATGCCAACAAAGCCTGCAAAAAGGAGATTAAAATGGCTAAACTAGAAAATGAGAAATTTATTGCCAAGGAAAGTAAAACCAATCCCAAGAAATTTTTCAAGTATGTGAATGGAAAAAAGTTAAAGGTAGAGAATGTTGGTACGTTATTATCTGAAAATGGAAATTTGGTTATTGAGGACAGAGAGAAACCCGACATCTTAAATGCTTTTTTCTCTTCTGTTTATACCAAGGAAGAACCAATGACGGAGCCCCTGCTGGCTAATTTTAAGGAACCGTTGCAACAAACATGGGATTGGCTGACACAAGAAAAAGTACTCAAGCAATTAAATACTGTTAAGGTAGACAAGGCCCCTGGACCGGATGGTATACACCCAAGGGTACTGAAGGAACTAAGCCTAATTCTGGCCCAGCCACTATTGCTAATCTTTAGGGATTCTTTCAGATTGGGCATTTTTCCATTAGATTGGAGCAAGGCAGATGTTGTGCCCATATTTAAAAAGGGATCAAAATCTCAACCAGGCAATTACAGGCCAGTAAGCTTAACATCGGTAGTGGGGAAATTATTTGAAGGGTTGCTAAAGGTATACATTCAAGATCATATCTTGATCCATAATCCAATTAGTAAAAGTCAACATGGATTTGTGAAAGACCGGTCTTGTCAAACCAACCTATTAGCATTCTATGAAGAAGTTAGTAAAAATATAGACCTGGGGTTGGCTGTAGATGTGATTTATCTGGACTTTGGCAAGGCGTTTGATACGGTTCCGCATAAAAGGCTACTCTATAAATTAACAGAAATAGGCTTAGGGGCAAATGTCTGTATGTGGATCAGAAATTGGCTAAAAGATAGAATGCAGAGGGTTGTTGTGAATGGATGTTTCTCAGACTGTACGCAGGTATTAAGTGGAGTGCCTCAGGGGTCTGTCCTCGGTCCTCTTCTTTTTAATTCATTTATAAATGATCTCCCAAGCTGCATTAAGAGCCATGTCACAGTTTTTGCTGATGACACAAAATTAAGCCGGGTAATTCAGACTAA
Source organism: Sceloporus occidentalis (assembly GCA_023333645.1). NCBI lineage: Eukaryota > Metazoa > Chordata > Lepidosauria > Squamata > Phrynosomatidae > Sceloporus > Sceloporus occidentalis. The sequence continues at coordinate 890,436 of JALMGF010000107.1, read as the reverse complement.
TCTTGATGTTTCTTCATTGCAGGAAGATCTAGACAGAGTTGGGGACTGGGTGTGCAAGTGGCAGATGAGGTTCAATATAGAGAAATGCAAAGTTATGCATTATGGTAAAAATAATAAAAATGCAACCTATTCTTTAAATGGAATATCCTTGGGGGAAACAACCAATGAGAAGGATTTAGGAATAACGGACAACAGACTTGACAACAGTGCGCAATGCCAGCAAGCAGCTGCGAGGGCCAATAAGGTTTTGGCATGCATAAAAAGAGGTATCCATTCAAGGGAGGAGGATATCATCTTGCCTCTTTACAGGTCATTGGTAAGACCTCACCTTGAATATGCGGTACAATTCTGGGCACCGGTCCTTAAAAAGGACATTATGGAATTAGAAAAAGTGCAAAGGAGGGCTACGAAATTAATAAGGGGATTGGGAGATACTAGTAATGAAGAGAGACTAAAAAAGTAAAAATTCTATACACTGGAAAAACGGCGTCTCAGAGGGGATATGATAACTGTAAGGACTTACCTGCCTTTCCGGTCCCGCGCCGTGGCCAGTCCCGCAACGCTTCCTCCTCGGCCGGCTTCCCGGGCAGCGAGTACCACTGCTACCCGGTCGGCGTCTTCACCACGTGGTCGACCACGCGGCAAACAGGTCAAAAAATAATATTACACGTTACATCTGTAACTTATCTGTGTTCTTATAACCTCCTTAATGCAGGACACACCTCCTCCTGTCCCTATTTAAACCTGGACTTCCTCTTCTGGGTCACCCTTGGTTGGTGTATTTTTGCTATTTGCTTGCGCATTAGATTGTTACTGACTGCTCCGGTTTGACTTGGCTTGTTGACCTCGTTCTTGTCTCCTGATTCGGCTCCTGATTCCTGCTCGTCTGGTATTGATTCGGCTTGTTGACCTCGTCTCTGGATTCTGATTTGGCTTATCCTGATTACCTGTCTGACCCGGTTGGTTCTCTGACTTTCTGGTTCCTGTTTGGCCTGGCCCACTCTGCCATCTGGGGTTCTACCTCACCATACCATTACAATAACATTATACAAATATATGCAGGGCCAATATAAAGAGCTCTTCAGTGACCTGTTCATTAACAGAAATATACAAAGAACAAGAGGTCACCCTCTGAGACTGGAAGAGCGCAGGTTTCATGGACGACAAAGGAAGGGATTCTTCACAGTGAGGACAATTAAGGTATGGAATTCAGTTCCAAGGGAGGTAGTGTTATCCAATACATTAGATACCTTCAAAAGGGGCCTCGATATTTTCTTAGAAAGGCACGATATACAGGGATATAAATAGAATAATATTAATATTTTAGAGCTTCTTGATCCAAGGAGAAATCCGATTGCCTCTTGGAGTCAAGAAGGAATTTTTTCCCCAGATGGCAGAATTCGAAGTAGCTTAATTAGGGGTTTTTTGCCTTCTTTTGGATCAAGAATAGGAAGATTAGGTAGAAAGGTTGAACTTGATGGACTTAGTTCATAAGGTTGAAAAAAGACCTATGTAACTATGGTCGACACTTTTGCTGGAGCTTCTATGACTGACCATCGGAAGGTCATATGACACCGGTGCTCCATTATAGAAGCCCCAGCGGAATTGGAGGGCAGTAGCGGAGGTTGTCTACGTGCATCACACAGGTGCCCACCGGCTGCAAGAGAGGAGGATCCAGGTGCCATGCAGCACTGGGGAACATCCAAACTCACTAACAAGGTAAAGACAGTTTACTGTAAAAAGCCATAGGCTATGGCAAGACTGAGAACAGTAACAAGACACAAGTTGATATTCTGCATCAATCAAGGTCTCTCCCATGCAGAAATGTCAATGTAAACAGGTGTTTTCAGATGTACTTTTAAAGAACCACAATGGCACAGCCAAGAAAACTTGGTACAGGGATGAAAGACACATCATGATTACTTCCCTTCGCAATCGGAAGATGTCCAAAAGAGCCATCAGCTCAGCACTGGCAGAAAACACTCATCTACTGTCTGGAGAAGTCTAGTCAGAAGTGGTTTTGATAAGCCAAATCTCTTACACGGAAAAAAGACCAAGCGACTCAACTACGAAAACACAGGAACTGGGGTGCAGAAAAATGGCAGCAGGTGCTCTGGACTGATAAGTCAATTTTTTAAGTATTTGGCTGTAGCAGAAGGCAGTTTGTTTGCGGCTGGAGAGCGGTACAAGAATGAGTGTTTGCAGGCAACACTGAAGCGTGGTGGAGGTATGGCCCCCAGAAAGCCCGATCTCAACATTATTGCGTCTGAGATTTCATGAAAAAAGTGTGTTCAGGTCACCTAGATGAATTGATGCTGTTTTGCAGACAAAAGGTGGTCAAATATTTGATTTAGATTTTTCTTCTGTTCACTTTGTTAAACGATAAAACTATTAAAATGTGTTTTAAAGCATTCTTACTGTACAGTATTTTTTTACATCTGTCAAACTTTTGCACAGCATTGTTCTCCGAGTGGTCAGGTAGTTGGCATTTTTACATTTCAGTTCCAATATACAGACTAGATGATAAACTATCAAACAGTAACCTCAGTACCTCGAAACTTAGTAATAAAATCAACCCCTATTTCATAAGTCAGACAAATCCTACATGCTGTTCATCACTAGATGGCACTCCACAACTGCACGATGGGAAAACATTTTCCTTATATCACTCTAAAACATCTCTTCCTATTGCTATTGAGCAAAGCAAACTTTAAGGAACCCAAATGGAGCAGCTGCATATTCTGGAATGCAGAAATGTTGTCCACCAGGTAAGATGCTTGACCACAGAGGCCAGATAAGAAAAAGAAGATTTGTTTTATTTGTTTTTATCTGAATCACTGAAATGATTAGGTTATGCTGGCAAAGCTTGCCAAGTGTTAATTACAATAATTTACTGTTAATGCTAGTCTGGAAAATTAGGGTTACTAATTAAGGAGGAAACAGAGCCATGGGTATAAGGAGTGTAACTGCTCACTGACTTTAAATAGCCATCCACAAAAAAATTAGAGAATAAGGCAACACTCGGGAATTATTTACATACCTATTATTGAACATATCTGCATTTTAAATACCTCTTAAGACCAGATGAAAACAAAATCAGATGCTTAATGAACTGTCTCATTGGACTAAAAAACGAAATAAATGATTAATTATATAAAGGTTCCATGGTTTGGGGGGGAGGGTCGCATGAGATATGAAAAATCTCAGGGATCTTGTCATCCACACATCTTTACCTATCAGTTATTATTCAACCACAGATGCACAGGAGACACCCAACACTACAGAGAGAGTAGGACAAAGGAAAACATCACTACAAGTACCAAATACCCAGGACGCATCCTGGAAAATTGTAGTAGCTGTAGGACTTTTTTTTAAAAGCAGAAGTGAAGAATCTGCACTGCTTGAGGTTGTTTTACAATCTGAATTTAGCCAGGAGTGGTTATTGCTGTAACTCCATCTGGTAACCATTTTAATAAAATAGTTTCCCGTGTTCCTCTGTCTTATAGAAATCTGATCGAATGCTATAAATCTCACTGGTTTACATACATTTTATGAAGTGTCAAGAAAGTTTGCATGGACAAGGGGGCCATGAAATGTGGCCTTTGTAGTGTCGGGTGAAGCATGTGGGCAAGAGCCTGGGATGAAGCTGCAATCAGCTGGATGGTTAAGGGAGGTGGCGGTCCTGACATCATGATGTGATTAGGATGAATTCTACGCAGCTAGGACATTCGGGCAAGCTTGGCGTTATTAAAATGTCAATAATTAAGCTGCATATAGTATAAATAATATGCATTGCAGTAGAGAGAGAGGAATTTGTTCTGTAGCAAAGTACAACAAAAACCAGTGGCGCACAACATGGATCATATCACAAGGGTATGTTTATGTCTCAAATGCACTACATTGTCCTTAAACTTATATGAGGCACAGCTGCTGCAGTCTGGCTACCAAGAGATATCATGATGTTAATGAACTAAACACAACTTCATATATACATTGTGGTCTATTATATTGTGCAGATGCACGTTTCTTACAATAGAACTGAGATCAACAAAATTCTGTTTCACCATTTTAATTCATTTTACAAGGGATCATCCATGTCAGACCAGGACCCTACTTTAGCTTTTATGCAAACGCTGATAGTATATAAACCTATTGGCATAAATAACAAAATAAATGCAAACCATCTTTTAAAGATGGCATTTTAATCTCAAGCTCCTCTTGATCAGCTTAGACACTATGTATCCCAACATGCTTTCTCCTAGATTCGGAGTGATGGCTCCGACTTCCATGTAGTTCCAGGATCAGATTACATGGAAGAATCTAAACGCCGTCACTGTACATGAATAATTGAGAGCTGACTTTCCAAGCTTACTGCATCTATAGAGAACGTTCTTTCAGGTCAATTTAATATGTTCATTGCATGCTACAAATCCACATGTCTGCAGCCAGTTGAAACACATCATTCTCAATGGAAGCATAAATAAAAATCCACCAAAACATTAGCAGATTTAGACTCAGAACTGGGCCTCCATTTGTTGATTCATAAATTGTGTAGGATTTCTGCGTGTTTTGCACATATCCATATCCAAAATAATGACACACAATACCTTATAAACCTTAAACCTTGTGCCATACCTGTGGGCCGGGACGTACTAAACAGCATATTAGGGATGATGGGATGATTGGCTGCAATGTTCAGCACTATCAATAGGTGTCAGTATACTTTTTACACTCATGGTAAATCAAAGTATGTTCTTTTTGGTAGTTCTTGATACTAAGTTGCAACGAATACATTGCAAAAATAAGCTGCAAATGTTTAACTATTTACTTGCTGAAATATATACAGTTTTATAACGGAATCATGGTAAATTCTATAGAAATAATAGAAACATTTTAAGTAATCAACATATTGATATAATATGGTACATGTATGTGCAAACACCATATTTTACCTGTTTTGATTGGCACAATATGGGAATATATATTATTATTATTTTTACATGGGGATTATGGGTGGAATATTATAGTTACACATGCTAAGGAACATATTTGACCCATTTCTGATAAGAATATGGCTATAAATATTTTTTTACATGGGGAATATGGGTGGAATATTATAGTTACACATGCTAAGGAACATATTTGATCTGTTTCGGATAAGAATATGGGTATACTCATATTTTATATTGGGAAATATGGGTGGAATATTATAGTTATACATGCTAAGGAACATATTTGACCCATTTCTGATAAGAATATGGGTATAATTATTTTTTTACATGGGGAATATGGGTGGAAAATTATAGTTATACGTGCTAAGGAACATATTTGACCCATTCCTGATAAGAATATGGGAACAATTATTTTTTTACATGGGAATTATGGGTGGAATATTATAGTTACACATGCTAAGGAACATATTTGACCCATTTCTGTTAAGAATATGGGTATAATTATTTTTTTACATGGGGAATATGGGTGGAATATTATAGTTACACATGCTAAGGAACATATTTGACCCATTTCTGATAAGAATATGGGAGTATTATCATTTTTACATGGGGATTATGGGTGGAATATTATAGTTACACATGCTAAGGAACATATTTGACCCGTTTCTGATAAGAATATGGGTATAATTATTTTTTTACATGGGGATTATGGGTGGAATATTATAGTTACACATGCTAAGGAACACATTTGACCTGTTTTTGATAAGAATATGGCTACAAATATTTTTTACATGGGGAATATGGGTGGAATATTATAGTTACACATGCTAAGGAACATATTTCACCCATTTCTGATAAGAATATGGGTATAATTATTTTTTTACATGGGGATTATGGGTGGAATATTATAGTTACACATGCTAAGGAACATATTTGACCCATTTCTGATAATAATATGGGAGTATTATTTTTTTTATATGGGGATTATGGGTGGAATATTATAGTTTCACATGCCAAGGAACACATTTGACCCATTTCTGATAAAACTATGGGAATATTATTATGGGTTGAATATCATGGTTACAGATGCCAAGGAACAAATTTGACCTTTTTCTGAAAGGAATATGGGAGTATTATTATTTTTATATGGGGATTATGGGTGGAATATTATAGTTACACATGCTAAGGAACATATTTGACACATTTCTGATAAGAATATGAGTATAATTATTTTTTTACATGGGGATTATGGGTGGAATATTATAGTAACACATGCTAAGGAACATATTTCACCCATTTCTGATAAGAATATGGGTATACTCATTTTTTAACATGGGGATTATGGGTGGAATATTATAGTTTCACATGCCAAGGAACACATTTGACCCATTTCTGATAAAACTATGGGAATATTATTATTTTTACATGGGGATTATGGGTTGAATATCATGGTTACAGATGCCAAGGAACAAATTTGACCTGTTTCGGATAAGAATATGGGTATACTCATTTTTTTACATGGGGATTATGGGTGGAATATTATAGTTACACATGCTAAGGAATTTATTTGACCCATTTCTGATAAGAATATGGGAGTATTATTTTTATATGGGGATTATGGGTGGAATATTATAGTTACACATGCTAAGGAACATATTTGACCCATTTCTGATAAGAATATGGGAGTATTATTATTTTTATATGGGGATTATGGGTAGAATATTATAGTTTAATATGCCAAGTGTCACATACAAGTAGTTTGGAGACACCGTGGTCAGGTAGGACTCCAGGACAGGATTAAGGAGATCAGGATAAACGATAAACAAGCCGAGGTCAGGATACAGGATAACAACGTAGTCAGGCAAGCCGAGGTCAAACACAGGAATCAAGAAGGTAAACGCTATCTGGGTGCTAGCACAAGGCATAGACGACCATCAGAAGGCAAGGTGAAACTGGTCTGAGGGGTTTAAATGGAGAACCGCAGAGGAAGTCTGAATCTCCCATCAGCCCCTCATGACATCACTTCCGGTGTCGGTGAATCGTGGCCATCTTGTGGATGGCGTAATCTCCCTTCATAAATTCCCGCAGTATGCGAGTTCGCCACTAGAGGGCGCGCGCAGCAGCAGGACGCCGTGTACCAGGAGGTCTGCCTCTCCTGCGCGGCACTTCAGAGGAAGGTAGTGGAAGCGGCCTTGCGGTGGAGGGGGGGTCTCCCTCTCCTTCGTGGTGGCCGTGCGTTGGAGGGGGGGTCTCCCTCTCCCTCGTGGAGGCTGCTGCGGAGATGGCCGTGCGCGGCCGGGGGGTTTCCCTCTCCTGCGTGGAGGCTGCTGCGGCAACATGGGAGCCGAGGGCAGGTGAGTAACACCAAGGAACACATTTGACCCATTTCTGATAAAAATATGGGAATATTATTATTTTTACATGGGGATTATGGGTTGAATATCATGGTTACAGATGCCAAGGAACAAATTTGACCTGTTTCGGATAAGAATATGGGTATACTCATTTTTTAACATGGGGATTATGGGTGGAATATTATAGTTACACATGCTAAGGAACATATTTGACCCATTTCTGATAAGAATATGGGAGTATTATTATTTTTATATGGGGATTATGGGTAGAATATTATAGTTCCTTAGCATGTTTAACTATAATATTCCACCCATAATCCCCATGTAAAAAAATAATTATACCCATATTCTTATCAGAAATGGGTCAAATATGTTCCTTAGCATGTGTAACTATAATATTCCACCCATATTCCCCATGTAAAAAATATTTATAGCCATATTCTTATCAGAAATGGGTCAAATATGTTCCTTACTATGTGTAACTATAATATTCCACCCATAATCCCCATATAAAAATAATAAAACTCCCATATTCCTTTCAGAAAAAGGTCAAATTTGTTCCTTGGCATCTGTAACCATGATATTCAACCCATAATCCCCATGTAAAAATAATAATATTCCCATATTCTTATCAGAAATGGGTCAAATGTGTTCCTTGGCATGTTAAACTATAATATTCTACCCATAATCCCCATGTAAAAAAATTATACCCATATTCTTATCAGAAATGGGTCAAATATGTTCCTTAGCATGTGTAACTATAATATTCCACCCATAATCCCCATGTAAAAAAATAATTATACCCATATTCTTATCAGAAATGGGTCAAATATGTTCCTTAGCATGTGTAACTATAATATTCCACCCATAATCCCCATGTAAAAAAATGAGTATACCCATATTCTTATCCGAAACAGGTCAAATTTGTTCCTTGGCATCTGTAACCATGATATTCAACCCATAATCCCCATGTAAAAATAATAATATTCCCATATTTTTATCAGAAATGTGTCGAATGTGTTCCTTGGCATGTGAAACTATAATATTCCACCCATAATCCCCATATAAAAATAATAATACTCCCATATTCCTTTTAGAAAAAGGTCAAATTTGTTCCTTGGCATCTGTAACCATGATATTCAATCCATAATCCCCATGTAAAAATAATAATATTCCCATAGTTTTACCAGAAATGGGTCAAATGTGTTCCTTGGCATGTGAAACTATAATATTCCACCCATAATCCCCATATAAAAAAATAATACTCCCATATTCTTATCAGAAATGGGTCAAATGTGTTCCTTAGCATGTGTAACTATAATATTCCACCCATAATCCCCATGTAAAAAAATATTTATAGCCATATTCTTATCAAAAACAGGTCAAATGTGTTCCTTAGCATGTGTAACTATAATATTCCACACATAATCCCCATGTAAAAAAATATTTATAGCCATATTCTTATCAAAAACAGGTCAAATGTGTTCCTTAGCATGTGTAAATATAATATTCCACCCATAATTCCCATGTAAAAAAATGAGTATACCCATATTCTTATCCGAAATGGGTCAAATATGTTCCTTAGCATGTGTAACTATAATATTCCACCCATAATCCCCATGTAAAAATAATAATATTCCCATATTCTTATCAGAAATGGGTCAAATGTGTTCCTTAGCATGTGAAACTATAATATGCCACCCATAATCCCCATATAAAAATAATAATAATATATATTCCCATATTGTGCCAATCAAAACAGGTAAAATATGGTGTTTGCACATACAATGTTTCTATTATTTCTATATAATTTACCATGATTCCGTTATAAAACTGTATATATTTCAGCAAGTAAACAGTTAAACATTTGCAGCTTCTTTTTGCAATGTATTCATTGCAATTTAGTATCAAGAACTACCAAAAAGAACATACTTTGATTTACCATGAGTGTAAAAAGTATACTGACACCTATTGATAGTGCTGAACATTGCAGCCAATCATCCCATCATCCCCAATATGCTGTTTAGTACGTCCCCTGTGGGCCCACTAAAACACTGCTGTTGGGTCCAGAAAAAAAAAAAAAAAAAATCACACACAAAAAAAATCTATGGATCAATTGGCTCAGTGTTTAGATTCCATTGCGGAGCTTAATTTATGAATCTCTATGTGAAGTATGGAAGATATTATCACTCATTGGTTCTTATATATGCCAATAGAGAGGCACTAAGTAGATGTAAAAAGGCAACAATGTTCGTTTCTAATATTGTCATGGTAATTCTCAAACCTGGAATACAAACAGCTTGCGGTCACCTTCTTTATTAATACAAAGACCATTATAACCCACTAAATCCCTTAGGTATCGTGTAATCAATAATCCCTGGCTTTATAACTATGTGGCCTCATGGATTTATGAGAGTCATACTACATAGTCCTAGTTGAAAATCTGTGGATCGTCACTGCAGCCAAGCATACTTGAGCAGAGGAAAAGAGGTCTGTAGGAACAGACCCTGCACTCCCACCACTGGAGTTAAGAAAGGTAACAGATGAGGAGAGACAGAAAGTGAGAAAGAGGATAGAGAGAAGGGGGAAATAATGAGAAAGAAGAGAGATGGGGAGAAAGAGTTAAGATAGTGGCAGCAGCACATGGGTTTCATCTGAGAAGCCACCAAACACCTCACACACATCCTGTTTAATCTAAATATATTTATATACATTTAGATTAAATAGGATGTATGCAAGAAGTTATATATATATATATAGATATATATATATACACACACTAGATTAAACAGAATGGGTGCAAGGTGTTTGGTGGCTTAACCTAAAGATTAAACTAAATGCATATTTTTTAAAATTGTTGCATTTATCCCCAATAGAATTACATACCGTATTTACTCGATTATAAGACAAGGTTTTTTTCCCAGAGCAAATGCTCTGAGACAACCTCCGCTGCTGCCGGCACTTCAGCTGGGGCTTCTATGACTTATCGCTGGCGTCACATGACCTTCCGGTGCTCCACCATAGAAGCCCCCGCAGAAGTGCCGGCAGCAGCGGAGTTTGTCTGTGCGCATCCCGCAGCCGGTGAACGTTTGCCAGGGCTTCTATGGGGGACCACCGGAATCCCCAGCGAAAGTACTGGCCAGCAGAAGCGGAGGTCTGCATCGCACAGGCTGCCCCACTAGACACCAGAGAGTCTGAAGCACGGGTCACAACAAGTAAAGGGAAGCACTGGTAAATCATGGGGGGGTGTTGAGTGGTATGGGGGGTTTAATGGTTTTCATAAAAGGCATTTCAAGGTGGCATATAAGGCATATAGTGGCAAATAGGGGTTAAAATGCATGTCAGGGAGGCAGAGTGGCATATAGGGGGTTAAAAGGCATATCTGGGGCAGAGTGGCTTATTTGGGAGGCAGATTGGCATATAGGGGTATAAGGCATTTCTGGGGGGGGCAGAGTGACAAATAGGGGTTAAAAGGCAGATCTGGGGGCAGAGTGGCATATAGGGGTATAAGCCATTTCTGGAGTAGGCACCAACATACAGTGTTGACACTGAGGTCTGCAACTAGGTTTCATGCAGAAAACTGGGCACTCAGACTCAAAAATGTTCTCTATCACTGTTCTAAGAGTATCCATCCACAGATCAGTTAGCGTAACATTTCAGCATTACCCCAGGTCTTTCTACCAATAACAATCCATGACAGCTAGAAAAAGATTGAATCCATGCTATGTCAATAACATTTGTATTCTTAACTATTCCCTTAACTACTGCGCAGCCATTTCCTGTAAAATTGTATCTGCAAAATCTGTTCTATACATTATAAATAAACCTCACAAGGAATGTACAGGAAATATAAGCAGAGCTGGGAGCTCGCTGGCATGACACTGTATGTAAATATTAAACATACATGTTGAAACAATTTAACTGGACACATACAAACAAATTAGCTGACAAAGGTATTTATCCTGCATCAGACTTGCAATGCACTAACCAAAAACATCTCTCGCTTTATGACAACAAATAAATCATGTATTGTGCAGTGAACACCACTATGGAGTAACCATGGTGCAGAAGGCAAGAAAGCGGGAAGAGACATGTGTCTAAAATATATTCTTTAAATTAATAGCTCATCCGGGGGAGATTATTCTAGCTCATTACTCAGCTAGAAGTAACAACTTTGGCCAGGTGGACAGCGAGGGCCAGGCCCATGTTTGGTGGTGCATGACGGGACAATCACTATACCTATGAACATTCTTAAAGGGGCTGAAACTCTTGAAATTTTAACTCTAACAGCTCATTATAAAGTTTCTATGTAGTGACTTGCCAAATATGCTGACTAAACGGCTCATGGAAACCTTGACTTGTCATTATTTAAAGGTACATTTGAGTCACCTACATTCAAGCATGTAGGTGACACCATATTGGTGGCAAAGGTATCGTTTGGTAAAATGGGTAGAACAGGAAAGAGTCAGTTCCAGACTGTGTGACCCTTGAGAATACACCCTGAGATTCAGGGTAAAAATTGAATAGTTCCTTGCTAAAATAATCCACCCCGGGATTGGGAATCTAAAGAATATAAAGTGAATTTACCCTGCTCACACAAAAAACTGTCACATATGAACCTGAAAACATACTTTAACGCACTACCTGAGGGATATTGGTTGCAGAAATTGTAGGTTCAATATTTATTCCGAGCAACCCCCATGTCCAGCACACTGACCTGGTCACCTGAGAATGCTTAGTTTTTACTTGGCTGTGCCAGTGCATCCGCATCATACTGTCTGACAATCTATTTCCGGAGCTCCGTCATCGTAGAAGCCTGTTAGGCTGAGGTGCTAACCTAGACTAATTTTTATACATATATATATATATATATATATATATATTAGGGCTGCAACTAACGATTATTTTAATAATCGATTAGTTGGCCGATTATTTTTTCAATCGGATAAAAAAATTTAATTTTTTTCTATTTAAAATAATGTAATAAAAAACGTACAAATTACACTTTCATCTCTTTATCACAATGGCCTCTCTCTATTCACCTTCTTATTTTACTGACATAATAATAAGAGCTACAAGAACCCAAACACAGTGTTTCTCAAACTAGGTTTTAATACAAAGTTATTAGTAAATATTAATTCATATGGTAACTATTTTTTATATTTAATAAAAACTATGAGAAAAAAGCCTTGTTTAAATTTTTTTTATTTATTTACCAAACTGCCCCCGGTTATGCACATCTGACCCCTAGCTTGCCACTGTGCCCCCATATATGCCTTATACCTCTTATATGCCAGTGATATGCAACTGAGCCCCCTGATATACCTTTTACCCCCAGATATGTTTTATGCCCCCCTGATATGCCTAATATCGATAATGCCTTATACCCCCTATATGCCACTGAGCCCCCTGATATACCTTTTACCCCCAGATGTTTTATGCCCCCCTGATATGCTTAATATCGATATGCCTTATACCCCCTATATGCCCTGAAATTCATAATACCCCCCATACACCACTATAACTCACCCATACACCACTCTGGCTCCTCCCCCTCCCATACATCACTATAACTCACCCATACACCACTCTGGCTCCTCCCCCTCCCATACATCACTTTGGCTCCTCCCCCTCCCATACGCCACTCTGCCTCCTCCCCCTCCCATATACCACTTTGCCCCCTCCCATACTCCACTCTGGCTCCTCCCCTCCCATACACCACTCTGGCTCCTCCCCCTCCTATACACCACTCTGCCTCCTCCCCCTCCCATATACCACTCTGCCTCCTCCCCCTCCCATATACCACTTTGCCCCCTCCCATACTGCACTCTGGCTCCTCCCCCTCCCATACACCACTCTGGCTCCTCCCCTCCCGTACATCACTTTGGCTCCTCCCCCTCCCATATACCACTTTGCCCCCTCCCATACACCACTCTGGCTCCTCCCCCTCCCATACACCACTTTGGCTCCTCCCCCTCCCATATACCACTTTGCCCCCTCCCATACTCCACTCTGCCTCCTCCCCCCTCCCATACTCCACTCTGCCTCCTGTCAGCCACGGAGGTTCACAAGACACCAGGGAGCCGGGTGGAGAGGCAGAGTGCCGTATGGGAGGGGGAGGAGCCAGAGTGGTGTATGGGAGGGTGGCTCCCATACACCCCTTCTGACTCCTCCCCCCTCCCATACATCACTCTACCTCTCTACCCGGCTCCGTTACTGACAGGCACTTTCACTGCAGCTTCATAGAAGCCTCAGCGTAAGTGAAGGTGAGTAATGGAGGCTGTCTGTGCGATGCAGACCCCCACCGGCTGACAGAGAGGATGATTCTCTGTCAGCCGGTGGGGGTCTGTACGATGCGCACAGACAGCCTCCGTTACTGCCCTTAACTTACGCTGAGGCTTCTATGAAGCTGCAGTGAAAGTTCCTGTCAGTAACGGAGCCGGGTAGAGAGGCAGAGTGATGTATGGGAGTGGGGAGGAGTCAGAGGGGTGTATGGGAGGGGGAGAGAGACGGAAGTGAGAGACCGGCTGACAGTGAGGGGAATCCAGGTCCCCTGCAGCGTTGCGGGGGATCTGGATTCTAGTGTTATAATCCGATCTCTGTTTGAGGTCGGATTATAATTTTTATAAATCGATAAAAATCGATTCCATTAATCGATAATGAAAATCGGTGACAACGATTTTCATTATCGATTATCGATTTTATCGATTAGTTGTTTCAGCCCTAATATATAGGGCTGCAACTAACGATTATTTTAATAATCGATTAGTTGGCCGATTATTTTTTCGATTAATCTGATAAAAAAAAACAATATGCAAATTTTTTGTTTATTTAAAATAATTTAATGAACTGGATGTTAAAAAACAACTTAAAATTTACATTAACATTCTTATTTTGTTATGATGTAATAAAAAAACAATATTTTCAAAGTACAAAAACCCAAACACAATATTTATGAAACAAAATAACCCCAAAGATTCTGAAAAGAGGTGGACTATTACTGTTCAAGAAACTTTGCACCCGGCACTTTGCACCCAGCCCTGGCACTTTGCACCCAGCACTTTGCCCCACCCCTGGCACTTTGCACCCAGCACTTTGCACCCGGCACTTTGCACCCAGCACTTTGCCCCAGCCCTGGCACTTTGCACCCAGCACTTTGCACCCAGCCCTGGCACTTTGCACCCGGCACTTTGCACCCGGCACTTTGCACCCGGCACTTTGCACCCAGCCCTGGCACTTTGCACCCAGCACTTTGCCCCAGCCCTGGCACTTTGCACCCAGCACTTTGCACCCAGCCCTGGCACTTTGCACCCAGCCCTGGCACTGTGCCCCTGCACCCAGTCTCCAACTCTGCCCTGCACCCCCACCCCCACTCTGCCCTGCACCCAGTCTCCTGCCCTGCATCCCCACCCCCACTCTGCCCTGCACTCAGTCTCCTACCCTGGCCTGCCCCCCCACCCCCACTCTGCCCTGCATCCCCTGAAACCCCACCCCCACCCCCGCGAATCGCTCTGTGCCAGTGGCTCCATTAGCACAGAGCGGTTCGCTCTGTGCCAGTGGCTCCGTTCGCACAGAGCGGTTCGCTCTGTGCGAACGGAGCCACTCGCACAGAGCGAACCGCTCTGTGCGAACGGAGCCACTCGCACAGAGCGAACCGCTCTGTGCAAACGGAGCCACTCGCAACTAGAAGAAGGCGGAGAGTGCAGCGCGTGTAGCGGAAGCGGGGAACGCTCGCGGAGGTAAGTAAAAGGAGCCGAGTGCTCCAACAACGAATCGATCACTCGATTAATCGATAACGGAAATTGTCGACAACGATTTCCGTTATCGATTATTATCGATTTTATCGATTCGTTGTTTCAGCCCTACTAATATATATATATACACACACACACACACACACACACACACACAGAAATTATTTAGTATTTTTTTGTTTCCTAATGACGTAGACATAATTTGCAATGAACCCTAGCTCGATAAAGATTAATTCTGTTTGTGGTTTGTTTCCATTAACAATTTTTTTAAAAAGCAATTTTTAAGTATAAAAAAAAAAATCAAAGGGTTTGCAATTCTGTGCAATAGAAAAAGTAAAATATTGGAGGCGGTAATATGGGAGGAAAGAAATGGAGCAGATTTTGACCTTTTTAACTTTCTATAAAAAGTCATATTTTTCTATTATTCTGGTATATTAAAAGATTTTCTAAAATATGTTTTTATGTAATCAACTTATGATATTTTAAAAGAAATGGACATTAAGAGAACATTTTGTCTGTTCTGTCCCCTTTTTTTTAACCATATCAAGTTTGCTTTTTTTTTTTTAATTTAGAAAAAAAAAAAAAAGCTTTAAATGTACAGATGGAAAAGAAGCTGCTTTTTGTTCTAAAAATCAGAATTCTGAAATAAAGCCAGAGAGATAGAATGAATGTAAAAACAGGATATGCATTGAAATTGTAAGTTCTGAATATGAATTGGTGTTTTAGCTCCGGTGAGAGGCCATAAGAAGTAAATATCAATGTCGCTTTTAATCTTTGATCTACTTCAACGAATTAAAAGGAACCTACAGTCATCGGTTCAAATACATCCCAGGAATACGATAAGGTTGTGTTACAATAACAATCAGAAACATTATTTTTCCTTTCAACTATACTATTGCTCAGGGATTTTAAAAAAAAAAACACTGCATGGAAGTGAATTAATTATGAAGAAACATTTAAAACTAAGATATTGCAAGGTTCTAGGCTCTTAAAAATCATATTACTTAGAATTCAGTCCTTTATTACAAAACAGGAGCAGAAGTCAATAAAAAATCTAAAAAAACATTGTTAAAAAACTAAATGTAGAGTAACAAAACCAAGAAGGTACAGAAAAGAAAACTATTCAATTTTCCCAACTCATCTTTAAATATTTTCCCGTCTAGCCTCCAAAATTGTATATTTCAATTTTATCCGATATTGGAGGGAATTTTCCATGTTCTACATTTCACTTTTCTCTGTCATCTGATGTTTTGGGAGGCTTTCCCTGCACAAACAGAACCATGAGTTGACTATAGCAATGATAATGAAGTCCTCTTCATTAGTCAGTGTCTGTGGGATTAAGACTGAGCCCTTCTATTGTTTACCACAAGTCAGTATGATAATGAGCCAGGGGTGTCTGTGTAGTAGAATAGGCTAAGATAACAGAGCTAGAACATATACCATGGTTAATAAACTATGAAAACACATTATGTAGAAACTAGAACCGTTTTAAATCAGAAAACAACATTTCTGAGAACTAATTTCCAATGTTATACCCGTAATTAAACTTTGGTAGGCATATTATTACTCTTGAAAACCATTTGTTTGTTTCTTTTCTTTTTTTACAATCTTAGATTTTTGTATCTGGGTGGCATTGCAGCTTGTGTCTCAAACCATATTATATAGTTTTAATTATATTTTTCTGCAAATTAATTTGTGAGCCATCTTACAATATTTCAAGGTCTAATTGCAGGAACTGTTCTTTGTGCTTTAAGCTTCAGATGTCAATAGTGCTTTACATATTTGTTAACTCCATAGTGAGTATTTTTAACCATGTATTTTTTGATGGTTATAGAATGGATAGGTGCACTCTATATAGAGTAAGATACAACTATACTTGAATGATTCAGCACTTTATGATTCTTATGATGGTTTACATGCACTTGAGACACTTTATATATATATATATATATATATATATATATATATATATATATATATATATATAGCCATATTTCCTCCATATGCTCTGATTATTTTCCTAACAAACCTCTGTTGTCTACATAATGAAATGCTTTATATGTTTTTTATGAATTAATTTTTGTACAATAAAATGATATATTTTATATAAGGGCTTGCGTAGAACTGCGTGGTCAATATTTTTGGGGGTCCTGCTTAAAGCGGACAATCAGTGGCAATAATCATCAACAGCAGCATGCAGCAACAGGGATGTGGATACTACCTAAAGAAAGTGCTTCCCCCCCCCTGAAGAGTGCATGTTTAAGTACTCACAAGGGGTGTCAAGGGCAGAAAGATGTCCCTTTGGGGTACCACCTAAATGCACCAATGAACAGGGACATATTTGTACACTTAAATACATGAAACTTTCAAGATAAGAGAAGATACCCCAATACACAAAAGACATGTTTTTTAGTGATCCTTTACAGAAATCTGTCTCTGCAAGTACATTGGATGCAGGAGAAGGATCCAGAGCACCAAGTGGCCCCCACATCACCGAAAAACATTATGTCTCTTCTGATAAGTGCAGGAAAATATACAAATGGCACAGCAGGGGGCTCTCTACACCTGGAAGAAGCCCCATTGTTAAACCACCTCTGCTAGGACCGCTATATTTTTTTTTAAATACAAAAGTACAATATGTGCTCATTAAACCATAAATTATTCAAATGGTGGGTTTTTTTTGTTTTACATACCATAGCAGACCTGGAAAGCTGACATGATAGAGTGCAGGTAGTCTGGCAACAGCTGCTTGCTCATTCAGGGAATATCTAGGTGCACTGCAATTGTGGATATTGAAGAAAACCCTAATAAACTATTTAAATCATTTGATCAGATGTAAATAATGACTTTTTATGGACTGATGTGAAAAGCTGTAATGGCTAAGTATCTCTCAGCATGTAAATACCAAAAAAAATAAAAAAAATAAAAATAAAAAAGACGCCTGAATTAACGACGAGAATAATTTAATATAAAGTGGGATTGTTTGTAACCGCACAGCACCAGTCTATTTATATAAATTATTATAGCTTATTTAAGCCAACTATGTGTAAGGATATTGTGGGTGGGCAGCTTAGCTCAGGGTTAGACGATAGATGAGGTGAGTAAAGTAAAGCTCCTGTAAAATATGTCAGAACTGTCTTGTGGTCGGATGTGTAACCCCCGATGTGGACTTGGGAGTGTGCACATTGTTGGTATGTGTGACACAGGTGGCGTCACATGGGACAGCTTTGCAGTGCTTGCCTCACTCACGCCTCAGTCTTAAGGATTTTAAACCAACCTAAGGGTCACGGTATGAACTGGGTGATTCTGGAGCCGATTCCTTCATAGTCCTACACTCAATATATTTAATGATAACTAAGCTTACCAATTTTTCTATTTACAGTTTAAATTGCTGCTTGAAGATAGGTGAATTGAACTGGGAAGTGCTAGTTCTTTATTTGCCCAGCTACTACACAGAAGATATGCAAAACATTTTTCCCAGGAAAGGTGCAGATAACTTCCAGATGTCTGTTCAAAATCTAAATTGGATTTCCCAAAACTAAAAGGCAAAAACATATCTAAACCCTGAGTCATGCTCACCATACTAAATTAAATGTGATACTATCTGTATTAAGTAAGCTCCTTCAAACAAGCCTGAGAATTTTACTGAAACGTACTGAGAAATCAAAGCAAAGCTTCGTGTCTGGTGCTGACTTCTTATACCCATTGACACTACTGCAAGAATCATCGCTCAAACACATGATGGCTGGTTCTAATTGCTTAGATACTTATCAATACAGTTAGTAGAATATGAGCATCACCATCATCCATTGACTTATATGCCCCAAGTGGTCCTTCTTAGGAGATACTATCCCTCTTTGGTAGCAAAATCCCTGTTTCTCTCTATGCTTCCCATACTAACAATGTTTTTGAAGCGCTACTTTCAGGGTCTCCATGAATGGGTGGGCTTTAGGAGAGAGAAGCTGGCAGGGATTTGTCAGAAAGTGGGCAGAAGTGGGTGTGGTCTAATGTCGCTCCACCTCCCTGGAGAAAGTAGAAGCTGGCTTGGAGAAGCAGCGTTTCGTTCAAGACTCCGGGTTCAAACCCTGAGCATTACCAGGTATGATAACCACTAGTTGCCAGGTTTGCCTTCTGTTGCAGCCATTTCAGATGCTGGCAGATATTTACTCATACACTAATATAAATCAGACAGGACCTCTTTTATCCATCATTTTTCGCCAAACCATATTTATTTAACAAACAGAGTCAAGATTAGTCAGAGTTCTGTCACAAACAGAAAGCACAGGAATGTTAATTGGCTTCCCGGATTTCTTTAATGAATGTTATATTTAAAAAGAAACAAATAGTCAAAAAGTGACTAAGAATGACAACAATACACCAGGACTTATATGAGGTCAATGTGAAAGGGAGAATGTCAAACAGATTGTAAAACGAAATATACAAGTGGCATGCTCTGAAACAGGATCTTTTGCAATCATTAACAATACCCTGTAAATAATTTTATATGAGGAGGCCATATCTTAGGCATTGAGTCAGCACTGACTGTTTACTCATGCTCATGGTGAGTGTGGTGTAAACCAGTTGAAATACTGTTACACATATGCACCATACACACAGTGCAGCACGCTGCTTACGGCCCGTCCATTGCACGTACTGCGCAACCTTTGGCATTTCTCTCTGGAAGAGTGGTAAGGACTCTGTTGGTGGGGCCTTCTAATATAAGCAGAAAGTCTTCTGCTTCCTACGTTCTGGTGGTAAAAGACTCAGTGACTCCTTCACAAACTCAGGACTACAATAATAACTGTTTATGTTATTCATTTAATAGAAGAACTCTCAGTGGTATCCAGTATTGATATGTACTCATGTGAGAGTCTCTAAAATTACCCTTAAATGTACGATTGGGTTATAATCCACAGCTCAGAGGTTCTGGGATATACAGTATTACATATTAATATGTTTAACAATTCTGCAAAATGGAAAGTGGAGCAAAAGTGACATTAGTAAAGGGTCCTTAGAAAGACTTCGTTGAAGACATGAAATGCGAAACAATACAAAATTACCACAACGTCCTTGCCACACCGGTTATGAAAAAAGTAGCTCAGTGTCTCCTCACAGACATTATTTTATATTACGTATCAACCACTGAGGATACAGATACCCTACATGCAAAACACATTACACACCATCAAGGCACAGGGCAATATAAAGGAGAAATGAAACTAGGGATAAGAACGCAGTATATTAGACTGTTCACAAGACCCCTGTCCAGTAGGCTGATTAAAAGCTACAGGCCTGTCAATGAATTAACAAGAATAAGTGGTGACAATCTATAAAAAGAAAGGATATAGGAGCGGAAAGAGTATGTGGGTGGAGGGGGTAAATAAGACAAGTACCGTATTTGCTCGATTATAAGACGACCCTGATTATAAGACGACCCCCCAAAATCTGAATATTAACTTAGGAAAAAAGAAAAAGCCTGAATATAAGACGACCCTAAAGGAAAAAAGTTTTACCAGTAAATGTTAATTCATGTAAACTATTTTTTTTAATAAAAGCTATGATTGAGAAAAATATTTTTTTTGTTTTTATTTCTTGTATTTTCCAGCCTGTCCCCCAGTTACGCACATCTGCCCCCAGGCTTGCCACACCAATATGGCACTGTGGCCCATGATATGCCTTTTAACCCTCTATATGCCACTGTGCCCCATGGTATGCCTTTTGACCCCCTATATGCCACTCTGCCTCCAGAAATGCCTTATACCCCTATATCCCATTCTGGCATTTAGGGGGTTAAAAGGCATATTATGGGGCAGAGTGGCATATAGGGAGGTATAAGGCATTTCAGGAGGCAGAGTGCTCTATTAAATGCCCCCTTAACGCCACTCCAGAAATGCCCTATGCCCCCATTTAACTAACACACACACACACACTCTCTCCCCCCCCTCCCCTCCCCTCTCCTCTCTCCCCTCTCAGCCCTCTCTTACCGGTGCTTCCAGCCGGGGCAGCGGGTTGACGTCGCCTTCTGCTGCAGCCGGAAGGAGGTGGAGTTGGCAGCGGGGGTTTGTATGCGTCCGTCGCTTATACTTTCCCCGGCTGTCAGAGATCAGAGATCTCTGACAGTCGGGGAAGGTCTACGCGACGGACGCAGACAACCCCCGCTGCTAGCCACACCTCCTTCCGGCTGCAGCGGACGTTGTCTACGCGGATCGCGTAGACGTCAACCCGCTGCCCCGGCAATACAGCAGGAAGCACCGGTAAGTGTGTATGATGGGGGGGGGGGGGGGTGAGACAGGAGGATCCAGGTCCCCTGCAGCGGTGCGGGGGATCTGGATCTTAGTCTCCTAATCAGACTCTATTTGAGGTCTGATTAGAAGACGACCCCGATTAGAAGACGAGGGGTATTTTTCAGAGCATTTGCTCTGAAAAAAACCTCGTCTTATAATCGAGCAAATACGGTATTATTATATTATATAAAAACAGACATATACTCCTCAAAAGAAAGAGAATGTGAATGCAAAAGTATTTACCAAAGTCAAATTGTGATTCATGGAGCAACAATTCATCCTGACGGGACTGAAATATGTCTTCACATTGTTTGACAGAAGAATAAATATTTCAATGAGTAGTTTGCAAAGCTTACTACAAGTAACTTGCTGTGCTGTAAATCAAATGCCCTGATGGTTGACCTTCACTCTTTACGCTGCTCTGCATACAGCACCCATGTTCCCAGCGTCATATCTGTCAATCGCTGACAGAGGAAGGAAGTGTTCCAGCTGCCGGGCTTGCAGTCCGGAGGTCCTGGTGTCCCCTTCAGCTCTCATTCCCACTGTCTGTCATACAGCTGCTATATAGCAAACTATGCTGTAGATGTGTCTGAAACCATTTAAAATGATCTCTCTGGAATGGTTCTAAAAGAGGCAAGCTACAGTTCAAACAATACATGTTACAGTTCTCCATTCCCCATTATTATACCTTCATAGGCTCCCTTTCAATAAAACTTGTCAATTCATTTAAACATATTTTAGAGCTTCCATTTATATGAAATTGCTGCATTCTGAAAGATGTTAACCATATTATGTTTGAAAGGAAACTGCCAGTTGCTAAATGATCACAAGCAGTAGAGGTGTATAGTAGACTTCAGATAGTGTCTTACACTGCTAATGCAAGCTTCCAAGGCAATCTTCTTTAGGGCACCATGGAAATATTCAGGTTAGTACAATTAAAACAAAGTAAATCATGGTCTTTATGGTGTCCATCAGGGCTGGACTGACAGACTTAAGTTGATAATATATTGATGGTCTATAACTAGCCACATAGTTATAACTTATTATATAAAACATAAAAATGTTTGAACTATTACAAGGTCAATATCAAACAACTACTCATTATTAGTGAAAATATATGCTAAACACCAATGATTACTATGCCTAATAGTAAATATTAATGGCAAGATAAATCATAATATAAATGCTGTTTTATAGCTGTATGTTAATTGCTACAGAAAATGAATTTAGACATTGCACCTCGACAGTCACAGGCAAAAATAAATGCTTTGTATACTTAATTACATCCCGCGCCATTGTTCTTGTTTGGGTCAGAATCTGCTGACTTGAGAATAGGCATCCAATCTTGTATTTGAAATGATCAGTAGAAAGTCACCAAAAACGAACAAACTACCAATAGTGGTAGAGGTACGTGCACTGTACATATATAAACACCAAAACCTATTGCAAGGAGAGCACGTAAGGAAAAAAGGTATATACAAAGTAAATCTTTATTAAACACTATGATTTAAGTACATATAAAAAAATATATACTATGAAAGCATCTCGGCACCAAGACACATATAGGAAGGTACATATGAACATCCTAGTTCCATCCTAGTTCCTGTAGTCCTGAGCCCCTGTTCATATGTACCTTCCTATATGTGTCTTGGTGCCGAGATGCTTTCATATTATATATTTTTTTTTTGTATTTAAATCATAGTGTTTAATAAAGATTTACTTTGTATATACCTTTTTTCCTTACGTTCTCTCTTTGCAATAGGTTTTGGTGTTTTTATATGATCAGTAGAAAACAGAACTGCCGTCCACGCAGTTTTATAAAATATGCATTCTACTTTATCAGTGCAATTATTTAGGAAATTTTGACATATTACATAATATGTTCTTGATAACAACATTATTATTATTATTGCTATTATCATACATATATTAAAATGTATAGTGAGAGGTGAGACTAAAACACCATGAAACATAATAAAACATTAAAGGAGACAAAAACTGGAAATGTAATGCTATGCAAAAATTAATCTGGGAATTTAATGATACGCAGAAAAAAGCACTTGAAATAGAAATAACTTCAGAGTAATAAAAAGTATTCCATTAGCTGCAAAGCACATTTACAAGAAACTTAATTTGCGCTGGGAAAATGATCATATTTCTTCAATTAGTACCTTAAAGATTAGGACAACTAGCGCAGATGCCATATCCCTTCATATTTTCCTAACCTTGTCTTTTTTTCCCATTTAGAGTTTGGCAGCCCATGATGTCTGCACATTAACAGCTTTATACAAAACCCAGCACCAGGATGGAGAGGAATGGAAGCACTCGTGTGACCCCAGGCTGTTATATGTAACACTGTGCCAGGGAAACGCTGAATAGGACCTAAGAATCTATTCACCCACGTTGGAGGACTACGACAGTATCGTTAGAACGAGCGCAGTGTTGTGTCACTGAGAACTCACAGATCTAATGTCACAATATATACAGAGCCGGCTTTATTAGGGGAAGGAGGTCATCATTTTAACGGATCTGCTATGGAGTTTCAATAAGGCCAGCCCAAACTTAAATTAAAATAAATGGCTTATTCACATGGACATAGTGGACAAAGGCTTACTGATTCATGCCTCCAGTTCCTGATTAGCTGACCTCACAAACATTAACTGGCACATGCAAATGAATATCCTAATTAAAAGCAAAGGCAAATAAACAGATCTGGTTTTGTAGCATGCAGTAGCAAAACATTGCCCTTTTCAAATGTGTAAATTTATTCTGACTTAACTAGGCACTTTCACAGCAATTTAGAAAAATGACCATTTTCTGATGAGTTTCAGAGGATGCAGAATGCATGCATTACAATTAACGTGATGGAAACCATTATATACATTATATACCGTATTATAAGACGACCCTGATTATAAGACGACCCCCCAAAATCTGAATATTAACTTAGGGGAAAAAAAAAGAAAAAGCCTGAATATAAGACGACCCTAAAGGAAAAAAGTTTTACCAGTAAATGTTAATTCATGTAAACTATTTTTTAAAATAAAAGCTATGATTGAGAAAAATATTTTTTTTGTTTTTATTTCCTTGTATTTTCCAACCTGTCCCCCAGTTACGCACATCTGCCCCCAGGCTTGCCACACCAATATGGCACTGTGGCCCATGATATGCCTTTTAACCCTCTATATGCCACTGTGCCTCCAGAAATGCCTTATACCCCTATATGCCACTCTGGCATTTAGGGGGTTAAAAGGCATATTATGGGGCAGAGTGGCATATAGGGAGGTATAAGGCATTTCAGGAGGCAGAGCGCTCTATTAAATGCCCCCTTAACGCCACTCTGCCTCCTGAAATGCCTTATACCTCCCTATATGCCACTCTGCCCCATAATATGCCTTTTAACCCCCTAAGTGCCAGAGTGGCATATAGGGGTATAAGGCATTCCAGAAATGCCCTATGCCCCCATTTAACACACGCACACACACACACACTTACCGGTGCTTCCAATTTCCTGCTGTATTGCCGGGGCAGCGGGTTGACGTCTCCTTCCGCTGCAGCTCGAAGGAGGTGGTGTTGGCAGCGGGGGTTGTCTGTGTCCGACGCGGATACCTTCCCCGGCTGTCAGAGATCAGAGTTCCCCGCACCGGTGTGGGGGGGAGACAGGAGGATCCAGGTCCCCTGCAGCAGTGCAGGGGATCTGGATCTTAGTCTCATAATCAGACCTCTATTTGAGGTCTGATTAGAAGACGACCCCGATTAGAAGACGAGGGGTATTTTTCAGAGCATTTGCTCTAAAAAAAAAAACAAAAAAACCTCGTCTTATAATCGAGCAAATACGGTATATAGTGTCTTTATTACTGTCCCAAATTGGCCAGGGTAATCCTGCCAGCGGCACATATAAATCATTGCTGTGCACATTATTCTACGAGAATACGATGTGTAATGGGGAATGTTTTACTTGATTATTTTTATCAGATCTTTATACACTTTGTTCCTTTAAAGCAAAAAATCATTACCACGTCCACTGTGACTCATTAAAATACATAACTTTACGGATAATTAAACGTATAATGCATAACTGCTTAATACTTCTCAAAAAGTACAACTCATCCCACAGATGTTTAATATAACTCGGTGCAGAAAAGCTGGACGTTTGGATTAGAATTTGTGGAAATGTTTGCAGGCAATGTGGAAAATCTTCCTTTTGATTTTCGCCAGCACACGGTAACATTTTAATTAAATCAATAGCATGTGCATTAACACCCTCAAAGTCTTTTTTTTCCATGTTGTTTTTTTGCTAATTCTTACAGGAAACCACATTTTACTCTCCATTCAAACTTGTGTACATGAAGCCCAAGAAACATTCCTTTGGCTCAAACACAATTCTCATCTATCAAATGTTTAGGAAATAGTATAAACAATGCAGGGGAGATTTAAATATACTTAAATGGTGCAGACTCAAATACAAAGAAGCAATAGTATTTCTTTGTACTTTGTATTAACAGGATAACAAGTAGTAATAATACAAGTTTGTTTTTTCTTTTTTTGCACAAATAATAGGGAAATATATTGGGTAGGTTATGGGATCCGGATAAGGCACAACTAACTAGTCTAAAATGTATCCCATTCACCTAAATAACACCAATAACGTATACTTAAAACATTATAGAGTGTGAAAAGCTTTCACTTTATGCATTATATATATATATATATATATATATATATATATGAATAATAGATTTTAAAAGGAATAGTAGATTTTATAAATAAAGGCCCACCCGCATATATGGTTAAAAGGGTAATCTCTTGTACCAGTTCTTCACCTTTCTCGTATAATGGATAGCTTTCTCTCCAAGACTCAATATGGTATAATACTGTAGTTATTAGGCAACTGGCATCCACAGATTTTGATTGTGCCCTGATAATATTTCCTCCCAGAGACAGCGGGTACGAATATCTTAACGTTCATTTCAGTCTCACAGCCAATATGTGGAATAGTTTTGGTAATCAACATTTTGTTCTCTAGTGGGTCAGGTTGTAGGCACTTCTCAATCACTTATTGACAATTGGAAAAACGTTGTGCTGTATTATGCAAAATATTTTTAGGGGTCACATGGAAGAGCTGAAAATATTATGTTGTTTTATTAACTGTGTCCAGGATGTGCACTAGACGTATGCTATTTAAAAAAAAAAAATAAAAAAAAGGTATCTGCCCCTTGCATCATTTACTTGCCATTAAATAAGTCCTTCACCTAAGCTTTGTTTCATTATTAGCTGGCACAACCAGTTCAGGGCCATTAAGAATAGCACTTGCAAGCATTCATGCGGACAAGTTTTTTTTTTTAAGGATGTCATAGCATGGCCTTATGCATCAAATTGTGGCCCGGAGCCACAGGAAAATTAATAAGTGAGATTAAAAATATATGGCTGACAATTACAGAACTAAACTTGGCTGAATGCCTTCCGGTCCAGGTGTTCCATTTATCTGAATTTTTGTCTAGCTTTCCTAAACGTCTTTCGGTGTTGGACAAGTATTTGCTAAAGATAATATCCTTGTTTGGATTTAATGTGAAACTTCTTCACTAATTAGTATACACAGCGGAAATACTTGTGTTTTCTCTAACCCAATCCTGACTAATACACTTTTCATTTAACCTGTTTGCATATTTGCAAAAACTGCTTTATTTTATTTATTATTAGAACTGTTCTGTTGCCCTTTCAATTTAATTGAACATATTCCCATTTATGTCAGTAGAAGCTGACCCAGGTATTTATCCAGCAATCATTTTTTGTTTATTTCTATAGAATGTAATAAGGATTAAACAACCACATATTGAAGACTGCAGTTTTAAATAAAACAATGTGGACCTTTACCATGTATGCCAGTACATAATTGTTAGTGGGCTTTATCGCTACCTGTACAATGTGGTTGTCACAGAGAGACAGTGCTACAGAATCTAGTAGTGTCCTATAGATAAAATGTATTACCGTATTTGCTGTAGCGGAAGTTGTGTACGCGAATTGCGTAGAGCTCTACACGCTGCCCGGACTAAGCACCGGGGACTCAGAAGCACCGGTAAGTTGGGGGGGGGCGGCAGGAGGATCCAGGTCCCCTGCATCACTGCGGGGGATCTGGATCTTAGTCTCATAATCAGATCTATTTGAGGTCTGATTATAAGACGATTATAAGACGAGGGGTATTTTTCAGAGCATTTGTGCTGGAAAAAACCTCGTCTTATAATCGAGCAAATACGGTAATAATTATAATAGATAAATAAAAATAAACTTCACAACTGACAAGCTGCAATAAGGGCTAAGGTGGTCCTGCGTAATAAAGTGGGGGCATTACTTCCAAGACTTCCAAGTCCTCACTTTTACAACAAATTACACAAGGCCATTTTGGCCCAACTTGCTGAAGATAAAAACAATGACAAGTTCTTCATAATACATGGTTAATTTAAAGTGTTGAAATATGGTAATCACGTCCATCCACACAACCATACCTAGGAAATTTCCAGAGAAAGCTACCCGGAGCCCCCTACTGGTTGTGTGGCTTTGGAGTAGGTGGGGAGTAGGCATGGTTCCTCTGTCTGGAGAAAGAAGAAACTAAACTAAGCTAGGTTTTCAACTGCTCAGTTAGGTTGACAGATTTAAATGCCCAAACTTCACTTCATACAGTCCCTTCCTGACATCCCAAGGGGGATTTCTCACTGTAACAGAGACCCTGGAGCATCTGTACAGACCCAGCTGGGCTCTCTGACAGTCCTCTCGCATCAGGTAAAATAAATGAAAATTAATAACTTGTTTAAATTAATGACATTTTTAAATTAAAAAAAGCTTATATGAGGGTGTGGATAGACTGACTTAAATAGTCTTTAAATGATCTCCTGGAAATCAAATATCCTTGGAATATGGGTCTGATGACTTGAGAACGAAGATAACATCTTGACTTTATCTACAGATACCAAAGGTTAATTTTTATGCCTTTCCTCTCATAATAACTAGTAATGCAGTAACACAAAACATATGTCTTCATTTTGACATCACTTTCACTGCATTTACATGTAGACATTTGCAGAAAGTGGACAACCTCACAAGGTGTCCTTCACCCTATTATAGTAGATGGAAACCATACACTGCACTGGAGGTTTAGGCTTAGCATTCCACACAGAGGCTGCTTCATCTGTTAAACTAAGGTAGTCTGAGATAATTTGAAGAAGAAAGACGTGAAGGCCTTTCTCTTCAGACAGCGAGTGAAGTCAGTACAGTATATAAAATATATAGGTTTAAGTAACCATGTAGAAAGGTTTCAGTGAAAAACAGAAGAAACACAAAAAGGAAAAATGTCTTCATAATTTATATTAAACTGAACTACTGCTGATTACTGGGCCTGAGGAGTAGCCTAAGATGACTTGCTGAGTAATTCCACTCAGTCTCAGTAAACCGGAATTATGTGCAAATTATGTGCAAAGATGAAAAGTTACGAAATAAGTTTATGAACATTATTACTTAAAAAAGCAAACAGATGCCAACGGAATGCTGTATGGCCATGGTCAAATAACTAAAGAAAATTAGTTCTATGATACGAGAACTACCTAATAAAATTATTTTATAGCTCAGAAGGATGTGATTCAGCACATACCTAGCATGTTACCAATAAGCAGAAACATGGCTGGAGTAATAAAAGGCACTCAGTGTTATACTGAGAGCTCCTACCAGGGCACAAGATGGCAGACACGATTGGCGGATTTAACGAGGATCCGAGCCATGCTTGTGTTAAAGATTGTAAATTGAAGCCCTAGAAGGATTATTGTGTGTTTGTTTTCAGTGGGGATTCTGAAAATGTTCATTTAAACATTTGTGAAGAGGAAAGAAATATGGATGAGCTCTCACATAACAAAGAACGCTAGTCATATCCTTAATAAGCGGCGCAGTGTGTTACTGCCAGAAATCAGAAAGGAAGCAAGTCATGCAGGGCTCAAAAAGGTCCTTGTGGTATAGAGAAAAAAAATAATTCCCGTCACTCAAGAAAAGTTATTCAAACATCAGTTTGTGGTATCTGCTAATCATTCCTGAGGATATTAATTTGTACCCTGTTTGGCTGTCCTAAATGTGCTTGTTTAAAGCCTGGACAAATAAAAAATAAATAAAATAAAAAGCCCTGCAAAAGTGGCAGTCTTAAGTTTAAGCATGAAACACAGAAACATAGAATCTGACGGCAGATAACGATTTCCGTCCATCTAGTCTACCCATTATTCTCGATGTAGGCTCAGACTTTAATCATTCTTTGTTCTTGTCTTAGATTCAGGATATCTATCCCAGTATGTTTACATTCCATCACTATTTAACTTACAGTGGATATAAAAAGTCTACACACCCCTGTTAAAATGCCAGGTTCTTGTGATTTTAAGGAATGAGGCAAAGATAAATCATGTCAGAACTTTTTCCACCTTTAATGTGACCTATAAAGTGAACAATTTAATTGCAAAACAAGCTCACAATTGCAAAAACTCACAAAAACCTGGTTGCATAAGAGTGCACACCCTAAAACTAATACTTTGTTCAAGCACCTTTTTATTACAGCAATCAGTCTTTTTGGGTAGGAGTCTATAAGCATGGCACATCTTGACGTGGCAATATTTGCCCACTCTTTTTTGCAAAAGTGCTCCAAATCTGTCAGATTGCGAGGACATCTCCTGTGTACAGCCCTCTTCAGATCACCCCACAGATGTTCAATTGGATTCAGGTCTGGGCTCTGGCTGGGCCATTCCAAAACGTTAATCTTCTTCTGGTGAAGCCATGCTTTTGTGGATTTGGATGTGTGCTTTGGGTCGTTATCGTGCTGAAAGGTGAACTTTCTCTCTCTTCAGCTTCCTAACGGACGCCTGAAGGTTTTGTGCCAAAATTGCCTGGTATTTGGAACTGTTCATAATTCCCTCCACCCTGACTAAGGCCCCGGTTATCATAATCTAAAGCAAGTTGCTTAAGAAAACTCGTCTTTTCATCAATTTTGGAGGGACGTCCAGTTCTTGGTAATGTCTCTGTTGTGCCATATTTTCGCCACTTGATGACTGTGTTCCATGGTATATCTAATGCTTCTCCTGACTGATATCTTCCAACAATAAGATCCCTCTGATGCTTTGGAAGCTCTCTGCGGATCATGGCTTCTGCTCTGAGATTTAACTAAGCAAATATCAGGTAAATCCTACTTGAACAGCTGAACTTTATTTGTGATTAATCAGAGTCACTTTAAATGATGGCGGGTGTGTAATGACTTCTATTTAACATGAGTTTGAATGTGATTGGTTAATGTTGAACACAGCCCCAGTTATAAGAGGGTGTGCACACTTATGCGACCAGGTTAATGTGAGGTTTTTTTTTTTGTTTTTTTCCCCTCAAAGATTTCAGATTGTTTTGCAATTGAAGTGTTCACTTTATAGGTCACACTAAAGCTGGAAAGCGTTCTGACATGATTTATCTTTATCTCATTCTTTAACATCACAAGAACCTGGCATTTTAACAGGGGTGTGTAGACTTTTTATATCTACTGTAATATATTTTGGCTGATTATGAACGAGTTACAGTACTTTGCAAAAAGGCATCATATTTCTAACAAAATCTGCTGACAAAGTTCTCTGAGTTACCTAAACTGGTGAGTGTAAAATATGACACATTTGGAGACAAAAGATGTGTTACCTTTCGAAACCTTTTGAAAACCTTATGGAAATAAATGAGATTTTCAGCCTCAATACCCAAGAGAAGCTCTTTTTCTGGATTGTGATCTGTAATGGAGCACCAGAAGGTGAAAAGTCACAAAGCAACAGTCCCTCTCACAGTACAATGTTCCCCTGAAACACATTTCCAGAGACCATGTGCAGTTCTGTATGAAAGGCTGTAGTTACATATGAAAGAGCTATCACTTGAGCAGTAGTTTACATCTCTGTTATACTATCAGCTTTTAGTTTCTGGGAATACATTTAAATATTATTGCATTAATCACAATTCAAACACCCCCACCATACAGAAGAAAAATATATTTTTGATCGCTAAGATGAACTTGAAATATATTTTTATACAAGCAACCTGTGGTGGGGTTGAATATGATCTTCAGCGCAGTTTATAACAAAATGTTAAACTTTTTTTTTTAACTCAATAATCAAACTTCAATAATCTTCTGGGGTGTTTATTCTCTGACTTGTTAGCCACACTATTGTCAAGAGTCCATACAAGATAGATGCTCATAGTGTCCTGGGATTTTGGGTATAGGGTGATGAGCTGCTGCGGTAGCATAAATGGGACTGTAGACTGTACCACTTTTGTGCACCAATATTTAGAGGGCAGCAGTTTTATTAAAGTATGAATATTACCGATGTATAAGCAAATTATAACTACAGTAATAAATATTGTTTCTGAAATGTAACCCTTCATTTTTCTACCAACATAAAACCATCCTTTTGTTGTGCAGTAAGGCTTGTTCTATTATAAACCATTACTTTTGATGTCAGTGGGGCTGATGATTTAATATGTTTTCTTAAGCAACTTACTTTAGATTATGATAAATAAAATAAGAAAGGCCGCAAAATCCATGATCTATTTTCATTATGTACTGAATTTTAGTGTCATGTCTGAGCACCCAGACTTATTTAATTTGACTTTTTTGATTTAGGAAATCACGGTTCTGAATAAGGAAATCAGGACCAAGAAAGTACTGCAAAACAAAATCTGGTATACACAAAATATACAATTCTGTTCAGGATAAATAGAAAGAAAAGATAACACTAATATAGTCAAATATATAAATGGTGCTCTATTTTTCTAATATTTTTAATGCAATCTGAAAACACAGAGATACTGTTGCTTCCATACTTCAAGCTTCCATTCAATTCCTGAGCAAATAGTGAGCGACAAAACAGTCTCATAACCTGTTTGTGAGTAATGAGTCAACATTTAACCTTACTATGAAAGCTTATATCCAATGACCTGGCTAAAAACATAATCATGTTTAAACAACTGCCCCTATTTGCTTTTTTCACAAACAGTTAAGGGTCAGATTAAGAACTCATGGGACCCTGGGGCAAAATAGCCACAAGTTTCCCGCTCCAATGTAGCATTGTATATTTACACAACAAAATGACAATTTGACATTGTAATGTATAAACATTCTTTTAACTAAAATAGTTAATGGTTGTACAGCTGCAACCAGCCTTAAAACCCAAGGGGTCTGGAAACTCTGCACCTTCAGCGACCCTATATCCTGGAGGTCTAAAGGGGGAGCAGTGACATCTGTGATTTCAACTGCACAGTTCTTGCTTCACCTGCTTCCCTGCCAAACTATATTACTTTTTTCTCCTATGTAACCCTCTCGTGTATCCTATGTAAATAAAATAGTTCAAGAAACAGAAAACAGTTAAACATACAGCGCCACATCACTACAAAACACTTTGATCGGGATGGACTTCTATAGTGAAAGTCATACTGGAGAGGAAAGCATTTGTTGCATCTGAAGTAGTAGGCAAATAGTTTGACCTTGTAGCCGCAGTTCCGCCTACTCTGTTGAATGTAGCGCTTTTATAGTACCCTTCCCAACAATTATTGTTTAGTCACGTTAAATTTGCTCTCACTCTTCATTTTTCCTGAGAATCTTTGTCATGCAACAGAAAAACAAAAAAATGTTCCTAAGAGTATGTGGTTTACCCAGCAACAGCGATAGATGTTTTAGAGGGTGTGATGCAAAGAATATGATGCCTCATATACGGTGGAGTCGTGGCAAACATGATGGTTTATGGTATAAAATGTTTCAAGTTAATAAACAATGGTCAGGAGGTGGTGCTGGAATGGTCTCCATAGAGTAGTCTTCTAGGAACGTATCCCCCAGGGTTCGTTGCGGGGTAAGGAAACTTATTGTGCATCTTTCTTGGTTAACTAATTTGTATATCTAGACGATGGAAGGACCTGCACTTCATTAGAATAGGTGATAGGGGTACTGAATGTGAATAGAAAATATGAGGAAATATATAGTACATATACCATATGAGCCATACCCTAAAGAACAATGGTCTCCTGAGCTACATTTCTGGACAGACAGTGGATTATGCATATATATGGAGGTGATCTTTATAATTTTAGATTTTACAGTCTTTTACTCTTACTTTGCATTTCATTTGTTTTTTATTGATTTTTTTTGTAATATGAGAATCCTTTTTTCCCTATTGCTGTAGAATTTTTCTGAACTGATATAATAAATGGAAACGTGGTACAAGTTTAGATGTGTATGTCTTTGGTATCAATTTATTTTATAATTTTGATATAATGTTCTTTTGCCATAGTTATGAAAAACAAATATAATTTAAAAAAGCATGCTGTTGATCCTTGGAATGAAATAACAAAAATGACAGGTGCACTACGGTTTATTTGCTGAGCCGTTTTATATCAGAATTTGATTAGTACCAATGTACATGTAATTTTCTCTATCTCTAGCCCCTATAAAATATATGCCCTGGTCATTATTTGAAATCAAGCTAACCATTCAAAAATAAGAGGCACTGAGGAAGAATGTACAGTCGTTTACTTTTTATGAAGTTTTTAAAGAAACTATTGCAGACAATAATATTCATTGGATTTCTAAAATGAAGCCAATTTTCCCTTCATGTTCTGTTCTCATGGAACAAAATGGAAGTGTTCAAAATGTTTCTTATACTGCGTTCCAAAAGAAGGATTCAGATACTGAAGATATGGCATTGCTTCTGAATGCTTACTTATTAACACTAAACAGACAGAATGCAGGCCCTTTTCACAAAGCAATATTTCACGACATCTTAAATAGTCTCATTTTTTGCACAGCTGCTTAACATTTATAACAGCTCTCAAAACAATTCCTCTCCATGTTAAGTGTTACGCCGTAGAGTAGCCTTTTTAGCTTGATGAGCCTACATAGGTGGCTGGCAAGCAAGACACGTAACTTTATGGACAATCGCCTGGATTTCTAACAGCACGGCCGGTATTCTTTGTGAGTTTATGTGAATTGTGCGAGAACCCTAGACGATATCTTACATTCATTTAACGAAAGAGCCTTTCTATGCGATAGTACGATTAAATGTATATACTTTTATATGGTGAAGTGTTTTTGTTTTCTTTTCTATTGATGGTATATGAGCCCATTGAAAGTAAAAGAAATCAGGACATATTGTGAATCACACCAATTCTTATAGAAAAAATATTTTGTGCGTGAATTCCTTATCACCTAGACCTAAGTGCAATTATCTATAGGGATGATCTGTGTTCTGTGTGATTTTCTGTGTAGATTTATGAAAACATAACTATTTACGTATAAAATATATATTTTTTCATGACCATTGTGAATATATTATATATTTCAAATTCTTCTCCCGCTCCTTTTTTTCACATTAATAATGAAAGTAAGTTAAAATAAAGCTAATACACCATATTGAAAAGCAGCACACCGACTGATTATCAAATAAAACTCAGTTACATGTACATGGGATTTTTATTATAATTTATGAGCCTCGAGGTATCCTCCGGACGAACCCTTTACTCGCAATGAACCTTTCCTAGGAGCTGCAGACACAGTGTAATATGGGGAGAAGGAAATACAACGTAAAGCTCATTTAGTCTTGGCTGTCAAGGTCAATGCTGAAGATTTGCCTAGATATTTATCAATCAGCCTCAGTAATGCACAGCTGTGACCTCGGGTTCACTGATGGGAGCAAAGGTGAGGATCTCCCTTTTGCCCTCACATACGTGAGTCTGTTACCCCTTGTCTCTTCTCATTCATTTACATCTCCTCTGGCTTCATTCTGCCTTCCATCAACTTGTAAAGCTTAACACAAATTTGATTTCACTCTTATTAATTAGCAAATCTCACAATGAGGTGTTCACAAAGCATCTGTTTCCTCAGGAAGACCTATCTCCCACATACAAATTGCATGTACAATGTCTATCATTGATCCGCACCAGTGAAAGGGACACCAACAGCTGCAGGTTTTTACACAACAGCCTTTTTGTAGTGCAGATAACACTGCGGTAATGTTATTCCAAGCACCACGCTCAATGGCGATGGGAAAACAGCCACAGAAAACTAATGGGGGGGGGTGATGTTCTTTATCATATGTGCAGAGAAAGGTGATTAGAAAATCGGAGCAGCAGAATGGCATAGTTTCAGACAACTAAAATAAAACTATATTAGTGGGGTCTTCCTACATGTCTACCAGGGTTCATACAGGCTATATACCATTACTAAAAATACCAAGAATTATTTAATAATCAATGTTTTGCTAACTTTCCTGGCAACAACTTGGGTGCTATGTTGCACATCTGCTACTGCTAACTAAACTAACAAAGAACTTAAGATGTGTATGTATTACTGGGTACGTAAAGAAAATGCCATTTTATTTAAAATAACTCATGCAAGACACATTTGCTTCTGGTTTTTATATATTTTGACATATATATATATATGCTTTTTTGCCATTCTAGAAATAAAAAGCCATTGCTTTGTTACAGCTGCCAACTATAATATATTCTGATTGCAAAAATATCTTAATGTCATAGTATACAGAGACGCTGCAGTCTAATAAGGAAATATAAGAAATGTTCGCGTGTTTTCTACAAGACCAATTTTATAGCTTAAAGGAAAAAAAGGCAAAATGGTGGGACACAATAATACGTAAAAGTGGTTCCTTTGATTATCTTCATATTTAAAAGCCTTCTGTAGATTATACCAAAGCATTTTATTCTTTAGTTTAAGAGACTAGGAAAGGGACTTATATTTAGCGTGTGTGGGGTGATTGGGGCATTTATCTTGAGGCACTCATGGGTTGTGGAGGGGTAACCGTACATCCCTGCGGGTGTGACTCGGGGAGGCAGGGGAATCAATACAAGACCATACCTGATCACCAGGCATTGATGTAAATAAGGCGATAGCGTACCCTCATTTATGTGACAAAATTTGATACAAAGAGAACAATGCAGCATCATATCAAGTTAAATGTTGAAGATTCAGTATTGGTAGCCAATAAAACCAAGTGCAGTGATATGTTTCTGAGGAGCTGTCTGCACACGTAGAAGGTTCCTCCATCCCTCACATCCGTTCAATTTCAACGGAAGCAATTTTAATACACATATGCCCAGGAGTGGCTCTTGCTTGTTGTGTGAGCTATTGCTAGAGCTGGCTGTCAGTGAGTATAGCGAGCATGTACAAAAAGAAGATGTGTATGACCCCATCAACTGCAAGACAAGGACCTGGGGGGTGAGGAAACATGCAATGTGTATGTGTGTGGTGGGGATTCTGCCAAATCCTTCCATAATAATTTACATGGGACAAAGCTACCATATGCACTTGAGTGTCTCACAGAACAGAGTTACAGAATATATAGTAGATAATATGGGTGTTGTGTATCCATATTGTGAAACAGTCTGGCTTCTTATGTCATGTGATATGCAACACAACCTTTCACATCATTTGATATACAAGTGTTTTTTCATCCTAAATATAGAAGTCTCCTCTGCTCTGCATGTAGTCCTGCTTCACTGATTCTTTAAAACATGAACCTGTCTCTTTAAGATTTTCAGTTTTCTCCAACAATGATCTTTCTGTCACTTTCCCAAACTTATGGATGACATGTTAAATTAAGAAAAAAAATTGAATCAAAACACAAAATTCAAAGGTTTCTTAAGTGTTCACTGTAACGCTAAGCTTGATCAAAATAGAACACGAAATACAATGTACATGTTTCATATGGGTAATCAAGTCTCTTTTACGGCAATATCAATTAAAACTTATGTGAAAAAGAGGAATTGTCTACACGCCAAGAATAAGTCACACAAAGTCAAAAAGTATCCAAGGGTGTTCGGTATGTGCCATCAAACTCAGCACAATAGGTAACCGAGCCAGCAAACCACCAGATAATGGTAAAGAATGCCTGCTGCTCTGTGATATATGGTATATATGGTATATGCCAGTTACAGCCTACACTTGCATCTCAGTGATTGGTATGTGAACATATTACCACCATAAATGTTTATTAGTCTTTGAAGGCAATTAGCTCAGTCTAGATTTTTAAGAGCAATAAAGCAATAAAGTCATTGAACTTTGGGAAGTGTGACAAGCAATGCATGATTTTCCTTAAAATGAAAGAATCAGACCATTTCCTTCAGGGAATTCTTCTCAATGACCTGCAGAGCTCACGCTAATCTCTAACGAGGCTCTTTCACCATAAATCTAAAACATTTTACGGTTGACGTGAAGGTGAGCTGAAATAATGGCAGAACTAAAAGGAGAGTTTTGTGTCATTAAATATGTGCTAGTGACAATATACTGTTCACACTTATGTCACTAAAAAGGTTAACGTTCAAGGATATTCAAACATAGTCACTAATGCCATGTGTCAGCCAAGCACAGTCCATGATTCAGGTAACTCCTGTATGTACAGAACATTTTGCACTTTAATAAGGTGCTCATTGAAATGAGCAGTGGTTCTATACGTTTGCTGTATAGTAACATAGTAACATAGTTCATAAGGTTGAAAAAAGACCAGAGTCCATCAAGTTCAACCTATATACATATTGTGTCCCTACTGTGTTGATCCAGAGGAAGGCAAAAAACCCTTATGAAGCAGATGCCAATTGCCCCATACCAGGGGGAAAATTCCTTCCCGACTCCAAATATGGCAATCAGAATAAATCCCTGGATCAACGTTCTGTCCCTATTAATCTAATATCCATAACTTGTAATATTATTGCTTTCAAGAAACACGTCCAGGCTCCTTTTGAACTCTTTTATTGAGTTTACCATTACCACTTCCTCTGGCAGAGAGTTCCATAATCTCACCGCTCTTACTGTAAAGAACCCCCGTCTGTGCTGGTGTAGAAACCTTCTTTCCTCCAGCCGTAGAGGATGTCCCCTTGTTATAGATACAGTCCTGGGTATAAATAGGTCCTGGGAGTGATCTCTGTACTGCCCCCTTATATATTTATACATAGTTATTAAGTCCCCCCCTAAGCCGTCTTTTTTTCCAAACTAAATAACCCCAATTCTGATAATCTTTCTGGGTACTGTAGTCCTCCCATTCCCCTTATTACTCTGGTTGCCCGTCTTTGAACCCTCTCCAGCTCCACTATATCTTTCTTGTACACTGGTGCCCAGTACTGTACACAGTATTCCATGTGTGGTCTGACTAGTGACTTGTACAGTGGTAGAATTATTTCCTTGTCGTGGGCATCTATGCCCCTTTTGATGCACCCCATGATTTTATTTGCCTTAGCAGCAGCTGCCTGACACTGGTCGCTACAGGTAAATTTACTGTTAACTAAAACTCCTAAGTCCTTTTCCATGTCAGTCGTCCCCAGTGTTTTCCCATTTAATACATATTCCCAGCCTGGATTTTTCTTCCCCATGTGCATAACCTTACATTTATCTGTGTTGAACCTCATCTGCCACATCCCAGCCCAAGCCTCCAACCTATGCAGATCCATTTGTAATCGTGCACTGTCCTCTATTGTGTTAACCACGTTACAGAGTTTAGTATCGTCTGCAAAGATTGATACTTTACTATACAATCCCTCTACAAGGTCATTAATAAATATATTAAAAAGAATAGGACCCAAAACTGACCCCTGTGGTACCCCACTAGCAACACTAACCGACTCAGAGTATGTACCATTAATAACCACCCTCTGTTTCCTATCACTGAGCCAGTTACTTACCCACATACACACATTCTCCCCCAGCCCAAGCATTCTCATTTTATGTACCAGCCTTTTATGTGGCACCGTATCAAATGCTTTGGAAAAATCAAGATATACGACATCCAGCGATTCACCCCGATCCAGTCTTGAGCTCACCTCCTCATAAAAGCTGATCAGGTTAGTTTGACAGGACCGATCCCTTGTAAACCCATGCTGATATGGAGTCATACACTTATTTTCATTGAGATACTCCAAAATAGCATCTCTTAGGAAACCCTCAAACAGTTTACACACAACAGAAGTTAAACTAACAGGCCTATAATTCCCCGGGTCACTTTTTGTCCCCTTTTTGAATATTGGCACAACATTTGCTATGCGCCAGTCCTGGGGAACAGACCCTGTCACTATAGAGTCCTTGAATATTAGAAATAGGGGTCTGTCTATTACATTACTTAACTCCCTTAGAACGCGGGGGTGAATGCCATCTGGACCTGGTGATTTGTCTATTTTGATTTTTTTTAGGCGGCACTGCACTTCTTCCTGGGTTAGACAGGCGACATGTACTGGGGCATTTATCTCATCCTGCTGTATATTACCTGGCATTTCATTTTCCTCTGTGACTACAGCAGAGAAGAATATATTTAATAGATTAGCTTTTTCCTGATCCCCGTCTATAACTTCTCCCTCATTACTTTTTAAGGGGCCAACGCTTTCATTTTTAACCTTTTTACTATTTATATAGTTAAAGAACATTTTGGGGTTTGTTTTACTCTCTTTGGCAATGAGTCTGTCTGTCTCCAAATTTGCTGCTTTTATCTGATTTTTACATATTTTATTTTTTTCCCGATAGCTTTTTAGTGCTTCCTCACTGCCTTCCTGTTTTAGTAGCTTAAATGCCTTTTTTTTGCCATTTATTGCCCCTTTACATTTTTATTTATCCACATTGGTTTTCTCTTGTTCCTGACTCTTTTATTCCCATTCTTCTCTTAGTTCAGGGGCGTCCAACATGCGGACCTCGAGGTGCGGCCCGCGTGAGATCGGCTGCCAGGATCACAAGAGCCCTGCTGCTTACTTGTGGGAGGGTCTATTCTCTGCTCCAGTCCTGCCTCCTCTGTGGGGAGAACGAGGGAGGCCGCGCCCCCTGCTGAAGTCTGTGATCGGCATTGAGAGAGCTGTAGTGCAGGTAAGGGGGTGGGGGAGTGTGTTTGAATGAGTATGCCTGATTGAGGGAATGAATCTGTGAATGAATGTGTGTGTGATAGCATGGATGTGTAAGTGCTGGAACCTAGGCATGATGGGACTGTGATTGCTGTTAGCAATCACACTCCTATCATGCCAAGTCAGCCAGTACATGCTAAAACCTGGCTAGCTGTGTATTGATGCTGCCAGCAGTATTGATGCTGCCAGCAGTATGGGGTCTGCACTTACAGCCACCCTGTAACAGCATGTACTGGCTGACTTGGGATGATAGGAGTGTGATTGCTAACAGCAATCTGCTAACAGCAATCACAGTCCCATCATGCCTAGGTTCCCGCATTTACTGGTTGCCTGGGTATAAAAAGAGTGTGTTTGCTGTTAGCAATCACACTCCTATCATGCCAAGTCATATTGTTGATTTTTTTTGTCCAATTGTGGTGTGTTACTTTTAATAAAAGCATAGTTACACACTAAAATTGGACAAAAAATACCGGTACAATGCCCAGCCAACCAGTACATGCTGGAATCTGGGTATGCCTGAGATTGCTGTTAACAATCATAATATATAATTTTTTGTACAATTTTGGTGTGTAACTTACTTTTATTAAAAGTGTGTGGGGGGTCATTTTCAGTTTCGGCTAAGTGAACCCAGAATTTTCGGTTTTGGTCCAGAATTTCCATTTTAGTGCATCCCTAAAATAAATAGAACTATTTTATTTTTACTTATACAGAATCCTGCATTTGTAGTCACAAAACACCAGAAATCAGTGAGACGAAAAGTAAAGGTTTTGTGTCATTTAATTTATTTTAATCTGCATATTTTATTAAAGGCCATATTTTCTCACAGTGAAAAATGAGTGCGGCCCTCGCACGTATACAATTCTGATGAAGTGGCCCACTGCAGAAAAAACTTGGACGCCCCTGTCTTAGTTGATCAAACTTTGCCTTCCTAAAGTTCATAGTTCTTGTGGCTCCTCTAAGAGTTCCCTTATTGAAGGACAAGTTATAATGCATCATATTGTGATTGTATGCCTGTCCAAGGGCACCCACAACCATGCAAAAAAAAAAATTATAAAAAAAAAAAATACCTGACTGTTCCTTTAAGAGAAGTGGTACACTCTGTATGGCTCCAGTACAAGGTCACCATGTAATAAATAAATGAAAAAGCTTAAAATAGTAACATTTTGCATTAAGTGTGTGGGTGTAACATGTGCAGTTACTTGAGACTAATCATACCGCAGATCTTTAATAAATAATCTTAAAACAATAATTCAATGTGCAGTTTGCAAACCCAGAGACATGTCTTCTACTGGGAGAATTAAGAAAGTGTGTTCAAATTTCAGTAATAAAATACTCCCTCTATTAAATGTATCATTAAAAAGGAGGACTGGCTTTTCAGAGAAAATAAATGAGAAGGATAAAGCACAGCGAAGGTAAAAAGAGGGAGCGATGCCAAGAAACCGGCTGCGGATTCATTGAAAATGCTTATTACTGTTGAATCTAAAAGGACCTGATGCACTCACCACAGCCAAGTAATGCTGACTACTCTGAAGAACACGTGCCAAGGGTACCCCCTACGGGTATCACTTTACAGCCGTTACAATGTATACCAGCTACAGGCTTAATGACTTGGCCTTCCTATTGCCTTAGCAGGACGGGAGCTGTTATCCAAAGCCAAATACACAGTCCAAACGTTCCACAACCTGAGCAGAAGCCACTCGGTTCCAGCTCCCTGGCACTCACTGGGAAGGTTGTTGGACACTTAAAAATGCCACACAGACAATTTTGGAAAGCCCTTCCAGGTTGAATCCATGGAGATAAACACAAAATACAAAGCAGTAAATGCTAAAAGTCAATTTTAAAAAGTCATGTGCTTTATACACAGGGCTGCTGGGGCTTTAATTCAATTAAGTGAAATATATCCAAGGTTGCGATTTCAATTTGCTTTTTTGGCTGACAAATGTTGAAATAATCAAGGAAGCCATGAAAATCTGCAGTAATACATAAAAGATTTGATTCACGTAAACTAAAATAACTACATGGCTTAAGAACAGATTGCAGCACAGCCTAAAATGTATATGTGTCTATACTATACATTGTTATTTAGTTACTGAAGCTTTCTGGGGAGAAGTCCATGAGATATTTGCATGTTGAAAAAAATAATAATAGCAGACTAACAAATGTAGCAGTATATTGATTTCCTGTTCTAGTTGGCCGACTTGTAAAGTTGGCAGGAGTACAGGGGGCCTGCACAGCTCCAGGCATATGTCTCGTGTTAAGAGAGACTGCATGTTATAAACACTTCAATGAAAATTACCATTCAGTTTGAGGCCAATTCAGACCAGGTGCCGAATGAAGAATAAATAGGTAACATATGAACATAAAAAAAAAAAAAAAAAGGCAGGCAGGCAGTGAGATTATATAGATATTATTCCCTATGTTGAACTGAGACCCCAGTTGGAAAGATGGATTGCAGAGAAAGGTCAGACGACGAAGGTGGCCAAGTAATGAATGCTAAAAGCCCAATTAA
Organism: Sceloporus occidentalis; assembly: GCA_023333645.1. Lineage (NCBI taxonomy): Eukaryota > Metazoa > Chordata > Lepidosauria > Squamata > Phrynosomatidae > Sceloporus > Sceloporus occidentalis. Next base: position 847,662 of record JALMGF010000107.1, on the reverse strand, counting down.
TATATAGCTCGCTCTGTGAAAAGCAGGCCTCCTCAGGGTTGACTCAGACTAAGAAGGTTAGAAATAAATCACCACTAAACGTGAATGTATTGTAGAGTTTCGAAAGCCCAAAGTATGACGATGGTCTGTATAAGACAATGGAAACTATTCCTATGGTATCTCCTTTCACAAATGGAGTGTTTAGTTGAAGTTAATATCTTTTATTAGGTCAACATAGAAGATGTTAACTTACATAAGCTTGTGAAGTCTGAAGGCTGCATTGGAATTCTACTATTAGCTCAAGCAGGAAGTTGTTACACATACTTCCTGTTCATTCTAGACCGTACCTGTATTGAATTGGCAGACTGTATGAACTACTAGCACTGGAGATTGTTTACAACCACGAAGCTCCATTGTAATGTTATTATGGTAAATATCTTAGGAAGGGGAAGAAAATGATGCAGATGGGGGGGCTATATTATTAAATAGAAAAGGTACAAGACATCAAAAATATGTTCTATTACCAAGTAAAATCTAGACTGGTGGAAAAATTTGCTAAGATATAACCTCATTCTGAATATGCAGTGGCATATTCATGACCAGTTATTTATTGATTCATAAAGATTACATTAAAAAGTTAACTTGAAAAAACAAAAGGCGAGGAGGGCCCTGCTCAAACAAGCTTACAGTTATCAAAAATAAAGAAAAAAATATATAAATAATGCTAAAAGATTAGAAGAAAAGTTTCCTAGCAATTACTAAAATAAAACATCCTTGGTTGGACAGTAGCAGTATTATGTTTTGTCATAAAACGCTCTGATGGCTGTGCTATGATAGATACTGGAAGAAATGCTTAATATACAGAGTCAAAACATAGTTAGCCAAAAAAGTGCCACTAACACAAGGTATATGACAGTACAAATCACTCACCGGTGTTAACTAAACTTTTGTTATAATAGTACAATTATGGATGATGTGGTGGGGGGGGACATACAAAAAAAAATAATATTTTTTTGGATATTGTAAATCGTAACACTATACATACAAAAAAATATGAAAAGAAAATTACACAACATTGCAAGATTTAGTGATGCTGTAATTTAGAGATATAGGAAAAAATTACAAATTCAGCTCACATTTAACCACAGGGACCCATTACGCAAGAATCAAAGCATCAATTTTATTAAATTCCAAGTAAAAATCCAGATGTATAAAGAACAAATGCATCAGCTACAAAGAATGCCATGTTTAAAGATAATTCACTAAAACAGAAACAAGTTTAAGATTGGCTGCTTGTAAATTTTTTTTTTTATTAACATAGCTATTTGAATTATTCTTAGAGGCACAGACGGTTGCAAATTGTGCAGCAGATTTAAAAAGCCGTCCTGTACAACGCACCAAGTATCATGCTGGACTGTTTGCAAACTCAAAGTATTACAACAGAGCCAGGGTCAGATCAAATATAAAACGAGAGGTTGACATGTACGTTGACATGAAAGAAGTCAAACTATCCAGGGCTGTCGAAGCTTAATGGGGGCCCGGGCAAACATTTGTTTCTGGACCCCATACATATGTGTTGTATGCAGACAGGCAATGGTTGCCGATGTGATCAAATAACACTGTTAGAGCAACTCACTCTAACGCAATCCATGCAGGTATGCATGCCTTTATAAATATATGTTAAGAGTACATCCTTGTGTCTATATACCAATAAGTTTTTCTCATATATTGTTTTTAAGGTTTTGAATAATCAAACTCATGACTTACTGCATTCACAGCAAAGTTTTCTCAAACACAGTCATAAAATCTTTAACGGCATTAATGGGTATTTTATTTATAAAATACAGTTTACTGTAACCATCCCAAGCAGGGCATTTTAACACACAAAAGCAGACCCTGAGACACATACCATGGCCGAGGACCTGCTCATGTTCCAGACACAAAATGCCGATGGAACAAACCACTGGAAGCCAAGAGTGGATGAACTCTCACTTCTACTTAACACTTGCTGCACTTTCTTTGTCGCTAACCAAGCCTTATCTTTCTAACAAACCGAGGTCAGCAAGGACACTGAAATACTAACAGGGGTAAACTGTGCATGGTCCCCGAGGATGTTTGGGTCCATGGCAGCTGGTAGGAAGCAGAGAGCCAGAGGAGGTGATTACTTTGGTTTGGACTCAACTGACCCAAACATTCCAGCATGAATAGAAATGTAAATTCTGATGTTTGGAGCAGCAAATAATCATACTAGCAGTCCTCACATACACATTAGGTTAGGTTCCAGGAAAAGAGCAAATCTAAAGCTAAGCTTAAGGAGGCAAAATGCATCATATGACGCAACAAAACACACAGAGAAAACTACCAAGTTAAGAAAAAAAGAGTGAAAATTTTTAGATATGCAGGAAAAGAATGCAAACCAGGAATACTTGGAATAAAGAAGAATGAAGGGACTTGCATAAATGAGGATACAGATCTAGCCTACTGCTTAAAGAAATACTTATGTTCTGTTTTTCACAGAGGAATGTAAAGGAACCTCAGTTAGAAAAGATAAATAGGGAGACATGTAAAGCATGTGTGTTTACAGGAAAGCTGTTCTACTTGAACTCTCCAAAGCAAAAACAGACAATATACACCAAAACATTATTTAAAGCGTTTTGACGTGTCCTGCCGAAACCGTTGGCGGACTTATCTAACCAGTCACTATTGGCAGGAGTACTTTCAGAAGATTGGAAGTTGGCAATTGTAGTACCACTTCACAATAAACACCGCAGGAAAGACTCAGCCAACTACAGACCAGTGGTTAGAGAGTTAATGGAAACCATGCTTAAGGAAAAGGTGTAAATGGTTAGTAAATGTCATGACTCAGCCTGGCAAATGTTGCACCTTGTAGGGGTACACTTTAGGCTGTGCTACCGCAGTGTGGCAAAACGTTTTTTGGCCCGTGTGCACATATCTAGTAATTATTTCTGACGACTTTAAGGTAAGCAGGCAACGCCATGGTTCTCCCATGTTACAGATCCCTGGTAAGGCCTCACCTAGAGTACTGCGTACAGCTTTGGAGACCAAGGGATCTTATAGTTCGAAGGAAAGAAGAGAGGCGAGATATGACAGAAATACTTACAGGGATTTAACAAAGCAAAGGAGGGAAGTTTTATTTCAAAGGGGAAAAAATATTAGAACAAGATAATATATAAATGGAACAGGTGGTAGGGGCTAATACAGTGACATGTAAACATGCATGGGATATGAATAAAGCTATCCTGAATCTTAGACAAGACAAAGGACGGATTAAGGTTTGAGTCTTTACATTAGGAAACATGGGCAGACTAGATGGGCCAATTGGTTCTTATCTGCCATCTAATTCTATGTTTCTATAACCAATGTGACATGTACCTCCTAGTGTGCTTTGTTGTTCAGTTGTGCATAAATTAGTGTACATTCTGATATAAAACCTTCAGTTATAACATCTTGCTGTGCTCTTCAGTTTTCTTGAATAAATGAAAAGGTGTCTGTATATCCAGTCATTTTTTTTTTTACTGCTGTTTCATTAACTTTTCAAAAACTAACTTTATGCCACAAAATGTAAAATTATCAAAGTTCCAACTTTTCTTTAGAAACATATTGATATCTATTCACTAAAAAGCGACCATTGGGTTCACTTGGTCATCTATGTTGTTATGTAAATTGAGTAATATCGGCACAGATGTGAGTGTTATGTTTCTGACTTAAGTTCTGATTTTCTTTTAGAAGAGATTATTAATAGGACTATAGTTACAGTACAAAAGCTGTGAAGTACACTGAACAGTGCTACTGTTATCTAATGTGTACTGATTTACACAAGACATTTGGGAGAACTGTTCCCTAAAAGGGCACCCAAGGTGCATAAAGAATGTTATAATGGCTGTTGATACAACAAGCAAGGAATCAGCACACACACAGCAAATGCTATTTAAAAGTATCTATCTGAAGCATAAATATTGGGAAACCCAAACACACTATAAGGCCACATATTGCTTAGCCCATCACGATGTCAAAATACCTCTAATACTAACATAGCTGTATTACTTAGTGGGACTACACAGGTGGGGTGGCTTAACCCTAAGGTCTAGACAAATTCTCCAAATATACATAATATTTGCACTGGCACGAAGAACCAACTTGTAAATTGCATACCTGTTATTTTCTGTAGCAAAGGACTCAGCTCAGGTTCATCGGAGAAAGACTGGATAAGTGCCTTCTTTACTTGACTTTCCATAATATCAAGTTCTGTGTTCACTTGGACGTCTCCAGTTACAGAGTATATATAAACTAATAAGACAACAATATCTTCTAGGTTATAATCATCATTGCTCCTTTCATTGTGAGATTTAATCATAGGGTACAACTGGTTAAGGACCATTGGTAGTTCAGACTTCCCAGTGCTCTGCAATTAAAAGAAAATAGAAAGAACTTAAACGTCTTAAACAGATATGGGGGAAACGCTTATTTACTGCAAACAAAAGAAAGAAAATAAATGTTGGGATACAAGTACAAATATATTTTCTGTGCTCAGTTTTCTAGTAGATGTAAGAGGAATTATTTATCAACATTGGGAACTTAAAATGCTCCAAGAATGTGCACACCGTGGCTTTTAGCTCCCCATTCTTAACCGTATTGGGTTGTTCTGCCATGTGTGCCAGAGAAAGTCTCCCCAGACAGCCTGAGGTCTCACTGTGACTGTTCTGGTTCGCAGAGAGAGAAACATGCCTCTTTTAAGCACAGAGGATAAATGGGAGGGGGGATACCCTTTATTGGGTTATGTCTAATTATCATTCCACCTGTATGTTTTTTGAGTGATATTTAGCTCATGGGATCATTTTTTTTTTCTTTCTTCTAACAGAAAAAAAAAAAAAAAAGAAAAAAAAAAAAAAAATGCTCCAAGAATATAAACATTTGAAGTCAATTTAATTTGCCATTTTTATTCAGTAGTTCCCATGCTGTTTACGTAGGTGCCTTTCACCACTAGTAGAAACCTGCTGTATACATTCAACGATGAATGTAAAAAAAATGCATCTAAATGCATCTACCACTCCATCCACATGACTGCTCTCTGGGTGAGAGCCAGTGAAAACATCCATAGGTCCCTTAACCACAGAGATAAACAGCCAAGTCAGAGTACCCAGGTAAGTACTGAGTTGCTCCATTATGGAAGAAGGTCTCCAGGAACCTGGCAAAATATAGAAAAACTGTGTTTAAACCCTGGGTAATTTGTGCATTAGCGGGTTTCTTTTTCCACATGTCTCTACGCACCAACGAAACGTATGTAATAGTCGGCACTTTACAAAACGGGGCCACACACCATACACGAGTTTACTACAGGAAGATACTGTCAAACTAACTTAATTTATTTTATTGACTGGGTAACTAAGATAACAGACCAGGGAGGAGCTGTTGATACGGCCTATCTGGATTTTAGTAAGGGATTTGACACCGTCCATCACAGAAGGCTTATAAATAAATCACAGTCTTTGGATGCCAGAATAGTTGAATGGATAAGGCAATGGTTGTAGTTAATGGTGTATATTCAGAGGAAGGACTTGTTACTAGTGGAAGGACTCAAGTGGAGAATGACTTAAGTAAATTAGAAGAATGGTCGAGAGTGCGACGGCTCCAGTTTAACATTGATAAATGTAAAATAATGCACTTAGGACGTTAAAAAACCCCAAGGCAGTATATATAGCATTGAGGACAGTGTTCTGTCAGTGACAGCGGAGTAATTATTTCTGGTGACTTAAAGGAAGGAAGAGGGGAGATCACTGGTCAACTCTCACCTAAAGTATTATGTACAGTTCTGGAGACCCCATTTCCAGAAGGATATTGACACATTGAAGAGAGCTCAGAGGACAGCTAGAAAAATGGTAAGTGGCTTGCAGGACAGAAATTATAAGATTAAAGGATGTGTAAAACTTGGAGGAAAGAAGAAAGAGTGGGGATGCAATAGAAACATTTAAATACTTAAAGTACAAGCAAGCTTATTTGAAAGGAGGAGAAATGTTAGACCAAGAGGTCATGGTCTAAAACTAGAGGGTCAGAGGTTTAGATGTAATGTAAGGATGTTCTACTTTACTCAGAGGATTGTAGATAAGTAGAACAGTCTCCCAGCAGCAGTGGTGGTAAAGAAATTGTAAAAGGCATGTGATAGACAAAGTTTTCCTCACTATAGGACCTGACCAAAGACTAATTGGGGTTTAAACCCCTTATATCAGGAAAAGTGAGCAGACTAGATGGGTTGAATGGTTCTTATCTGCCACCAAATTCTATTTTCTATGTTAAACATCACCACAAGGATGCAAGAAATCTCTGCTTCATCCCAATATCATGTATCCACCGGAAAAAAAAGACAGAGCACACCTCTTCAATGGAAATGGGTAATCTATTCCCGCATAACACACAATATTTCTGTCCTCACTGACCTTCAAACGCATTTTATGGAATAAATTCCCATTTCCATTGAAGAGGTGTGCTGTGTCCTATTACTGGTATATGCACCAATTAGCATATGAGACAGCGTGCTGGTTCATCATCTATATCACATAATATAATGAGTTTCTCCTCTGAGAGGATTTGTCTGGCTCTTCGCACCACATAAATATGTCATACTTTTGCAATAACTATCTCCCCACATACTTTTGCGATAACTATCTCCCCACAAACTAGTTACATGACCAAAGTGTCCTGTAGGGTAGGGTACCAATATTTTGTCCTCAAATTGTTTAGGTTTGGGGGATTCTCCCAGGTTTGTGCAAATCACACAATTAATTCATTTTATGACTTAAAGCCAAATATGAAAAGTGCCCTGGACAGCAGAGTACTTGTCCTAAGAGAGGTATTAAACACCTTGTAACCAGGGAGATTTAAGATAGGAAAGCTTCATAAAGAATCCACTGACATGGATACTTCAACAGCTAGCTTAAGAAATCATAAATAAAGACTTTCCAGGTCCAGTTAAAGTTTTATTATGAAATTTATTTTGATTAAAATCTTTAATTATAATAATTTGATTTATTTGAATCATATATAATTCTTATTGTAACGGAGCAGAGGGTAATGCATTTTCCAGGCATGTTGCAGTGTATGTATAACGCTACAAGAAGGGACACGACTGCTAGTTGAAAAGACATTACATGACACAGCAGACTTATTGATAGCGCTAGGGTATAAAACCACATCATTATATTGCAAAACTCCCTTGTTGAAAGGTGAGCTGCTCTTCATCTCCGAGCAGCACTGCAGGGAACAATTAGACAGAACCTCCGCTGGCATATTCACAAATTGATTTCTAGGATTCGTTAAAGAGTTTTATGGGCAAAATAACTCAGAGTATTAATGTGATTTATGACAGTGACCAGATGTCCTTTACAACCCATTACTCACAAGGTAAAACCTTTATAACCATTGGTTGCATAGTCTATCCATCATACACAACAAGCTTTCTCCTGGCCGCTAATGTACACATTATACATCTACAACAAATACTGGGGTGGAAAAGAGTCTATCTACATATAATAGCATACACATGGTTCTTAGATATACACTGGTAATGTGACTTTTTGGTGTTTTTCAGTTTTTATTTAAATTTTTAAAGCAATTGCAATATCAATTAACATGTATCTATTTTTGGCAATCAATTGAAACACCAAATACCGATTTCTTTTTCCAATGCATAGCTGCATCAAACAAAACACTGTAGGCATATCTAATTGTGCTGTTGAGCAGCTTGCAAATTTGTTTCCATATCACATTTTACTCATTTCAAGTGGAGCTGTAGGCATATATTTAATGTTAACCTCCAGGGACATCCGTAATGATTTAGAAGTGCCTCTGGCCGGCAAATGATTAGTTAGTAAGGGCTGGTACATTCCCTTCTTTCCATAGCTCTGTATAACTGGATAATTATTGGTGGAGTTTTACCCAACTGCAATAAAAGTTTGAAATAGATGTTTTTTACTCTCTAAATAGGTTTTGCATTGTCACTAAAAACAGTCTAGCTGTACACAAGGTTTTGTTGCTATCATATATAAAGTAGTAGAACAGTCTTACAGTTAAACTTGGCAACCCAACTAGATGTCCCTAAAGAGGTGTAACCCAACTAGATGTCCCTAAAGAGGAGTAACCCAACTAGATGTCCCTAAAGAGGAGTAACCCAACTAGATGTCCCTAAAGAGGTGTAACCCAACTAGATGTCCCTAAAGAGGAGTAACCCAACTAGATGTCCCTAAAGAGGAGTAACCCAACTAGATGTCCCTAAAGAGGAGTAACCCAACTAGATGTCCCTAAAGAGGTGTAACCCAACTAGATGTCCCTAAAGAGGAGTAACCCAACTAGATGTCCCTAAAGAGGAGTAACAGAAGCATTGCTTTTAAAAAGAGCCCATCATATGATGTAAGGCTTTCAGTACCAGAGGGAGGGTAGAATTAATTGCCAATTCTTTCTTAAATATTTTTTTAACATCTTATAGCTGGTACTCTCTATATCATATTATTTATTGGATTTTCATATGAGATTTGGGGTTGGTGAACTATATTGCAGGATACATTACAGAACATCTTACTAAATGTATATTGTAAAAGCAGTGACACAGCTGTGTAAATATACAGCAAATGCATGTTATGTTACTTACACTACATTTAAAAAGAAGTTATGACTTTGCATATACAAATCATAAACCATTAGGCTGCACCAACAGTCTGATAAAATAACTTAAAATCTAAACTGAAATATTCTCCACGTCCCTGCAGTAAAATGAACGGTGCTGTGTATACAGAGAGACTTGCTTATAGTGGTTTTATGCCAATTTTCATATATAAAAAAGCCAGATAATACATCGCAAGCGAGAAAAAATATACAGGAAGCTAGCCAAAATTTGTGTGAGACATGCACAACAAGCTTTAAAAATCTGATTACATTGTTACCATTTCACTGACACCTCCAAGTAACTTTCTTTTTTTCAGAAGGGTCCTGGGAATTTGCTTTCAATTTGGCTGCAATGCAAGAGTATGCAAATAACAGAGATGTTAAGGATTCTGCAGCAGAATGGAGTTCGAATAAGTAAGGCAGGGGTGTCCAAGTTTTTTCTGCAGTGGGCCACTTCATCAGAATTGTATACATGCGAGGGCCGCACTCATTTTTCACTGAGAGAAAATATGGCCTTTAATAAGATATGCAGATTAAAATAAAGTAAATGACACAAAACCTTTACTTTTCCTCTCACTGATTTCTGGGCCTAGAAAGTTTTGTGACTACAAATTCAGGATTCTGGATAAATAAAAATGAAATAGTTCTATTTATTTTAGGGATGCACTAAAATGAAAATTCTGGACCAAAACCGGAAATTCAGGGTTCACTTAGCCGAAACTGAAAATGACCCCCCACCACCACCTTTAAAAATAATTTTCAAAATCCCACACTTTTATTAAAAGTTACACACCAAAATTGTACCAAAAAATTATATATTATTGTTAACAGCAATCTCAGGCATACCCAGATTCCAGCATGTACTTGTTGGCTGGGCATCAGGAGTGCTGTCAACAATCATATATAAATTAATAGTTATTGTATTTTTGTCCAATTTTAGTGCGTTAACGCACCACAATTGGACAAAAAAAAAATCTACAATATGACTTGGCATCATAGGAGTGTGATTGCTAACAGCAAACACACTCTTTTTATACCCAGGCAACCAGTAAATGCTGGAACCTGGGCATGATGGGACTGTGACTGCTGTTAGCAGATTGCTGTTAGCTGTTAGCAATCACACTCCTATCATCCCAAGTCAGCCAGTACATGCTGGTAAAGGGTGGCTGTAAGTGCAGACCCCATACTGCTGGCAGCATCAATACACAAGGGGGGCAGCTAGCCAGGTTTCAGCATGTACTGGCTGACTTGGCATGATAGGAGTGTGATTGCTTACAGCAATCACAGTCCCATCATGCCTAGGTTCCAGCACTTACACATCCATGCTATCACACACAAATTCATTCATTCACAGATTCATTCCCTCAATCACGCATACTCATTCAAACACCCTCCCCACCAAGCGTTCTCTGAGTAGAACGGTGTTTGGTCTTTTCTGCTCAGGTCTCAGCAAAAAATAAAAAAAAGTCTCGAATTAGCTCTCCTTAACGCATTAAGCTTTAATCACATAAACAACACAACCTGCTTCAATCAATGTCTGCTTTGGTGTCACAGAACAATTTAGTATTCACAGCAAAAATTATGAACGGTAGAAAATTTTACGACTGAAGAGTAATTTCAAGGGAAGGGTTTGGGCGTTCAACAGTACTAGGAACGATGTTTCTAATGCTACTTTCAATTGAAAAGCCTTTAACAGTGGGTTGAAAAGCAAAGATGAACATGAAAGCTGATCCTCCTTACAAATTGGAGGCTCAATCAAGTGATTGACAGGCAAAAACCTTGGGCAAAATATTGTAAACCTAAAAAACCCTTGACGTGGCTTCACATTGTCGGCATAGCACTTAGCTGCTACTGGTGAACTTTTATGCATATTTACCAAGAGAGGCGGCATCTCGTGTTTTGTGTTGAGCAGCACACTTTAGTGTATTTGGATGAAAGCAAATTATAACTGATAAATGGACATTGATGTTCAACTGTAGGAACTCAGAGTGGGATAACAAAATATTTAGAGAAAGTCACACTCACTGCATAATTCAGTGTTAATGACAAAAATAAATTCTGCAAAATATACCTTCCAACACACCACTTCCAGTAAAAGTAGCATGCCACCCATCCACAAATGTCCGCCTGCTTTTTTTTTTTTATTGACAAAAGCATAGCCCGATGGATGTTTCATGCGCCCATTGGTCAGAAATAAAGTACTGAAATCCAACCAGTCAGACATAAGGCTGAAAAAGATGGTAATGTGGGAAATATCTATTCACATTACATATGGGTAAAGCCACAGTTATGAACAAAGAGACATTAAAAAAGTTATATGTAACGGTAACTAATTTTCTGTACACATGGAACAGTACGTTGATCATCCGTTATTTGGGAGAAACATTTCGCTTGTATTTAAGTAGTCTCCTTGTGGACTTATGTATTTATTCCCCTTTTCTTCATTTTAAGATTAATTATTGCATTTATTCCATCCTATATTTAATTTCTAATATCCTGCCTTAAACCTTAACAGAGCAGCCATAGAAGGAGCTTCTGTGGAAAGACATTTGTCAAGCTTCAAAACAAGCTAAACAAACACCTTTTTTTTGTAGGACTAAAAGACTTGACTTCACTTGCAGAACTATTTATTGTATACTTATGCCTGTCCTCTTTTTATTATTAGACTCTAAAGCTCTACAGGACTGGGATCTTCTTAACTAAATATATATGACAGCACTTATTGTGCTCCCCTTTACAATACTGTAAGTTGTAAAGTGTCAAGTAAATCTGTAAGCAATCAATAAGTAAAGATGTACATGTGTACATACAAATTCCTCCTCATTTTAGCCGAGATCCAGTTATTGCCATCAGCAGATAATATGGGAGAAGGTTAAAAAGAAAAACAAAAAAAAAAAAACACCTCTTTGTCAGGATAATAATGTTTTGTGTGGCCCATATCTGCTTGGTCTAATGAAGTGGGTTACTGGTGTTATGTGATGTTTCCGCTTTGCTTGATGCAACAGATCTGTTCTACTTTAATCATTTAAATTCCAAAACTGTGATACTGAGACCATTTTAAGAACAGTCCAAACCTTCAAATTACTTTTGTTTCATGTACCCAAGAGAAATCAACATTATTGCTGTTACAGGATGAACCCTCCATTGTATTCCTCCCTTGAGCTTTCTATGTTATCCTTGGCTTTGAAAACCCTTATGTCACAAAATGATGTTGGCCTTCAGTACAATTAGCACATGTGCCACTTAACGGTGTGCACATTAAAGTATTCGGTGATTAACTCTGAGGCGACCACAGATCAGGGGGAATTTTTCTATCTTTTTCTCTCAACGTAATCCCAGAGAACTCCGAAAACATTAATAAATGGTCTTTGAACTGTTAAAAACAGCGAATAGTCTTTATAGTCCTGAATTAAAAGTAGATACAAATTAACATACCTGGCATTATATGTATGTGTGTGTGTATGTATATATACACATATTTTTATTATTATTATTTATTTTTAATTTACATTAACCCCTTCGCGACCTTTGCCGGTTCAGGACCGTCATAACAAGAAGGTCACTAAATGACCTTTGACGGTCCTGAACCGTCAAAAAATTAAATAAGCTTAGAAAGTGATCAAGGATCACTTTCTTCGCTTAAACGGCCTTGCTGCAATGCCTCGATGTCGAGGCATTCAGCAAGGCCGAGATCGGCATCGGGGGCCATGTCTGGCCCCTCCCCGGGGCGTCAACAGCCGCCATACATTGTATGGCGGCGGACGCCCGTTTTAAAAGCGTTTAGGAGGCGATCAACGATCGCCTCCTAAACTTAAATGGTGTCGCTGGAATGCCTCGATCAGGAGGCATCCAGCGACACCAAACACTTACCTCTGGGTGGGCTGTGACCGCTCCGGAGAGCGGTCACAGCCGCCGCTGCCGGTGATCTTCGCCATCAAGCAAGATGGCGGCGGCCCGGGAAATAAAACAATAAAGACGAAAAAGTTCGCTAGAGGGTCTCCAGACCCTCTAAAGAACTGGCTCCACTTGCTGGTTGAATACAGGTACTGCATTCAACCATGCAAGTCAATGGAGCCCAGCTTTCTAATCACTATGTGATTAGTAAAATATTCAAAAAAAATAAAAATAAATAAAAAATGGAAAAAAAAATTTAAAAAAAATGTGCTAACATTTAAAAATAATTATGCAGTGATGTCACTAGATGAACCATCCAGTACCAGCAAAATGTGTAAAAAAAAATATAAAAAAGTATTAAAAAAATAAAATTAAATTAAAAAATAAAGTTTAAATGGCTGATGGGGTAAATTGGAGTGGCCTAGCTCAAAGATAGGGCATAGGTACAGACTGACCAAAATGGAGAAAAAAAGCGCACTTCCCAAATGTGGCATTTTAAATCTGAAACAACCCGACAAACCCATGCATGTCGGGTATCACTGCACTCAGGAGATGTTCCTGAACACACATTGGCGTGTTGTTTGACAGTGACATATACCAGGACCTGTATATCTATAACTAAAGTACAATTTGTGTGAAAAAAAAAATAAAAAAAATTACTATTACAAAGTTTGACAAAGTGTAGTTCTATAATTGGTGCATGGAAAGGGTTAAAATAACAGCATTTGGAATACCCTGGGGTGTCTAGTTTTCAAAAATATATGGTTTGAATGGGTTAAATTGAGTTAACCGGCTTCAAAGATATTCCAAAGAGGAGATGGAGGCAGAATGACCAGATTTGTTAAAAAAGATTTGGAAATCATAAAACGCTGCTTGTACTTATTGCCCTATAACTTACAAAAAACAGCAAAAAAACATAAAAACATTGGGTATTTCTAAACTCAGGACAAGTAGTAGAATCTATTTAGCTAGTTTTTTTACTTGCTTTTTTAGGTGAGTAAAAGATTTTTCAAATAAAAGTCATAAAATGTGGTTTTTTTTCAATTTTGCACCATGTTTTTTTTATTTTTTTTATAGTAAATAAGATGATACGATCAAAATAATGGTATCTGAAGAAAGCCCATCTTGTCCTGAAAAAAACAATATATAACTTATGTGGGTACACTAAATGGGTGAGGAGAAAATTACAGCTGAACACAAGCACCACAAAAGTGTCAAAACAGCCTCGGTCCCACAGGGTACAAAACGAAAAATGAGCCCGGTCCTTAAGGGGTTAAGGACATTTTATATCTAATAAGCTGATTGACATCAGTGCACGTCTACCCATCAGCTGACAATCTTCTCTCACTGCCCCAGCCATAAGGATATATTAAAGATCCCATCGACTGTTCTCTGTAAAAATCACCTTGTTCACTGCAGGGGCATTAAGTCTTTAACTAGACCACTGTCTGTGATCAGTCACCCTGAGAAAATAGATTGTTACTTCTAAAGTAAAACCTGTCTTCCCAAAAAGTTTGGGGCTCTGGGAGAAAAAAAACCTTTAGTTTTGTATGACGATACTAAAGTTATTTTTAAAGTTCCTTGTTGTCCATCATGGCTGAGAGTAATGGGAGCTGTAATCATGTAACTAATCACAGCTGAAGTTAACAATCTGCTAATTTATTCCAGACTAGAATCAAGGGGAGAAAGGTCAAATGGCTTTACAATAATTCACGCTGTTAATTTGACTGCTGTCTAAAGACGTGCAATCATCCAATTTGTCCTCTAAAGTGTTCTGGATTTTATATTTTGATTCTAGTTTTTATGCACTCATTTACTTTATAAATGTTCCTCGAAAATGTAATTATAACTTGATACTTCAAATCCTTGTAAGCAAACCCATGTGTTTGAGACCAAGCTTGAGCTTGGTTACAATTGATAAGCAGTGCAAAGTAGGACTCTACAACCGTCTAACAGCCTAAATCAAAACAGGACGGGTATCGTCTTTCACTGCTTGTATAATATATATTTTCTCTTTTCATGCCGATATTTTCTGCCAGGAAATTTATTCAGTGATTACCATGCAGCCAGCATGCAAAAAAAAATATTTTACAAATACAGCCAAATCGGGTAAAGAGAAAATAGTCTACTTTGCTTTGTAGATCCTGGGACTGGCAAAGGTCAGTTGGCGGGGGTCAGTATGAGTTCTGTATTAATTGAATGAAATTTTAAATTATTATTGAATATTCAGCATAATACATGATATGCTGGACTATTAAAAGGAATAATATAGCCCAAACCAAACCATTTTTGGCATGTGGGTTAAGATACTGATGTGATTCCTATTAGTCTACTTCAAGCGGCTTGAATTCAGGCCAATCATACTGAGGGCACTTCACAAGTACGTAGAACAATAGTTTGGCGGTATTTTTTTTTCCAAATAGAAGACCAAGATTTACAAGGTAAACTACACTTTAATAAGAGGGAAGTACAGAACAATGTTTCTATTTTGCCAGCGCTTGAGATGGTAGTAAGCAGGCTGTTCGATGACGTTTTACTAAGCGCTCCACAGGTACAAATCCTGTTCCAGAGACCGGTGTCCAGGTGCAGACACTACCTCACCATCTCCGATTACTTCTAACCTGCAGATAGTTTCTTGAGTCATGGGGACTAACGCATGAACATTCTGCAAAGCCACCTGCTTTGGTCAACACAAATGGTACGAGATTATAGACACTGAGTGACACGACAGAAAAGGCTACCGTATGAAAGACAGGAAGAAAACATTTACACTTCTGGAAGAAGAACCTACATTTGCTTCGACAATAATGTTTGACAAAACGTAAGCAAGGATGGAAAACAAGACAACATACAGCATGTGCTTTACAGAATCATATTTAGTGCTGTTTACGATCACACGATGAAGCATTGTATAAATCCTTAAATACGTAACACTGAGTTACGACAAGTGTTCTGGATTTCTTTGATTGTATGGGATTAAGGATTACTGAGCGCTGTAATCACATTTGCTTTGTAGTTCTGTGTATGCTTATTGAAGACAGGTTATAAATATTATATGCATATGATCATATTCCTCATGTTGTTTTCATGAAATCTTTAATTTTCTCAGCTATGTTTAAAATAAGCCTGTCATCAACGGTGCTTTTCACGGCTAAGTGCATTTATTAAAGCGATCAATAACTAGTAACATTTTTAAATCACTGTAACTGTTTTAGATTAAGACATTTAGGAAACGTAAGGACCAAATATTGTTTAGCTCTTACAGCACGTAGCAAAACGGTTAGAGTGCACAGGCCAAACGGTTCTTACATTGGCATACATATTTTATGTAGCGTTGTATTGATTATGGACTGTCCCCATGCATGCGAAATAACATATAACCTACAGGGGGTCTAGTGAGCTCAGTGACGTCGAGTGAGTAAAGATGGCTGCCGCATACTCAATGAGACATGTGCTTTTGAGAAACTGACGTCGAGTGAGTAAAGATGGCTGCCGCATACTCAATGAGACATGTGCTTTAAGTTGCCTAGTGAGAACTGTGACGTCGAGTGAGTAAAGATGGCTGCCGCATACTCAATGAGACATGTGCTTTTAGGAGGAAGTGAGGATCTTTGGGTCACTTCCTTACACAAATAACCACCTGTAGTGACCGCCTCCTAGAAATGACCATTCGGTATTGGCTGGGTTACTCCCGTGGGTGGATACTGGATTTAAGGCTATTTAAGGTTCTACCAGTTAGTTTAGAGGCAGTTTCATGACTGGGTCGGAAGAAGCCAGGTGTCTTATTTGAGGAGCCCATGTACTTCAATATGCGGCAAGGAACTCTCCTCATTGTTTCAACTTTTATGCTGAGCCATTTATCCCGTGTAAGCTGCTGGGTCTACTAATAGAGCTAAGTATATTTGTATTGTTATTTTTTTTTGTGTGTATAGCTATTATACTGTTTAGTTTTTGGTTTAGATATATATATATATATGGTTTCTTCAGCAATGTATGTCTAAAACATTTGATTGATGTTTGTTGTTTATTTTTAGTAAAGGTTTGTTTATACTTTCATTGAGATTTTGCCTTGTCTGTTTATTCAAGATATTCACTGATATTCACTGACACCCGGGGAGTCAACATCCGCCATACATTGTACGTTTTAACGTTTTAAAAGCGTTTAGGAGGCGATCAACGATCACTTCCTAAACTTCAATGGTGTCGCTGGAATGCCTCGATCAGGAGGCATCCAGCGACACCAAATACTTACCCCAGGGCGGGCTGTGACCGCTCCGGAGAGCGGTCACAGCCGCAGCTGCACGCAGTCTTCGCCATCCGCAAGATGGCGGTGGCCAGGGGAAAAAAAAAATAAAGTTGAAAAAGTTCGCTAGACGGTCTCCAGACCCTCTAGAGAACTCTGGCTCCACTTGCAGGTTGAATACAGGTACTGCATTCAACCATACAAGTCAATGGAGCCCAGCATTCTAATCACTATGTGATTAGTAAAATATTTTAAAAAAAATGAAAAAAAAAAAGGAGAAAAAGCTTAAAAAAAACATGGTAACATTTAAAAATTATTATGCTTTAGAGGAACTATCCAGTTCCAGCAAAATGTAAAAAAAAAAGTCCAAAAAGAGTAAAATAAATAAAATAAGAAAATAAAGTTTATTATTATGAGCAAGTGCTAAAATTAGCGCTGTATTTTCCCAAAAATCCAAAATGGGGGGGAAAAAAAAGCGCACTTCCAAAATGTGGCATTTTAACCCCAAACACCAGACAAACCCATACATGTGGGGTATGACTGAACTCGGGAGATGTTCCTGAACACATATTAGGGTGTTGTTTGATAGTGACGTATACCTGGAGCTATAAATGTATACCCAAAGTACAATTTGTGTAAAAAAAAAATAAAAAAAAAAAATACTAACACAAAGTGTGGCAAAGGCTGGTGGTAGAATCTCATGCATGGAAAGGGTTAAAATACTAGCATTTGAAATACCTTGGGGTGTCTCGTTTTCAAAAATATATGGTTTGATGGGGTAAATTGAATTAGCCGGCTTCAAAGATGGTCATATTAGGACATGGGGGCAGAATGACCAGATGTAAAAGTTCCAAGTTAAAAAATGTGCACTTCCTAAATGTGGCGTTTTACCTCCCAAACAACCCGACAAACCCATGCATGGGGGGTATGACTGTACTCGAGAGATGTTGCTGAACACATATTGGGGGGTTGATTGAAAGTGATGTATACCAGGAGCTGTAAATCCATACCTGAAGAGCAATTTTAGCGATAAAAAACACAAAATAAATTACTACCACAAAGTTTGACAAAGACTGGTAGTAGAATTAGTGCATGGAAAGAGTTAAAATTCTAGCATTTGAAATACCTTGGGGTGTC
The DNA here is from genome assembly GCA_023333645.1 of Sceloporus occidentalis. Lineage (NCBI taxonomy): Eukaryota > Metazoa > Chordata > Lepidosauria > Squamata > Phrynosomatidae > Sceloporus > Sceloporus occidentalis. The sequence goes on along the minus strand of JALMGF010000107.1, from coordinate 829,736 downwards.
TAGTTTTCAAAAATATATGATTTGATGGGGTAAATTGCATTGGCCGGCTTCAAAGATACCCGAAATGGCACATGGGGGGAAGAATTACCAGATTTGGAAAAAATGGTTTTGAAATAGCAAAACGCTATATGTACTTAATGCTCCATAACGTGCAGAAAAAGCAAAAAAACATAAAAACATTGGGTATTTCTAAACTCAGGACAAATAGTAGAATATATTTAGTAGGTTTTTTCATTAGCTTTTTTGGATGAGTAAAATATTTTTGGGGTAAAAGTCAGAAAATGTGGGGTTTTTTTTTTACATTTTTCATATTTTATTTTTTTTATGGGAAATTAGATATGATTAAAACAATGGTATCTGAAGAAAGCCCTTCTTGTCCTGAAAAAAATAACATATAATTTGTGTGGGTTCACTAAATGAGTGAAGAGAAAATTACATCTAAACACCAACACCGCAAAAGTGTTAAAACAGCCTCGGTCCCAATGGTACAAAAGGTAAAACACAGCCTGGTCCTTAAGGGGTTAATAAAAAGAAAAAGGTTATAGGCAAAATAAAATCCCACCATGAATGCCATGAATTTTTACATATTTAAGGACTAAAGTATTTTTAGCGCTTTTGGTATCTTGTTTCCCAGCATCATTCCCCTTTCATTAAGTTTAACCACACAAATCACATTTTGTTTTTTCAGCGCAAGTAGTACAAATAAATATAAAAAAATGGGGGGGGGAATTGTATAAAAGAAAAACCCTAAGATTTTTCTGATATTTATAGTCAGTGCAGAAAAAAATATATTTGTCCTGAATCCACAAACACCCCATTTGCCATAGTGCGTCATTTTTGCGGACATGGGGGGGGGGTTTAAATTGGATGTTGTACATCCACTTTTTTCATTGTTATTAGTTTATGTATCTATGTTTTATTACTTATTCTACATCTATGGATATGTCCATCTAACCCTCCCTGTCCCAACTTTTAGTGAAAAAAAAAATGGAGCTCTTTAAACCCGCTACTCCGATCTCCAGGCTCTCAGCTGTTGGAGAACCTGTCTGACAATCTTGTCTAGGGCATACATCCCAACAGTTCTGGTTTTCTTGGGACAGTCCCAATTTGTTAGACCCTGCCAAACTGCTCCATTTTGCGGCACTAAATGGTATGGTCTTCTTTTGGTATCTGTAAATCCCAATCAACCACCTGCTTAACTGACTGACACCACAGATAATGAACAAATGTAGCTGGAGCGGTGCCAAATAACGTTTGCAATGTTCATTAAAAATGTATATGCTCTAATATATAAATCATATTCTTTCTGGGTTCTCCCGCTAAATGTTTTAAATATACATTAAGGGATTTCAAAAGATGTATATACTATACTAATGGAACGGCAATAAACGCAAACAGAGCCACACAACATTATTGCAATGATTTAAATAACGAAAACATTAAATCTTCAATAGGTGTAAATATGTTGGCCCTACTTGGTGCCACTAACACAAGCCTAAGAGGACAGAGCAAACAAGTGTTTGTCACCAGAGATGGAACGCTTTCTCTTGTCAAGTAGGTGCTTAGAAGCCGACTCTCGGATTTATACTATAGAGGAGGGAAGTAATCGGGTCAGATGGGACATATGGCATAGCATCTCACACATGGGGATTTGCGTCAATAACCGAGTCTTTATCTGACATTCTTTACCTTGTTCTCATTAACTAGGGCTGGAACCCATCATTCTACAGGACTAGTTTATGATTACTGTTGTCCTCCCCATACCCCCATTACGCCATCGACTTGATCAATACATGTTCCCTCACATTCATGACGTTTAACCGTTTCAGCTGTGTATCATCCGCAGAGACTGAAGGCAAAGTTAGAACACCAGGAAAAGTTGCCGTTTTGTTAAGTTCTTCACGTTAAAGCGTCAGGAAATATTTAAATTAAGTTTGGTTACCAAAAAGGCCTACAATTTTGAGAATGCAGTCTGTTCTTTAGAAGCGCCGAGCCATTTTCTCTGGCAGAATGGCACAGCCTGCTTGCTGTCACTCAATCACCACCGTTGTGAGGTACACAATTTTCACACATATATGAGCCAAAAAAAGTGGTACTCATCTGCAATTTAACAATAAAATAAATGTATTTGAGATGAACAGTGCCCCACTTCTCTTTATTTGTGTAATTTAACCCATATATTATCATTTTATTTATATCGTGATGGGCAATTTATGCAGCGCTTCATACAATACATGTACTCAAGGCTGACAAGACGAGAACTGACAGACTAAGACTTTCAAGTTTATAATCCAGAGATTAAAATTATTAAACACTTATACTGAGCAAACATTAAAACCCCAATAAACATAAAATATGCCAAGTGTATATTAAGCTTAATGAAGCTTAGAATTTCCATTTAAACCAAATAAAAGTAATAACAGAAAGCTGGAACGTGCTCGATGACACAGCGCAGAAATCCAGTCGCAGTGCGGATTTACGGGCGTTGGTGAAGCCGAGTCCTGGTTTTCGGCTCTACGCTATCCGTTACCATGGCAACATTTTGAACATACAGCTGCACTCCATTCCTTTTAATGGGTTCATGAGACCCCAATAGCAACAGGATGTGAAGCACGCAAAATGACTCTGGGCTTCGCTTTGCTGCGTCCAAGAAAGCTACAAAAATGTTAGGCTAAATCCCCGAATGAACAGGGGAAGTGAATCATCCTTGAAAGGTAATTTAGCCAGTTTTAAAACAGGATTGTTTTGCCTTGAACTCGGGGCTTATGGGTTAAATGTTGTTTTATGCAACCTTGAACCCAAAATGTCAACGCTTATAAAAACATATAACACAAACCTGGACAACACATGCAACCACTGGGAATAGATGTGATGCATTAAATCAGAGTTTAGTCACATTAGACAAAATCTACCAAACCACCAAGAGCAATCAGAGAAAAGCTAATGTTTTTGTCTGTCTGACATTTAAGACGTTTCTTAATAGTGGTTTTACTGGAAGGTCACACAATGGCACTTTGTGCACGGCTCTGGCTGCTTAGATCATTTCATTTATGAATGGTTGATAGTACATGATTAAAAAGTCTAAAGATGTTGCTAAATTATTGGTATTCTGCCACAAGTGTTTATTATGTATGGCCCATCTTTGCCAAAATGTGGTATTGGAGAATAATACACAGCAAGCATGTAACATTCTGTTATAACTTGGTTAAACAGTAAAATTCAACTCAAGATCTAGTTTCAAACTAGTTTCAAACTCTCCCTTACTAACGCAAACAAAAAATACTAACTGAAATCCACATGCATTCTGAGAATAAACGATTGGTCCATCCTATTCAAGATCTCCACATGTCCAATCTGGGAGCTTGCTAGGGGAGACTCTCCCTCTTCTGGGCTAGCCATGCCTGTTAGTTGGGCTAACTGTGCATGGGCTAGGGGTAGCACCAGACAGCTTTAACCTAGAGACCCAGGGAAGCGCCTCTTCATCTGGAGAATCGGATTCAAACTATAATAATTTCATCATTACCCAAGCTACACCATAACACCAGGTAAATTATCGCATACGTTGGGCATAAACAAACATAACTACGGACTTGCTTCACTTGGAACATACCCTGTCTAACTTCATGTTTCATTTCCCACTATATTTAGCGCCTTATGTAGAGGAAGCTGTCGGGCGCACATTGTGAAAGTCCACTGATGGACCCGATACATGTGAAAATGTTCTTCTGCTGCTAAACTTGCATACACTCCTTACAGCGTTACCTGTCAGGATCTGCTATAACGTCCAGGGCAAAGAATATTTGGGCAGCCTAAAGCTTTTTAACTTTATACAAAGTTTACACAGATGAGGTTGAACAGATGATGGCTGCAAATTATTTTATCACTCTGTATTATAACTTCCATATGAAAGTCGTGCTACATCCTCAGGACCTCCATTTTGTCTCCCATGTACTGCACAGCATGCTGTAAACAAAAATACTCAAAACAACATTTCTCCATGTGATACAAATCTTTTTGGGATTTGTGCAGAAGAAAACAGTGGCCACAACATCCTTTTTACATCTTGTGGTTTTGGTCAAAAGCCTAATGTTGTACATTTATCACATGTGACCAAGCTCCTTGTACATGGTGCAATTCATATCAAGACTTTGGTCTCAAGATTAATTTTATCATTCTGTGGAAGGATTCTTCCTTCCCTAACAGGCATGTTCACGAGCCAACAATAATGAAGAACAAACAGCAGACTTATCATTCTGGATTTCCATCTAGGTTTTTAAAAAATATCTAAAAATGGAAATAACAAATAGGGATAGAATGTAGACTCTGAAACAATTTTTTTTGTGTTATGACGACACACACAACGAGCTGTGGTTTACTGATGTAATCTATGCTGTATGTAGTGGTGCCGATTTACCGAAACAATTTAGATTTTGATGGGAAGTTTTGTTATTCCCGATAAAATCTTTTTAATGTAAAAAAAAAAATACAAAGAAAATAAAAAAATATATATATACATACATCCATACATACACACACACACACATATACATACTGTGACAGAAAGCAGGGGATGATAATGGAAGGAGTGTATATATCCCCTTATATTTTGCAGGGTGGTTACCCTCAAAGTAGTTTTTACCAGCCCCAGGGAGATGTGTTGTTAACCCCTTCAATCCTCTATAGACGTACCGGGACGCCCACTAAGAAACCCCCTATGGACGTCCCGGTACGTCCAGCCCTTCGTGCAGCGTCAGGGACATCTGCCGCTGCGCGGGAGACCAGGCTGTCGTTTGCCAGATCTCCTGTAACAGCTTCCGGCATGAAAGCCGGCAAGCCGTTACAGTTGAAAGTGCCCGATCGCGGGATCGCGGAGTTGCAAACGCGCGATCGGGCATTCCCGTCCGGGTTGCGTCACTGCTGACGTAACCTGGAAGGTCATCGGAGGACAGGATATCCCCTGCGAGGATATCCTGCCCTCCGATGAGGCACAGAGACGCTGCGATCTCTATGCAGGTCTGTGAATACTATAATATTAAATAAATCATTAAAATAATATAAATACAAAAAAAAAAAATAATGTGAGCTGTGATGTCATTGTGACATCACTGGCATGTTCAGGAGGTCCCTAGGAGGACCTCTAACCATTTCTGTGGTTATAAAAATATATAAAAAATAAAAAATGTAAAAAAATTAAAATTAAAAAAAAACCCTTACTTCCCATTGCCCTAGCATAACATCTAGCCAGTATAACCCTCCTGCCCCCGTTCACAACCCCCAAACCCGTTAAGCCATAGGCATAAAGATTATACAAAATTGTACACCTAATAGTATGCTCCCTGGTGCTGGGAAAGTCTGGAAAATCTATATAAATTAGGTATTTCTGAAATCAGGACACCTGAATTAATAAACTTGGAGGGGATTTTCCATCACTTTACCTAATTTTGTGAGGATTCAGAGGGAAAATGTAAAAAAAAAAAAATTGTTTATTTTTCTAATCTTTGCTAGTTTTTACTAAATTTCTCATTCTAAATTTTCAGCTAATCATCCAACTATGATATCAAACGAAAGCTCTCTCTCTCCTTGAAAAAACAATATATAGTTTACATGGGTACACTATTCACAGGAAAAGAGAATCATCGCTAAACCGACATACCCCAAAAATGGCAAAATTGCTCTGGGCTTTGAGGTACCAAAAACCCCTGGGATTGAAGGGGTTAATAATGGAATGGTTGGATGTTTGTTATTTGTGTATTTTGGGTCCCTGGGGTGGAGCACTTGGAGAGTAGGGCGAGCCAGTGCGCCACTCCACATTTTGTGAGCAGCCGAAGACCAGCAGGTGAGAATCCAGTCCGGAGATTCCTGGATACTCTCCTAGTACTCACCTGTTTCCACTAATTAATGGGAGAGGTGGTTAAGTAGTCTCCTGATCTCAGAGCAATTGAGATCATTTGTCTCCCTGAGAGAGAGAGCTGCCAAAACACTGAGTGCTGCCATTGTTGCATACAATTTGTTATTTTGTTTGTTGGAACGGATAAGCCGCCCAACTGCAGTTAGTTTGGAGAACTCTGTATTAGTTAGTGCTCACGAGAGCAAGGCTTTTTGTTTTGATTTATTTATATTTCTGTAATGCCTCTGGTGACAAAATAAAAACAGGCCCAGCCTTTTATTTTACCCTCCTCGTGTCTGAGCCGTCTCTGCAGCCTGGTAGACTGTGTGTGAGTAAAGATTCCCGGACAGAGTACCAAAGTGAAGGGGTATTGTGTCACAATACACACACACACACATATACATATATATATATATATATATATATATATATATATATATATATATATATATATATACATATATATATACATATATATACAGATCAGGGAGCAAGGTGACCCTGATCTGTGGCAAAAGACCAAGGTGACTGATCTGTGGCAAACAGTGCTAATAATGCCATAATACTTTCATAGGTCTAAATAACTTACAGAGCAATGCTCCACATTTGTCGCTAGAATGGTTTCAAGTTGCACTGTTGGGTTTTGTCTATGGCTATTTAAACCAGTGACCTGGTTGTGTTGCTGACATACTACTTAAAATACGGGTATTACTGTAATCATTCCCACCATGTGTGACACATGTGAAACAGGTCCAAATTCTACCAATATAACAGATGTCCACAGTTTAATTACTTGGGCTGTTCTATTAACGTCAACAGTGAAATGGAAAGAATTTTGGCTTTTTGGATGTTTTTTTTCTGAAAGGGTAGAAGTGCTTATTAAAAAGGATGGTGCATCAGGGCCAAGCTGAAAGGAAAAAGTTACCAACTGCACACAAATAAGGTTATGTGTGTATGTAAAATAAATTATATATATATATATATATATATATATATATATATATATATATTTATTCACTGGCGACTTGCTAGTACCTTGCTAGTACCAGGTTGGACCCCCTTTTGCCTTTAGAATTGCCTTCATTCTTCGTGGTATACTTTCTACAAGGTGCTTTGGTCCATATGGACATGAAGGCATCACGCAGTTGCTGTACATTTGTCGGCTGCACGTCCATGATGCGAATCTCCTGTTCGCCATATCCCAAAGGTGCTCTAATGGATTGAGATCTGGTGACTGTGGAGGCCGTTGGAGTTCAGTGAACTCATTGTCATGTTCAAGAAACCAGTTTGAGATGATGTGAGCTTTGTGACATGGTGCATTATCCTGCTGGAAGTAGCCATCAGAAGATGGGTACACTGTGGCCATAAAGGGATGGACATGGTCAGCAACAATACTCAGGAAGGCTGTTGTATTTAAATGATGCTCAATTGGTACTAAGGGGCCCAAAGTGTGTCAAGAAAATGTCCCCCACAACATTACACCAACATTACCAGCCTGAACCGTTGATACAAGCCAGGATGGATCCATACTTTCATGTTGTTTAAGCCAAAGTCTGACCCTGCCATCTGAATGTCCCAACTGGAATCGATACTTATCAGACCAGGCAACGTTCTTCCACGCCTTTCTGTCATCTCGAACCAGTCTGCCAATTCTCCTCTGACCTCAACAAGGCATTTTTGTCCACACAACTGCCGCTCACTAGATATTTTCTCTTTTTCGGTCCATTCTCTGTAAACCCTAGAGATGGTTGTGCATGAAAATCCTAGATCAGCAGCAGTTTCTGAACCACTTAGACCAGTCCGTCTGGCACCAACAACCATGCCACGTTCAAAGACAGTTTATTCCCCTTTCTTCCTCATTCTGATGCTCGGTTTGAACTTCAGCAAGTTGTATTGACTGTGTATTATTGCCTAAATGCATTGAGTTGCTGCCATGTGATTGGCTGATTAGCTATTTGTGTTAACAACAATTGAACAGATGTACCTAATAAGTGAGTGTATATTACATATAAAAACAGTTCAACCCCTTCCGTGACCTTTGAAAGAAATGGCATTAAACTATACAGTGTATTTGTCTCAAAATACAAAAGTTTTGGAATATACTAGTTTATATGATTGAAAATATGCTAGTGCTAGTGTTACATGACAGCAAGGCGTAAACATGCATAAACATATGGGTTGGATTAATACCTCAGTAAAATGAGCTGGTGGCCTAGGGCTTCTTTAGTGTCTAGGACACCAGAAGGGCAAACACCAAATCTCCAGGCTGTCTGGGCAAGAATCATGTACTTAGTATAACCTAGTGTCAGGTTATTAGTTTAAAGTGTAAGTAAACATGAAAGTAATGGAGGGGTACTTTTGTAGCAGTTCTGTTTACTATATTATTTTTGTTTTGACATATTCGTGCTTTATTACGGGATTTGTTTTTGGGCTAAAGGGAGTCCCAAAGCAGTAGTGAGATCTACACATTGCACATCTCCGGGCACCCGCAGGGTTCACATTGCCATTTTTGCTAAAATTAGTCACACAAGGTAAACAACTGGATAAAATACATTAATAGTGTACAGAGCCTTCAATTAGGGATGCTAACTGGCAGTGGGACAAGTGGACACAATGCCCACTGTATTCAGCGAGTATCAAGCACTTGGAGATAGCGATAAAGATTTGTCTCCAGCCCACGCATGTAATGTTTACACAACCTGAAATATAAATCTCTTTTTAAAAGAAACCAGGGTGACTTTCCAAACTCGACTGCGGATAATAAATGGTCTAATTCCTTTTCTGCCTGCCAGGGCAAGCAAGCTGCAACCAATTTAATTCTGGGTTTGATGCCCTGTCCTCTCTCCATGTCTTTATGGACACATTTAAGGCAGGAGGGATTACTGCTGACTTTATCAATGATTCATGTGTTAAGTGGATTTTGAGTTGTTTTCACAAGCACTGATGTAAGCACTGATGACAGCCATGCCATCTCATTAAAACAACCTAGAATCCAAAATTCACAAACAAAATCTGGAGGACATGTGGGGGAAATAAAAGGTTACATGTATCTGGTGTGGTGAATGATTCTGCATGGAAATATTATCCATAGCAGGAATATTGCTGGCAGGAAGCTACATTTAGGTTTGGAGATGATCCAAAGCAATCTCTTTTGTCTACGGCAATACACAAATCAAAAAGTTTTACTTACAATATTACATCAGCAGAGTCTGCGAACCGCTCCCTCCTCTGTTTAGTAAGGTCCATAACACCCCACCGTCTCATTTTCTCTGTTTTATGCAGGTTTATGTTTTTACTCTTGTTACAATGATCATTGTATTTGCTGCGGAACAAATGATTAGAACCTGCCTTTTTTAAAATGAAATGTACACAATATCTTTAAATTAAAATGTATTTAAAGAATGAAAATCTATGATTACTTTTTGAAAGGAACAAAATGACCTGCCGTGTAAAAGGTCATCTTTATCATCTCCCCCATCTCCCCTTGATTTGCAGGACTTTTTTCTTGGGGTTCAGTTCTAGGAGCGTAAAACACTGAATGCACTTGCACACGTATGCAAGAAAAGCTCAAAAAGGCTGTTTGCTAGGAAATGGGCAGCAGCCGAAGAGGAAAGAGTAGACTCTCTAAGCAAAATACTGGAAAAGTGTCCGCAAGTTTGCTTTACTAATCTTAGCATTACTGCCCCTTTAAATACAAAAACATGATGCTTTCAATAACCTAGTTTGCCCCTTTATACTGCGGTATGTATACACTTGCACTGCAGTTATGGCTTCTAGAGCATGTAGGCATATCTAGGTACCCCCAGGCACCTAGGCTTTGACTCGCTTAATACTCATGTTGCTTATCAATGTTATAACATAAGGGTATAAACGCTGATCCATGTATATATAATATTCTTGAATCCCACTGCAATTTCATCCTCTCATTACAAACAACTGGGTCAAACTACATCCCACGCAATCATCCACCCAAATGAATTTTTATTTACATGACATGCAGTGTATACACCCACACATGCACTACATTGTAAACACTGTGGCAGTAAATGTTTAATGCCTTTCTGACACAAGCCTGAACCAAAAATCCTTTCCACATTAATTTTATTCCTATAGCCCAGTCAATGCATCAGTTCTCTTTGTTCACACTGCAAGTTGGTGAGGAGGAAAAAAGGATTCGGTTTATCCTTGCAGAACTCCTCTTGCCAAAATCAACATCACAGACGAATGAAGACGGTTCTCAGAATCTGGCTGGAACTAAAAGAAGGTTGCAGCTAAGTCAACATAAAAGAAGCTTATGCTCAGTTCTTCCATCCCCAGCAAAAAGTGCTATAGTCAAATTTCTTATGAACAGAAAAGGATGAAACTATTTTAAAGGTTTCTTTTTTGTCCACTTAGTCTTGGATTTTCATTATTAGACTAATCCAGCCAACCCACATACACCCAGTAGTAATATGCCTAAAGTAAAACAAGCCTACTTAGACCCTTCTTCTCAAGGACTACTATATAAAATCAGAAGATAACGGCAGCTTGACCAAATAAGAGATGGACCGATCATCCTTCCAAGATCTTAAAATTTGGGGGAATGACATTCACATGAAATTGATCTCCCCAGGATACAACTGACAGCACACAACCCAGAAGCATTTACACTGCCACAAGTTTTATCCAAGCTATATAAATTTAACAATAAAAATAAGAGGAAAGAGTTTCCACTATAGGAATACACCAAGAGAAAAAAAAAGGAGTATTAGGTCAAAAAGAAAAAAATAAAGCAAGAGGATTATCATTCTCCTTACAGAATTAATGTATAAAATAAAAGAGGTCTGATCACAAATACAGTTAATTTTGTAGAGCCAATATTTCTTATATAGAAGACAGGATGATAAATTTAAGAAATGTATGTTCCTTTTAGGACCCATATTCATTTCCTATACTAATAATCATAATACACCATCTGTCAGACAACTAAGTCTTCATTCAAATGTATTTAAGTCACCATATGAATGATGTAAGGAAATTAAAACAAAATAAAAAACAGAGGGGACAAACAATTAAATGGACTTATAAACTGAATAGTCATTAACATGAAAAAAATAATTTTATTAAAAGTTGCATAACTCATAACGCTGAATAAAGTTACACGATAACAGACTTTTATGTTTGAACAACAAGTAATTCCTGGCATAACCTACTGTTGAAGACCTTTATTTTGTTCATAGTCTATCAGGAGCGTGACATTGCAGTAGAATTATTTCACTTGTAAAGTAATCTGTAAATTATTTTTCCTTTGCATTGGAAAAACATGTCTTCTTGTGCTTCTATTGTTCTCTGTAACAAACTGTTACATCCACACATCATGCATGTCAATACTAAATGAAGGCAACCGAGCAAGATGGATTTTCATCTCAGTGAAACATTATTCATTGAATGCATACATTCCACCAATAATCCATAACCCATCTGTATTTAAACTTAGGTGAAAGGTTTGACTCCTTGTAGTTTGTTCCTTAACATAACTCCCATTACTGCTGGCTTTGGTTAACAGGAGTTTTTAGAAAATGTAGAAAGGTGGTAGCTTCTCAGACCTGGTCTTTTAGAGGGGGGGGGTGAGTAGAACTAGTTGTGATGATGTCTCCAACATGGCTACTGCAGCCCCAAGGGATACTGTATGGCAACCTTGACAAAAGAGTTATGTCGGGACAGAGCTAGAGCAGGCATCTACCGCGAGGCTACCCCTCAGACAGAAACTGTTGCGAGCCACGATAAATTAGGGAAATCCAACCACTTCTTTGTTCACCTAAAGACAGTAGATGGCAGTGTTGCTCCAGTTTTTTGTCCTTACAAGTAATGGAGTGAAACAAAGTAAACAAAAACACGCAGTTTCAGTAAAATAATCCCTCCCTGCAACGTTACAGACTATTTATGCACAGAAGAAACGTGGCATGATTTCTGGAGGACACATTGCACAAAGCAACTAAGAAATCGCTCGCTTGGGAGGCTTTATGAAAATCTCAAACCAGGTCAAGAAATCATCAAGAAATGATAAACCCATATTCCCAATAATTATGTCTTCATGTGTATTCTAACTATATGAAAAACATGAAATCTAAAGGAGTTGGGGTTCACAATCTACTGATTTTTCAACCTTCCAGCTGCACTGTTCATTATATATTTGGTGTTTAACCCTTTATCAAGTAGTAGAAGTATTATTAAACACTCATCTACAGACAACAGACAAGCCAGAAGGCTTGTTTTTCCCTCAGAAATCTCATGATGCTTTGACAACCACAGGGGATTCTGGGTAGTCGCATGCAAATAAGGTTAACAATTATCACCTTTGCCTCTATATCCACTTTATACATGGATCCCTTGAAAGTAATTGCCCGCTGTACAAGACAGCCTTTAGACAAAACTCGGGAAGAGGTACAATAGCCAGATCACCACTCGGACAGCTGTTTCGTCCTTCATGGGACTCGTCAGCATGAGGTTGTGATCAGGGCTGGCCTGACAATGGAGCCAAGTGGGGCAACCGCTCCAGGTGGCACTTTGCCGCCCCAAGCCCTTTTTTTTTTTTTTAAAAAAGCAAAAGAGAAAGGGGCGCCGAGTGGTTTTCGCTTACCAAGCTGTCAGTACCCGCTTGGCGCCCCTCTCTCTCTCCTCTGCGGCGAGTCTCCCTGTTCGGTCTCGGTGCCGGCTTGTAATGCTGAGTGCCGGATTTCCGGCGCTCAACATTACAAGCCGGCACCGAGACCGAACAGGGAGACTCGCCGCAGGACTGCTGAAAGGTATGTACAAGGGGGGGGGGGCGGCAGGGACGGAGGGAGAGGAAGGGTGGATAAGGGGGGGGCAGCATTTTAAAATTCGCCCCAGGCGGCATTTTGCCTTGGGCCGGCCCTGGTTGTGATACTGGCTTAATAGTTGAGGCTTGGGGTAGCTAAGAAATACCATTACATAAGTTATGGTGCGTAAAAGGTGATGGAAACCCTTCCACTTAAATTTAAGGGGTAGTAGAAGTATTATTAAACACTCATCTACAGACACCAGACAAGCCAGAAGGCTTGTTTTTCCCTCAGAAATATCATGAAGCTTACACATAATATACACACTTATTTTCAAACACCCCCTGAAGTCCTCTACTGTAGAGCCCAGGACTACGTATTTGCATAAAAGTATTTAACGTATTAGAACAAAGTACAAACCTTTTGTTATGTGTTTTTTACCATTAAAGCCTACCAAAGAAATAATGAAAGGGAAAAATGGAAAATATCAATGCTTAACCAGAGCACACCAGTCTTGGTTAAAAAAGACAGAAGATTTCATGAAGTTCAGTTATGTCTGCAAATGTCACAGAGGGTTCCTTTTTTCTCTCCAGAAAGCTGGCATTCTATAGCAGACACAGTGTCAGCAATCAACAAATTTTCTGTAGAGTAACAGGGATTTGGATTCAAGGTTTCAGTCCGATTTATTTACCAGTCCAAACAGACTACATAGATATATTACATTTCTCGTCTATTTAGGCAACTTGCCTCAATAGCATTTTACATACAAACTGCTATTTGTGCTGTTGGCTATAGAAACATTTACTGTCCTTTTAAATTACACATAACACAGGCAGCAACGACCAATGTGCAATTCTCCATTTACATTACGAACAAAAAAAATATATATTTTTTTGTTTAAAAAAGTACGCTGCATAATTACATCCTAAGTGTAGGCTGGTTTACAAACACCACTTACATACTAAGATGCACACACAATCTTCATGCATATAAATTATACCAAGAAAAGTGTAAAATGTTTTTAATTTGGTATATTACTGGGGAAACACCACCATTACAGATGTCAACAGGCTAACTGCAAAGTAAGAATGTCTATAAATGCTGTCCAGTCACAGCCAATTTATGATAGGAATAAATCAGGTATCCAAGAAATTACGCAGAATTTAAGAGTCAAGCAGGGGCATGAAAGCAGAGGTCATAAGAGTTGGAGCTGCTACTGTTCCTGGAGTCTTAAGGGCCAATAAGAGGATGTTACCATTTTTGCAGAAGCTCACCAGGAGTTCGTGGACGAAGAAAGAAGACAGAAGACCGAAGAACAAGAAGATAGAGATGCTAGAAAAAAAAAAAAGCAGAGCTGCGAGACACGGAAGTTTCTGGTTACTATTCCCACAATAATGAACTAGCAATGTTGCTGGCTCAACATCATGGGAGTTGCAGTCAAGAAAAGTTAATGTTGCGTAGTGTAGATTTGTGACCACACACAGTAAACATTCTGAGGTATTACAAAAAAAAGAGGGTAGTATAAAAGGGACATATAAGCTGAACTGAAATTTGTCACTTGGCACTTTTTCAGCCGTTGTGGCTGATGTTCACGAGGTATGCATTTCACAGTACCTGCAGTAACAATCTATAATGCTATAAAAGCTAACCTTTGGCACTACAGTTTAGGTACTCACCATAAAGTATTGTGTTATTGCACAAAGGTGGAATAAAAATTCCTCATCTGATTACAATTGATCGGTATAACTTTTCTCCCAAAGTGTTTAAGTTTATATAAAAATATACACTATATGACCAGATGTATGTGGACACCTGACCGTCACATCTATATGAGCTTGTTGGATATTCCATTCCAAAACCATTAGCATTAATATGGTGTTGGCCCCTCCTTTGCAGCTTTAGCAGCAGCCTCTCTTCTGGGAAGGTTTTCCACAAGATTCTGGAGTGTTTTTGCGGGAATTTTTGCCCATTCATCCAGTAGAGCATTTGTGAGGTCAAACACGGTCAGGGCTTTGTATGGGCAATTTGAGTTCCTTCACACACAACTCATCAAAGCATGTCTTTGTTAACCTTGCTTTGTAGACAGGGGCAGAGTCATAATGGAACAGGGAAGAACCTTCCCAACTGGTGCCACAAAATTGGAAGCATGTTGTCTATAATCATTAACATTATCCTTTATTGGAACTAAGGGATTGAGCCTAAACTCTGAAAAACATACATACTGCCTAACTAAAAACAAAACCATAGCAGCAAAAACTAATGACAAAAGCAATAAAGATGGAGAGGCTGATAGAGCAATTAAAACCCTGTCTGCTCTTCTCTATGTGGACGTGTCAAAGTGTTCTACAGCTACAAACGCAAGACAGGACTGTCAACTTTAATTTCAAGGAACAAGCTTAGACAAACAGCCTAATAATACAACAACCATAAACCCAAACACATCTGATTCACAACAGTGTGCACCATGTATAGACTACATTAAAAACCCTTCATAGAAGCATTAAACAGATCCAGTCATAATGCAAGTGGTGTCTAAAGACTATTAGGGTAGACATATATTTAAAGCTCAAGAAGGGACACCTAAACGCTATGCTATACAACACTACAGACATATTATGCACAATATCAGGCTCCAGTAATAATAATTACAGTAGTCTGGCAAGGGAGGGTATGGAACCTCTCCTGCCAGCTATCATAGTGATGTCATAATGTAAGCTACATATATTACACTGGTTCTGTACATACAGAGTGCCATTTTGAAGGGCCATCCGAAGACATCAGACTTCCTAGCAAAGTGAACTGCAGAGTGTCGGCTATCTTCTTAAAAACAATGATTTATTTTTTTTCATGTAGTCAGAGTTAACCTCTTAGTGCCCAAAGGGAAGGGCAGTCCTTCAAGCCATGACTCCCCAGAGGTTTCCTCCTAAAGGTTTTTCCTCTCCTGCGTGAATGACGACTCTTCGTGTGTCCAGAGGTAGCTCCTTCTCTGTTCCCCTGCCCCATCCATACAATATTTCCTATTATATAAAAAAAAGTGTTGATTGTACCCATAATCATTGTCTACGAGTACCGTATTTTCCGGCGTATAAGACGACTGGGCGTATAAGACGACCGCCAACTTTTCCAGTTAAAATATAGAGTTTGGCCTATACTCGCCATATAAGACTACCCCTCTACCCAGTATACATCAACCAGCCAATCACGGCAAGCGATGTACCTTACCAGTGATTGGCTGGTTGTATACAAAGCCTGCTTGGATTGGGTGGGTCAGCTCTCCCTAACATATGCCTGTCCACACACACACATGTATTAGACATACACTG
Source organism: Sceloporus occidentalis (assembly GCA_023333645.1). Taxonomy (NCBI): domain Eukaryota; kingdom Metazoa; phylum Chordata; class Lepidosauria; order Squamata; family Phrynosomatidae; genus Sceloporus; species Sceloporus occidentalis. The sequence goes on along the minus strand of JALMGF010000107.1, from coordinate 813,747 downwards.
CCCTCACACAACCCTTCCTTTACACACATATACACGTACACACCAGCTTACAAACACACATATACACATAACCTGCCCTTACACACACCTGTCCACATACACTGCCCTTACACACACACCTGTCCATACACAGCCCTTACACACACACCTGTCCATACACTGCCCATACACACACACCTGTCCATACACTGCCCATACACACACACCTGTCCATACACAGACATATACACACACATATATATATATCTACACATACTAACATACGCCTGTCCATACATACACTGCCCTCACCACACACCCCTGCCTTTACACACACTATATATACATACACATATATACACACACAAATATCTACACTGCTCTTAAACACACCTGACCATACACACTGACCTTACACACACATATATACATACACCCCTTTCTCCCCATCTCTTACCTTTCTCAATCTTCTATCTCCCATCCAGTTGTGGGAGCGTGAGGTCTGTCATTTCAGACCTCTGCTTTACTGCTCCCTCATCACTACGCGCCGGCAATTGATGCCGAGCGCCGGAATATCCTGGCGCTTGGCATCAATTGCCGGCGCGTAGTGATGAGGGAGCACGGAATGCCGAGGTCTAAAGTGCCAGACCTCGAGCTCCCTAATGTTGGGCTAGTTAGAGGGAGGTCATGATCTCCCCAACCAGCCCTGCTCATCGGGCGCCCGCTGATCAGGGCTAGTTGGGGAGATCACAATCTTGCACCTACCTCGGCGTGGCCCTGAAGACCGGCCCAGGGGAGGCGGCTTCTCCGCTTGCCCCTCCCCTAGAGATACGTGGCTTCGTGGGGAATCGTGATTCTCTGGCTCGGTAAGTTTCAGTACCCGGCGTATAAGACGACCCCCGACTTTTGAGAAGATTTTCACGTGTTAAAAAGTCGTCTTATACGCCGGGTCGTTGTCGAAAATACGGTAATTTTAAAATCCTAAAAGGCATTAATAACCTATGGTTAAAATATATCCTTTCCATAAGCCTGCACTGATGTGCTATTGATAATTTTTTTCGGAATAGAGATTTGATTTAATATCATTTTAATTTGGTTTCACTGTGAAAGAGATAATTTTTAGAGACATTTTACATTATATTACATTACGGAGCCCATTTATTTATTTGCTAAATCAGCAAACTAATGCACTTATGGTCATTAACTAAAAGTTTTCAATAAAAAAGTCAAAGGGACATCTGTCAGCCACTTTCTGTGTGACAAAAATCGAAACAGGTATGGCACTCTGAATTTTCCAGTGGTGGGGTGCCCTCAATTCCCCCCCATGTTTACATCCAGTTGACACCCATGGATGTAAACAAGAATAACACATAAAAATGTATTATGTTGCTACTACTTTATAGTTACTGTTTCCAAGCACATGGTATGTACATCATATAATATTTTATCTTTTGGTGCTCAACTCTCAACAAGGTGATTCCATTCAATTTACACACCATTATCATTCAGAATGGACTTGCAAAGTGTGTGATTCACCAAGCCTTACCACAGCAGCCACTGTATAATTACTACTGTAGCACAAGGTTCCCTGTGTAAAAGAATTAACAGGGGCTCATACTTTACATCCCTTTTATTATTAAGTGCAGCCGGACAGGAAAAAGGGAGTTGCTCTGAAAGGGAGTAAAGGGTTTGGGAACCCATTTTAGAAAATAGCAATATTCTAAGCCAAAGGGAAGAGGGTTCACACACAGGCTAAGGTCCTCGTCCTTGCGTCTAAATTTGTGAGGGAGTATTTGAATCTGACACACAATCACTACCGTTGTAAACATGAACTGCACTTATAATAAATACACCATACAATAAGAAATACTGACAAATATTGTCAATGCACATAATATGCATAAAAAATTATGGTAACTATACTACATATTATACAATTCTTACAGTAGTCACGTCATAAAACATGCTTTAGTATAAAGTACTTTTTCAATTATTTAATTGAGTAGAATATTGAAAAAACCCAATGACAAGATAAGTTTAGTACCCAGTAGGTATTATTATGACAATGACAGAGTAACGAAGCGATCAAATTTTACTATAAAATATAAAACGTTTTAAATAAGTAAATCCCTTTACAATTCTCGGTGCCACTTCCAGACTTCCACAGGGGCTGCTGCTTCCCTCTGCATTGCTTGAACTCTCTTGTCCTGCCCAGGGGAAGCAGGAACATAGCAGGGTAATGTGACGTGAGAAATTCACGTGACTCCGCTGGGTTCCTGCTTTCTCTGGGAGGGACAAGACACGTTGCTCGCACAGCATCAGCAATTGCCCCCCTGCCCCTCGATGGAGATAGATTACATATTTATACATACATACATACATACAGACAGAAGGAAAATGCCTTACTTTTTAATACTTATCGTATTAACATGCATCTCCCTGGCTGCTTATAACCTACAACTCCCATGATGCTCTGCAGTGGTATTTTGTTAATCAACAATTACAGATCACTAAAAATTCTTAGGTATAGCTCTGTTGAGAAATATGTATGAAATGTATTCGCATGAATGTGATTTAAAAAAATCAAAATTAAAACAGTCAGGCAAATTTGGTGAAACAAGTTTTGTTATTTTTGCCGATTAAGTGACGTTTAACAAGAGCAAACAGGAAATTCAAACTGATTGTGTTGAATTCACATATTTCAAGGGACACAATCCCCTTTGGAGAATCACTTAACGAACGACGCGTTAAAACATTCTATGGGACAACACTGGAGAAGCATCCCGTTCCAAAATTGCCTATTAAGAAAAATGAACATGTTTATTTTGCATCATGAGATGCCTCTCTGTGAACTGTTGTATGGATAGGTTACAAATTCATCCTTACATATCAATATGGATCACATATTTCTCTGAGAATTAACTGTATTAGTATATGGGCTGTGCAAATCTCAAATGTCCCGAGTTCAAAAGATTAATGATGCCATCCAAGGTTCTCTCTTAGTGGGAAAATAGCTGACCGTTAATAAATGTGGTACCGTGCATTAAAAAAACCATGCATAGAACAAGCTGCAAGAAAAATGCATTACTTCCCTGAGAGGAGAGCTAGACAGGAAGACTGGGCAGCCAAGTGGCAAATGACATGTAATGTTGAAAAATGCAATGCTATGCATCTGGGAAACGATGCCTAAAATGGGGTTGGGTTAGGAAATTCAATACATTTGACAGATTAGGAAATATTCGTTGTGTAATAAACTTAACAGCGCTCAATGTCAGTTACTGCAAGAACCAGTAATATGTTGTCATGTATAAAAAGAGGTATTGACCAAGTCAACATGGCAACATTTAAGGCACAATAGGAAATGGATTCAATATGGGGTTTTTAATTCGCTGATCCAATGACTAACCCTGTTTAGGTCCTTTTTAATGAATACTTTTTCCTAGAACATGTTGTTGTGATCATGTCCCTGTATTATGAGTAGGGCTGAAACAACTAATCGATAAAATCGATAATAATAATCGTTGTCAACGATTTTCATTAATCGAATCGATTTTTATCGATTATAAAAATTATAATCCGACCTCAAACAGAGATCGGATTATAACACTAGAATCCAGATCCCTCACTGTCGGCCGGTCTCTCACTTCCGTCTCTCTCCCCCTCCCATACACCCCTCTGACTCCTCCCTCCTCCCATACATCACTCTGCCTCTCTACCCGGCTCAGTTACTGACTTCATAGAAGCCTCAGCGTAAGTGAAGGGCAGTAACGGAGGCTGTCTGAGCGCATCGTGCAGACCCCCACCGGCTGACAGAGGATCATCCTCTCTGTCTGCCGGTGGGGGTCTGCATCGCACAGACAGCCTCCGTTACTCACCTTCACTTAAGCTGAGGCTTCTATGAAGCTGCAGTGAAAGTTCCTGCCAGTAACGGAGCCGGGTAGAGAGGCAGAGCGGTGTATGGGAGGGGGGAGGAGTCAGAGGGGTGTATGGGAGCCAACATGGCAGAAAATTTTCCCCTGTAGCCAATTGAAGGGGGCGAAATGCATGGCCATAAATTGTTCATATTATGAAATACATAATAAATGCATTGGGACATTAACCCCTTCATGACAAAGGCTGATTTTATTTTTTTGTACCCTTCGCCACAATGGCCGTTTTAACATTTCTGTGCTGCTCTGGTTTAGCTGTAATTTTCTTCTTTTCCGTTTACTGATTGTATCATATTATTTACTATTAAAAAGTATAAAATATGGTGAAAAATTTAGAAAAAAAATGACTTGCATTGACTTGCATGGTTTTATTCAACTTTGTTATTTTTATTTTTTTTACAAGGCGACCGCCATCTTGCAGTTGGCAAAAATCGCTCGCAGTGGCGGTTGTGACCTGAATGCCTCTGGTGATCAAGGCATTTCAGGAACACTATTGAAGTTTAGGAGGTGATCGTTGATCGCCTCCTAAACACTTTTAAAACGGGCGTCCGCCGCCATACAGTGTATGGCGGAAGTCGACGCACCGGGGAGGGGCCAGACACGGCCCCTGATGCCGATCACGGTGTTGCCGAATGCCTCGATGTGGAGGCATTACAGCAACACCATTTGGGTGCAGAAAACGAACGCAGATCGCTTTCTCCACCCGTTTAAAATCATGACACGTCAATTGGCATTAACCCTTCGTTTTTGGGTGATGTGCCCGGACCGTCAATTGTCATTAAGGGTTTAAACTGATGCCAAAATTAGGTAACTGAGGAATGAAAATTATAAAATAATAATAAAAAAAAATCTATGACACCATATATATAAATTAGTAATGCTTCAGTGAAGAACTGAATGTATGGCTTGCATTCAATTTGACCACATTGTAATTATTTACAGAAACGCTGGAATTTACAATCCGTATTTTACAAATTTATGTATGTCCATAAATAAAGATAACTGTTTATAGCTTAGCAGTGATCTTCATTTGTCCTTTGGGATTCAGGCTGAAACTCACCAGGAGCCTTATGCCAACTTTGATGATAATAACCCTGCCGCAAAGACATACATTTAGCAAAAATGTGAACAAATGTATACTGTTTTAAACAATTTGCTTATATAGTGTCCATCTGGGCAATGATGCAGGTTGAATCTTGAGCATCTATGCAGAAGGTATATTTATGTGCAATATAAAAAAAAAAAGTATAGTTGCTTAGTACAAATACAAATTTTTGACTAACCCCCCCCCCCCCCATAACATTAATCTTACTGTTTGGGGTTTTATAGTTTTAACACATGTAAAGGCATATTGGTACAAAGGAAGAAGAAAGACCTTGCTCTTGTGAGGATTTTATACTCCTAGGGTTACATAAACCCACCTGCACATCAACTAGAGTGATTGGTGCATAAAAATAAATAAATAATAAAGTGATAGATAAAAACCCAATTGTTTCACTATAAACAAAACATACAAACACCAGGTGACTGTGCTTTTCACACCCAATAAGTGTGAACATACAATATATATTTTATTTTATAATACACAATAGAATATCCAGGATGTAAGAGAAGGACCACACGTGAAAATACAATGAGTATGTTTTCATAAAATAAATCAATTTACCGCATTGTAACTTGTCATGACGTTAGATACTAGCACCCACAGACACAAGAAACTGCTTGTGAAATTGATTGTTTGCTATCAACTGGGACCAAATAATTAAAGAACATCTGTAGCAAAATGAATCCCAGTATAAATGTGGTTGGCAGCTTGGAATAAAGTCGAGATTGTAAATCATATGGGATCCAGATGGGGGTCATTAAGGAACAATCAGGGATAGAATACATACAGTGTTAAAGAACAATAAAGATTACTTCAATACTCTGAACAGAGCAAACGACATTGTCCCCGCTGCTTTATATGAAACTTGTAGTCTGTGATATTAAAACAACCCCAGCAGCATCCTAGGGGAAAAATTACTGTGTGCACTGGCCATAACCAATTAATTTGTGCAAAACCATAAAAACCCCTGTAGTTCTAAAACCCTCAAGTGATACATGCAGGTTCCTTCTAATAAAGAAACATATTTCCAGGATTTCTAATTGGAGCTTGAATGAACATACACACTGGAACTGCCCCTACTTTAACAGAGAACTAAGATTAAATAGAAAGGCGATTCCCTCGCAGGGGAAGAGAGCTCGATAACTAGTAGCTATCCTCCTATTTTTATTTCAATATTATCGCAGTGACACACAAGATACACTTGACTGACTGCATAACCGTCAATTACTATCTTCCCGTTTGGTGTTAATTACTATAAATATAAATTATATATTAAGTAAGTAGCACATCTAAATGTAATTATGAGACATCTTCTGAAAGAAAACTGAAAGCATATAAATGTAAATAAACAGCTATCACTAATTTTTTTATTTTTTTTTTAAGGAAGCAAGCATCTATTGGGCTACACAGATAAAAAGGGTGTATACATTAGTATTGATCATGACAAAACTAAACACATTAAGAGGGCCCTGCTTGCAAACTGTTTAACTTTTAGTACTGCACAAACACTTAACAGAAACACAAGTAATAATAAGTAACAGAAAACATGTTAGTAATGTCTCCTCTTCTGCAGAATCACTAGACTAAAACATCAGCCATATTGTGTACCAGGCCCGGACTGGCCATCGGGCACACCGGCATTTGCCAGGTGGGCCGGGGCGCGGCAGGGGCGGATTGATTTAGGGGCTGATGGAGCTGCAGCTCCAGGTCCCTACCTTAAAATAGGCCCAGTCAGGACCTTAAGCCCGCCGCAACTGCGACCGGGTCCGCCACTCTAAGGGGCCGGGAAGCCCCCACCAAGGCCGGCCTTAGGGGTCTGCGGCCGCTCCGGGTTTAAATTAAAACATCGGAGTTTTTTTGTTTACTTTAACATCCTCCTTGTTAAATAAAGTTTTTTGAACTTTATTTAACATGGAAGATGTTAAATAAAGTTAAAAAAAAACAAAAAAAAAAAAAAACAGATGTCTTAATGTAAGCTCTATGCGGCCGCAGACCCCTAAGGCCGGCCTTGGTGGGGGCTTCTCGGCCCCTTAGAGTGGCGGACCTGGTAGCAGTTGCGGCGGGCCTAAGGGGCAGGTGCCCCTTATGCCCTGCATTAGCCCAGTCAGTCCGGTCCTGACTGGGCCTATGTTAAGGTGGGGGCCTGGAGCTGCAGCTCCATCAGCCCCTAAGTCAATCCGGCCCTGCCGCGGGCCCGGTCGCAGTTGCTGCTTGCTCCGGCAACAAGGTAAGTAGGGTGAAGGAGGGGGTGCAGTGAGAAGGGCAGAGGGGGGTTAGATAGTGAGAAAGGAAAAATTCCTGATTTCTCCTAAATTGCACTATATGACTGCATTCGTTGGAATATTATTCTTTAGGTATTCATATCATAAAGCCTCTCTATATTGCTGGAACCTTAGCAGATCCGACATTATTTTATTTGAAGGTTTAATCGCATCAAAACAACAGAAGCTTTTAAGAAGCCTATGACAACAGCCTATCAGCTCCTACTTTTTTGTCACACAATTATAAGTGTTCCCAATAAAAATTAGGTTAACTTTTACACGGTTAAATAAGGATTTGCGGGAACGGTTGGAGCAAATGTGTTCATTCTGCAGCGGAGTTGGAAACAGCAAGTTTAAAAGGCAGACATATTAAGAAAAATTCTACAGTACAAATACAGACGGAGGGATTTGTTTAATTATTGACTGATGTACATTCTTGATAATGTGATAATTTTTCTTAGAAGATAGTGAGAAAGGGGGAGAGGGGATAGATAGATAGTTAAAATAGTACATATTAAGAAGTGGGGAAGGGGGTACATAGTGAGAAGGGGCAGATAAGAAGGGAAGGGGTAGATGGGGAGAGGGGGTAGTGTGAATGCGTATGAGAATGAATGAATAAATGTGTGGATGAATTTTGTGAATGTGTATGACAATTAATGAATTCATGTGTGGATGAATTACTTGAATGATTTGTGAGACTGCAGTAATGAATGTGTTAATGATTTGTGTGAATAAGTGAGTAAATGCAAAGATGGTACATGAAGGGTGGGCTTTAACAATAAACAAATAAATAAAAATGGGCTGCTCAGGCTTAAATACCCGGGCCTATTTTTTGTCCCAGTCCGGGCCTGTTGTGTACCATCTTACATTATAATAAAATTAACCATACACTACATTTACTAAGTTCCAGTACAATAGTAAACAGTGAAAAGGTGCAATAAAATGTATAACGTTAGCACACATTGACATATTGTCAAAGAAGGAGAAGAGGACCCTGATCTCGTAAGCTTACAATCCATTAGAAGGAAAAATGAGAGGCTCAAGTCTACATGCAGCATTTTATTATAGCGGATGATTTATTCCCCATAAAAAAAATTTACATTGGATGACTTACAAGTAATTTTTAAATGTAATTTATTTAAATCTAATTTGTTGGTAATGAGAATTTAATAGAATTAAATGTTTCATTCCATGTTAGATTGGGTTGGGGGGAAATTACATTAAAATTATGTGCACAATTGTCTGTGTACGAATCATCAAAATGGAAAGTAAGTCTTTCTTATGGGCTGGAATCATTAACTGCACATGAAACTGCACACTACAGCAAAAAGTAATACAAACAAGTTAAATGGTGTTTGCCTCAAACAAATATAATTTATTTTTAAAGTAAAAAAATCCTATAGCAAATTAATCACTTTGAAAAGTAGCATAAATACTGTATTTCTAATCACTTTGTAATTGGAAAGTTGTGTGAGACATCTGTCCTAAAACAAAAACAAATGAATATAGCTAATAATAAAAGCATGCAAACTGTGATAATAAAACGGCTGCTCCCTAAAGTACACATATAAAATGGATTACTTATTTTAAACTCCACTATTTCATAGTCTAAGTTTAATCAAGTAGCATTATGGATTAGTGTGTGGATCTACACCAGCAAACTGGGCACTGGGAGCTCAAATACTGTGTGTATTAATGCAAAATGAAGCGTTGCCTTATAATTTTACCCTGCATACACACGTATAATCTGGTTCCTCTCTATACATTTTTATTCCCTCATCGTCCCAGCCTTGGAGGAGGAGGTTGTCTCTGTTGGTCAACAGCATCTCCTGCTCTGCAAAGCACACACATGGATACTCGCATACAGCCAGTTCCACCTATGGGATATCCAGGGGTAGCTTAAGCGGTGGGCTGTCTCTATGAGGTGGCCTTAAGAGCATTCCAAAATTACTTTTGCAAGAAGGTTATTCCAAGTATCCACTAGTTTGTGTAAATTAGTTGCTTTATTTTACATTATACCTTAGTCTACTATTCCTCCCACCTACAGAGTACTGTATAACGCCAAGATGCAGAGACAGGCTAAGTAGTTTGAAAAATAAAAGCCTTGTGGTTCCAGGTTGGCGTTACCTCAGCATGTTAGCCACTAAAGTGTTAAACTTCACAGAATACAAAGTCACGAGGAGGAGTATCAAAATACCCTGAGAACCTTTAGCTTTCGTTTCGGGACAAACGGTAGACGTGCCAGACTGACCTACCCTTGCCAAAATTATTAAATTTAGTCTATAGAACTCGAAACTATAGTTCAGTGCTTCCAAGAAAAATATAATAATCAGCATTGTTATTGTAATAAATTCCCACCATTTTCCCCCATTGCCAATTACAGTCCAAGCAATACTAGCATGACACTCAATGGATTTGTTCTCTAAAGAAGAGTTTGCAAAAAAACATTATGAAGTTGTTCCGAATCAGTTACGAATACTAGCAGGGTTCTCCAGTATGAAGGGCTGAGCTGGACCTGTATAATGTATTGGCCAATGTGTAACTGTACATTATCCAGGGAGTGCCAAGCGCTTTATGAAGCTTACTGTGTTTGTGTATTCATAACGCATAGTTCAGCTAAGAGACAGGGTGCTGTACTTATATAGAGATCAACACTGCTCAAGAATATATCACAGATAATGTATGTATTCATTACATAACCTTGGCTTTGATAAGGCCAACAATTAATAATCAGAAATGTTCTATAACCCAGGAAAGTAAATCCCTCGCCATATTAAAGGGGAACGATAAACTAAAAGCTCTTATAGAAAAACATCAATATAAATAAGAGTGCTTTCAGCATATGTATGAGGGACAAAGAGGCAAACTTATAAGAGGGGGGGGGTTATGCTAATTTCCATCATCCATTTGCAAGAAGGAGAAAACCCTAATTTAAAAGGGGTTGCTCACCTATCATACGCATCATGCTCAGGACCTGCATTCCTTGGTTGTCCCCTGGTATGTATGGTGATGGTCCTCCAAAAGACCAGTAGTGGTGTGTTCATTGTACCGGAACACGTATGGTGTAAAACTAAATAGAAAAATTGAGCTATGTGCTTTGTCAAGATTGGTCATATGTACCAAACCCAAGATCATTACAGATTTGTAGGATGAAAAAGAAATTTTGGATGTACATTGATCTGCTGCTTGGTATAAAAATATAATAAAAACAGACTTAAAACTTCATATTTCTCCCTTACACAAATGTGAAAAATAGAAACAGAAGCACAACAGAACCACACTGGGTGTTTGCAGGCAACACTGAATCATGGCAGAGGTTCCTTGAGAGTTTAGATGTTTCTTCTGTTCACTCATTTTATTAAATGATAAAAAATAAACTATTAATATGTCTATTTTTGAAACCATTCTTACTTTAATTTTTTCTCACCTTTGCACAGTGCTTTTATATATTTGATGTGTAAGAATTATCATACCTGGGATCTCTCCGGTATTGATCCGGAGATCCCTGGGTGAAGCACCGCTTCTCCGGTTCAACAACAGAATCCTCTGGGTCGCGGGGTCTTGACACGCCCCGCCCCCTGCCCATTTCCCCTTTAAATGGGGGTGTTTCTCGCGACGTCAGCGGGACCGCCCACCGACATCATCAGGATCAGGCAGTCCTGGCCGCCTCCCGCAAGGGAAGGCTCCGAGTAGCCAGAGCTCATAAGTTGCCAGGTGCGATTATCATCCCATCCACATTTTCTGTACGAAAACACTGTACATGACATTTTCCTGTTAAACGTAGAGGGCATGCTCTTTATTGAAGGTACATGTGTTATGTAAAGTACAGATCCTGAAGGACTAAATGAATTTGCAGCTGTGGATTTCCGACTGTCTTGTTGCATAACTCTGTATTCCCCATATGTCCAGCAAAGAGCTTAATAGCTGTGTTTATTTCCAACCACATCAGCAACACTAGTTACTTTTCCACTCAGAGAGAATCTGGACCGAAGACTTAAACACATAAAAAAGGGTGTAGGACGAGAAGTCAGCATTTCCTGCCCAAGAGATGCACTGGGGTGTCCTGCTTTACCCTATATTTTAAAACATGTTAAAAGCTGTCAAATGAAGTCCACGTCCTCAGTGCTTCCGCCCACCCTAAAATCTCAATGCCCATGCTGATCTGTTTGTGAAGATTCTTTTAGCATAAAAGCCGTTCTCTGTGTTATTTTTGTAACATTTGAAGCTTGGGAAATACTATGTTCTGCATTCATTTAAGTGTCCATTACAAGCTGTACATGAACCGCACCCAGTTGTTTTGAATCTCTCCCACATGAGGTCATTATCGGATGCTCGAGTCACATATGACTAAAGTACAGGGTCCTTATAAACAAAACCTATGAAATAACCTGGGTGGGATTTCCTATATGTTGAAACAAAACACTACTTTTCTATTAAAAAAAGCTGGAAAATTGTAAAATTTGGAATAATTTCAACAGGCTGTTGAACTCCAGTACTTTGGGACTGGAGAAACAGCCTTTTTTCCCAAAATCATTACTATAAATTTTTTGTTTGTGACTGGCAATTGATGAATATTTATAGGGCTGCAACTAACGATTATTTTAATAATCGATTAGTTGGCCGATTATTTTTTCGATTAATCGGATAAAACATTTTTATTTTTTTTCAATTTAAAATAATGTAATAAAAAACTTTACACTTTCATCTCTTTATCACAATGTCCTCTCTCTCTATTCACCTTCTTATTTTGCTGACATAATAAAAGCTACAAGAACCCAAACACAGTGTTTCTCAAACTGGGTTTTAATACAAAGTTATTAGTAAATATTAATTCATATGTTAACTATTTTTCATATTTAATAAAAACTATGAGGAAAAAAGCCTTGTTTAAATTTTTTTTATTTACCAAACTGCCCCCGGTTATGCACATCTGACCCCCAGCTTGCCACTCTGCCCCCATATATGCCTTATACCTCTTATATGCCAGTGATATGCAACTGAGCCCCCTGATATACCTTTTACCCCCAGATATGTTTTATGCCCCCCTGATATGCCTAATATCGATATGCCTTATACCCCCTATATGCCACTGAGCCCCCTGATATACCTTTTACCCCAGATATGTTTTATGCCCCCCTGATATGCCTAATATCAATATGCCTTATACCCCTTATATGCCCTGAAATTCATAATACCCCCCATCCATACACCACTCTGGCTCCTCCCCCTCCCATACACCACTCTGGCTCCTGCCCCCCATACACCACTCTGGCTCCTCCCCCCTCCCATACACCACTCTGGCTCCTCCCCCCTCCCATACACCACTCTGGCTCCTCCCCCCTCCCATACACCACTCTGGCTCCTCCCCCTCCCATACACCACTCTGGCTCCTCCCCCCTCCCATACACCACTCTGCCTCCTCCCCCCTCCCATACATCACTTTGGCTCCTCCCCCCTCCCATACACCACTCTGCCTCCTCCCACTCCCATACATCACTTTGCCTCCTCCCCCCTCCCATACATCACTCTGCCTCCTCCCCCTCCCATACATCACTTTGGCTCCTCCCCCCTCCCATACATCACTTTGCCTCCTCCCCCCTCCCATACATCACTTTGCCTCCTCCCCCCTCCCATACTCCACTCTGCCTCCTGTCAGCCACGGAAGTTCACAAGACACCAGGGAGCGGGGTAGAGAGCCAGAGTGCCGTATGGGAGGGGGAGGAGCCAGAGTGGTGTATGGGAGGGTGGGTCCCATACACCCCTCTGACTCCTCCCCCCTCCCATACACCGCTCTGCCTCTCTACCCGGCTCCGTTACTGACTTCATAGAAGCCTCAGCGTAAGTGAAGGTGAGTAACGGAGGCTGTCTGTGCGATGCAGACCCCCACCGGCTGACAGAGAGGATGATCCTCTGTCCGCCGGTGGGGGTCTAAACGATGCGCACAGACAACCTCCGTTACTGCCCTTCACTTAAGCTGAGGCTTCTATGAAGTCAGTAACGGAGCCGGGTAGAGAGGCGTCAGAGGGGTGTATGGGAGGGGGAGAGAGACGGAAGTGAGAGACCGGCCGACAGTGAGGGGAATCCAGGTCCCCTGCGGCGTTGCGGGGGATCTGGATTCTAGTGTTATAATCTGATCTCTGTTTGAGGTCGGATTATAATTTTTATAATCGATAAAAATCGATTCGATTAATCGATAAGTTGTTTCAGCCCTAAATATTTACAAACTCTTACTGTCCGAACAGGACTGCAGTCTATAAGAACAGAGGCAAAGACCTTAGTTACATAGTAAGAAGAATTACTGAACTGTGGGCATACATGGACATTAATCAGAGGTGTGAGCTAATGGAATTCTCCAGGAAATTAATAATGGGGTGACGGCCTTTTATGGCATTACTGTTTGGAAATACCGTATTTGCTCGATTATAAGATGACCCACCCAATATTTAATTAATTTAAAGCCTGAATATGACTACCATATAGGAAAAAGTTTTACTAGTAAATATTAATTCACATGTAAACTATATGCCACTCTGCCCCCCTCCCAGACTTACCAATGCATCCCCAGACTTGCCCCCCAGTGCTCCAGACTTCCTGGTGTCTAGCGGGGGCAGGCGGTGGACATCTGCGCGATGCGCGTAAACAACCTCTGCTGCTGCCCAGAACTTCCTCCATGGCTTCTACGACAGAACGCCCCCGAAGGTCATGTCACGCGAGCCGCGGCGGAAGTGCCGGTCAGCAGCGGAAGCTGTCTGCACGCGTGGCGCAGACATCCACCAGCTGCGAGAGAGAGGAGGATTCATGTTCCCTGCAGCTCTGCGGGGGTTCTGGATCTTTGTCTTATAGTCAGACCTCTATTTGAGGTTGGATTATAAAACAACCTCGATTATAAGACGAAGAGTATTTTTCAGAGCGTTTGCTACGAATAAAACTTTTCTTATATTTGAGCAAACAGGGCAGATTTGTGTTACAAATAGGGTATAAAGTTCAGATATCTAATGATTAAGAATAATACCAAACTCCCACCAGCAGGTGTCACTGAAAAAAGACCTTCAAGGCATTCCACGCCATCATAATTTAATTATTTTATATAGAGCAGATAACTTAATATTTTATATACACTTTTGATGTAGAGCCGCTAATTTTACACACACACACACATTATATATACATATACATACATATATATATACATATACATACATATACACGTTTGTAGTGCCTTAATTTACTATAAAACTTTCACCTTAATAAGATTGTGTCAACTTCATGATATCAACACTTGTCAGCTATTCCAAGGCAAAATTGAATGGAGAAACTGAGGTCCTGTGTTGCATATCAAGACCCACCTATCCTTCCAAATTCTACTTTAACATACAATATAATACCTACCTATAGATAGAGGATATTCATCTTCTGAACACCAAACTGAGGAAATGCAAACAACCTTACAAGGCTTTAATGTCCAATTATATGCAAACAACTCATTTTACACCCTCCATTGGTGCAAACCTTATTGTCTTTATTATTACCAGACAGGTGGATTTTACTTGCACTTACTGGTATTTTTAGATAATTTACAGATCCTACCTGCACTGTTGCACATCCATGTTGTAACAATGTATTTTCCCATATTCAATATGTATCTTGAAACAGCTTCCTAATGCCTCTGGATGATTACTAGTATTGTAGCTTTGAAGTGATCTCATTTAGTATGCACAACAAAGCAGTGAATGATTACGAGGACATTATTATTCTCCCAATAGTTCAAAAACCCAGTGCTTATAATTATTTACAGGCTTAGGAAAATTTTCTGGAAAAGGGAAGAAGGGAGAAGTTTGTAGTATGTGATAGAAGTTTCTTCCAAAAGATTTACTTTATAGTACATTTCCCCTACAAAATTCAGGGTTCAACTACTACATTTCTGATTTAAGGGGAACTCATAAAAGTTATGTATTACTAGTATCAGACTTAAAATAAGTTCACTAAATAAACCTAAACCCTTGCTTAATACAATATTTTGGAGAGCTGCACATTAGCTAATCTACTAGACAAAGACCTCAACTCTTTACCATACAGCCTGTCATAAACATGTATGGCTTAGTCAGAAGCACCCAGACATGGACACTCTGACTAATGAAAGTGTATGGAGATCAATATCTATTGGACAAATAGGACATCTTTAGCATTCCCATAAACATTTTAGTGTGGTGTCTGAGCAGGGTAAGTCACCAAACACTAATGTATATATTACTGTATTTAAAGCTCAAATAGAAAAATGTTGGGGGCATGGCTGGCCTTTCTGTATCATTCCTGAGCTCAGATGTCCTCCATAAACCCAGTGATATTCTCCCTATTTCACCATCATGGGGTGTCAAAAGATGCACTCGCAGGCTCCTGAATCTCTGGACACCCGTCATGACAGTTAGGACATATGATAAAACTCTTGCTACACTCAACACACAGTTACATCAAATCAATCGTCACACCACCTGCGGCATCGCAGCAAGGATCATGCACACTGGATGATCTGAGGAGCATATTCCTCTTATTGCTGACCAAGAATGATTCCAGCAACTTGGTTGTCAATGTAAAACAGGCCTTGCAGGACAGGGTAGCAGCCCTTAGGCTGGACATTGCGGGAAAGCAAAGCCAGATGATGGGCCTGGACGCCTCAACCACACAAGCACATTGCAAATGGTCAGTTCTTGACCTGGATAATCAGGCAGAATATTTGGATCAGAGGCTTGCTGGAATCTGAGGGTCCCGAGGACCTCCGTGCCACATTGAGGAGACTCTTTATTCAGATTTTAGATGTTGCTGTATTGGCCACAAAACAAAGTAAGTTTGTTGTGCATCCCCATGATCACAAACCACAGTTTTGAGCACGGCGGCAGAACTAACAAGGGGTTTCCAAGTATATGCCAGGAATCAGCCTCCCAGCCTTAAGGCCAGAGGACCAAATGCTTCCCTCTCACAGATACTATCCTTGATCATAGCCAAAACTCAGAGTATAGCTGTCAGAAGATTTAATGCAGAACAGATCTTATGTGCTTGGCATGAGCTGTCTTTTCATTTATTTATTGTAAGGCAAATTATAGCATGATATAATGCACGTTCATGGTACACTGTCTAAGGGAACTTAACAGTAAACAATCTGCTCATGCTTTTGAGAGGGCAAATGTGATGCCAGAACGCATATGGAGATTACCGATGGTAAGTACAAGACATCACTTGACCGGGAAATAGCTGGGGGCGAGCAAACGAACAAACGCATATGGGGAGAGTCTGTAGATTTCCCCCCTTACGTTTTTAAGGGGGACATCATGTAAACCTAAATCTGTTGTCATCTGAATTAAAGTGCATATGATGGCTGAAGTTTCGCTTTAAGGATGATTTATAATTACCAAACCTAGAATAACCGCTAGTGAAGCCATATCTAAACCCAAGAACCACTTCCATGTTTGTTTTATGTTAGTGCCAAAGTAACAAGACTAGCCTTTTTCCTGCTCTCATACACACATGTAGAGAATCACACATGAAAACATAATAAAATGAATTAAAGAGTTGTCAGCGCTTATTGCAAAATGTCTGGGAATGTGTCCAACAATACGAAACACATCTGTATGATAAATCCCTACATTTTTTGTCATTGAATAACAATCTTCTGTTGTGCTGATACATCACTTAGCACAATGGTAAACAGTATTTTACAAGGAGAAGAGTAGAACGTATAGGAGGACATTTAGCTTAAACATAAATGGATGAAGCATTTTAAAATAAATGGAATATAAAAAGCCGATTCAATTAAAACATGATCTGCAACATGTTCTTTCACACAAAAATAAGGCTGATCCCCAGTTACCATTGAGTTCGAGTTAAACAACCTGGGAGAAGTTTCAATGCAATTTGATTGGTTTGGCTTTATCCTGAATACTATAGCAACTGCTGAAATCATAATTACCGGCTGTTTGTGAAAGGCAGCAATGGGTTGGAATACAGTTGTCTATGTATCTACAGCAGACCAGGACATGGATAATAACCAACAACGCAATCCCTACAGTAAGCAGAATTACTAAGAATGTGGAAATGGTTTGGAGGAGAACAAATTGTGTCCAAAAAGAGGATACCGAAATAAAGAGCAGCCCTCATCTCTACAACTAATACAGGGCTAAAAGTAAGGTATATTATTCTTGTTCAATGGCATAATGCGTGGTTCTCTCAGAATGTGGCCTGAAGCTTCGTAATATGTTCTTGTTCAAATGTTTTGTGTATTCTTACATTTGATGAAACTTTTTAAACAAATTTACTTTGACTGCGAGACTTGTGCCCTGGTGCCACACTCGGTTCATCACAACTGAATTCTGCTAGAAAAGCAAGCTGAGAATACTGGGTATTACTTTTTACCCTCTAAATGTTAAGGGCCTAAGCTTACACCTTAGACTCGGGGAACAAAATAAATACAGGCTTCGCTATCCAATGGTAAGTATAAGGATCTTTAATGAGCAATAAAGTGTCAGTATAAACACATAGTAAACGTGAGAAGAAATAGAACAGCACAAGGCTTACATGGTGCTTATATGCTTTGTGCTTTCTTTTCCCATTTACTATGCACTTACACTGACACTTTATTGTACATTATAGCACCTTGTACTGACTCAGAGTGCAAAGCCTGTATTTATTTTTATACATAAAATGACACTGCAGCAATTGGTGAGCTCTTACTACCAGGGACCCGGGGGCACTTTCCCCATGTTAACCTGCCCTAGCCTTACGCTCATAAATGGTTTCCATCAAAAGAAACCAAGTTATCTGTCAAGAGTAACAGAGCTGGAAGAAAACACTGTGGAAAGAAGCCATGGGATTATTCCAACATCAGAAACGGTCACACAATTCTTACCTGTAAGAGAAGTCGTTCGTAAGCCAGGAAGCTGTCCCACTTGGCACACTGAGGGTGTTTCAGGGCCTGGACTGTGGCCAGTGCCAGCTGCAGGACACCGCAGTGCTGCTCAATGGCTTGCCCATTTTCCTTGAAGAGCTGAATGTGAGATCGGAGCTGTTCAGGTGTGACCCTACCTGTAAGCATAAACCAGCACTTCACATTAACCCGGATCATGTTAATCCACTCCAAATGTTAGGGTAATAAAATAAACACATCTGGCCCCCTTCCCCATCTCCCCTTTGTAAAATACAAAATTCTAACAATAAGATTTTTTTATTTTATTTTTTTTTAAAGCAAAACAAAAAAAAAAAAAAGATTAGGAAACTGAAATGAAGTAACTAAGGTACTGTGTGTTTTGTAGCTTCTGTTCTGTTGTAAAGCAAATTAATCACATAACCTATTTCATTTTACACCTAATTAATACAAGTATTTAATTGGAATAGCTGAGGCCTATCACAACTTATTCCCTGGATCTGAGATTTCATTTCAAAATCAAATCACTGGCCAACATCTTCAAAAGCCTCGTAACCAGTGTTCCCTCTAAGCTGTGCGCTTGTGCACATATCTTTTTTAGAGAGCGCACATGTCCAAAAATTGTGCGCACAACAGTTTTTTCCCCAAAAAATAAAAAAAAATTTTTTTTTTTAACTTTTGCTCTGTGAAACTTTTTGCACAAGAGAAATTTTCTGCGCACGCCAACTAAGAAAAATTAGATGGAACATTGCTCGTAACTAGTATATTACTGGAGGTAAAAAAAATGAGACTTCTTTCTTGTTTGCCTTATCACCTGAGCTGCCTGTACTAAAAGCATAATGCAGGGCTCGACAAATCCCAGGCACCAGGTCGCCATGGCGACTCAGAATTTTGTCCTGGCGCCTAGGAGTTTGTCAGCCTCTTACATCCAAAAAAAAAAAAATGCCCCCGCGTCACCACGGGGGCGCTGCTGCTGCTGTCTGCCCAGGAGTCTAAACACAGCGTGGCATGTCTGGGAGGCAGTGTGGCATGTCTGGGGAGGATGGAGTGGTGTATCAGGAGGTATAAGGCATATCAGGCACAGTGGCATATGTGGGAGGCAGCGTGGAGTGGCATATGTGGGAGGCAGCGTGGAGTGGTATATGTGGGAGGCAGCGTGGAGTGGCATATGTGGGAGGCAGCGTGGCATATGTGGGAGGCAGCGTGGAGTGGTATATGTGGGAGGCAGCGTGGAGTGGCATATGTGGGAGGCAGCGTGGCATATGTGGGAGGCAGCATGGCATGTCTGGGAGGCAGCGTGGCAAGCCTGTGCTCAAATGTGCATAAATTGGGGGGGCTAGTTGGGAAATAAAGTCAAGAAATGCATTTTATCAGTTTTTTTTTTATTCTGCTGTTTGTATTTAACATCATTTGTTTATTAAATTATTTTAAATAAATGAAAAATGTACATTCATTTTTTTTTTATCCGATTAATCGAAAAAATAATCGGCCAACTAATCGATTATGAAAATAATCGTTAGTTGCAGCCCTACTATGGTTATTCACATGGCTGTGAACTCTGCTTTACCAGTAAGCAGTTTCTTCAAAGATATTCTATGTTGAACAGTTAAACCAAAGAGAACGAAACATTCTGCAACTTTTGAAACTAAACATAAGTCATCACCTGAAATAACAACGGATGAAAGGGTTAATGTAAGAAAGAGTATTTGGCCGGTCAGATCACTTACTGAGGACCTTGGAGTATAGAGGTCAATAAAGCACAGAGCAGACACTCAATCACGTAGCATGGGTGTTTTCTAAATATAGTTTAAACATATTAAATGCTGGTAACGAAGCGATCGATAAAACCACTGTGAGGACTTGTAAGGCTCTGTGGTTCCTACAAATATGGCTGCAAGACATTATTTGCAAAATAGAAGAATTTTCCATCATATAATTATGACAAAATCATCTTGAATAAACAAATCCTCAGACAATTAGTAGAAAGGGGAGGTAACCGATATGTTGTAAGCCCCCTGCCCCCCTAAATAATACCTAAGGCATTTCAACATATGCTTCTCATTTCCTTTAAGAAACATAAGCAAACATGTCAATTGTAAAATATAACCCAAGAGTCTGAGCGAGACTCTAGAGGGCACTGCGTGCCTCACAACTGCCACAAATCAATATGTTTACGGGCAGCAAAAGGACGCGTCAATTAACACATATTCTGAAACATGTTGTATTATTCCGTGTGCCAAAAATTAGCAGCATTAAGGAATTTTGTTACATAAAATATCAACCTTGGTAGAAAATGTATATTTTAGCTCTGAAAACATGGGAGTGTTTTTCTGAGAAAGCACTCAATGCAATAACTTAACTCAATAAAGGTGCAGCTATACCAATTTTAGCAATCTTACTTTTTAATAATCTTACAAAAACAAAAGAACAAAGTACCATCAATATTGCAGAGTAAAGACGAAGAAAGAACCACCCAAGCCACCTTCTCCTCGATAGTACCCTCCCCCCAAAAAGGAAAAATATGCCCTTTAAATTAATTTTAACAGTTCCTGCACTCTCTTGATAGCTGAAAAACTGCTCAGCCATCTAGCTGTGTGCCAGTGTGCATGGACTGATGCCTGTACAGCCCTGAACCCAGTACACAAGAATAGGATACATTAGGAGTATGTGTTATAAGCAGCAGGAAGCATGTGGCAGCCCCTCGTAAGTCCCTTTAAAATTCAGGAGGATGGTTACTGTGGGTGGCTGACATGTAAAGTATGGCAACCTGTCTACAAAGCACATTTCAGCCACCCGAGTCAAACCAAGTTCTTTAAACTTTAAAAGGAAAAATCTGGATTGACATGAAAGAACCTTATGCCAAACTGTAATACAGAATACCGCATCTGAGGTCTAACCTTGTGCAATGTGATACCTGCTCTCTTACTGAGAACTCAAAGTTTTGTTTTCAGTTTGCTAAATACACTGCATTCTATAAGAAGAAAATGAGCTGGCATCTAGATAGACGTGTGATACAACACTCTTGTGAGCAACCAAATACATCACGTTGATGGGATCAATGAAGTCTTTCATTATAAAGAACAGATTAAAATGTTTAGGAGAAAGCCAAGCCTGCACTCCTATACCATCTAATTCACACTCACGGTCAACGAGCCACACATCAAATGAAATGCAAGTCTCATGAGGATTTCCAAACCTTATTTCACAACCTACACTTGACATATTTAGATTAGCCAGTTATAAGGTTTCACAGACGGTAGGGACTATGATGGTTACTCAATTCCAAAACAGAGGAAGTTTGCACTGCAGGGGATGTTCCTTTTATAAGTAAGTATCACTGTTCTGTGCAGAATGGTATGGTCTTAAAAGACAAAGCATTCTCTCACAGGTGTATTACATGTATTAAGATGCAATGTCTTAACTACATGAATATAAAGTACTCATATGTCCATAGTTAATCAGGGGTACATTACAGCATTAACAACAATTAAAAACCTTTTAAAATTAAAATAAAGATTCTTTTTTTCTGCTGGATCTATTGTCTTAGTAAACCTTTATCACCCACCCTACATACAAATTCTGGCAATTATATGCATTGAAGTATGCAGTTCAATAGATTGGCAATAGATTACATCTTCTTCTCAATGCATCATGAATGGCCAACTCTAGTGAAAGTTTTCATGGGAAAAAAAAACAAAACTCAGCCACCCATATATTAGCGCTTAATTAAAAGGACATTCCAACCATTAGAAGCCGTTTAATGCCTATAACAGCCGAGACGTCCTTATTTCAATTGCCGTTTAAATTGAAGTGGTCTCTTCTTGGGATATACTTAGCATTACTCAGCTCCAGCCCTGCATCCGCAAACACTGTGGGCTGGCCAGGCCTTCTCCTAGGGGATGGCGGGGGCCCTTGAGATAAATGCCCTTTTGGTCCCATTGCCAAGCCAGCCTATTGGATACTGAACTGGACCTATTCACCAGTTGTAAAACATGCAATAAAGATGTACTCAGCTGTTAAACTAACTGCCAGCCATGGGTGAGGGCTAGGATATATAATCTTCTCAGATGAAATGTTAAACATGCTCAAATATGTTAACCCCGCTGTGAAGAACCATGTCTGATCTTCACTGTTATTATTATTATATTTATGTGTACCCTGTTTGAATGTGGCTGCAGCTCCAGCCTTCAAAAAGACGACCCTATAATCTGGCTGGGGCTCTTAATCAGCCAGCACAGCCCTGTCTGCCCAGACGGCACCCGCACTACAGGGGGGATAACACAGGTGGGGGAAACCCATTGTATCCCTTAATCCCCTCACCTGATACATCCCCTGTATACCGATGGGATTTGTGATGGGATGTGGCTGATAGGATTGGGGGTTGGGTTCGGTGCACAGTGAATGGAGATTGTATATAAGTTCTGTGTGTTTGTAATAAAGAGAGTTCTGTTTTAACCTCAAAGCATGAAGTCCTGTCTCATGATTGAGGGAAGTGCTGGTCTGTGACTGCTTTCTTCGGACAGCCACAGCGTCTGGAGAGGGAAGGAGCTGATGGGCGGATGTGTCCAGTCTGGGGCACAGGACGATCAGTCACATTGGTGGCAGCGGTGGGAACTACTCCTTCCAGACCAGAGCGGACCAAAGCAACTAGCCGCAGAACAAAGTTATACCCTGGCGAGGAAGAGCCAAAACGGATCCACAGATGGAGTGGATTGAACAGTCACCGGGATGCGGGGTGACTTGGAGGGGAGTCGAGACCCTCGAATCGGAGACTCCAGTATGGGAGTTTGAGAGACGGACCCGAGCCCGGCTCGTGAGATGGAGAGCAGCCCTGGAAAAGTGGAGCGCCCACCAAGGTACACATCTGCCCACCCTAGAACAAAGAATCAGGGACCAGCGGAATGGGAGGCTCTACTTGTTCGGGGGACCTGCATCTCCAGGTGAGGTTGCAGAGCTAGAGAGGCTGGTCCGACAGGAGATTGGGCTCGAAGAGGAGTACCGAGCCATATACTGGGAAGCCCGAGGCCCGCAGCGAAAATCCAGAAACAGGAAGTTCTACTTACCGAGAGCTTCTTTTCCCTGCCAATCCCTGGTGACACTAAGGATAGACTCGCGTTCAATCTCCAGGCCGTCAGTTGGAACATGGCAGGGTTTGGGTGTAGGAACGAACCCTGATGCAAAAGGTCTCTCCAAGCCGGGAGCTTCAGAGGGGGAGAGAGACTTAGAGTGATCAAGTCCGAATACCAGACTCGCTTCGGCCAGTCTGGTGCTATCAGGATCCCGGAGGCATGGTCCATCTTTATTTTCTGTAGGACCCTGGAGACCAGAGCAAACGGAGGAAAAACGTAGGCGAGACGGAAATTCCATTCCTGTGCGAAGGCATCTATCGCCAAGGGATGATCCTGAGGCCTGAGGGAAAAGAAGACAGGAATCTGAGCATTGTCTCTGGATGCCATAAGGTCGATCTCGGGTAAGCCACACCGTTGGATGATGAGGTCGAAGGCCGCCGGATGCAGAGCCCACTCGCCGCTCAGCACAGGAGTTCTGCTCAGGAAATCCGCTTGAGAATTTAGAGTTCCTCTGAGGTGGACAGCGGACAGAGTCATGTGACGGGACTCTGCCCAAAAGGAAATCCTGAGCGATATACGGAGAAGTCGAGGACTTCTTGTGCCCCCCTGTCTGTTGACATAGGCTACCACTGCCTGATTGTCGGAGCGAAGCAAAATGTCCTTGCCGGCGAGCAGATGCTCCCAGTGATGCAGAGCTCTTTCTACTGCAAGCAACTCCAGACAGTTCGAGGGAAGAAGTTTCGTAGCTGGAGACCAGAGACCCTGCACGAACAGGTTCGGTGGTGATAAGTACCTTGGAGACAGGAGACCAACTCCTCCCTGCGGCGAGGATATCCCGTTGGAGCCACCAGGAGAGGGAAGCTCTGACATGCCGAGGAGGACAGACATGCCGGTCCAGAGCCAATGGGTTGTCTTCTAGATGGTTGAGGACAAATCTTCGAAGAACTCTCATGTGGGCCAGAGCCCAGGGCACCGCATACTTTGCGGAGACCATCTTGCCCAGCAGGGACATGCATAACCGTAAGGAGCTGCAGTGTGCAGAGCGAATCCTGCGTACTAGGAATCGAATTTCCTTGATCCTGGCAGGAGGAAGGAAAGCTTTCCCGGAGCAGGAATGCAGGCGAAGACCCAGGAACACTAGCTGTTGAGAGGGAACGGTGCACGATTTGTCCCAGTTCAGAATCCAGCCGAGATCTTGCAACGTGTCGACCACCGTAGAAAGGTGAGCAAGAAGAATCGGCGTTGACCGGGCATGGATAAGCCAATCGTCCAGATAAGGAATGACTGAGATACCCTGAACTCGGAGACGGGCCGCCACAACTGCCAAGAGTTTCGTGAAGACTCTTGGGGCTGCCGACAATCCGAATGGAAGGGCTTGAAACTGAAAGTGCTGGACAGCTGTACCCCGAGGAATCGCCACTCTCAGGAAACGATGAGATGGATGGGAACATGGAAATATGCATCCTTCAGATCTAAAGAAGCCATGAAGTCGTTGAGGCATAAGGTGTCGAGAGTGGATCTTACGGTTTCCATCTTGAACCGGACAAACTGGAGGTGACTGTTCAAAAATCGCAAGTCTATGATTAGGCGAAGACCTCCCGGTCTCTTGGGGACCAGAAAAACCGGAGAATAAACCCCTTGGCCCAGTTCTGGCCAAGGGACAGGAACCAGGACTCTGAGGTCTGTCAACTGCTGAATGGTAGATAACAGGACCGACCGCCTTGCCTGGTCTGGAGGAAGGTGTGAGATCAAAAAACGGTCTGAAGGTCTGGTCCGAAATTGAAGTAGATAGCCGTGCGATACAATGGCTCTCACCCAAGGATCTCGGGTGAGTGAGAACCAACTGTCCCTGAAAAATCGGAGCCTTCCTCCCACCGGAATGAAGGAGGCGTCATGCAGCGTTCTTGGGGTCTTGAAACGCTTTGGGGAAGGTGATTCTGTCAAATCTCCCCCTTCCACGAGGGAATCTGCCTCGGAAGCTTTGTTCTCTGGACGAGGATTGAACCTGGAACCATGGGCTCTAGATTGTCCTGGGAAAAAAGGCCGAAAGGACTGCCGTCTTTTCGAAGGAGGCTTTCGCTGAGGCATCCAATGCTTGTCCCCTGTGGTTTTCTCCAAAAGGGACTCCAGTTCTTCCCCGAATAAAGTCTTACCCTTAAAAGGGATATTAAGAAGCCTGTTCTTAGAGGCATTATCCGCCGCCCAGGCCTTAAGCCACAAGGCCCTCCTAGCTGCAACTGAAAGTGCCGAAGCTCTGGCTGTCATTCTGATGTTTTCGATAGAGGCATCACAGAGAAAATCCACGGCCAGTTTCACGGCAGCAACATTCTTGAGGATAGTTTCCCTGGAGGTTTTGGCAGCAATATCCTCTTCGATCTGGGAGAGCCAAATCTTGGCAGGTCTGGAAACCGAGGCAGAAGCAATTCCAGGTTTAAGGACAGCAGCTGAAGCCTCGAATGATTTCTTAACTGCAGCTTCGGCTTTCTTTTCCATCTGGTCAGAGAAATGAGAGCCATCCTCAAGCGGCAGAGTAGTCTTCCTGGAGACCCTCATAACAGCAGTATCTACCTGCAGGGTAGCACAAAACTGAGCAAAGTCCTCATCAAAGGGAAACATGCGTTTAACCCATCTGGACAGGTTAACCCTCCTTTCCGGGTGGTTCCATTCCTGCTTGATAATGTCAGATAGCGCAGGATGAACAGGAAACGAGGCAGACTGCTTGGAGAAGCTGGCACCAAAGAAAGGGTCACTCTTCTGGGTGGAGACCTCCTCCAAATGCATAGCTGACCTCACAGCAGAAATTAAAGTCTCAATCTCTTCTACCGGGAACAAAAAAGTAGTTTCCTCCCGGATCTCTCCTTCCTCCGAGGAACCTTCCTCTACCTCAGGATAGTCAAACTCCGAGTCTGAGAACAAAGGCTGACGCCCTAGGAGAGCGGGGTCTTGTGCCGCTGGAAGGTGGTGATAGGCAGGAACAGTCTGACGGAAGGCAGAGAAGGTAGACTGCATCTCTTCTGTAAGCCAGGTCAAAAACTCCCTACCTCCAGACGGCTCAGAATCCGCTACAGATCTCAGGCAAGCGGAGCAGAGCTTCTTCCTAGAATCCTGCAAAGCCTTGTGACACCCGGAGCATTGGGCGTGTTTAGACTTCATAACAGCCTTCTTAGGTTTGTCCTCGACAGAGGGTGGCTCAGCATTATCAGGGGCCGACATAATGAAAGATGCAACAGCATCCAGCCAAAAGAAAACAGCAGGAACACACATAGCAGTCAATTCACTTACCTTCTATATATGCAGTGAAAAAGAGCTGAAATTAGGCTGTAATCTGCAACAGCAAAGAATTTGGCGCCAAAAATTTGAATTCTGTCCGAGAACGAGGCTTGGACCGCACAACCGGAAGAGCGAAAACCCGAAACTGGAAGTCGGCAGACTCCAATATGGCCGCTGTAGTAAGCCGCAACAGCGGCGTGAATCCGCTGAATCACAGACCGGCAAGCCTCCCTGGACATAGGAGGTGCCGGCATACACGCTGGTTACTCCCCAAACACAGCCGGCGGACCTGCCGTGCTCACCGTGGGGAAGACGGATCCACCGTGGCCGCGATCACCGCCGGGACGCCGGCGCCACCGCGGCCACCGCCGGGACGCCGCAGCTGCGAACACAGGAGCAAGCGCTGGGCGACGCAGTAACAGCCATCTGGCAAAGGTACAAGGTATCCCCCAGGAATGGGGGCTTAGCCCGGGGAAAACGGCTCAACCTAGAGCCGGAGAAAACAAAAAAAAAAGGGAAGACGAGTCCCCCTACCTGATGTAGGGCAGGAAAAAAAAACTGGTGTTAGTAGGAGGGGAGGGCACTTTTAAAGTTTTGAGTCCTGCCCTATCTCAGGTACGGAGGAGTCTATCCTTAGTGTCACCTGGGATGGCAGGGAAAGCCCCATTCTCCGGAAGGGATGGATGTTGGCGGGCCTGGCCTGTTGTGGGAGGCATTCGAGGAAAGGGATGTCTTTGGCAATGGCAACATGGACCAATGGTGGGACATTAGTGCCAAGTGCCGGAGAGCCCTGCCACCCACTGCAACAAGTGAACCTTGAGAGACTAGTAGACAGAGAATGGTGTCTCGAGGCAGAATACTTGGCGCTGTTCGAGGGGCGCTACGCCCTGCAATGTGAGCCGACAGATGTCCCAGAGCGAGCTCCGGAGGCCGCTCACTGTAATTGGCAAGCCTCCGGACTTGAAGGTTCAGCCCCTCTGCCCCTGGTATTGCAGCCAGAGCCCGAAGAGGTGAAAGTGGGCAATCACTTTTGGGAGGAAGTCTTCCGGGCGATTATGGACCGCATGCAGTCGCCGGAATTTAAGGCAGCGGTCTATGGGTTTCCACTAGAGGCGGCAGAAGCGCCGACAACAGGGCAGAGGGACGCTGTTCTCTGCCCAGCACCACGCGCCCCTCCTACTCCGGCTGAAGCGCCGGCAGCGGGGCAGAGTGCCGCTGGCCTCTGCCCGCCCCACAGTGAAAGGTCCCTGCTAGCAGGGACCCACCAGGGCAGTGCGACGCGATCCTCTGCCCAGCACCGCAAAATGCCAGACCGGCAGAAGAGCCGGCCACGGGGCAGAGTGCTGCTGGCCTCTGCTCATCCCCCAGCACAGTGTTCCCGCCGGCTAACGAGGACCAACCAGAAGTGCTGGCACCCGGAGAGAGTCGCTGACCTCTGTCTTGCACCAGCAATCCTCGCTCTGGCTGAAACGCCGGCAACAGGGCAGAGTGTTGCTGGCCTCTGCCGCTCCACAGCGAAGGGTCCCCACCTGCTAGCAGGGAACCACCAGCGGAAGAGCTGGCCACAAGGCAGAGTGACGCTGTTCTCTGCCCAGCACCGTTCCCTGCACCAGCAGAAGCACTGGCAACCGGGCAGAGCGTCGCTGACCTCTGGCCTGCACCAGCAATCCTCGCTCTGGCTGAAACGCCGGCAACAGGGCAGAGTGTTGCTGGCCTCTGCCGCTCCACAGCGAAGGGTCCCCACCTGCTAGCAGGGAACCACCAGCGGAAGAGCTGGCCACAAGGCAGAGTGACGCTGTTCTCTGCCCAGCACCGTTCCCTGCACCAGCAGAAGCACTGGCAACCGGGCAGAGAGTCGCTGACCTCTGCCCTGCACTGCTTACACCCCATTATCTGGCTCTCCCCAGCACGAGCATCCGGGAGGCGTCGCCCCTCCCCAGCGGCCGTCACCAATTATGGGAGGAAGGGCAACCGGCACTCCCGCCAGGTAGGGGTAAGTGAAACTGCTGCTGCTTTGGAGTGGGCTCTTGTTGTTTGGGTGGGGGAATGTGGAGCTGACTCGGGACAAGCCCATAGTCAGGGTAACCATGGGAGGGTTCCATCAGGTTGGGAGGGAGCCGAGTCTGGGCTGAGGGCCCAGAGGGGAAAGGAAGCCCTGGAGAAAGGTCTCCCATGCCTGCAGAGAAGACTAAAGAGGGCTGCCCACTGGAGAGGCTTCTGGGCTGGCCTCTTACCCTTTGACTATGGGCCAGGCCTAGGAGCCTGGGTGACTGACATGGGGCTGCCAGGGTGCCCCAGAGGCCGCACGCCCGCTCTCTCTCTCTCTCTACCCCGCAGGACTAGAGACAGTAGAGGCCCGGTCATCCCCAAGCCGATCCGTTAGGGATCTGGCTGTGTCTGCCGGACGTTTGCACAAGAGGGGAGTAATGTGAAGAACCATGTCTGATCTTCACTGTTATAATAATAATAATAATAATAATAATATTTATGTGTACCCTGTTTGAATGTGGCTGCAGCTCCAGTCTTCAAAGAGACGATCCTATAATCTGGCTGGGGCTCTTAATCAGCCAGCACAGCCCTGTCTGCCCAGACGGCACCCGCACTACAGGGGGGATAAAACAGGTGGGGGAAACCCATTGTATCCCTTAATCCCCTCACCTGATACATCCCCTGTATACCGATGGGATTTGTGAGGAGATGTGGCTGATGGGATTTGTGATGGGATGTGGCTGATGGGATTGGGGGTTGGGTTCGGTGCACAGTGAATGGAGATTGTATGTAAGTTCTGTGTGTTTATAATAAAGAGAGTTCTGTTTTAACCTCAAAGCATGAAGTCCTGTCTCATGATTGAGGGAAGTGCTGGTCTGTGACTGCTTCCTTCTGACAGCCACAGCGTGTCCGCTTACTGGGAGAGGGAAGGAGCGGACGGGCGGATGTGTCCAGTCTGGGGCACAGGACGATCCGTCACACCCGCATATAAGAAATGTTTCTGTATACTCTTACATTAGGTGTCTTGAGATATGCCGTACATACCTCTGGTTGATTTTGGCTTAGAGATATATTGGTTGAGAAGGACATTGGTGTACGTGGTGTACATTTCTTCTTTAAGGAAAAAACGGTCATATAAATCTGCTTCACAAGACTGAGTTAGAGAACTAGATTTTTGTCCCATTTTCCTCCCTCACCAACACGTGTAAAGATTACATATAAGTAAGTACATGTTCTATATATGCTCAGTGGCACTCCCTTTGAAGTCAAATCAGTGAGAGTAGTGGAAGCCAATCACATGCATACTAGCTGGACATCAATGTTCAGTTATAGCATACATGAAATTGGCTGCTGTTACTTCCATTCACTTCAATAGGATTGCCACTGAGCACGTATAGGGAGAGAACATACGTAAACGTTATGTTTTCACAGCCATGGATTGTAGAAAAGATAGAGTTCTTATATTCTTTAATGGTGTTAAAGAATATGTACTGATTTACATGCAGTAACATGAATAGCAGTCAATTACAGCAGAGCAAAGCATTTTAAAAGAAACCAGGGCTGAAGGGATCCTTCAAAAAAGGTAAACATCTTAAATATTTATCCTATAGAAATTTTAAAAACATTCAAGGCTGGCTATCAAGATCTGCTCCCACATAATTTGTATAGTTAAAATCTATTTTGTTGTTAATGAAAGCATTAACACACTAAATGGTCTAAGAGCATTGGTTTCAGTAAAAAAAACTGGAGGATGCTGACATCAGTTAGTGACTACACATACAGTGGTCTTCTATGGCTATGCTTTAAAGGCTGGCAGAACTTGTTAAAATGCTCTCACATTTCAGGGGGACACCTGTTCAGCATATGAGCAGCCATTAAAGGTAAGTAATTGTGTGTGTAAATATTTTACAGTGTGTATGTTGGTATGTGTGTGTAAATATGTAAGTGAGTGTTAGTGTGTGTACAAGTATGTGTTATGTGTCAGGGGTAAGGTGTTATGTGTGATAGGAGTAAGGGAGTCATGTGTGATAGGAGTGAGGTGTGATGACAGAACGAGGATGTTTTCTATTGAGTATAATAGTTAGTGGGAGGTGTCAAGAGCTGTGGTTGTATTTATATCTTAATGCTTGCTACTTACATGTGCTCCAGAAGCCCTCTGCTGCCCTTCCCCTGTACCTTCAGACAATAGCCCTGTTCATGATGTTTGTTTTTTTACTTTATATTAAAGAGAAATCAGAGTTTGCCTTAAAACATATTTTAGCAGCTTGGTTATAAAAGTAAAGAAGGGACCGTGCTTACCCATACTCATCTTGACAGACAGATTCTGTTTGCTTGCTGACTCCACTAGATGTCTCCTGACTTCCATCACTGCTTCCTTCTGCTTCATATTGAACATGGACTCCCAGAGCGTCTTGGCAGCAGGGTCACTGCTCAGAAAAATAAAAGACAAGACAAATATAAGCTAAAACCATTTCAGATCATATTAAAACATACATACAAAACGTAGATCTCCCTCAAGGTCACTTTGGGTTAGAAATATAAGAGTATACAAGCATCTTCCAATCTTTAGTCACAGAACAAGGTATCGCGAATTACGATTTCTTTTCGCAATCATTCATATGGCCCACAGCTGGAGAAAAAGCCACAAGTTTTAATTTAGAAGATGAATCTCAATAAATTAAAAAAAAACTTTTTAATCTGACATTGAGAAATGCATTCATTATTGTGCCTGGTTTAGATTTCTGAAAAACAAAAACAATTATAGGAAATATGAATAAAGGTGGTGAAAAAGGGCACAATACACACAATGTATACAAATCACAGATGGGTGTGAGTGTGTAACACTGAAAATGATCAAAGATGGCCTGTTTAATTTTAGCAAAAATTCTCTTTGAGCTTCTAACATTGTAGCGAAACAATCATTTGTAATAATGCCTTCAAACTAGATGTTTTTAAATGATAGGAAGGATTGTTAAGGGGCCCTAATGCAACCTTATATACTATACATGATCAGCTATGAAACTAGAAGAAAGGGAATTTGGGTCCTGAAGAGGAACCCTCTTGAATTGAGTGCATTTACTATTCATTATAAAATGCAAACAGTGTTCTTCAACAAGTTCTTGCAGTTAGAAGGGCTAAGTTGACCCTGTATAATGCATAATTTGATGCGCGAGTAGACTTTGAAGAGAGCTCACTGATTCAACTACGCAGCTAAACTCTCCCTGCAGCAGAAGCGAAGGAGTGGGAGTTGCAGTAGAGTTGCTTTTTCAGTTCTCCAAATTATTTAGCTTCTTCTTCCACAAGGATTGAGTATAATGCATTACCTAGTCTTTGAAGTGGCTTTTATTGAGTCAACTATGGCTTATGGAAGCCTAGGTTGAACTAGCTAAGTTCAGAGAACCTTCAAAGTGCCCCTGATTAGTAGGGACAGTCCCCTCTTTGGGACCCAGTTCTCCCCCTGTCCCTCTTTTTTACCCTGATGGCCACCACAGTGCTCTACAAAATAAAAGTCATTAAAATGTATGATCATGCATCTGATCATGATCATCCTTCCAGCTAGCCATATCTCTAACCACACCACCTAAAAACAGAGCGTTTCTCTTTGGTCAATTCACAAGAGGGTTGTAGATTAATGGAACAGCCTACCTTCCGATGTGGTAGAGGTAATACAGCTATCCTGAATCTAAGCTGACATCAAGGAACGACTAAGACCGGAGTCTTTACATCAGGAAAATGAGTTGACTAAATTTACCAGATGGTTCTTATCCACCGTCAATTTCTATGTAATGTTTCTGTGTTATGTCTATCATACGCTGGGAGGCATGTCTCCATAATGTATAGCAAGGTTATGACTGATCTACGTCAGCCAGAACACTTTCACTGTTGTTGGTTATCACAAAGATTTGGGTCGTGCCCAAATTGCTTTTTAATTTTGTCACACATTAAAAAAAAAACTCAAAAAGAAATAAGGGAATGTTGGGTCTGAAGGAAAATAAATGTTTTTCATTAGCGCAAAAGGAAGTGGTAAATAAATAAATCTGTTTGGAACGACAAGAGTGGTTAGTGAATTATGTGAGATTAGAATGATTCATTCAAGTTTAGAATACATTTTAACACCATGTTCATATGCTGGAATCACTTCAGTCTTCAGAAGAGTTGAAAACAAACATATGATGAGTTGCACACCCACTAGAAGGTAAATAGCTTTGAACCCGTATGTCCTGATGGAAGTTATTACACTGAAAAAATGAATCACAAGCTTTTGCAAACATATTGCAGTTCGTATAAATGAAAGCACTCTTAAATGCCATTTGAGAACAGTTTATGCATAAGAACAGTGGGAGATACTTAAAGTGGGTCTG
The DNA here is from genome assembly GCA_023333645.1 of Sceloporus occidentalis. Classification (NCBI taxonomy): domain Eukaryota; kingdom Metazoa; phylum Chordata; class Lepidosauria; order Squamata; family Phrynosomatidae; genus Sceloporus; species Sceloporus occidentalis. The sequence continues at coordinate 780,872 of JALMGF010000107.1, read as the reverse complement.
TCATTAAAAAAATCTGCATTAATTAAAGGAACAAAATGTTTCCATAAACTATTCTAAGATGGTTCAGCAGTATTAAGAACCTTGAACCTTGTTGAAGGCATGTTATTTTAGGCGAGTAAGTGCTGCAAACATTGTTATAGGATGGGAAATAAATTAGGAGATGTCAAGTAGATTCTGGGAAAATATATGTTCTCCCTATTAAATGGTACCAACAGATGCTACCAGGCTATGGGGCAGAAAGAGAAATTCACTTTTCAATATTTCAATATTTAGTTAAAAAGGCCCTAAAAGTGGATGGCCTGTGTATTGGTGAGAAAGCGGCACAGATTTTGACACGGAGTTGAGTAATTACAGGGTATAATATATATTATCCAGATTAATAATCTTTCACTAAGAAAAACATGCTGACTATGAACGTTGTCTATGATTTAAAAGAGCCACATACCCTAAATACTGTAAAATAGGCAATGCGGTCTTTTATGGGTTTAGCCAACCATGCTGGGTAGATGGCTTCACTGCAGGCCTAGACGATTCACCTGACCCAGTGGACCTCTAGTCATGGATACAGACTAAACTAAACAGGAGTGGTACTGATTCACTTCGTTCCCACTAACACATATTTACTTTTAGAGTTACTTTCACTTTATCAGAAGCCAACTGTAACATTTTGAGGGAAAACAATCAGATTTCCCTTTTGGCAAACAAAAAAAATTGTTCTCTGTTCTTAATAACCACATAAACCCTCCTAATGCTAGGGGTATGTTTAAATAATAAAATTTCAGGAAAAGTAAAATGTAAAAATAACGAGGAGCAAGTCATCTTGTGTTGTTTACATTTTTATATAAATAAAGCTGTGAGTAGCATACACTACTCTGGCAACGGGAGGGATGTAACCTCTCCTGCCACAGCGATGTCATAATGTTAGCTACATTTAATACACTGATGCTCCACGCACAGAGTGTGAGATTCATGAACTCTATAAAGAATGTGGATTTTTTTTTTTATATGACATCTTAAAATGAATGGTTTTTTGATTTTTTTATCATCATATTTAACCTCTTGAGTTTCCAGAGGGAAGGGCAGTTCCTCAAGCCATGGTTTCCCAGAGGTTCCCTCCTGAAAATGGGGGGGGGGCATTTGGGTTTTTCCTCTCCTGCGTGCTGCTAAATCACTCCGGAGTCCAGAGGTAGCTCCTTCTTTGTCCCCCGCCCCATCCATACAATATTTATTATATAATAAAGCTTTCATTGTCCCCATAATCTTTGTTCATGGGTAATTCTTTCAAAATCCTAAAAGGCAATAATCACTTACAGGTGTTTGCAGCTTTTTTTCCCATGGTAGCTGAGGGAGCTTTTCCTTATTAATAAATTGTTGGAACTGTTACATAGTAGCAACTAGACAATCTTCAGCAATATTGTGCTAGGCCTATACAAAAATTGGTTTTGAAAATATTGAGACAGTTTGCCTTTTGTCCAAATGTTTTCCTAATTAAAGAAGATCAAAAAGGAACATTATGTTTTAACAAGAAATGACAAAACAGTTGTGTTTTATTCCAAAACCTCAAGTCATTCACAGTGCAAGTTCTTGTAGACCCCACTTGGTATGTATATTGGCAGGGATGCAATTCGTATAGGTTATGTATTCGTTTATGTGCCAGAGCCTCTACAGATAACAGACAAGAAGCAGAAAAGTAGTCCATTAGAGCCGCATTCAGTGCATGCTGCTGTCGGTTTAATATCATGTATTTTATTGCACTTGTTAAAGTAAAAAATGCTAGATATTTTTTTCAGCTGTAATAACAAAAGATGTAGCATCCATTCTTGGCGACAACGGTCAAAGGGACATTTTTGTGTGTCCGACACTGGCATTAAAGAAGAATGCAAAGTTCTCTGTTAATACTATAATATGCATTCTTCCAAAATAAAAAAAGTAAATTAAAGCATTTACCTGGCACAGAAAACCCTGTTCCATGCAGCCATCCTCTTCCATGGTCAGACGATTCTTGCCGCTGATTAGCTGCTTGAAGATGCCATTCAGCATCAGGAAATCAGTCCCATTGAAATCAATGGCGGCAGTTTCCACACATGCGTGCCGTGATCTAAACAATCCTCCGCACGCAGCGGGAGAGGAGTATATCACCTCTAGATATATGCGTTTGGTCGAACACATCAACTGCAAGGTATTTGGCTGGGGGAAGAAAAAGGGGCAAATCCCCAGAAAGTTTTGCAAATACATAGGGGCTAACAAAAATTTTAAGGAAAACCACAGTTTGAGTTAAAAAGTAAACTAACTCTGTCACGGGCTTTAGTCATCCATATCAATTATAATTACATTATACCTGCAAGTGCAACTTCTTATACGTTTGCAGAGCAGGACAATCTTTTTGCAAAGGTGTCGCTGCTATGCCAGGTATTCTACTGGAAAAGGTCTGGTATTTTTAAACTTTACCTTTAAACCTTGACAGCTAAACCTCAAGGCAAATGACATGTTTCAAAGAGACCGTTCCACCATCAGAGGCAGCAGCTTATACAGGTCAAGAGCTGCCTAAGAGGTGGACAAAGCACCCCATCAATTAGCCTTAAAACACCGCTAAATAGGCCGGTTACACGGGACATCTCCAATCTCCCCAACCACCTCCACGGTGTGTTGGTCCAGGCGCCTCTGGAACTTCTAATGTGGAACACCTTTCCTGCCTCTTAAAACATTCTAGCACAGTCCAAAATAAAAAAAAGTTTTAGGGTACACTAGAAAATAGACATTTGTAATGGTTTGTTAAAATGAAAAACATTTAAAAAAACAAAACAAAAAAAAGTCTTATCTTTCATTGAGAAGCAGACATAAGAAACAGCTACTACAAACACAATTCTCTAGATTATCAAAATTACTTTTTAATTTATCAAAAGCTGCCAGAATCCAAATCCCTTTTAGTAAATTCCATATAAAGGCAAAGCCAATTGCAAAAGTAGAGACAAAAGATATATATCTTGGCTCATAAACACACAGATGCAACTTTGGAATGATTCCGCTTCTCATAAGTTATATAGCATGTGACATTACACATTCAGCTCCGCACGCATTTAAGATAAAGTCCAGCTGTCTTGAAATAACGCAAACAAAATGTTGGATTTTTGTCCAAGTCTTATTACTGTGCCCCCATACTGGCCTTAGGTTACACATTCTAGCATTAAAATCGATAATGCAGAAGGAGCATAGAAAAAAACATTAAAGCGAAGAAAGACGTTCCAAGCACATAGAATGTGTTTACATAAATACGGAGAGCCCATTAATGTTCGAATCAGACACAATTTTATGGGACTGATTTAGAAAGGCAGGACCAATACGGCGATTCCCACGCCTGGAGGTTATGTTGAGATACAAGCGTTATATATTTAGTATTAAGTATGCTACAGATATTCATGTCTAAAAGGAAATACATCTCACGGCAAATTCCACACATTTTCCTTTGAACCGGCGCACTTACACTCATAATACAGGGGGCGACAAAAACCAGTCTCGATCTAGGAGGAAGCTTTTTTTCTTCCCCAATCATGTTTTTATTTTCATGCATTACCCTCTGGTCTGCAGTAAAAGAACGCTTCGGTAATACGATATAAAACATACTTTTCTTTAGTGCAGCATCACTTTGTACTGTATCGCATCAGTGAGGTCAGTCTCACCCATTTAATTATACATTATGCAGGGACAGCTTAGCCTTTCCTGACAGAAAATTCAGTGTCAGCCCTTCATAATGAAAAGTGACTTTCTATACAAGGAATAAACAAATCTGTGTTTATCAAAGAGACCTGTCTATATTGTGTCATGGCTTTGCGTTTGTTGACTTTTTTTGTTGTGATTTCATATTGAGGTTATACACTACAGTGAGACCGGTTACTCTCACTATACATTATGGAGTCACAATGCTAGCATGTTTCTCCAGTAATAAGGGCTCAGTTTGCTCGGTGTGATTTATATTGGCCCAGCCAAGCTCTTGCTCAGTAGAAGCTACAACTGTTGTGATGAAGATTTGTGATGCACATAGAAAAGATATATATATATATATATATATATATATTATACTGGACCAGCCAAGCTCTTCCTGCAGTAGACTTGGATTGGATCTCAAAATGTATACTGAAACCATGGAAGGGAAACCACAACTGTTCCGTTACTGAACTCATTACTTATAATAATCACCACAGAGTTCTACATTCCCCCTTTTTTAGTGGGACATGGACAATCTAAAATTCCGAGTAGATTAAGCTGACACAGGTATCTTGTACATGGAAAAACACCAAAGAGAGGAGAAAAGAGCACTAGGAGAAGCCAGAGGGAATTGTTAAAACTATATGTAGACTTGCAAAAAAAATAAAAAAAAAATAAAAGTGTGTAAACAAATATTCTATATTGTTACATCTTGCCATTGATAGAAAAAAAGCAAAATACACCCATCTCCTGCACTTACGTTGGCTGTGCCAGACACCCAGGAGCTATGATTCCTTCATTATCACCTTCACTGCGAAGGGCTGTTAGCGAATCCATATTAACCATGACATCATTTGTATGACCTTGAAGAGACGGCAGCGCAGATAGTATCTTCTCTACTAGGTTCTCTCCATGATGACCGACAGCTCCTGAAACAAAACAGTGCATTAATACAAAAAAAAAATACAAATCTTTGAGAAACAGAAGTTTGTAAGCACACAGTTATAATAAGCGAAAGAGGAAAGAGCATGTCTGGCTTTGTGTAATGCATGGATGAATCAGTAAGATTTTTCCAAACTCTCCTTACCCATTGAATTTTGCATTATACAGAAACATTCTAGTGTTCATCATAATGAATAAAGTAAGGGAGTGGAAACCACAGTTCTCCTGCCTTCTCTCTTTTTAGTGAATAAACCTTAGCATGCACTACATTTAGATATACTGAATGCTCTCGTAAACTGGTGTTTAACCTCAAAGGACCGTTCACACATAGATCAAAATTAACCACCAACAGGGCCCTTTTAAACGTTAAGAAAATACTACGAGCGCCTCACTTTGCAGTCTTCACAGAGATTTATTTCCTTTAGAGGATGGTTCATAAATTCTGCATTCATCAATCACAGTATTGGACCACATTAACCTGCGACAAGGGCAATGGTAATTGATATTAAATAAATTTTGAAAAATACGGGCCAAGATTAGTCTTATTTATAATCTTATAGTCTAGTTTATTAGCAACCCAACTGAATGCAACAGCAAGCCCATTACTATGTGCCGAGAACGCCCCCTGTGTTGAGCTCAAAAGCAAATCTATTAATGTCAATGGGGGCTTGAGTCGGAACACCTTCTTATACATAGTGATTTGATTAGCAACTAGTTGAGCTACAAATAATTTGCGGCAAACATACTTATCAGAGGCTTATTCGGAAGAGCGGGACTTCAGGTGAACCGTAGCGTCAACTCACTGGCTTTACAATGCAATATGAGGAACTGGGTTATACTCCTCTTGTGAGAAGAGGTTGGCCCCTACCATGCAGAATTATATCAGTGAGGCTTAAAGGGACACTTCTGCCACCATATCCACTTTAACGCATAAACTGTGCCTTTTTAAAGGATTATTTTACACCCCTGCGCCTGACCCCCCCCCCCCCCTAGCTACTTAGCTTACAGGGGATATGTTCAAATGAATACATCTCCTGCTTGCAAAGTGCATTATACACTATACCCCTTTCAGCCATGCTTTCGGAGGGTCTAATAAGTTTCAGTGGGATTGCTTTCCTAACGCTGGCTTTTTCATGCAGTCAAGAGTGGTGTGAATATGGGATCACTAAGAGGCTGGGGCCAGGAAAGAGGCAAATCCCTCCATGCATTTGGAAGGAGAAGATGAATATGTAAAGGCGACACTCGCCTCCACTCATGCGTTAAAGTGTATATAAGTGGAGATCTCTTTAACGTCAGTATATTGGCCAAATGACACACAGCTTTGATATTGTTTTTTTTTTGCGTACATGTTAGAGAGATTACTGTTTTCTACACAAACTTCAGGCCATTTAGAATAATAGCATTTTTTTATCACCATCATAGTGTGTTCGATAGGACTCTAATATTTATGAGCGGTTATACATTAGCACCATGTTCAGCAGACCTCACGCCACGTTCAAACATTGCATTTTATTAACACCGGTATCAGGATCTCAGCATCACTGACAACAGCGAGTTTAAGCATCATTTTTATATTGTTTTATCAGACAATATAGGCACACGACGAAAAGAGTCCATCTGCATCCACACAGAACCGGTTATACCAGTAACCCAAACTAGACTGGTTTTCTATGTACCGCTATATCAGAGATTTGCTTTTGTTTTCTTCAGCCCCGTAGCTGACATTTTCCTGCGATGTAATTGTTCTCTGGACTGTTTTTCCAATTACATAAACAATATTTAAGTCATTTGACCAATAACTGTATTTTGTCATAATAGCATTTTTTTTTTTTTGCCAATGGTGTCATCCATAAGGATCCAGACTACAAGGTGAACACTGATATTTACCCCAAAAATTGCTTACAATTAAAATGACAGCAACCAAAGCATTTAATAAATGTCTACAATTGGTCCTCATACCCGTCAGGTCCAAAGTCCTGTCTATGAAGACCAGCGAGGCCTTGCTCTGGGCAGTCTTCCTGCGGTTCTTGGCTTGGGGGTAATTAGCTAGTTCCCCTGCGATAATCCTGCTTAGATGCCCCACGGCGTAGCATTCCTCACGCACCCCAAAGCCTTCAAAGAAGGCGTTCAGTGCCGAAACCAGTTTCTTTATGTGAACCTGAAATTCATGGGGCATGGAAGGCAGGTCCACATCACCTATGGAAGGGAATCTCTTCTTGTCAGGCCTGCTCCTGTTCAGGGTCTGCAGATCCTGAGACGCCACCAATGGAAAGAGGGAAGAGAAAGCTGGGGTAACTAGGAGGTGAGGTGATATGGGGGCAAGTAGCAGAGGGGCCCACATCACCTCAGCTGTGAAGTTCATGTTCCCCATCCACTCACACAGCTTGTCCTCCAGCTGCTGATAAGCGGCCCTGTCTTCTGCTTCCCCTGGACTAACTGCGGTCACCACCACACAGTACTGGAAGGAGCTCTGGCTCACCACATCCCTGATGACTTCTAGAGCTCGACCCCGAAGGTGGCTGCCCACCACGAACAGGGCCTTAGGCTGGTTGTTGGCCCCAGACTCGAAGCTGGAGAATTCCTTCACGTTTAAAGCTCCCGCGGAAAAAAGAAGCTCGGCACCCCCACACCAATGTAATATCTCTGCGCACGGAATGTCCATAAACACAACGGCCCGCCGGGCCTTGGCCAGCACCGGCTCCCATACCTTCAAGCAAAAAGCTGATAATCCCGGGCTACCAGCCATTACTAGAGAGGAACAAGCAAAGTATAAAAGTACAGCTGATTCCCCAAACAAACGCACGCCAGACTACTGACAGCTGCCGGCTGATGACGTGTTCGCGAGCAGCATGCTCGACACCAGAGACACAAAACAACCGCGCTCGCCTGTGTTACAGAAGCCATTTTGTTGGATCCGTCTGTATAGATTACAGTGAATCCAGACCTTCGCCCGGTGTGGTTTAGAAGCATTTATAGTGTTTACAGCTCTGAAGAACAGGGCGCGAGTGTATTGCGTCATCATTCCCACTGAAAAGAAGATGTGCGTAGTGGAGAGTTGGTTTTAAAGTATACTTCGTTGCCTCAAATTCGTTTGGGAGATTATGGAGTGTATTCACAAAACAGCTAGCTACTGGGAGATGTGTTTTTGGATTAACTGTGTCTGCTTCACAAGTGCATACCTGTGTTTTATATATATATCTAAATGATTATTAAGACCACTATTAAGATAGTGAACACCGAGTGCAGTCACTTAAAATATTTTGCGATATAAAGGGGGAAATAGGCGCTTTTTCCAGAGGAAATCGGGCGTGTGGAGTTAATTTCGTGATGTCAAAAGCCCTGTTTCTTCAGCTATACTTCACTGCTTTGTAATTACACACCTTTGATACCGCAAAGCTCCAAGTTAGCTAATAAAGCCTGATAATTAATACATATTAAAAAAATTTTTGTACACATGTTGAATACACCTGTTGTTTGCACTCTTTGCTAACATACATTTCCTCTTGTGGATGGGAAAAAATGAACATTAACGCAATTCTCCCTTTAGTAAATAGGCCAGACAACGGAGTTTGCATGAGAATTGTGGCTTCCACTCCTTGACTTCTTTATACATTATGACGGGTCAAGCCCCAGTGAGCTTCTGTTACAGGAGGGCTTGACTTGCACTGTTATAATTTTACCTGAATCAGTGAGATTTCTGCAACATTGTCACCCGTTGAATTATACATTATATCCCTTCTTGCTGGAGAAACTTGAAAGTGCTGGACCTTCGTAAAGGAATATCCAAGGGAGATGAAACAACTTTCCTGCAAATTCTCCTCTAAATGGAGTGGTGTTCTCCAACCTAGAGGGACGAGAAGAGTGTCTATAGTCTAGAGCCACAAGTCAATGGGCCAGTTACAAGGGATATCACTAATCTCCCCAACCAGTTCATTAACATTATCCGGGGGTGGAATCTGATTAGATAAGGGTGGAATTACCAGTCCCTCCTTGACAGATATAGGAAAGGCTGAACTTGATGGACGCATGTCTTTTTTCAGCCTATGTAACTATGTTCAAAGCGCATCGGATATTCCGACCGGACTCATCAAAACTACGTAACCGGAGGGAATGCGACAGCACGATAAGTGCAAAGAAATACAACCCCGTTACCCATTCAGTCTTTACACCAGAACACAAACCAGCAGCCGCGCTTATACCGGCGGTGAAACAAAAGTAGAACTTTTGCCCTTTTCAAATATGTACGATTCGTCTCGGTCACATGATAACAGACTGTCTTCCAATTGGTTGTCGGAGTTGGTGCGACAGTGTTGACCTCTCGCGAGATCGGTTTCCCTCCTGCTTTTTTTTTTTATGAGGAAAGATGTCCGCCGGCGGAGAGCTGCTGGAGCGGATGGTGGTTTCGTCGGAGATGAGCAGCTCTGCTGCCGCTGTTACTGCTCCCTCCTCAACCCCTCCCTCCGCAGCGCCCGTGAGCACAACCGGCTCCACGGTGACGGCTGCTGTAGGGGGCGGAGGAGACGGTGATGAGGAGGAAGAGTGGTTGTATGGGGGTACGAGTCCTAGTGCGTATTTGTCTATCTGGCTGTTATCCTCTCCCCCACAACCCGCTCAGATGTGGCATAGCTACAGTCATAGCGGTTACACCGGTACCTAGGGGTGCAGAGTGTGCGCTTTACAAATACCCGGGTGTTTCACCTGTGGCCTGTGTTGAGGGTACATCCAGTGACCGCCTCTGTGCACAGCATGAGCGCCATGCATTATTGTGTATTACTTCCGGTGTGAAAGCTGCTCCAGGTCACTTTGCTATAGAGGTGGTAATTTAGAAGGATGCTGCATGTGCATAACAATAATAATGTGTATATATATATATATAAGGCCCCCTGTTACCCTTCTGTATATAGGTTGGTGATGCCTTTTCTTTTCATGTGGCAGAATTTTTTTTGAGTGGGTATAAAATCCTGGTCATTTAACTGTGTTTATGGACCTTTTCATTCACAGGCTTCACTTTTTAGTGTGACCTTGGTAATATTGGCACATTTGCCCTTTTCCTATTTTCTTTTCATAAATCACTTTATAAACCTTTGTGTTTCTTTATATAAAAATAAATTGCTCTATAATGAAGTATTGCTAGCCTCCCTTCTGTTGAATGAGGGCCGGGGTGTACAGCTCTGGTCCTTCAGGGCCCCAATCAGCCTGTGATTTTTGGTTATCGCATCATGCGCATGATCCCTTCAGGTACAAAATAAAAAAACAAATCATTAAATTACATGTTTTCAGGCACATTACTTGTGGCCCCCCAAGGACTGGAGTTGTTCATCCCTGAGCTTGTCAGAAAAAGTGTTCCTCATTGCCTAATAATATATAAATTAAGAAAAACCTGTAGCATGTCAAGTACTGAAGCTTGGAAATGTACCAACATTCACTTGACAGATGCCTTTTTGTCAGATCTCTAATCTTTAGTGCAGTACTATGTATATGTAATAACACTAACACGCACACACCACAGGTAAAATGCATGGGATGCTCTTTGACTTTGATGCAAATGGCTCTTCTGGTTACTCGCTATTTTTATTGGCTAATAGCAGTCAGCCCACCTATATTAGTCTGATCTGTGTCTTAAGGGGTTATATTTTATAATTAATAGTTTTAATGTAATAGTAACTTGGCCTCTACATAGAACATTGACTTCTTTTTGGTTTGTGGTGTATGGTTTCTTGCCTTTTTACGGAAATAGTGCTGACAGCAGTGTTTATGTGTTATGATGGACCCTTTATATAGCGTGCCGCAATGTACAAGTCATTTTTTTCCATTTGTAGAAGAAAATGAAGCAGCGGGACCTGATGATGATGAAGAGGACATGCCAAGGTTTGCTTTCATTACTACAAGCCGTTCTGTGTATTGGCACATGGCCAGCGTGTGTCACCTCTGATTGTGTTGCACGCTTGCATGCTAGTATTGCCTGTTCCTATAAAGTACACTGCTAAGTGATAGATGTTCCAGCAATGTGATCTCTAATGCTAGAAAAGTTTGTCTTTGTCAAGTGGCAGTTTGTTGGCATACTGTTTATTTACTTTCCTGTTTATTTTCTAGCTCTCATCCTGTACCTGGCACTAAAGCAGAAACTACTGAGAACGGGGTTGCGAAAACGGTAATTGTTTGCATTTGTTAGCTATATTAAAATAACATGTTATGCTGCTAGGTTTAGTGGTATCCGTGTAGTAAACAATATATGGAAAGGCAATATTGTACAGAGACATGAGTGTTACTGATTGTGGGATTTTGGAGACCTGTGCAGTTTATTTGTATCTGTGTGTAGTTTGAGTTAAGTTACTTGTTTCAAATGAAGACTCTGGACATGTTAGAGTACACACAGACGGGAGTCTGGAATAGCAGAAGTATTTTCAAATTGTGCTTTATGCATTGGAATGGTACATTGGATGTGGTGTCTTGGGAACTAAATGTAGAGCCCAACAAACTGTTGTCACCCTGTGCTTAGCAAGATGAGGACCAAAGGCTACTCCTAACCAGTAAATTATATGCAAATCTTTCTTGATTTTCAGGTGACTGAGACCGAGGATGACAGTGAAAGTGACAGTGACGACGATGAAGATGATGTTCACGTTACTATAGGAGACATTAAAACTGGAGCACCTCAATATGGGTATGCTTTAATTGTTCAAATCAAGTTATTCAGCGTCAGATGTGTTAAAGTGTTTGAAGCTTTACCTAGCAGACTTTGTACAGGTTTTTATAAGATCTACTTGCGTTTCTAGGAGCTATGGAACAGCCCCTGTTAATCTGAACATCAAAACAGGAGGAAGAATTTATGGTGCGGCTGGTGAGTCCTTCTACTGTAACCCTTTAAATACAGTATGACAAAGGAGGCAGGCGGCAGATAACATTTAATACACGTTGGCCTTAGGATGCATCTACATTACGTGTGCTGATATCCCAATAATAACATGCTCTCTTACTTATGAAAATGTAGATCATTCTTAGCTCAATGAACAGCTGGGAGGATTTGCAGGTTTTGTTTCATTCCATGACATTATTGGTTTTAATAAAGGAAAAATATAAAATTTTCATAGAGCAATGATTGAGCTATTTTCTGTCCAAATCATACTTGGCATTTCCTGGACTAAGGTTTACAGCCCCAGTCCTTTCCTAATTTTGTCCTCTAAAAGTGACATTTGTCAATATGGCCCACTCTGCTAAGGGTGTTGATAGTAATAAAAAATGCTCTTATAATGTGCATTTATATATTACATTTTTCATCTGATTAATTGGTATTTGTAAGCACTTTTTTTACATTTACATTTTTTAGCAGACTTAATGTGTTCTCTTTTCAGACTAATGTATACATTTGTAAGTCTTTGGTGCTTTACTACTATAATGTGTTCAGATATAATGAGAAAACAGTTGGATGCATTTTGGGTTTGTTATCACAAATGCAATAATGTTGCTGTTTCATGCAGGTGGCAAAGTTAAAGGAGTAGATCTGGATGCGCCTGGAAATATTAATGGAGTTCCGCTGGTTGAAGTAGACTTGGATTCTTTTGAAGATAAACCTTGGCGAAAACCAGGTAAAATAATGTTTTAATGAGTTTGTGGTTTATTTTTGTTACACCTCTACCTTTTCAAGGCTAATTCATGATAATCCACAGTTTCTCAATATGTCAAGACATGCAATTTCACTTATGCTACACTTCTGCAGCATTGTTATCATTTAATTCTCCCCTCTAGGTGCTGATCTCTCAGATTATTTCAATTATGGTTTTAATGAAGATACATGGAAAGCTTACTGTGAGAAACAGAAGAGGTTAAGAATGGGACTAGAGGCTCTTCCGGTCTCCTCTACAACAAATAAAATTACGGTACCTGATTTTAGTAATCATATGACACACGTTATCCTCATTATTATTAATATCGATATATCGCACGCTTTCTATTCTCGTATTGTGCGGAAAGTTAGTGGTATAGTAACGTGGTTTAAATATATTTGTGTGAGACAGATTTCCAGTCTTTGTGATTTGCGCTTCAGCAGGAATAACTCTGGATCGCAGGTGGGAATTGTGTTGTGCTAATAGATCTTCACTGGATAAGTCATTTATGTGTGTTAGCCGCTACATCTTCTTAACCCCTTTGACAATGGATGTTCTAGTATGTCTCAAAATTCTGGAAGTTGGCGTCAGAGCACATACTAGTAGGTCCTGCTGCTTTAATGAAGTTATTTTTATTTTTTTGTATTCAAAGGTACAGCAGGGCAGAACTGGAAATACCGAAAAGGAAACTGTTTTGCAGACAATAAAACAAGAGTTCACTTCTCCCACTACCTTATTTAAAAGTGGTGTTCCACCTCCGGGGTAAGTTAATGGGTCATCTAATTCCGGATGTAGTTGGGTTGTTTTTTTTTTATTCACTCATGCAAGTCCTTTTTAGGAGAGAACTGCCAGCAACAAATATAGTTTCTGCAAAAAAAAAAAAAAGAAAGGGAAACGTGTAGACATCATATACAACAAGTTAAATTACATAGAAACTTCAGTTTTTAGAAATTAATTTTAAAACAGCAGATTAAGTTCAGAGAACACTATTTGCTGTAAATACATTGATTCATATAGTGGGATTCACAGTGGGATGTGGTAAGCAGTTTGTGTGCATAGGAGGTGCTTATTTGACTAAAAAAACCCTTATTCAAATGGAAGAAATATGAATGATTTTGCCACTTTTGTAAATCTCATTTGAACTATGTGTACTTGCCAATGTGGCAATGGTACTTCCCGCAGTGAGGATGTATGATAAATAATTACATAATAATGACTCCAAAGTCAAAATTATGTTTCCCGTTTAGCCCTTTCACTGCTATAGTAATATGTAATGCATTACTCATGTCCCTGACTCTCAAATGCTTCAAATCATATCTTAAATTTAAGGTTTGCGTGACATCTTCACCAAGCCTTACCTCTTGTGACATTATCAATCCTTGTTGGCCCTAAAGGGCCTTTTGGTAGCACCAGGGGTTACATCTTGCTCCTTGTAGTATATTCGTCCCTCTTGACTGTCTTATAGTAGGAAACTCTCTGGCACGATTGATGTCATCGGGCAAACCACTACAATCACACGGGTGGAAGGACGACGGCGTGGTGCCAATGAAAGCAATATCCAGGTAACGCGCAGTGTGTTAATGGAAATACTTTGCTTCATCAGACCAACAGAATGTACAACATGAAACTCCGGATTCATGTGGCCGAGAATGGCGTGTGTCAGTACTCCTGATGCTCTGAGTCTGAACTTTTTAGCTTTTTAGTTTAGTTTTTCTTGTTTTGTGTTTTTATCGCCAATTATATGTGGTTATGAGACAATATTTTTCAAAGCCATTCACCATGTATCATTTGTACTGATCTTAAAATGCTTTACAAGTATACCTGCTCAGACCCCCCCCCCCCAGGGGCGGAAAGGAAACCACGAAGGCAGAAAATGGCCTTGATTTTAGTATTTTATATTATGTAAGAATTTCCTGTCAAGAGGAATACCATTAAGTGATCTTGAAAGAGAAATACAATTTGCTCGCTTTAGTGAATTTTGATACGACAGGAAGTATTTCTTTTGGCAGTGTTAGTTTTTGCTCATGATTTGTAACCTAAATAAACTCCTTTTTATAGTTAAACCATTTTGTAGTTTAAATGCACAATGTGCAGAATTTGTCTAAGGAGTCTTGGTGTGCTTTCTGTGGTCACACACATTCCATCAACCCCATTTTCAACAATTTCTTATTGTTGAATAAGAAAATGTATTAATGATTGCGCAGATCTAATATACACTTCCAGCAGTTTTGAGTTTTTGGAATATGTATAAATAAAAATGTCACTTTTTATTTTTATAGGTCGTTTCGGAACAGTCTCCCTCTGAAGTGGATAACAATTTTATCAAACCACCGCCGCCATTTTTCCCTCCTGGAGCCCCTCCCACACACCTTCCTCCTCCTCCACTCTTCCCTCCTCCCCCGTCTGTCAGTACAGCCCCTCCTCTGATCCCACCGCCGGGTAAGATGGCACATCATATTTTAACTGAGACTTTTTTGCACAAAACTCTTGAATGTATTAAGATATTGGCCCAGAAGTTAAGCACTCTTTTGAAACGTGTTGGCTCATTTAATACTCTGAGGAGCAGTGGAAGATTGATACATTTGTTATATCTTAAGTTTATGAATTAATCGAACTGGTTAGATAATGTCTCCATAAAACATATTCTGGTTTTTTTTGTTGGGGCTAATAGTTAATTTAAATGTTAAGCGATGATATTTTGACTCTGAAATCTCTACCGGTTTGTTGCTGCATGAATTTCACGAATGTTAAAGCTTTTGTTTTCAAAGTGATGTGGGATTTCTTTGGAGGGGTTAGGGGTGCATTTAGTCTCTCATATAGACCCCTTCTTTTTTTTTTTCTTTTTTTTTCTTCTTCTCCTGTAGATTGTAAGCTTGTGTTCAGGGCCCCATCTGCCTCTTGTAGCTGTTTGTTAGTCTGTCAGGTTTTATCTTGTCATACCCTTTGAATATATGTACTGTGTTGCTATGGCGATAAGACCCCTTTTCAAACGGTTACCTAAGTCTATGCATGACATTTGTTTTTTTGCAAAACGTATCTGTGTGGAAAGGGAAATCGGTGATAGATATATCTAAACGTATGTTACTAGCCAGAGTCATGGCTTCCCTGAAAGCATCGATGACCCCTCTGATCCGTCTCTTTCCCACTACAACAGTACTCTTCCAGGTCTCATATTTAACTATTTGTGTCCACGAGAAGAAAGTCAAGCAGCTGTATTTTCTTGCCTGTGCTGTGGTCATATGTTTCCGTCAGGCGTCCCTACACCAAGGATACTCGTTTACATTTATTAAGTTGTAGGTTCAAGATCAATTAAATCCTTTTATTGCTACAAGGATTTACTGTCCCTTTAAATATTTATTTTATTGCTCTGTTTATAAACTGGTGATTAAGTTATATAAGCTGCCATGTTGGCATGTGATCATGTGTATTTTCCCTTCTTTTTCTTGTTACACCAACACGTTCTGGCATTTTCTTATTCCCATAAATCAGGACTCGCTGTACATCTGCAGCAAACCACGTAGGGCTGCGGCTTTGGCTCCTGATGGTCCTTGTTTTATTTGCGCTCCATCCAGCACTTTATCTTCAAAGCTGTTTTAAAAATAGCCTTGTGCCATAGCTCCTAGGTTCACTTAGGGGAAAACGGCACAGTTGTTACCTCGCATTAAGTAGAAAAAAACTCCTGTGGAGTTTTCTTTCGAAGCAGGGCCTGCTTTGAAGTCCTCTTGTTAGACGGTATTCTTTCTTCCTCGTGAAGCTTATTTCACGGAAAGCCGTGCTTGGGATATTCCTGTAAGTTCACTTGGAGCTTTAGCTTATTACTTTAATAGCGGGTAAGAATGTCCCGTCAGTACTGTGAATACGCGACCCTATTAGCGGCCGGCGTAACTTGTTTCTGATGTGTGATCAGTCGATTAGCAGTAAGCGGTTTGTGTGGCCTTCGGTGTATGCGAGATTGTTCTAGAAGGATTCCCAAGGCTCATCTTGTACTTTAATTGTTTTAAAATAGTTACAGATGGAGAATCTGTTCGAGATCTTTACGTGTCTTTAGGCCATAATAACATTAATTAATTGTGTCGCATTCATCGGTGTCAATAAATGCTGGCTCTCAAATCTTCATAACATGGAAATTACTTTGACATTTTGCTTTCTGGCTGAATGAAACCATTATTGTAAATGATGGTGTAAACATTCTGTAAAAACACACTGTCATGGCCTTCAGACGATTACTTTATAACTGCCAAGACTGATTTGTTTCAGGGTTTTACCGGCGCATGCCTTCTGTTCTCATATTACATGCATGTTGGAGTCACTCCGGTGCGTTTTACTGCACGCCGGCATTCTTTACGTATTGCGGTTAGAAAATCAGACATCTGTCTCATTGAACTCCTCCACACCCCTAGAAGCGATATGCTCCTTGCACATGCTCAGTAGAACTCCTCATTTCAATGGGAATAGCAGCAACCAATTACGCGTATGCTTTTTCGCCTACCTGCATGTGATTGGCTGCTGCTCCAACGACTTCAATTCCATGATTTAGGAGACGCGCTCCAATTTACACGGAGTAACGTTCATTGGAGTCTATGCATCACATTTAAAAAGAAAAATATTTTCTGAACCAGACTAGCGATTAATTTTTTTTAAATTTTTTTTAAGGGGTATATTCGTGCTCATGTCTTTTCTGCTCCTGGTATAAAGACGTGTAATTGCCAAACCTCTATGAAGCATATAAGCTGCAGTGGCATTGTGATGTGTAAACGGTACATGTTACACGCCGTTTTGTGGCTTCTCGATGTAGTGTTGAATGGTCTAGGTGTTTTAGGGACATAGTTCCCTAAGGTGTTTTTTGTTTTTCGTGTTACAAATGTCTGCTAGTGCACATCACAAGCCGTAGTGATTCTGGGTGACATTGGTGACTGAGCGCCTGTTTGTCATGCCAGCTATACATGTAGAGGGTAAACTGGTGACGAAGTTACAGGAAACTATTTGTAATATGTAGCAAATCTGTCACCATTGTACAGTGTAAGAAGATAAAACACAAATAACTGTTTTGTAGAAGCCAGTACAAGTGATCTGTGAATTGGAACCCTCCTATATGACATCCCGTCATGGAGTGCTTACCTCATATCTTTGTTGTCGATACTTCCTTGATCTGCTTCGCCTTTTTTGAACAATAACATTTTTCCGTTCCAAATATAAGTTATATATAGTTGCTGTTGTGGTACTAAATGAATCTAATGTATGTCCCTTTTTTTGTTTCCCCCAGGAATTCCTATAACTGTCCCCCCACCAGGTAAGAGCGAACACCACTGCTTGGTATGACCTTGCCATTGGATGTGGGTACATTTTTCTAGCATTTCTAGATGATTCAATTATTTTAATTGAATTTCACAGCTATAAAAGTCAGATTTAGCAGGGCTTATCCTTTCAGACAGTTAAGGTGTCTGCTGTCTGTACATCACATTACTTACTCACATCCTCACCTGCCGGGGTCACAAAAACATGTTTTGGGTTCTTTTTTGTCTTTTTAAGCACGCTATATTTTATTTTTTAGGCTTTCCTCCTCCTCATGGAGGGCCTCCACCCTCTCTAATACCAACAATAGAAAGGTAAGTTTCTTGATTTGTGTGTATGTGATGTTTCATTTCTCCAGCGCCTTAGAAATGTAAATACACACACACAAAAACAGTAAAGATGGCAGAAACATATGCATGTGTGCATAAACCATATTGGCTCGAATATAGGCCGCACCCTAAAAGTAAGGTGCTTTTTTAAAGAAAAACATTTCTGCCCCCCACCCCAAGACTTACCGGTGCAGACTCCACGGGTTCTTGCGGGGCCGGCGGGGGACATTCCCGGCAAGGGAGATTGTTAAAGCACATGGTGCAAAAGTGCCGGCAGCGGGGGGGGGGGGTTACGCTGATCGCCACTGCCGGTGAACGTCTGCAAGATGCGCTCAGACAACCTCCCGTGCCGGCACCCCCCCCGTGGGAAGTGCTGGCAGGGGAGGCTGAGCGTATCAGAGAGTAGGATATGGGTCCCCTGCACCGCTGCGGGGGATCTGTATCCTAACCCTGCTGCCTGCCGACCGGGACATGCAGTTCCGGGCGTCGGGCGCTAGACTCCGAATATAGGCTGCACCCCGACTTTAAGTGCGGCCTATATTCGGGCCAATACGGTATTATCTTTGCTTGCCGATTAGTGTCTGACTCTCTGGGCGTAAATCAACACCGGTATGGGTTGGTTTGTGAGTTTAATTCTTAACCAGCTTGATTAAATATCAGACATGTAGTATTTTACCCCAAACTCACACTGTAATAGGGCCAACATTAGAAACAGATGGGAGCGTTTCTATGAGTTGCGCAAATTTTGTTCTTTCTGGTCTACCACCATGCCCCAGGCGCTTACCATGAGATCGTACACTGTTACTACCTTCAGGGTGTATGTTGCATACATTTCAACAATTGTACACCCCCTTTTTCTCCTGTAGCACGTTCATATTTGCTTAATGCCCACATCACTGCTAGGATGTAACTTGGTAAATACGTTCTTATACTATTGGGTATCATTCTCTCCTCTACGGATAACATTACATGGAGTATGCTCTTTTTTTAAGTTAGCTTTACACTACCCAGTTTTCTAAAGTTAATGTTAAAAATCTTAAGTTTACGTTTTGCACCAGTTGTGCGTTTTATTGAAGATGCGATCTTGCATGAACCGTGCCGGATTTTAGCCATTTGAGCCATATTCATTTTGACGCTCCATCCAGTAAAATGGAATCAGAAAGGTCTGAATAAATGTATTAAGAAATTAAAAAAACAAATCCCATGGTGCATTTAATATAAGGTGAAGAAGGACCTTAAAGTGGTTCTCTTCCAGCTCAGATACTGGCTGCTATGTATGATTACATGTGCTATAACAGAACACTTGTTCCCATGTATTCTTTTCATAAGGTTTGCGTTTTACACTCCTGGTGTAAAAATGCTCTGAACCCTTTCAGAACAGAACATGGTCTCTGCTAATGTTGGCTGTTAATTCGCTTTTAACAATTAGTTTATTAAACTCTGTTTCTAGCGGCCATTCTTCTGGCTATGATGGAAGATCGGCGCAGGCGTTCCCGTATGGCAGTGGTAAGCGCACATTCTCCTATTTATGACTGATTTGTAACTGTTGTTTTTGATCAAAAGAAAACTTTTCTTTTGTTTTTAGGCTTGTTATTTTCATGTCGAAGCCTTTAATATATTCTTGTAGTTCTCGTTTTGATCTGAATGCTCAAAAATAAAATTGGTACACGTAGAGCTATGACAATGAGAAATCGGCCTCTGCAAACATCCACAATGTCATGTTATCCGCCAGCCTCCAGTAGAGCATACAGCCCTTCCCTTTGCCTTTTTATTTTTAAGAGCCTTGATACTTTTGTACGTTTCTTTGCTTTTGTCACCTGTTGGCGCTCTGGATGGTGAGGACGGGCAGCCTACTGTCTAGGTGACTCGGATTAGTGATGCTTGTCGTGACCTGATGTACGGAGGCAGCCAGTATATTAATAAACCGCTCTCTGGGTACTGTAGCTGCACGAGTAGCACCTTGGCCAAAACAAGCTTATCATTTCAATGCAAAGCATAACCTTACACCACTTAAAGGGCAGTGCAGCTCTTTAATGCATATGAGAGCTATGTGCTCCATTATTTACATGGTGCCCCTCTTACAAGTGCATGGGGACAGTCTGCAGAATCCCCCCCCATGTAGAAACATAGGAAAGTAATTTGATGTTGGCAAAGAATCATTTGGCCCATCTGATTTCTCGAGTTAAACACTCAGACTATAATCAGTCCTTGGTCTTGTGCCTAGCTTTATGCCGATCACACGCATGTTTAAATTCCCACACTGTATCATCCTCTACCGCTTCTGATGGGAGGCTGTTCCATTTACCACCGTACCACCGTCTCACTTTTAAGTTATAACCTCCTTGCTCTGACATTTTTCGTCTTACGTTTTTAAATGTTTCTATCATCAAGTACATCTACCCTCTCTTCTTTCCTCCAAGCTATACATACATTTATATTTATATATATAATATATATTTGCCCTGTTGCACTCTGTTTTTTTTGTTCTGTGGAAGGCATTTCATATACGTGTGTAGAATGTTCCTTTGTGTTCTGCAGTTGAGTTCTTACTATGTGCTGTGCTATAGTACATTTTATTTCCCTATCGTAAGGTCATAAAAGGGTTACCTTAGGAGCATTCCTCTTCTCTGGAATCAAACCATGTAACAAACCGATAAGAATGAGTGTGGGAATTAGTTTTACAAATTGCTGTTTATCTCAAAGTATTCCAGTGTATTGAGCAATCATCCGATTTCTGCCAAGCGCTTCCAGTTCATTGTTTTCTGAAACGTAGCCTGCTAATGAAGCCGCGTAGTCTGCTTATGAAGCCGCGTAGTCTGCTTTCAGTCTCCTGCGCTCTTGGCGTCTGGCTGTGCTTTATGTCCTTGGATATCTCCGTGCCTCCAGCTTGTCCTCGCTGAAGGAAGACGCGCGGAGTCATTGTGATCTGTTGCAGCTTCGAGCGAGGTTCTTCGTACGGCTCTAGTGCTCCACATCACAATGACTTCTTTACAGGATTTTATCCGTGTCCACTGTCTGCAGATGAAATATACGCGTTTGTGACCTGCATTCAGTAAAATACAGGCCAATATAGTGTATTACAAAAGCGAAAGGGGTAGGATGAATCTCTAAACAAGGTTGTGGATGTATAGGCAAAAATAAGAGTAAAATGCAGGTAAAGTGCGGCCACCACCAGGAAGCATCCTGGCATTCTTATTGGCAAACTCAAGTTTAGGCAAAAAGCTGCCGGACAGAAGTTGGCCAAAATTTTAAACAAGATGTTCATCGTTAGTGTGCAGTACTGTCATTTGTGTTAATTTGGCTGTAATTGTGTTAATTTTTCTCCATCTCCCCCAATGAAGTAGGATCTAATTGCATTATCGCAGTTAATGCGGCTGCGGGTGGGAATCCAGTGCTTTGAGCTCAAGCGCTTAGTAGATGAAAGCTGATTCCTAAAACGAAAGAAATCTATTAGATAGCGAATTACATCTGCATCCCCAAAAGACGTTCGCATCTTGTTGACATCATGACAAGTCAAGGAAATTAGCAGGCCAGCACATCCAGCTGCTTCTTGCTATTTCTGGCTGCTTGCCTCCGACAGGGATATTTCACCCCCATCTTTTGGCAGATTGATACTGTAGGATATTACTTTTTAATTTTAACCCCTTCTTTCACTCAGTTATGGTGTTTGAATTTGTATGTTGCTAGATACGGACAATCTTTAGAGCTTTGGAGCTTTTCTCAGATCGTTTAAAGGGACGCTTCAGTCGCCTTATACATTTTAATGAATATAATAGCCGTGTGGTCCCATTTCCAAATATATTTGCCCCTTTCTCCACCCGCCCGCTGAATGCTGCTGGAGATGTTTGGCCGAACGCATCTCCCCTCCGGTATTCAGACATCTGGTGCCGGTTGTCTGCTCTTTAAGACCTGGCCTTTTCCATTTCTTAACTAATGTGGCTCTCAGGGGCCCAATTACAGCAGCTCTGTCACTTTTCTCATATTCCCCTGTCTTGCTTTCCCTCCTCTTCAGTATTTCTCTATTGTCTTGGCTCAGTATTGCTGGCCTGCTCAGGTGGCCTTTTTTGAAGGGGCAATCGTTTTGGTCCTTCCACACTAAGCTGCGGATCTCTTCCACAATAGCAGCAGCAGCCGCAGGTACCATAAATTATTTGAAGGCGGAAGCTACGACACGGATAGCTTTTGATTGAGTAAATACTCTGATACATGTTCTAGCAGATCAGGCATGTCCTGCACTTCGGCTGAGATGGAGAAACAGGTTCTCAAACTTTTGGTTAATGTAAGTAATGCGGTTGATAACCTGTCACGTCTGCCCCGAGACCCCCACCATAAACCAAAAGCCTAATGCATTTTCCGTATTCCACCATATATCTTGGTTTACAAACTTTTTGCAACCTATAACACCCCATGAACCTTAAACATGCAAAATCAATGCGTGTGGATATCACGGCAACATCCATTTATCCACAAACTGTATGTCGGTTATTCTCAAGTCTACATGAAAAAAATGCTCGAGTTTCAATGCTATCTTTAAAATGAGCTATAGACTGCTAGGGAATTGGTGCTTCAGAATATTATATATTTTTTCATTGCCTGTATCTAGACTAACGTATACCGCTAAGACCCTTTTCTGGCTTCAATTGAATACAGCTGCTAGACTTTTATGTTTCTTTCCGTTTTGTGTTTTTTTGTGTTGGAGGAAAACCTTTAGATATAAATCCCGTTCCGTTCGCATTCAAAACCCTGACTAAGGAAAAATCAGCGTAATTCTATAATTGTCGGTGAAATACTTTTGCCGGGTCAAGATCGGGTACGAAACGTTCTGTCTCCTTGGGTGACGCGCTACGACCAGCACGGAATCCGATGCTTCCTAATGTTCTACCCGGCGGAGAATGTGAAACCGCCAGAAACTCAACAGTTTGCCTCAAAAATAATTTGTAATGCAACATAATTCGTAAAGCTACATAGAATTTTCTAGGTACTTTTTATACTTTTTGAGTAAATGTTTCATTATCTGACCCACTCAACTCTATAGTTAGTTTTAAAGTTATTGCGCCTGCGGAAGGTGCTGCTACTTACATCGAATGTAACGCGTTCATATCTAGCTTCTGCATTGAAAACATTCCCAGCACTGTGACGAAGATAAACCACAAATAACCTCGATCTCTTTGGAGCGATGCTTGCATTGTGACTGTGGATAATATGATATTGGTACAATTCTAATGTTTGGTGCCGGTGACTCGCTGTGAGGTGTTATTCCCCGTGAGACAAATCCTGCCGTATAATAAAATATCTCCCAGATTTGTTTAATGGCCCTTTTGGATGTTTTCCCAGAATACGCTTGGCACCGTATTCACTTGAGAATAGTGACTATGTATTTGTGAGCCACATCTTATGCACTGAAAAGGGACATTTTTGTAAGTTCTGGGGGAATTTGACTGTTATAAAGAGAGAGAATACCTCTTCTTGGCTATTTTCATGCAATTTACGAGTGATTGTGAGAAATTGACCCGCAAAACCTGTTTTCTGTGTTTCCTTGCAGTATCTTTTCCTCACCTTCCTGGTTCTGCTGGAGCGTGGTCCAGCCTGGTAGACACATCCAAACCCTGGGATTACTATCCGAGAAGAGAGAAGGAAAGAGACCGTGAAAGGGATAGAGACCGTGAAAGAGACCGGGACAGGGATCGAGAGCGGGAACGTACGCGTGAACGAGAGCGCGATAGAGAACGAGAGAGGGATCACAGTCCGAGTGTTGGCGCTTACAATAGGTGAGTAAACGTTTCATGCCCCCCCCTAAAATAACTGCTCTCTGGTCACAACAACCACCAAGACACTGCTTACAAAACCTGTACAAGTTGTTCTGGATCCTTTGAACACGCTCCTGTCAAATAATACTGCTCTCGAGACTGGTTTACTCACTCAGCGATTTCTCAGCCCTTTCCGAATGTTAAGGGGGCGCTGTAGCCGCGATAGTATGATAGCTGTATTTGGGAAATGGTTAATGCATGGTTAATTCTGCATAATGCATTTGCCTGTTTAACCATCCCCAAGTACTCAGAGGTGTCAGGGACATTAGACGGCCCCTTCCAATAAACAAAACTACTCTGTGCCTGTTTCCAGCAACACCGGGTGCCAGTTTCATTAACATAGCAGGGGTAGGGGTGTTGTCTTATCACATTATGCTTCCCATCACCCACATAATTACTGTTCCTGAGAGTTATGGGTGTTGTAGTCCAAAAAGCTCACTAACTTATTTATTTATTAAAAAATGAAACATGCACATTTAGTTAAGATTCCCGCTTTTATGCGTTACTGATAAAGTGGGTTCTCGTGCATATTTCCTGTGTTATCTGTAACCATCGCTGCATGGGTTTAAGGGAAGCAGAACGTTTGGTAATTGGGCCGATCCGGTTGTGTTGGATGGAGACTGTGGCCGGCCTCTGTATTAAGTAAATTCCCAAAGCCTGAGCTGGTCGGTGTTTACGTGCAAATTACTTAAAAGAATTTGCTTTTTTGCACACTGAGTGTACAAAGCTCTGAATGTGAAAATGTGCTGTGCTGGGTGCCGTGTCCTGCTTTCTTCCCCCGTGTAACATGCGTGCTCTGCTAGCCGTATGTTTTACAGGATCGCTCGCGTTAACCCATTAAATGATGGTGCTGGTAGGAATCTACATAAAGTTCTGCTTCGTGTAACATGGCATGGGTTTAAAAAGCGTCCTGTTGGGCTACTTTGTGTTTCTGTGGTGTAAGTATGATGAAGGGGATTTAGCTGACGTGGGTCTGTGGCCCATTAAATCGTGTCTCGTATGATCGCAGAAATTCGTCCTTCGACTCGTATCGTAGCGCGTTGAAGGTGTTCATATGGCGGTTGTTAACCTCTGGTGGTATGTGGCATAGTGGGTGCGATAGGAATTACCATTTCCCCTGTTTGGCAAACGTTTACTTTTTGATACATTTTAATGTTTAAATGTCGCATGCAGATTAGGGACTAGTACCCGGTATACTTTGGTTTGGGCTCTGTTAGTGTTACAGTCTTGTAAATGGCGTGCGCTTCATGTTACAAATTACAGGGCGAGTGCCTTGGCGTTGAGGATCCGATTCCACATCTGTCATACAGACAGCTTGATCCCAATCCAAGGAATAGATGGTCCTTTTAATCCCGTGCAGGGCGCATAACTCTGAAATAGTTAATTTGGGAGACTTGGGCTTAATCGTTTCCAGACCAAGCCAGGTCTCTCCGCTCTTGCCAGCTATAAAAACACAGGCATCTAAGGGGATGCTGCAGCTTCCCCCTCATCTGACCCTCCGCGGCCCACCCCTTCTCCGTGTATAGATGGCCCCCTCAGTGTTTCCATATGTTTTCTTACCTACCCAGCCATCTTGTGTGTAAAGACACTGCGAGGTTTTATGAGCTCGCTCTCGCTCAGCTGTATGCCATTTTCCATGTTGTATCTCTGTATTTTCCATTTGAATTGATTTATTTTATTAGAGGCGCTTGCTTTGTTTTCTGCTAGTAAAATGTTATTTTCCACAGTAGTGTATTATTCTCTGTCTAAAAAAGCCTGTTCTTAGTTAAATCTAATTTCCTGCTTCAGTCTGTTTACAGGAGCCTGTAGCAACCAAACTTCCTCACACTGTCCTTTGCCTAATGTAACCGGGAACTCCAATGTTAACGGGGGGATATTACATGAGAAGGGTGATACTGTGGAAGGCTCGATTTGCCTTGAAATGTCCTTGTTAGAAATGGTTGCGGACACTCTAGATGAGTAACTTTCCACGCAGCGATCTGGGGTTTGAATGCTCTTCTCCGCTGTTGTACGATTCTCAGACGTGGCTAACCGTTGCTTGTGATCGTGTGCCAGATTATACTGTCTCTGGTCAGAGCCAAACGCCATGACCGAGCACTGTGAGTCACATCAAGATCCAGCCTCGTGTAATGTCTTCGTCTGTTCTGCGGTCCAAACAAGCCCTTTTAGTTTGAAGGATTAGGGGAAATGTATCAAAATGCTACTGCGACACTATTTGAGTGATAATTTTTACTCCATTCATTTCATTTACTTTGATTGTATTACGTGGATACTGAGAGAATGCACAGGGCTTAATTTTATTATAACTGTCTTCTGCCAGAAACTACCAATAATACATATCAAGTGAAACAATGGCCTGCCTTTTTAAATAACGTTTATTCAAATCTACAAGAAGTCATGGCTGCTCTGTAATGCTTCCTCCGCTGTTTGCGCCGTTGGGAAACTGCACTGCGTTTTCACACTTACAAAGTATTTTTAGTAATGGGTAATGTCCTTGTTGCATTGCAGTCGTAGTCTAATTACATGACCGCTTGATCCTGTTTGTAGGGACAGCTTGCCTAGCATGGCTGCCGGGTACACCAGCCGTGGCAAAAGCCGCAATAGATCGTCCCTGTTCTGGAGACGCTCTTTAGCCCAGGGGTCAACAAATTTTGGTTTGGATCTAAGAGCCAGCCAAGAAAATCAGGCAGCAGCTTTTTATTCTTCCCCCAATAATGTTTTTTTATTTTTATATATTTACCTTCTGGTCCGCAATTAAAGTATATTTATTGGGGCAATATAATATACAACACACATCAGTGCTCCACCACTTCGTACAATACCGCGGTTAACCCCTTAATGACAGGGTATTTTACACCTGGATATCTAGGACACCACCTAGGGACGGATTGGGCTACAGAAAATAAACCATTCTAAACCATGTTATTTTGAATAATCTAGATTATATATCATTTAAAAACGTGATTATTTTTGTTTAATCTAGTTTAAATGTTTTGTACGTCTTGTCAATCTGCATCTCCAGCGTTTGTTCTGGTTTAATATATGAAGTCTATCGGAGTCTGGAATCCTTTTTGAATAATATTTAGTGTTTATATTACTGATAGTAGCAATTATGAATCCACCCTCTTTTTTTCTGTTCTATTACCTAAAACCTGTAAGCAGTA
The DNA here is from genome assembly GCA_023333645.1 of Sceloporus occidentalis. NCBI lineage: Eukaryota > Metazoa > Chordata > Lepidosauria > Squamata > Phrynosomatidae > Sceloporus > Sceloporus occidentalis. The sequence goes on along the minus strand of JALMGF010000107.1, from coordinate 754,032 downwards.
GAACGTTTAAACTGCTAATATTTAAAGTATATTTTTATATTTTTTTGTAAACCTCGTCCAAGTGTAGTACTAACACTTTTTTGCACATGGAAACTAATCTTCCTCTTTGCTTGTCTCCTATGCAGCGAAGAAGAGCGATACAGATACAAGGAGTACGGAGATCGAACAGAACGGAGCTACGACCGCCACCGAGAGAGAATTAGCAGGGAGAAGGAAGAAAGGCACAGAGAAAGGAGGCATAGGGAGAAAGAGGAATCCTCCAGACACAAATCATCACGAAGGTAATGTCTTTAACATAATACAATATTTCACTTGTTTCACAGATCAGGCACTCATTATCCAAGAAAGTGAGATCCCCAGTCCTTACAGTGACTCAAATTAATATTGCTGCTAATCTGGGAAGGGCGTACAGAATCTGTACATTATATACTAATTTGAGTCATCGACTAGATAGCATTACAGCCTCCACCTTAGATGGGCCTGAACTTCTGCCTTACTGTATGTAGCGACGGGTGATCCCCTTGTTAATGTGAAAATGTAAAAGGCATCGAGTTGGAGAGGCAGTTCTCAGCTTAAATAAATTCCGGAGAGGAAATCCTACAGCAAGGAAGCGCTCGTCTGGCCTTTACTTCTCCATCACTTAATCTAATTCTTAGTGAATATGAGTATCTTCCCGTTATATAGAAAGAGAACCAGTTCCCGGCATGGGCAATCGTCTCAGAGATATTGGGCCAAAAGCTAACAGTACAGATAATAAATGCATAGCTTAAGTTGAGATCTATATGCTGACTGCCTTTTTCTGTTACCCAGTTTATATACAACATTTAAGCTTTGAGTGAAGTATAAACACTTTTTCTTTTTTTCTTTTAAAGTTTCATTTCTTTCAGTTAACATAAATAAGGTTTTAAAGGGTATCTATTACAAAAGGTCTCTGCAGTGAGCAGTGCTAGAAGTGCCAATGTGTTATCTGTATTTTAACACGGTAATATTGGCTGATAAGGATGCTTCTGCCGTTTAATAAGGCCTGACGGATACCGGGAAAGGCTTATAACAATCTACTCTGTTTATTGATGTGCTTCCTTTCGCTAGCAGCAGCAGGCGCCGTCACGATAGTGAAGAGGGGGACAGTCACAGGCGACACAAGCACAAAAAATCCAAACGAAGCAAAGAAGGCAAAGACACTGGAGCCGACCCTGCCCCGGAACCAGAGAGTATTGAGGGAGCAAATGCCGATTAGGTACAGGTGACCCATGTCCAGTGCGGAAACTACTCCCAGTTTTACCAAGCCTGCATTATGCTCCAGAAGCCATGAACCGGAGGCATCATTTTTCTGTGACTCGTAATATTCTTTAGCTTGTCATTTTCCTTTCTTTTTTTTCCTTTTTCCATTTGTTTGGTTTCTAGGGCGAATAAACTCTTTTTCCATGTTTACTTATGTTGACTTCTGTCTTACCACTTTCTTTTGCATTGGTATTTAGTAAAATATTCTACTAAAATATTACTTATTTTGTAAGACTTTGTTGAACTTGGTGTAAACAAGACAGACCAAAATATACCATGACTGACTTTGGTTTACACTGCAGATAATGCCTTATGGAGGATACATTCAGGCATTTTGTTTGACCTATTAAACAATAATGGAGTTACCCCATCAAAACCTTTAGCGAGTGAGTGTTTTTCTCCTTTCTAATAGGCGCATTCTCTTTAATAAGATAAGTGGATATTATTGCAAGGAAACACAATACATACGCACCGTTACACTGCATTGTAGCCATTTAATTGAGCAAAATGCGTATGCCAACCTGTCAACGTCTGTTTATAGGGAAACGGATGCTATTTAGTCATAATGGATTTTATTTTTGTGTGGTTTTTTTCTATTGTGCATAAGTATTTTTCCCTGAAGTACACCAAAACTATAAAAGTGGACATGGTATTACTAGTGTCTTTCATTAATACAGTTTTAGATGTTCTAGGATTTCATTAAGCCCTCCTTCTGTATGAGCAGTAAAAGAACAGTACTTGTCACCTGCAAAACCCAAAATACAGGCGTGAATGGAATGGTCGTTGGCCAAGCGATTCAATATGCCTTCTGATATTGTCCCAAATGACCTAACACCACTATGCAAAGAGTGTTTCGGGACTGGCTAGACATGCGCTTCAGAGGAAAACCAAATTCTCCTTTAAAAAAAATAAATGTATGACAGGGTTTTTTATATTTTAACTGGATGTGCTCACTGATGTGTAGCCACAGCCAATCCAGAATTGGTTTTCAGGTTGCTATAGAGCAAAGTTGAAAAGGATCACCATGTCAAAAGATCTGATGATCTGTCTGGCCAAAAAGTAATAACTTAGGTGCGTAATGAGCACACGGACACAATGTCCTTTACATGATAAATCAGCCATGGTTTATAGTGACTGTATTGATGCACAAGCAGTTCTAGGAAGTGTGTCTAATGAAGGACACAAAGTCCCAGCGCTTTAGTACAGCACATGTTTAGTACGGCACACAGCGGACTTTTCACGAGCAGGCTTCACTCCCAAGTACTTGAGCCAACGTTCCAAAGAAATGGCATGACGACTTAACTTATCTACAAGATTCATTAAAACATTTTATACATTTAGAACAATGTAGGTAGCTGCTTCTGTATAAAGTCTGAAATCATTTTGTTCGCCAGAAGATCAGATTTTGTATGATTTTGTAGTTCAACTGCCATCCTGAATGCACTTACATTAGGGCCATGCCTAAGCAAGCACTGAATGTGCCTGTAAGGTACACGCGGCCCTCCATGTATATTGCTTATTATACGTGGGTTTGATTATGTACTGAACTGTAAAATGGAAGATTTGGGGGGGGAAAAAGTGACAAATCTACTATAGGAAATGTTTCCAATGTGCAATATTTGAACTATTGTATTCTTTGGCGCTTGTAGTTTCTCGTCATGGATTTTCGTTGAACAGCGTGCTTTGCTGTGGTCTTAAGGGTATTTGTCATAGCAAGGTTGGCTTCATTCAGGGACAGACTGGCCCAGGGGACACCATGCTCTTAAGACAGGTGACTGAGTGCTGAGTTTGGGATGTTTGTGTTGGGATGGCAGTTAGGTACTTGCTCCCACTCCTTGCCAGGGGATACCTCCTGTCCTGGCTTCATTCATCTGTAAAGTAAATTCTATATGATCTACCCAAAACTAAACTTAAATGCTTGTGGTGAGACTAGTGCCACAGGACCATCTAGAAGAATGTGTCAAAGAGAGAGAGAGTTCCACACGCCTGCAATATGCGGCTTCTTTATTTCCCAAGCTCAGGTCAGTTAGCTTCCATGGCCGAAGACAGTAGCCACCCCTCGAAGGAATCGCTGATCTTCTGTATTCTATTATGTGCTATTGGGTAAAATCAAACAAAATAAATTGACTTGGCACACTTTTTAGAATATAAATGAATTACCTTTTATTGACAGCAAATATATTTTTTTCCACCTTTCCACATTTTAAGAAACAATACTTACAAAAAATAATTTCATTAACACATAAGAAAAAAAAATATTCAACGTTTACTCCAATGTCCTTGTAAAAATCCCATATCTAGATTAGAAAAATATTTTCAATGATACATGACATGCAGTTACACACCTGAAATTTACACATCACGAGTACAAAACGCTTCCTCTGTAAATAGCACTGGAAGAGACTAAGAGACTGACCCTGAATAGACAACATCTAAGACAGCTGCGTCGGAAAGAACGAGACAGAGAAAGGAGTTTCCGTATATCTGTATTCAAATATATCCGTCAGGCACGCCTCGTGATCTGCGGGAGGAATTCCTACTTTGTTAAGGTGGGTTTGGTGGCTCTGCTTGGGATTGCCCAATAATGATTGTTTTGGCAATTTCCCTATAATTAAGACATGCGGTTCTTACTTATTCTCAAACCTGTATTTGAACTTTTTAATTACTGGTATTGTGTCCTCATACTGATGTTTACATTTTATTACATAGAAACATAGAGTTTGATGGCAGATAGAAACCATTTGACCCACCTCGTCTGCCAATATAAAGACATTTAATCAGTCCATGGTTTGTCTTCATATACTTATCACATGCTTATTAAAGTTCCCAAACTGTATTACCCTCTACCACTTCTGCTGGAAGGGTGTTCTGTTTAAGTTACTAAAACGATGGTAGATCAACTATTATTATTCTGATAGAGGGGAAGAGGAAAACGACGGGATAAGTATTTAAAGTGGACTCATCGCTTGCTGCTAAATTAACATTTTATTTTTATAGAGGAGGATGAAAAGTTCGTTTTTGTTTTTTTTAAATTGATATATATTGAAATCCAGTAATTTGTGAGTGTCCACTAACAGCGTTATCTGGTCTTGGAAAGTTGGTTGGTTGGACCAGGACAAGTGATGCGTGTAGTAAATGCACCTTATACAGCACAGCAGAAGGTCCAGGAATATCTGGCTAGTTACAAACATCAATAGTATATCAGAAATATTCCCTTCTTAACATGAAAAATGCACTGCAAGTGATATTGGTTGGATTAATGTCAAGACAAGTAATTCCCTATTTTACAAAAATATGTGTTTGGTAAATAGAGTATGGTGGATTACAATGTTATATAATATGAAAACATGTCTCCGAATTATTGTATAAAAGTAATTAAAAATGTGTTAAGAGTTCTACATAAATGTCACAAATTCAGTAAATTTATATAAACTGGGTTTTGTTTCCTAAAGATGGAATTTGTTGGAGGGTGGTGGTATTAACTTCCTTATTTTATTATACATGATGAAGGGCAAACCCATGTGAGTTGCTCCTGCAAGAAGGGCTGAACTAGCCCCAAATAGCCTTACGTTGGCTGGGAGTAGTAGGGGGAATGGCAGTGGCCGTTCCCCAGTCCGGAGAAGGAGGAATGTGACCCGGGGACCTAAGGAAGCACCGCTTAAATTGGAGACTCTGGGTCAAACCAGAAATTTTCCAAGGTATTATCTGTATGATTTCCAAAGATCCTGTTTGCTCGGTAGTAGTGACATGGGAATGCCACAGAGCAGAGGTAGAAAACAGGCTGCTACTGTTTAGGCAGTCAAATATGTATGATCCTTCATTTGCCACTAGGGGATCATGGGAGCTGTAGTTCTGCAACTAGAACACTATGTGTTGCCTACCCCTGTATTGGAATGTTGCCACAAACATTTCATTTAAGATACCCCTGACAGTGAATATTCATAGCGCAAAGAGGGAACCATAGCATACAACATAGCTTTTGAAGTTATGTCAATCCTGTGTCTTTTAATAAAAATGGGTCTATGAATTCCACATTTTAAATTAGATTAACTTTTTTAATATTAATGTTTTCATCCTAGCATCCTAATGTTTCCGGCATGAAAGAGTCATGGCGTGCTTTGCTAAATAAAAAGCCATCACTTTACCAAGAACCCCCTTTGGTTTTTTCCTTTAAGCAATATATGCCATTGTAGTAACATGTAAATCATATTTAACATTTGGCAGATTGGGTGAAATACATATTTCACAAATCCACTTTGATTCCCTCCTGATCTGATTTACCAATCTGGACACTTTAAGAACACCTTTTAGCAAAGAACATATTGCACTATTAATTCAAAACTGGATATAAAAAAAAAAAAAAAGAAAAGTCAGACCTGACTCAATCTTTTCTCCCGTGTTAGAAAACATGTAATTTTACATACAGAAAGTAGAACCAGGGATACATTGTAACGTATATTACAGGTTACGGGCAACATGTGTCTATATTTCACAGTAGCATCAAAAGCACATACATTTTAGGAATCACGACAATGACATGAACCCAATTTTGTACAGACAGAATGCCAGCTAGCGAAATGTTCAAATTGTACCAGGACCCGGAATAGAGATTCTCAAATTTTGTTGCAATCCTCAGGACCTTTACAGAGTCCCCAGAAACTTTAAAGAGGTCCTAGGGATAATGTGTGTGATCAATCCCACCCCAAACAGGAGTTCCAGGGAACAAATCTTACTGAGAATCTTCTTTCCTAACACCGTCCTACTAGCAATTTTTGGTAATTAGTAATTACACAGCAGATATGTGCTTCCTAATATAGTCATGGAATTAAGAAACATTGCTTTACTGATTAAGATGTAAATGCCTCTCCCTGTTTACATTATCTCTCCATAAATACTATAAAAGATAAATGCCTGGGGCAGGCTGGCAGTGTGGTTGGCAGAGGTGCAGCACACGTCGCAAGAGTTGGCACTCACTAGTTTGTGTCTACAAAAATTCAAAACATCTTGATTCTGAGTTATCTAATGTTTTTCAGAAATCTTGTCTATTATTGAAGTGATTAAAAATGCTCATGTTTTATTAATTATGTATTACAATTCGCTGTTGGTCCGTAATCAGTGAGTAAAAATAAGACAAAACTTATAACTATTTCTTAAGCAGCATTTTTTTTCTTGGTAATGTCACCAGATAAATCAATAGAAAATCAAACAAAAAAGCTCTTTCAGATGTTTAAGGTTCGGGCATTTAAGATTCCTATGATGCACAAGATTCTCTTTGGTACATGTTTGCTATTATGTTTGTAGTGAAATTCACTGGGGTTTTCAACTCACTGCCTTAAAGATGTATGATGAAGAATGACCCTCTGTGAGTTACATATAGCATGTATAGTCAAACCTGTGAGACTTTTGGGATCTCATCTCACTGAACTAATCATCTCACCTGGCAAGACAAACCCATTGTGATGTATAATGCAGATAATAATGAAGGGTTTTTGTGCAAAATAATTAACCATCACATTTGGAGAAGCAGTATCAGATCTGTAACGTGTGTGTGTACGTGTGTGTACGTGTGTGTACGTGTGTGTACGTGTACGTGTGTGTACGTGTACGTGTGTGTACGTGTGTGTACGTGTACGTGTGTACGTGTACGTGTGTGTACGTGTACGTGTGTGTACGTGTACGTGTGTGTGTGTCTCTATACATATATATATATATATATATATAGAGAGAGAGAGAGACACACGCATATATATAAATACATACACAACCCTCTGGCCACAGCTGCTTCGCACCATTAGAGAAAAGCTACCCAGATGTTCCAGTTCTCACTGCATCTCCATTGTATATAATATATTCTGCTAATAAACACATCCCTGAGTTTCCTGACGATGTTATGGCAGTGCTTATACAGAGCCCCGCAAGAGGATAGAACAGTTAGGGCAGTGAATGTGGCTACGACTGGTGACATAACCAAGTGACTGATCCTAAGTAAAAGACATTATGCCTGGGGAAGGAGAGTTCCTTTTATCCATTACAAAGTGGACACACGTATTAAAAAGCTGCTATGGTTTGGTTTTACAAAGAATGGTAATGTAGCATTTTGTATAAGTAGTCCAAAAAGTGTTAAAACAGAATGTCGCTGTTGTGTGGTCTTTTGCGCCATGTCGCCACAATGTAACACACATCGCAACCCAATCAGCACAGGCCGCTGGCACCAGGTCACTGCAGCTGGTTAGGGATTCTACGAAGACACATTCTGAGCTACTGGAAGGGTTGGCCCTAGACCAACAAGAATACTGTTTGACGCCTGATCCCCTTTTCCACCTTTTCAGCTTTACATGGCTGTTTTATCTAAACATTATTGTGACTTTAAGGGCCATAGTACACTGTGATACACTCATACCCAGCAAGCATTCCGAGCCCTTAGAAAGGAGCGCATCATGGGTGGAAGCAGGGACAGAGGGATTTGGGTCCCAGTAAGGGCGAGCTTTCTCTAGTAATGGCACCCTGGGGCCTCCATTTCACACCTGTCTCCCTAGGAGGAATATGCCGCTGCACAGTGCCCCCCATGATTCAGGTGCCGGAGCCTCTGTCTGCGAGGCCTGGTTCTGGGCCCTCGGTGCTGGGGTGTAAAATACACACTAGTCACAGATCAGAAGAAATACGGACAAATTAATCAAACAATAACAGACGACAAATAAACAGACAAAGTGCATCTACATGGTGGTATCTCTAAGCAAACGTGTAAAAGTGTTTGACTTCTGGAATTTGTCGGTTTCCTTTTATGCATACATGGTGATCCTCATACATATCCAAATCTGACGAAAAAGCAAGTGTTAAGAGAGCATCGGCATGAATGATGTCAAGTGGAATGTGCATTACGTGATGGCAGCAGTCTTCCTTAACGAAAGACCATCTACAAGAAGGATCCAGGCCACGACACAATGGTAAGGAGAACTCTTCCTTTTATTTCCTTCAGCATCCTAACCAGGCAGTCGTGCGATATCCCTGACATGCACCTGCCATTAACTGCGAGGAGTATGTCACCGCACCTAAAAAGAAACAAACGATACACTTATATATGAGGGAACCTGCCAGCGGCAACAGATCGCAGGTTTCTCGCTTCTGCCATACTGTAAGGTTTTGCACCTCACTTTATTATTACTGGAAAGTCATATGTTTAGCCATTTTAGACATAAATACTAAAGTGTGTAGCTGTAACGCCAGGTTCCCAATGACCCTTTCTATTTGTAAGGAGATACTTGGCGTTGGCTTTCATTTATATGGTAAACCCCTAGGTCTTAAGAGTTTTAAGAGTATCTGACAGATGTTGATGGTCTATTTTAGTTATATGCAAAAAACACGGTGGCACGGAACATTTAAGTACTGAATTCAAGCATGTTAAGTACTATATTCTTATTTTGTTATAATGACAGCTATATTATTAGATGTAACATTAATTTATATTACATAAATAAAATGCACAAAATTCAAATATATTCTACTTTTAAAAAGCCATCACACGGACGTATACAATAGCTGTGTGGCCCCCAAACATGTAAGTGTAAGTGGGCACACACTACACCACCCAATATGCCGTTGGAGCATTTGCCTTGTGTGTCAGATGCCAGTAATGGACTCCAAAATGCATTAACTGATACAAATAAAATTTTGGGCCCTTATGCCAATCTGTAATTGTATTAATCCCCCAAAGTGAAACAATGTATAAACATAGAAACTTTTAAGAACGAAGACTTGTCGTTTGTGTCCATCTGACTAATTTGAGAATATTTCGATGAAGCGATTGAAAAATGACTTATTAAAGAAGGGTTTTGTTGACATGATGAATGATGTTTGTAAAGATATGTTTATGTGTAAAAGTCTAAGATTTGTATTATATTTATATAATATTCTATGATGGGGCTATCAGTTTTCCATGTGATATATGAGACATGAAGTCTATGAATGAATGTTTGAATGACAGCGAAATCTCGTTACCTGATTCGTCCATCGTTGTAAGCTGGGGTACCCTCCAGTATGGACTTAATAAAGAAGGGTTTGTTTCTGCTGCAGTCCTCGGACCCCCCTACTATACTGAATCCCAAACTCCCAGCCGTATTCCTCCTCAGCACAATCTCCCGGCAGCTGTACAAATACCTAAAACAGAGAAATCCATGTGTTTAATCATTGCCCCATCACAATTAAACTTTGCGACTGACCTACTTACCTTTTATTTAAATCTGACTAAACCTCGAGTTGTACGGAAAGGAAGCAGCAGTTTAGCGAAGATGTGATTTTCTCAAGCAGGAAATATACCGTATTTGCTCGATTATAAGACGAGGTTTTTTTCAGAGCAAATGCTCTGAAAAATACCCCTCGTCTTATAATCAGGGTCGTCTTATAATCAGACCTCAAATAGGTCTGACTATGAGACGACTAAGATCCAGATCCCCCGCAGCTGCAGGGGACCTGGATCCTCCTGTCCCCCCCCCGCCCCACTTACCGGTACTTCTGAGTCCCCGGTGTGTAGCTGGGGCAGCGTGTAGATGTCTACGCGATTCGCGTAGACAACTTCCGCTGCAGCAGGAAGGAGGTGTGGCTAGCAGCAGGGGGTTGTCTGCGTCCATCGCGCAGACCTTCCCCAGCTGTCAGAGATCAGAGTTCCTCACGCCGGTGCGGGAAACTCTGATCTCTGACAGTCAGGGAAGGTCTGCGCAATGGACGCAGACAACCCCCGCTGCTAGCCACGCCTCCTTCCGGCTGCAGCGGAAGTGCGTGGGATCTACACGCTGCCCCGGCTACATGACAGGGAAGTGAGAAGCACCGGTAAGTTTGGAGGAGGGAGGAGGAGGAGGAGGGAGGAGGAGGAGGAGGAGGAGGAGGAGGGAGGGAGGGGGGAGTGTTAAATGGGGGGCATAAGGCATTTCTGGAGGCAGAGTGCTCTGTGAAATGCCTTTTAACCCCCTTAATGCCACTCTGCCTCCAGAAATGCCTTTTTAACCCTCTATACGCCACTCTGCCTCCTGAATGCCTTAAACCTCCCAGAGTGGCATTTAGGGGTATAAGGCATTTCTGGAGGCAGAGTGGCACATAGGGGGTCAAAAGGCATATCATGGGGCACAGTGGCATATAGGGTTAAAAGGCATATCATGGGGCACAGTGGCATTTAGAGGGTTAAAAGGCATATCATGGGGCACAGTGGCATATAGGGGGTATAAGGCATTTCTGGGGCAGGTGTGCATAACTGGGGGGCAGGTTGGAAAATAGAAGGAAATAAAACCAAAATATTTTTCTCAATCATAGCTTTTATTAAAAAACTTTTTTCCTATAGGGTCGTCTTATATTCAGGCTTTTTCTTTTTTTCCTAAATTAATATTCAGATTTGGGGGGTCGTCTTATAATCGAGCAAATACAGTAATTGTAATATTATATATTGTTTAAAAACACAATATGTCAATGTATGTCATCTCATTTATTTTAAATACTTAAAAAACCATAGCTCCCAAGTGTCCCTCTTTAGGACCCTAAATTTCTTTGTTTTTCCTTCTGTGATGCCCCTCCTTTGTAGTAGCACATAGTGTTATCTGGTATTAGTGCATTTATTAAATTATATTGTGTGGATACAATATAGATTTTTCTTACCAAATTACATACAATAGCAATAGGTCACAAAGCTACATAAAAAACAAATCCTGGTATCATTATTTATTGTTTATATAGCGCCATCATATTCCGCAGCGCTGTACAATGGGTAAAACCCTTTCTCTTAACCACATTCCCCTAAAGCTTAAATGTCCCCGTGTTACTATTTAAAATGTTGGGAGGTTTGAAAAACTGTAGGCACAAAGGGGGGCGGCTTAGGGGAGAATGAAGTTGAGCAGACATGGAGAGAGGTGGAACTGAGAGACAGCGGAGGAGGGGGAGTCTTCCCGTCGCTGGCAGATATACTTATAAGCCAAAGTGGTCAAATATTTCCAGTGTAATTTAACAAGTTCACTAAAGGTTGTTGTTCTTAAGAAAATAAATTGATGCTCTCTCTCCGACCTTTTAAGTTTAGTCCCTATTGAGCTCAATAAGCAGAAAACCCTGGGGCTTCATCGGGCTATGAAACTCCGAGCAGCTCCAAGGTCTTAGCTGCAGAGTTTGCAAAGCTTTCGCCTGTTCACCGTTTAGTACTCATAGAAAAGCTTACTATGGAACAGAGTTGATTTTGTGCTACGGAAAAGGCAAGATTAGAGCAAGATAATAGTTTAAATACCGAAAATGAGCTGGATTTATGTTTTGTGAATAAATCATTGAAAATCACGTTATGATATGGTATATGGTACTGGCTCGGTACGCTCATTTTGTAATGGGACAAATTAGTCCCCGGCACTGAAATCTTTTTGTGAGGCATGTAAACATTGGCCACTAGGTGGCAGTCTTTAGCCAGGGAAGAAAACGGTAAAATAAACTAAATGGAAAAAAAAACACAGTTGGTTTGAAATGTGACACTTCATGAAACAGAGTCCAGGGAATTGTCATTTAACCGTTTAGGCACCAAGTAAACACACACTGCTAAGTTTCCTATACTTAAAATATTGGAGTATCGCAGAATGAAGCAGCATGTGTTACATATATAGAATAAATTGTAAGCTTGCGAGAGCAGGGTTCTCTTCTCCTTTTGTACCAGTTTGTTATTGTGTGTGACTTTGAATTATCCCACTGATTGTAACAGTGCAACGGAATCTGCTGGCGCTATATAAATAAATATAATGTAATGTGATATACAGACGTGCAGCAGTATGTGGATAGACAAAATCACAGGCTGCCAGCATCAGTGTGAATTTATACAGAGAGGACCGCTTTACTCAGTCAACTGTATTTTATGCCACATAGGAAACAGTGTGATGAGTGTCCCGCAGAACAATACACTTCATCAAGAAGGGGCAAACCAGGGGTGCTCCAGATATTGCTGGACTTGCAATCTCCATGACTTTTATCCAGATATATTGAGGCTGTTACAATGATGCAGGTTTCCCAACACTTAGCTGAAACAAAGAATTGAACGAAACTTTGAACACAAGAATCCTACAATGAATCTTAGATTTGTTACAGAGAGAAATGGTGACGCAGCTGTGGTCTATTTCTGCATCTCTGTTTATTGTGTTGTAATTGCGGGACAGGCAGGAACGGTGTTTAAGCAGCCATAGTTTGTGAACCCTACATGTGCCTGTTATTAGGGCTTGAAGCCATAACAAGGAGCTTGACCTTTTGCCTTTAACCTCTTCTGGTCTTAATCAGCCCCACAACCAAGTGTAGTGAGGAAATCAGGATATGTATGTGCCAAGTCCTAGATTTTTTCTTTTTAGCTTGAATATTATATCAAGTCAACATATAAATAATAATAATACTAGTATATTGATCCAAAATTCAGCTAATAAGCAACCACTGTCATTCCAGCTACCAGTCCCATGAGGTCCATCTGGCCTCAGCACTCCAGCATATCAGCCTAGACTTCACAATTCTCACATTCTATCAAAAGGTACTCCTAAACGCACACTCCAAGACAGATGAAACATATTTGGTTTATAGATTCTGGACTGGAAAGGTTTCTCAAGCTATGGTGACAGAACTGTGGAACTTATTTCTACTTCATAAGTATTAAATACACAGATATTTTGCTATTGTTCTCTTTACCAATAATATACACGGAGATGATCTGAAGTGTGGTCATGTGTAGCGGTTTTCTATTTTATGCCAAGAGATTTTTTATTGAAATACTCTGAATCTGTCATACCCTCCAAATAGCCTCTGGACACTTAAGGACGCTTAAGGTAGGCAATCTGGAAAAGTGAAAGGACTCCTTGATGTCCAATGATTATAAATTACTGTGCAATAAAAAGTTTCAGGTTACCTACTTGAATCACAAATACTTTTCCAGAACAGCTTCCCTCACTTGTTAACTCCAAAAATCCCTGTCTTGAATACCATGGCTAATGGTTGTTACCAGTTTAACAATTCCTTAACAAAAGACATAATACTACAGGATGAGTGAGTAAGATGAAGGGTACAGAAATGCTCATCCGAAGTCAAAACACATTTGCATATTTTATTTTTTTTCCTGTGATATGTTTGGCACATTATGTTCACAGCCTGAAGACTTTGATAAGTGGCCCCAGAATGATGTATATTAAAAGAGAATGACGCGTCAGCATTGCAGGGAAATGACTTGCTTTGACTGTGCAATCTTGGCTGATGTATTGAAAAGAATTCCAGATGTGGAATTTTAGGATCTCAAGGTCGCATAAGTTAACTCTCGAGGTCACCAGGCACCAGAATGACTCAGATGCATTTGGTGATGATAAAAAAAACAACAAGCCCTTAACCATATTGAAGAAATAGGGGGAAAACAGATTTTGAATATTCATAAGAAATTTGGACATCATGGAGTGGAAATTTGGGTGTTCCATGATCTTATCTAGAAATCATGGTATAATGTTTGACAACCACTGTTTAGAAGTTGCCTTTTATATTTTGATATTGGAGTCAGCGATTTGGCCAATGCCCCATGATAACAGTCACTTTTACTACTTCAGCTCAGATTACAAAGCAAATTAACACATCTTGTTACGGTAGTGGATTTCATTGTTATCAAACCAGCACCCCTCAGGGCTATTTGACATTCTAAATGTTAAAACTCAGAACTCCTTCGTGTCCTGTGTTAATTTTACACACAAAATGTTGGGGTAAAACTATTGGAGTATTGGAAAACCAACACTGATCTATTCTACATATAGGGGATACATTTGCCCAAAATCCTGCTGCAAGAGGATTTAGAATAATAAATATATTATATATATATATATATATATGTATATATATATATATATATACACACATACATACATATATACACACATACATACACACACACACACTATACGGACAAAAGTATTGGGACACCTGACCATTACACCAACAGGAACTTTGAGGCCATCACATTCTAAATACATAGACATAATATTTCGTTGACCCCCCCTTTGCAGCCATAACACCTTCCACTCTTCTTCGAGGGCTTTCCACAAGATTTTGGAGTATTACTGTGGGAGTTTTTGCCTAATCAGCCAGTAGAACATTTATGAGGGCAGGCACTGATGTTGGACAATGTCCAAAATGTGTTGATATGTCCCCTTCAGCAGACCAAGACATTTTGGACAATGCTATGCTTCCAACTTTGTGGGAACAGTTTGGGAAAGACATTTTCTATTTTCTAGCATGACTGTGCCCCAGTGTACAAAGCAATGTCCATACAGACATGGATGAGTTTGGTGTGGAAGAACTTGACGGGCCCACACAGACCCCAGACCCCTGGCCTCAACCCCATCGAACACCTTTGGGATGAACTCGAATGAAGATTGTGAGCCAACATCAGTTGCATGAGAACATTATTATTATTATTATTATTATTATCTTTTATTTATATAGCGCCAACAGTTTACGCAGCGCTTAATACAATACATAAATTCAAGGGATATGACAAGACAAGAATTGACAGACTAAGACAAACCGATACATTTGGTGGAGAGAGCCCTGCTCGCAAGCTTACAATCTAGAGGGAAAATGGGGTGATAAACATAAGGCATAGAGAAAGGGTGAGAGGTATTGTGGGGGTATCAATGACAAGGATGTTCTAGCAGCTAAGATGGTATGCTTCTCTGAAGAAGTGGGTTTTTAGATGTTTCTTGAATGTCGGGAGGGAGGGTGAATGCTGAAGGTTCCTTGGGAGCAGATTCCAGAGATATGGGGCAGCTCGAGTGAAATCTTGTAGACGGGAAAAGGAAGAGGTGATGAGTGAGGAGGAGAGCCTTAGCCCATGGGAGGAACGTAGGGATCGAGTAGGAGAGTATTTGCTAATGAGGTCAGAAATGTACAGAGGAGCGGTATTGTGGATGGCCTTATATGTCAGTACCAGGATCTTAAATTTAATTCTAAAGGTAATCGGAAGCCAGTGGAGGGTTTCACAGAGGGGGGAAGCAGAAGAGGAGCGACGTGCAAGGAAGATGAGCCTAGCAGCGGCATTAAGGATAGACTGTAGTGGAGAGAGTCGAGACAGTGGAATGCCAACCAGAAGAGTGTTGCAGTAGTCAAGACGGGAAATGATAAGTGAATGAACCAGAGTTTTTGTGGATTCTTGGGTGAGGAATGGGCGGATACGAGAGATGTTTTTTAGGTGCAGGCGGCAGGATCTGGCGAGGGACTGAATGTGAGGGATGAAGGAGAGGTTTGAGTCAAGGATGACCCCAAGGCATCGGGCCTGGTTAGTAGGAGAGATTGTTGTGTTGTTAATGGTGATAGAGAATTCAGGTAGTGGAGTGGAGATGGAGGGAGGGAAGATAATGAGTTCCGTTTTAGAAAGATTAAGTTTCAGGTAGTGTTGTGACATCCATGAAGAAATAGTAGACAAGCAGCTGGTGATCCGGGACATGAGAGATGGAGAGAGATCAGGAGAAGACAGGTAGATTTGGGTATCATCTGCATATAGATGATACTGGAGGCCAAATGAGTTGATTAGTTTGCCAAGAGAGGAAGTATAAAGAGAGAACAGCAGAGGGCCAAGGACTGAACCTTGGGGGACACCAACCGAAAGTGGAAGGGGCGAAGATGTGTTGCCTGAGAAGTTGACAGAGAAGGAACGGTTAGACAGATATGAGGAGATCCAGGAGAGAGCTGTATCTCGAATGCCCATAGAAGCAAGTGAGTCAAGAAGAAGGTGGTGATCAACAGATCAACATGTCCATATAGTCCGTTTTGTGATACTCTTACCATTATATTCAATACTGAAATTCTGAGTGTGGTCGAGGAAAAGCACAGTACTCCCTCACATTGTGGTTTCTAATAGAACATGGAAGCAAACTCATGTAATATATGGCAATTGCCTCTGGATGATGGCCGCTGTAAATTAACTTGCAGAACCCACAGACAAATAGGGTGCAATGTATCAGCACTGTTTTACCCCCTGGTGACATTCTTTGAAGTAAGTGTAAATAACAGGAGAAGTTGGTTGAAAACCCCAAGTGTGTTAATGGGCTTGGAATACCAGTTTTTTTTACATTGCAAAGTGACTGCTTATATTTCCAAATAGCTGGTGGATCAACAAACTCAAGATCTTGTCTCAAGTCGCATACTTTAATATCACTCCGATCTGCCTAAAAATACAAGCTTCTTTACCAGATCATGCATTTCTGAATGGAAACCACCTGCGTGTGCGTGAATATTCCTGCCTTAGTTATTTACCCCCATTATATTATATACCCTTTATAAGGGTGGGTGAGGGGAAAATAAACACCTTCAGGATAGGAAAATAGATATACTATAAAATAATTATGCCAAAATGTTTAAATCCAGGTAGTTTTAGTAAATGTATTTAGTTACAGTAGAACCTTTTACTGCTTTAAGTTCCCCTTTAAGGGATATCACTGTTAGGTCCTTGATTGTCTGAGATTTTACTGTTCTTAAAATATAGCATTGATAAAGGGAACACTGCATTGTCATTAGAATGAATAAATATAAAATATTATAAGACAGCAGAAAGCGAAACAGAATGATGGACATTATATATCTACCTACAGATAAATGACACGATAAAGTTTCTTATACTGTCTATTTCTGTTGTATATAACTAATAAACTTTAGAGGAAGAACAAAACAAGTAATTCTCCCACTCTAGGGGAATTTCCTCAGAGATAAAAAGGCTCCCCTCGTTTCAGAGCACTCATGTTGCCTTGTGAGTAGCAGAAACGAGGGCCATCTCTGTTTTCTTTAGGATTACAAAGTTGTTGGTAAAACCGTCTGGAAAAAGGCTTATTGAAGTTCATGACCTGGGTCCCAGATACAGAGCGATGGGACTGTCCTTCTTACATACAGGACTTGGGTAATGAGTAGTCTACTAATTTAAGTATTAAGTAACTTAACTAAATAAACTCTCTGTGACATCAGTAGGAGTCTCCAAATCCTCATTGGGCATTATTCGAGCTTAAGTGATAAAGTCTTTACTGACTGTGTTTTACAATGTTAAGACTACATTGGGGATGCTAATTGGCTTAACTCATAGACAAGGTAAACATTTCCTATTCCAGGATTAAACAAAGGGTTTTTATTACGAAATACACAATTAGTTTATCTTGCTGTATATAACTATACATCTCCTAAATTATTATCGTCATAACTTTATCAAAAAATCCCCATTACTCTATTCACTTGGGGATGTCCGTTTGAAAATGCAAAGACTGCGAATAATAATAACCTTGCATTTGTTAATAAAAACATAAGAAGCAGGAGAAAAAAAAGATAAATATAGGGGAAGTCTAGTAAAAGTCTAATAAAATCAGTTTTAATTGAAACCAAATCAGAGTAACATTTGGAATATAATCTTGATTCTACATAGAGGTTACATTTCAAAAGATAGTTCTGCGTACCAGCTCATGGTCTAAGTTGGGTAGGAGAAACATCAATCCATCAAATTGGTGAGAATTGAGGAGAGCCATAGACAATACGTTATGAGTAGCTCTCCAGCACCCCTGTTTTGGGCATGACACTAGACTGGTTTTCAATATTTTCAATTACCGTATTTGCTCGATTATAAGATGACCCTGATTATAAGACAACCCCCCAAATCTGAATATTAATTTAGGAAAAAAAAGAAAAAGCCTGAATATAAGACGACCCTATAGGAAAAAAGTTTTACCAGTAAATGTTAATTCATATAAACTATTTTTTTAATAAAAGCTATGATTGAGAAAAATATTTTGGTTTTATTTCCTTCTATTTTCCAACTTGCCCCCCAGTTATGCACATCTGCCCCAGAAATGCCTTATACCCCCTAAATGCCACTGTGCCCCATGATATGCCTTTTAAACCTATATGCCACTGTGCCCCATGATATGCCTTTTGATATGTGCCACTCCGCCTCCAGAAATGCCTTATACCCCTATATGCCACTCTGGAATTAAGGGGGTTATGTGCCACTCTGCCTCCAGAAATGCCGTATACCCCTATATGCCACTCTGGCATTAAGGGGGTTAAAAGGCATATTATGGGGCAGAGTGGCATATAGGGAGGTTTAAGGCATTTCAGGAGGCAGAGTGGCGTATAGAGAGTTAAAAAGGAATTTCTGGAGGCAGGGTTAAAAGGCATTTCATAAAACACTCTGCCTCCAGAAATGCCTTATGCCCCCATTTAACACTCCCTCCCTCCTCCAAACTTACCGGTGCTTCTGACTCCCTGTCATGCAGCCGGAAGGAGGTGTGGCTAGCAGCGGGGGTTGTCTGCATCCATCGCGCAGACCTTCCCCGACTGGTGCCTCTGACAGCCGGGGAAGGTCTGCGCGATGGACGCAGACAACCCTCACTGCTAGCCACACCTCCTTCCTGCTGCAGCGTAAGGTGTATACTCGAATCACGTAGACATCTACACACAGCCCCGGCTACACACCGGGGACTCAGAAGCACCGGTAAGTGTGTGTGTGGGGGTGTTAGACAGGAGGATCCAGGTCCCCTGCAGCTGCGGGGGATCTGGATCTTAGTTGTCTCATAGTCAGACCTATTTGAGGTCTGATTATAAGACGACCCCGATTATAAGACGAGGGGTATTTTTCAGAGCATTTGCTCTGAAAAAAACCTCGTCTTATAATCGAGCAAATACGGTATTTAGTGTAATTTTTTTTCATGAGGTGTGTTACTTTGCACTTATTGTTATTTATTGTTTTTTTTTATTGGTTTTCAATATGTATGGATGCTGTCTTGTGCAAAGCAGTAACTGTTATGTTACAACTGATATTTTAGGGGGGTACAGGTACACAATATCTGTGCTAGGGTTCTCTTAATTATGACCCCGAATTCCAGAATCACATATGCCCATTTAATATATTCTTCCTATAGTTTTCATTCACTAATGCAAAGAAACATGGTTCTGAGGTTGGGTCCTCTCCAATATGGACACCTGTATCATATTCTTCTTCCTCTCCAATATGGACACCTGTATCATATTCTTCTTCCTCTCCAATATGGACACCTGTATCATACCAGTTTTTTAATGACATTTTAAGACTCGGTTTTTCAACTGATATCGCCAAACACAACACTTTGCTCTTAGGTACGGACATCATAACATGTGTAATTGGATGATAGTTTTAAATGTGGAGAACATGAATGATTTTCTGATGTTCCTTATGACTGTAGCAGTTCTGTATTGGCTATGTCAAGTAAAACGCATATTGTCACAGCATAATGACTGCTGATAAACAAAACTCCATAAAAAGAGCTCTAAAAATCTAGGAGCCATAGCTCCCTGGCTCCTGGGATTTACCAAGCTCTGTGTTAATGTCCTCTCCACTCAGAGCTCTTTGCACTTTTTTATCGGTGTTCTTGTTTTTATCATTTGTGAAAATAAATAAAACAAAAAAACTTTGGTTGCCTGCTAATATATTTGCACTGGTTCAGCCAGTCTGTATGGTATAGAATACAGACCTAAAACGCAAAATATTTTCCCTAAAACTCAAAATGCCACACAATCATAATGGTGTAAATATGAAAATTACATTTCTGTTAGTTTTGTTTTCTAAATTGGCCAAGACTTGTATAATTAAGGCTAATATACACCAGTACGTAGCATATGTTGCTCTCCACTGGCAAGAAAATAAAGTTGAAAGCTATAACAATATTAGTCTACACCCCCATTTGTACATTTATAACATTTCTTTAGAAGTGCATGAATAAATATTTTCTTAATGATCGGGGCGTTGCTAGAGAGGCAGCAATACTCTGGAACCCAGAATTATATAGTGTTATGAAAAAAAAATGTGAAAAGCGTCTGATTAATGAAACCATTTAAAGTCAAATGTAATGACATAGTAACAAAAAATCTATTGCTTTTTTTACATAACTTGTATCTGCTATTTTTTTAATCATGTATTCACTGCTTAGTTTTACGACACACATGAGTGGGATTTGATTTACAAACACACAGCTGCTTCCTGTAAATTATTAAAAAAACAACATATACAGAGTTTAAAAAGTAAAGGTTCCTAGAACACAGCAAGTTCTTTACTGGAACTTGCGCTGAACATCTGGGCAAAGTCAGGCAATCATAATATAACCCTTTCTATGCGGGAATGAAAAATAACAATGGAAAACTAAAGGGTAGCCGCTCTATAACAGATGTGCGATAAGCAATATGTGCATTTTATTTAAACATAGCAGACTTTGCCTCTCTTGGATGTTTTAAAAGCCATGGAACCTAAACAGTGCCTGCAACATGAATAATAACAATCATAATAATAATTAAAAATGTCAGCCCACAAAAATATAAAATAATAAAAAAAATATATTATAGTTGCTCAATAGTCAGGACTGTACATAATGTAATTATTCTCCACTGATGTCTTTATTTGCTCATGGGACCACATGGGGAGAAAGGATGAATTTCAGTACAAGATGTGATACTTGTATGTTAGAATGCCTGCTTAGTCCAAGTTATATAATAATACTCAATTACATTTATGAGTTGATGATTATTTATTGATTTATGTAGATTCATCACAATCTACAGTGCTGTAAAATGAGTAAAGACTACATAACAAGTCAAGTCTCTTATCAAAGAGTTTATAATCTAGAAGAAGGCAGGGGTATATTATAGAGGTGAAAATACAATCCTTCAAGGTGGACCTCACAACTATGCAGGTCTCTCAGCCTTGTGGCCTTAGTAGGAAGATTTATGCCTCCATCAACTCTAGATTGTCTACCATTTCTTTCTTCTGAATAGGGGCACATTCTTTGGCTGTAGGAACCTAACAGGCACCTGGTCCATGACACCAAAATATTGAGCAATGAGAGGAGCAAATTGAGATACAACAGTGTCTACTAACAAGGGGGCCCTACAACATGTGCTCTCTACCAGTCCTTAGGACACCATGGTGGAGAATTCTGAGTTCTTGGTATATCTTGTTCATTGTTATTTGCATAGGCAGTAAGACCTTGCACCAAAATTAAGTAATGTATGTAATATTAAAATTAACTGTGAATTTATATCTAAACTAAAAAAAAACTTGACATACCATAAAAACTTCCCAGAACCTCACTTTGTGGATTGAATAAGTTAATAGTGATTTGCGACTAAAAACATTTACAATCTTTTTTTCTCCTCAAGGCAAAAGAAAATCAAGTAACCTATAAAAAGTCAAGGTATGATAACGCCAGAAACTGACCAAAGGCGCTCATATTATTGACTTCTTCAGCCCAGAACTCCTTCCTGCGCAAGCTGTTGGCTGTGGCTATGCACGCATCCAATTAGGGAAAGAATAACATGCTCTTACAGAAAGTTCTTAAGCAGAATCTGGCATCAATTAGGACAAATCACTGCAGTGAATAATAAACCCAAAGGAGAGAACAGCCCAAGAAACATAAATCATTCCACCCACTCTTCTGTAGGAGAAAGAATAGGATGTCTGAACTTACTGAGGCAGCTTCAACCACATGACCCAGACAGGTGACCATTCTCTCCGTTCAAAGCCATCTTGGATGGAATCCATGAATTGGGCGTTGTCGCTGTTGTCCTCCTGAGTCTCATATTCTTTTGTTTCCAAAGCTCTCAAAACCACAGTGGAGGAAGAAGAGTTTTTTAATAAGGACACTGCTTCGCTGCGGCTTACTCCTGTTAGGTCAATGCCATTTACATTCAGTAAAATGTCTCCTGTGGGCCCAAGGTGACAGAAATTACACATGATGGACAGCTATGACACTGAACACACTTATTTCAAGTTTTTGGACTACAGTCAACTATTATTGTTGACACTGTTGTGTTTTTATACTTTGGTAAGGATTGTAAACATTACTAGGGTTCTATGTTCTCTCATTACTAATAATGTTACATTAAGCTCATCCATAGCCATATAAAATAATATCACAGAAAACACCAGTATGCAAACTAAATGTTTCCTTTAAAGAACATGCACCACACAATACTATTATTTATTAAAGCAACTTGGCTTTCTGCATCTTTTACAAAAAAATATGGCAGAAAGGAAAAATTATATTTTAGACTAGGTGAAATTTGTATGAATTAAATAATTGTTCCTTTTATGTTTTGACTGTATATGTTCCAGTATACAATATTTTGGCATCAACGCTGTTTTTGGGCTGCTTGCCGGGGTTGCAAGAAAAAAATGCTTACTTACACTCAACTAGTTATAAAACCTAAAATGTTTGCTATGAGTAGGTTACTGTGTGTTGGAGAACAGGACAACTTTGGCCGCACAGTGACTAATTCACGGCACCTACTGGCCTTTTAACAACAAAGCCTGCCTTTCAGAAAGATATCTTCTTGTTCAGTTTTAAGAGATGCTGTGAAACAGCCCTTAGTACTACAACTACTATGACAACTACTGAATGTGTAAAGAATCAAGAAAAGCCAGTAGAGTAACTCAATACTTAATATATATATATTGATTTATATAGTGGTATCATATTCCGCAGAGAAGGTAGTACTTCATATAACAATCAGACAGAAGACATGAAGAGGGCACTACTCAAATAAGCTTATTTGGAGAGAAAATGGAATTAGTTCTTTGAAATTATCTTGCCAGGACAAATACATTGGGATTTCACTCATTTTAAGTATATCATTTAGAGCATTCACAATTATAAGCAATATAGATGATTTTTTTCCCCTCTGCATCAGATTAAAATATTGTTACATCATGCGATATTTCATGTTTTCACCCTGTTTTTCAATTTGATGAGCAACTGTATTAAATTTAAAGAATTTTCCTATAGAATTATTTTGTGCTTCTGCATTAGAAGACAATAAATGAGGTTCTCCTTGTTTTTTTAATGTCTCTGAAAAGAATCGGAAACCCAAAAGTTGCCACTGGCTGCAAGGTGATTTATCATCATCAGAGTCACCAGGAAAAGGAACCCCCGGGCTTAAGGGTTTCCTGTGCTAGAAAAGAGGCCTGCACGGGCCATGAGGCAAACGTGATGGTTCATTATGCCTGGAGGAGCCATGTAACCACTTTACCTGTGGTCTGGAAACTACGTTTGATTCCAGCCTGGCTCTAGGATGAGGCTACCGAAGCTCTAAATACAAGTTTCTTGTATTTTCTTTTTTTTGTGATGTAACTTATTTCAACAACAGAGCTTCATCCACATGATAGGGGAGTCTACATTATGTTCTAACATTAAAAATAAAACACCAATCACCGTTAGCTCCATTCTCACAATAAAGCCAGAAAGATGCATATCTAAAGCAAAGCCTTATTACTCAAGGAAATAACATTTTCTTGTTTTTTTAACAAAAAAATTAAATTCACCACATATATATTTATTCCCAGGTTATAATTCAGAACCATGTTTCATATATATATTGACCTGTTTTTATTCTTCCATCTCTTCCAATGACTCCATCAGGGTCAACACTTGTAACAAAAATAGGCAAGTCCCATTCCCAATTGGATACTCCTCCTGCCACTGTCATTCCTAAAGACTCCGTGTGGTCCTTCACGATGCTCACAACCTTCTCATAACACATGGTATAGCGATTAATGTTCTGGCGGGGACAAAAATATATATATGTTGCAATATGACATATGGTACAGAATGTGCGAAATATAGTTACAGAGAGGGAAGGAAAAAGATAAGAGGGGTGGGAAAACAAGGAAAATCTAGGGGGGTGAAAAAAAAGATGGAGAAGTGGGGAAAAGGTAGGTCTAAATATTCTTGCATTAGGACCCCAAACAAATTATGCAGCCACTGAATACACAATGCAGAGCCCCCTTACCTTATATATCTCCTAGTGATTTTATAATCACAGAAGAAGTAATAACAATTTATCATTTATGAACATATATAATCATTTTTGATTTACATAGCACCGACATATACTAAAATGCTGTACAATACGTTATACCGACAATTACATATATATATATATATATATATATATATATATATATATATATATACAGGTGAGGAGGACCTTAAAATCTAAAGGATTTAAACTGAGTAGAAAACATTGTGTAAATATTAATAATAATCATAACAATACAGACATATCTATATATCCAATCTGCATTGGTCCTAATAGTAAATCTTGGGGCTTGATATCTGAGGTTGTAAATGCGTTCCGTATCAAAGGACTGATATGTCAAAGGCAGTTTGTGTGTAATATATATAGTTCTCGGTGGTTATAAGTTCTTGATGTTATCTGCAGTTTTGGACAACTGTCCTTCTAGACTGACCTTTTCAATCCGTGACATAGATAGATGGAATACAGCATGTACCCTGTTTGTCATGTTTATGCTAAGATAAATGTTTAGATGAGGCTCAGAATGCGCACACGTGTCCCACACACAAGGGCCACAGCTGCGTGTGCAGAGGAAGCGGAGCTGGAAAGCCCAGCGAGCCCTGCAGCTGCATCACTACGAGAGAAATGTGTGAGGCAGCCATCAGATCCACAACACAAAAGTACATCTCGTCAGTTAGCCAGGATTTTATAAGTGCTTGGTTGGTGACGGAAAACAAATCCCCCACAGATAGAAGCTGACCTATTTAAAAACCCATATTCCTTCCATAGATAAAATAAAACTACGTTACAATCTGTGTGATACGTACATGGCAGGCACACTTGCGGAATGGTTCCTCTATATGTGTTGGCCTGTTTGCATTTTCTTTATGTGGGAGATATATTTAGTGATATAATGTCGTAACGCCGCAGATGAAGGCATGGAAGCATGTCATGCAATTGTCTAATAACATTTTAATTGTGGTCCGACATGCTAAGCTGCGCCTGAACATTTTATCCTGCGATGGCTTTTTCTACATGAAATGGACATAG
The DNA here is from genome assembly GCA_023333645.1 of Sceloporus occidentalis. Lineage (NCBI taxonomy): Eukaryota > Metazoa > Chordata > Lepidosauria > Squamata > Phrynosomatidae > Sceloporus > Sceloporus occidentalis. The sequence continues at coordinate 728,886 of JALMGF010000107.1, read as the reverse complement.
ATAGACCCACAGTTCTGAATAATTAATGCACATATCCGGCATATAAATGTATACAAAAGGCAAAATAGCCACAATATTGGGATATTACAGTATTGCAGTATACTATGTGCTAATTGTGCATACTTAAAATGGTTTTACTTGTTGTCCACCCTTGACGTGCTTGTGCGTTATAAAATTGCACGCTGGAACATAGGTGTGGGTTTGTGCACCGTTTTGGGTCATTTAGTGGTGTTTTCACAAAGCTGGCTGTAGGGGTCACAGATCGAAACATAACCGCTAGACATGCCCTTCTGGACATATGAGAAACCATAGGGGGCTAGGAGGCCTACAGGGATGCTCAATATTTAATAGCACTGATGGTTACATAGTATAGATGCATACATAGGTAATATGCTACATGTGTTTAGCAAGACTGATACATAATACGTGGTATTGAACGCAAAGACGTTCTCATTTAACAGCTGCGTTACTTTTTAATTTGAATGTCCGGTGAACCAAGGTTGCCGGCGCAATAAACAAATGTCTTCCTCTGTGCTTGTTTACTTGTCTATGTATAGCAACATGGTTATTGCAAGTGTCTAAATATTAAGACACGAAGCCCAAGGATGTTTTTGTATGCATGAACAAAAAACACACACACATACAAGAAATAAAGAAAGAATTCCAAAAGAAGGGGAAAACAAAAACCTTTTTCAAGTTCTATCCCCCACCCCCATCTTTCAAACAAATGACATAGCACCCTTGCCTTACAACAGGCGAAATCCTGTAGGAGTATCGGTGGGGTAAAGCAGAGTTCATTCTGACCAAATGATAAGGAACATTTCAGCAAAACCTTTAATATTTATTTAAGGATAATAACAATTCAATGCAGTAATTACACTCTCGGTCATATCTATCTCATGCTCCAGGGTTCGGAGCTAATTATTTTAAAATGGTAACCTTTAACAGGAAATAGTGAAATATTGTCTATGCAAAAATAGTATTGCGGTAATAATTTTTTGGGATTACAATTTCATTTTTAGGACAAGTTTTATCAATCGCCTCTATCAGGTCTCACATTAGCAATACCCAACAGAAAAAAGTACAATTCCTAGAAAGAAAGAAATGATTGCTATAATATTGCCAATAAACATACGTCATGCAGCCGTGCTAAATATTCTACATTCTGGACCTGTATTTTTCCCATTAATGTTGGGTTTGCTAAATATTGACTTTTACAACACAGCAAGAATGACAAACGAGACAGGGCCGGCCCGACAATGGAGCCGAGTGGGGCAACCGCTCCAGACGGCACTTTGCCGCTCCAAGCCCCTTTTTTTTTTTTTTTTTTGAACCGAGAAGAGAGAGAAAGGGGCGCCGAGTGGTTTTCGCTTACCAAGTTGTCAGTACCCGCTCGGCGTCCCTCTCTCTCGTCTCTGCGAGCCCTCGGTCTCGGTGCCGGCTTGTAACGTTGAGCGTCGGAAGATGACGCCATTTCCGGCGCTCAGCATTACAAGCCAGCACCGAGACCGAGCAGGGAGACTCACCGCAGGACTGCTGAAAGGTAAGTACGGGGGGGGGAGAGGAAGGGTAGATAATGGGGCGGCGGCAGGGAGAGGAAGGGTAGATAATGGGGCGGCGGCAGGGAGAGGAAGGGTAGATAATGGGGGGGGGGCGGCATTTTAAACTTTGCCCCAGGCGGCATTTTGTCTTGGGCCGGCCCTGAAACGAGACATGGCAATACATATCACTCATTCACTAATTTTGTCCAAGGGACAATGAAACCCCTATTTATGAAAATTAAATAAAGTTTTGGATTGTTGTCCAATTCTTTTACACTGGGTTTGATACCATTGACATGAATAAGGTCCAGATAGGTGATTAAGGCTGACACCCGTCATGCATAACATTACATTTATTTATATAGTGCCAGCAGATTCCACAGGCATGTTAACAATAAGTGAATAACATTAACACACATTAAGAAATACTGGTGCAGTATAATGGCTTAGGCCGATTAGCCTTGGCGGCAAGTCGGGGGCGGGGGGGGGCTAGCATCTCATTCACAAAAATGGGGACAGATGTGGCTATTAAGCAATCAGTACAGAGGACGGTGGCTGTGGAGATAAGTCCTATGGGGTGGCTGTGGGCTCTACCCTGAGTCAGGAGTGGGCCAGGCCATTATACATGGCAACCTCTCATGTATATATATATATATATATATATATATATATATATATATATATATATATATATATATATACCTAATATTTTTCTATTAAGATTTATGTCACTTACAGAGACACTGAATAACAGTCTGAACCTTCCCAAATTTGTGTGCCAAAACTGTAGTCTTGATTTATTTTACTTGTTGTTTACTAATGTTTTTCTATAGGATATTTACAGATACTGGAAGTAATGTTTTATCAACAATTTGCCCAGATGTATGTTTGTATAATGAATGGCTCTTTAAACATGTCATTAGGAGAGGAAAATCATGTCTTCCTCCTCTGCTAGATAAGTGAGCCAGCTGTGCATGCTAGTTCTCACTGTGCAAATCCACACTGCCCACTCACATTTGTTTTAGGAATGACCAATCATCTTAAATCGAAAAACGAATGATTGTACAAGAAGTCGCCATGGTATGAACCAGATGCTGGGATGTGGTCTCAAACTCCTTGATCTATGCTTTAATCCAGAGTCTGCAAAGAACTTAAGCCTCTTACAGCTGTTATCATAACACATTACATTTTGCTGCAGGAGACAAGGCTGTCATTCTAGTCTGTTTGGGTCACTTATACAGAGCCAAGGCGTAAAATAGATACTTGACACAATTTGTCCCACTAAGAACATAAGCAACACAAACGGCTTCTTACAAGGTTCCAAATATGTTAACAACATATTCTATTCCAAGAGAGCTCTTGTACTCAATATATTTTGTGAGTCGCTAGAAGGCTGGAGTGCTGTACAACAGATTGCAAAACATTAATGGAGTACATGATGGAGTTTGTAGGTGAGTTGGAGATTCTGACTCCCTGACTAATGTTATACATTAAATGTGAACCCCAGTGAACTTTTTCCTGCAAGAACGTTGGTGTGGGCCCTGCATTATGGATATGGAATGTGGAAGATTTCCTAAACTTATTTAGCTATGAGTTACACAGGGTCAACTCAGCCCTTCTTCACTAGAGAGTGGCCAAAAAGCCATGGATAAGTGCTCCTGAACTCAGTATTATTTATTTAGCAGTTCCTGAGCTGGCATAAACTACCAAGGCTTACTCATGAAACCATAATTTATAGGTGAGTTATGGCAATTTTTTTTCATAATCTGCAGTCAATTATGAATTATATAGGGCTAACTACTACTTACAAGAGAAACGTACCAGCAAAGGCCCTTCCTAGTGCATAGCTAAGTCGACAATAAATATTTCATCTCATATTAACACACATATAACCAATAGTTTAGTGAATTAATCTGAGTGTTGACATGAGTACAAGAAGTACAAATTTAGATCTGGGTATGGCTGTAAATTTAGGTTATTTAGATTTTGCTTTGGCATTTAATATGGTGCCTCATGAGAAACTGGCCTCGACTGATAACTACTTAAAGGATGAGTTGTTATAAATAGTATTAGTTGGGTAATATATTATATAAAAGAAAATATGTAAGGTTGTAAATTTAGTTCATGATGAGCGTTTGTTTCAAAATAATTTCATTCATTGAGTCAATGATCAGTGAAATGGTTGATGATGTTCAATATTGATAAATGTAAAGTAATGAATTTGGGTAGTACCAATACACATGATTATTATAAGCCAAATAGAGTCAGACTGGGAAACCTATTTAAAAAGGTTTGGGGATACTCCAATCTTAGTAACCATATGCTGCAATTAAGTAGCAGCTACTAAAGATAAGAGATTACTAAAATGAATTGAAAGGGGTATTTTCAATTTGAGATTTCAAAATGTGGTTATGCATCTACACAAAGCATTGGTTATAATATGCAGTTCAATTTTGGCCACCAATTCACAAAAAAGACTTTAGCAGTAAAGACAGTTTGGCTAAAATGAATTTATTTATTCTAGAAAGGAGGCACCTACGGGATGATCTCTTTACAACATACAAAAACATTTTCCTATGGAGTGAACCTTCACATTTATTGCGATTAGAGGAGCCACAATCCCATATTAAACAAAGAACAACATTATCGACAGTAAGGGCTGTAAAGCTCTGTAGTGTACAACTATAGGCAGTGACCGCAAGTACTTTGAATATTTAGAGGTACACATAGTTATTTAAAAGGTGTCAATCCATGGTTTATTCTGATTGCTTGCCCATGGAACTATGAAGACCCCCTCTCCTTCTGGGAAAAACTGATATCTGGTTAAATGTTTGTTTTAACCTTCATCTGAATCAATAGAGATATCATGATGTTGAATTAGATTGGCCTTTTTTTTTAAAGTCACTTTTTAGTATATAAAGGTAAGGAGTAAGTAGAATACAGAGAGGGAAGTAATCAAATACTGTATATATAGCATTGGCATCAAGCGCCACTGAACTTTAAAAAAATCAAAAATGTAAAATAATGTTTCCAGGAGGTAAGTCTTCCTAGAGGAGATACATCAATTTTTTAGAATATATTTCAAATAGATCTAAATTCACATTAACCCCCAAAATTAGTTTTTTTCTGCATGTGCTATTATTGTAACCATGAAGAAGGCTTTACAAGGCTGTATTTTAATATACTATATTTCCAATATTGAGTATATACTAACTATAACAAAATATCCATTGAGCTATACAATCATTAAATATAATGCCTGATGAATTGATGAACCTCTCAGTCTAGGCAAGCTCTGGTACTGCTGAGGATTACAAAACCATGCTTAGCTAGCTTTGGTGCCAGAGACTTCCTATCCCTTTTTGAGGCAAATAACATGACCTTGATGATATCTTCAAAGTCAACAAACATCCTAAGGCATTCCAGCGATTCTACCAGATAAGTTATTTTCATAATAATTCACAGGTGAGATTAAAGCAGTCCAAAGGAATAGGGTGCAGAGGCAGAAAGCACAAACGTTGGTTAGTCACCGGAGAGCACGTTACCCCTGGCTGAATCCTTCCTTTACTCCCTCCATTGACTGTATTTTCGAGAAGACCCGTTGTATGTTAGGTTGGAACATGGATTATTGGGGTAGTCTGTGTCCACTAAATATGTTTACTGGGTCATTTACTAAAAATCACCTCTCTGAATGAAAGTTTCTAGCCTATGCCTTTGACAAGCAGTCAATATATAAAAATGTGATTCTGATTCAGAGTCTGAGAAAGTTTGTGGCCCTAGCAACAAATGGGTAAGGCCTTCCTGGTTGGAGCATTCCATTGGTTGCTATGGTAATAAGACCATTTTTGAGACCCAAGCCGGCAAATACGAAGTATATGTAAAGTATATGTGGGGAATTAGACCAAGCACACCAACATCACTCTCATTTTACAATAAATAGTAATAAAATACCTTGTTAAAATGGTTTCTCTCATTTGAACATGGCGGAGGGCTGCCGTTGCTATGCCACCCAGCCTCCTGCAAGATATCAGGGGTGTGATGTCTGGTCTGCCGGGAAACAATAAAGTAAACCCCCTCCTGGCTGGCCTGTGTGATGAAAGACAGATGTAAATCCTGCTGCTTTAGTCATCTAGACAGCAAGTTTCCTACAAGTTCAGAAAGGTCAGGTCTTAGTCCTGAGGTTGGTTTCTTTAATCCCTCATAAAGTAAGGAAGCCTCCATTTTTTTCTATCTGTGCAGCAGAGAAGGGGTTAACAGAAAGCTGTGCTCTTTATTAGAAGTAACAGGAAAAGCAGATCGACATCAGTTTTTTGGGGGGACACTACAATGGAAACCACTGTATATACATCCTCCATTCTGATACATAAAAACCCAGCACACCAGAGGTTAATAAGCAAGGAGGAGAAAGTGTAAAAAAAGAATAATCGATAATCAAGAGAGGATACACAACCCCTGTCATTCCAGACTGCAATCCCAATTTACTGCCTGAACATTATGAAAGAGAACGCAGAGAATTGTGGGAGATTTAGTCCACAGCAGCTGGGGAGGTAGAGGTTGCGCATCCTTGCTTTTAGGAAAAGGATAGCACATTTTATTAACAAGATATTAATTCGTTTTGCCAACAATAATATTCCTCATCTGTTCCTCAAGAATCTGTCTCCCATTTCAAAACCAATGCATTGCGGGCCTACCGTGTACATTCGTTTCCGCGTGAAAGGATCAGGGAGAATTCACCATATTACATTTTTCCACCAGTTCTCACTGCGTACGTTTGGAGAAGCTTGCCCTTTTTGATCAGTGCATTTATTTTCTATTAAGCAGGGATCCATTAACCAACAATGCTTATATTATTATTATTATTATCTTTTATTTATATAGCGCCAACAGTTTACGCAGCGCTTAATACAATACATAAATTGAAGGGATATGACAAGACAAGAATTGACCGACTAAGACAAACCGATACATTTAGTGGAGAGATATACAAAACATTCATGATACATGGCATCGATTTTAATGCAAAGATGATATATATATTTTCTATAAGCATCTTCAGTTAAAGGAGCCATCTGGTCACCCTATAAAGCTTAACCACATATATCACGACCATCGTAGACACTATACATTTCAAATAGTAAAATGAGATGTGGTGAAAGGCTTGACAAGGAAAACATGGCTTTTTAAGTGAACCCAAGACCTACTCATGTAACAGACTCACGCATTTAGAAAAAGAATAAAGTTACATTTATAAACCAATGTATTCTTGTAACTTTTAAGGCTGTGGAACACTATGATATACACCCAACAGCCCCTAGAAAAGAGAGAATTAGGGGAGGTAATGGGGACTGAGGATTTGGGTGCACTACAATAAGCTCAAAGAAGGAAAGAAAAGAGATTTGGGGTAGCTCAGTTTAATATTTATTTTTTTTCTTAATTTTTCCCTTTCCTGTCCTTATGAGCCTGGCTCTCTGAGCCCATGCATGGGTCAAGATAAATGTGCCCTCTATAAACACACAGCAGGGTGCTGCAATGGGCTCAAAGACAGAGCGGAAGATGGGATTTCAGTCGGCTTGGCTTAATTTTAAACTTATCCTAACATTGTACTTTCTTGTCCTTACGAGCTGAACAAGTTGGGCTGTAGACTTGATCCACTAGCTGTAGACTAAGCTGTCTTCTTCTAGTTGAAAATTTGCCCTTGGTTGGAAAGAGTAGTACAAAATGTTTTATTTCAGGATTCATTCATTCTGACTAATAAGTGTAGACCTCCCAATGATTATTTTCTATTGGTTTCACTTTTTCATAGGAATGTACACACAGTGGGCCCATGGAGAATAACTTATCAAACATCAGTAAGCAGATGTTTCATGCTAGCCATCAATTTCTCAGCCTAGATCTGTTGTGAAACAGCAGCAGCTTCAGGATAGGTACTTTATCAACACACAACTAGCAAGTCTAGTAGTTAGAGATTTACACAAAATAAGCAGCCTCATGTGAATAGTGTGTATGTTTTTCATGCATTAATGCACTTTGGCATAAGTAATCTATCAAGCGGTGATCCCAAAGGTTCAGCCAAACAGCCACTTTCAAAGATACTCTGTGTCTGTGCTATGTATCTGCCTTTAAGGTGCAGTGCCCCGTAGGAAAGTTTATATATCTAAGCATTTTTTTCCCAGTCATTTGCCCCATAATTTAAGATGTCCCCTGAGGACTATGTAGCAGTGGGAGTAAGGTTTTTAAACCCAAAACAACATGTTAACAAGTCTAGCCAGAGTCCGTATTATTGAATTTCAGAAATTAAATATTTCAAGAATAAACCCACTGCCTTAAGGTATGAAGTTTGAAAGTGGATAACTTTTACATTCTGAGTCAAGTACATTTATATTAATAAGTAAAATAAAATGATATTAATTTATATGCAAAGCAACTTGGCTGGGACCTTGCCATTTGACAGCCTATAATAAATTCTTCTTGTCACGGAGCTGGCTAGTCCGACCGACTACCTCCGCTGTCTTGTGCTCCCTTAGCCTGGGACAACACACTTTCTTCGGTTCCCCAGTCTCTAGCCGAGACTCAGTGTAGGGTAAAACCAAACCAAGACTGATTTATTTCTCACACACAGGACTGGATATATCCAGCAAAACACACATTAACATAAAACAAGATATTGGGACACAAACCGCCCCCTTAATCTGCCTCCCAGAGACAACAGGGGCAGTAGCGGGATTAACAATACAATAGGGGGAGGAGACTGATTTATATAACATTAAACTGAAACAATGGTGGTCACTCCCTGGTGGCAGATCCTGGCTGTCTGCTGGAGATAATCCCCTCAGCCAGTGATGAGATGATACTGCTGGGGTAGCCACAGAAGCCTTTACAAACCCAGGGCCCATAGTCAATAGGGAGGAGGCTGGCAGTTAGGCTTCTCCAGTGGTCCCAGTGATGGAGGCTTCCGTCACAATTCTCCCCCCTTCGAATTGGACTGACACAGGATGAGACCCCAAACAGGTTGACTCCGTAGTCAGTCAGTTTATTTGGCCCATCAATGCCCTCCCAAAATTGGTGCTCCTGCTGCTGCTGGGGAGATGGGCCTGGTGCGCCATCTCCTGGGTACCGCTGGGGAGGGATGCCTCCTGCATCCCCTCCCTGGTGCTCCTGCTGCCGTTGAGGAGGGAGGTCAGGTTGATCCAGTCCCGGAATTAGGTTCTGCCGCTGGGGAGATGGACCGGCTGTTCCACCTCCCTGCTTCTGCTGGTGAGGCGGGTCGGCCGCTGTATCTCCCTGAATTCCTGCAGCTTTGGTAGGTGCTGGGCAGAGGCCAGCGATGCTCTGTCCGGTTGCCAGCACTTCAGCTGGGGTTAGGGAATCTTGTGGGTCGGCTTGCCGCTGGGGAGGGAGGACCGGTTCCTCCGCTCCTGGACATGTGAGCTGCCGTTGGGGAGATGGGCCGGCTGCCGCATCTCCCTGGATCCCTATAGCCATTGAAGGTGTGGGGCAGAAGCCAGCAGCGCTCTGCCCCGTTGCCAGCTCTTCAGCTGGGTGGGTGCTAGTGGAGACCGCAGTCCCATCCACTACCCCCAGAAAACTTTCTTCCTTTCCCTGGGAAGGAAAGCCAATTGCAAGCTGTCCCTGACCAACATCCTCAGATGTAAAACCAATTAGATCCACAATCTCTGGATCCGGTTGTGGCGTAAAGTCACATAGCTCTGGTATCGTATCTGGATTAGCTGCCCAGTATCCCTGTGACTCAGGGGTGGAGACCGCAGTCCCATCCACCCCGCCTGAGTCAACATCTTCAGATGACCACTCAATAACATCCACAAAATCTCTGGACACTGGGGCATTCTGTTGAACGCGGTCGAACAGTTTTTTATATGCCTTCTCCAGTTCCCACTCCTGTATAATTAAAAAGTCTAAATCACCTTTAAGTCCTAGTGCATCTGGGAGGTCCCACTCCCTTAAATCCCGGATATCCTCAATCCGCCACTCCGCTGTACTTCCGAAGTCCGGATCCTCCTGAAGACTATCCCATAATAATCCCAGGCCACCGAAGTCATAGCCCTCTGGAGAACATTCTTTCACAGTTCCCCAATATGCTTGCTCTGTATACCACTGCAGAGCCCTATAGTGATCTTCCAGCTCTACCTCCTGTTGGACCAGCTTGTCCAATTCAGATACCCATTGCTCCTGGGGTTGTTGTCCCAGGAATGACATCCGTAGTTCCCGCTGGTCTCTAATCTTTTGTTCGGAGCTTGGAAGACACTGACCCCGTCGTATAACAGCCCTCTGCCATACTGACCGTCAAACCACTTGCCTCAGTTTCTGGTATTGTTCTGTAGGCAGTGCAGTGGTGTAGCAGGAGAGGATGACCCAAAGTAGCCACTGGAATTCTGATACCACATCCATGTCCTCGTCAAGGCGACCGAAGTCTGCCGTCCTGTCGGTTAATCCCGGTAGAAAGTAAGTGTCCCTCAGACTAAGAAGCAATCCCGCCGCTTGCCACCAATGTCACGGAGCTGGCTAGTCCGACCGACTACCTCCGCTGTCTTGTGCTCCCTTAGCCTGGGACAACACACTTTCTTCGGTTCCCCAGTCACTAGCCGAGACTCAGTGTAGGGTAAAACCAAACGAAGACTGATTTATTTCTCACACACAGGACTGGATATATCCAGCAAAACACACATTAACATAAAACAAGATACTGGGACACAAACCGCCCCCTTAATCTGCCTCCCAGAGACAACAGGGGCAGTAACGGGATTAACAATACAATAGGGGGGGGAGACTGATTTATATAACATTAAACTGAAACAATGGTGGTCAATCCCTGGTGGCAGATCCTGGCTGTCTGCTGGAGATAATCCCCTCAGCCAGTGATGAGATGATACTGCTGGGGGTAGCCACAGAAGTCTTTACAAACCCATGGCCCATAGTCAATAGGGAGGAGGCTGGCAGTCAGGCTTCTCCAGTGGTCCCAGTGATGGAGGCTTCGGTCACACTTCTTATCTGTCAATTTAATAGATGAGGCTGATCTATAAATGTTTTCCGTGGCAGTATTAACCAATTCAGTAATTAAACCATATACAAAAACATAGTAGATGCATGGATGTTGTTCAACCTAATTTTCAAAGGACTATACTAAAGTTATAAATATACAGCGATTTGCAGTAGTGCCTGCCCTGTGAATTTTAAATAGATAAACATGTTACTGATAAAAAGCAATATTACCTTTTATTTATTTTTTATTATTTAAGTGATAACATGTTCCCCAAAAAAGCAGATCAAGCCCATGACATACTCCAATCTGCAGTTTGCTATTTGTTCCCTTCTGGTAATTAGAGACAAAATGGGAATAAAATGTGATGTGATGGTTCTCTGATGTTAAAGCTTTGGCTGGAGGTATCTCAGTTTAGAGCGTCCATATTTTATGAGCTTAAATTCAGTTTCTGCTTCTGCCATATCTTTTCTCTCTGTTGTTTTAGCCTTAATCATCTGTTCCTCAACCGTAACCTTAAAGGCTTGTGCCACCGGGCATCTTGGGGGTCTTCAGAACCTCCTGCATTATTACTGTTCTCCCTAATACACAATGAGCTGCAGCCTATAGTGGTATTTCATACGTTGCATGGACATTGTAGATCTACAAATAATGGTTAGCCTGTCAATTACTCAGTCAGAGGACCAGGCTTGGAGATATCTTAACTTTTTTATGGAGAAGTGTTCATGGAGACAATGTTACTAGTCCTCTATACAGACTGAAACTCAAAGAAAGGAGTAGGCAGCAAGAGGTTTTTGGCAGGCATTTCACCAAATGTCCTATATACATTACATGCCTTTCTTTGGAAAGGTCACTGCTTACCTATGTAGTTCTTTCCCAAAAAGACTACCCATGTGTAACATGTATCATGAGGCTATTTAACAGAACCATATTAAGCTAGTTTAAAGTATTAGGCCCTATGGCCTGCTATACAGGGGCATGTAATTAATTTGATTTGGAGCAGATATGGATTAAAACAGGAGCCCATAACTATCACATATAACAATGCAAATCTAGTGACTTGGTGAGCAGGATATACAGGTTTACAGAAGCAGGATTAACCCGAACCGGTTGTGTTATGATTGCAAAAGTACCGTAATGTTATAATTAAAAGAGAACATAGTAACAACTACACGTGCCTCAAAAGTTCTAACAACTATTATTATACTATATTATATTATTATACTTTTCATGGTAAGTGGCAATGTTGAATGGAAAAGAGTATTCTTCTGCTTGGTACAATTATGTATTCCTTAGTTTCGTTCACTCCTCCTTAATAATAACCATCTTTTGTCTAGATACTCCTCTTTCTGGGTCTCCAGTTTTTCATTATCTGCTATATTACTGATATGTAGTTCTCAACGCTTAAAGTCTCAGGGAAAAATTTCTCATTTAGCATAAAATACAGTGCTCCTGGAGGCTGCCATTGCTGTGATGTATTGTGTGATATTGTTGGGGACTTTCCCTGCTCAAACAGCACACTGAGCAAATTCTTTATGTCAATGCTAATGAAGTCCGTTCCTTTATAGGCTTTCATTAGTAAGACTGTTTGGCTGGGTTAATAAGGCTGAACCACATGTAGTATCCTAATTTAGCGTGTTTGGCTAACAGATTGGGAACACGTGCAAAAAGTGCTCCCATTGATTTCAATGCGCACAATGTCCTGCCACTGATTGGCAGTAAAAATGAGACCACAGAGAAGCTTCTCCTAAAGGTGAGTAGGATTTATTATTTTTTAACATTTTGAAGAATACATACTTCCCATAAAGTAGATTAGTACGCATTCTTCACTAGTGGGGCTCCATGATAGACTACCGGAACTCACACATGTGCCAGTGCTGGATCTGGCTGGCGGTGGGTATACACGCCATCTGCAAGCTAGGAAGTTGGGGGAAGGAGGCAGATACATGGAATGGTTCTGTTGAATCTCTCAATGTACTTGTAAGAGGGTAAAAACAACAATTTAAAATAAAGTGCATAGGATGGTTGGAGTGTCCCTTTAAGTAAAGAAAGACTGGGCAACATTCCCACATACAAACTAAATGCACATATTATTATGTTCAAAATTATCAAATCAGCAGCAGGAAGTAAAACAAAAACAATCCTTACCCTCAAAACCATACAAAAGCTACTCAAAGGCCATGAACTGTGACATGTATTTCATATGATTACTTCTGTGCTCTAAAACAAAAAAAACTTGGAAGAAAATTTTTATATTGTTTATGGGCATTCTTATAGGAATCTAAATGAAGATGTGATCCACAGTTCTTTATGAACTGCGTCATTTTATAGGATAACCATTATCACAAATGGTTTTACTTTTTGTGTTCAGTAAACAATGCAAACAGAGCGCAGCTGCTAATGCTCAGACAAGCAGACATGTTGTTTATTAGACTGCTAGATGTCTGGAGCAGAGGGCTGCTTAACTTAATGTTTGTGAATGCAGAAGAGATGAAAGCCGACAGCTCGAAGACAAAGTATCTCCAAAAATCTGCTACATGCCTTGTACCAAAGCAACAACGTGTTTCATATTATCGCTCCTATAAACTTTTCATTTATAAATGAGGTTATAGCTGATATGTTTCATGTACAGCCCCCTACAAGGTGTATTGAAGTACCCCTCAATGTATAAATCATGTTTTATATCTGAATGAGTATGTCATTGTGCATATATTTAATTAATATTGCCTTATACCCGGTTATATTATTAGGGAGAAAATAGGACCACATTTTGCAGAAAACAGTTGTTATGATTTGTTAATAAATTATATGATATGTACTTGCCTTTTAATTACAAAGGTCATTAGCGGCCACTGTCATCAATGGCACCAAGAAGCCTTTAGGCCCCTAAGACCTGTGGGCTACAGCAGCTTTTCATAAGTCATTGAGCTTCACCATATAGATCTTTTGAGGATACCTACAGTACTCACTGCATTGTGAAAGACATGTGAAGGTCGATATCATGAAGCACCTGAATTCTGGATGCCTGTATAACAATGAAAAGGTATATATATATACTACCATTCAAAAGCTTGGGGTCATTTAGCTGTTTTCATGGAAAACAAGGACATTTTTAGCTGTAACATAATTGCAAAATGGATTTCTAATGATCAATTAGCCTTTCATGCTTAAACTTCGATTGGCGAACACAACGTGCCATTCGAACACAGGAGTGATGGGAGTGATAAATGGAGTCTGTATGCTTATGAAGATATTCCATTAACAATCATCCATTGATTAAGTGATTCGTGCTACAAAGGGCCGGTTGATTTTAATGCTCTACACGCACTCAGTAGCCCCTTCTGTAAATGCATGGTCTACAGCTTCGTGGCTAAGCTGTGGTTACTCCTAGATCCTTCCAGTTACTTTTACAGTGTAACCACCTTACCTATGGCTACGGCAACCTCCCGCAGATGCCGTCGGACCTTGCGCATGCGCAGGCCACTCCAATGATAGCCGACCATTTACTCCTGTGGCAGTATACGCATGTGCAGGCCATTTCTCCATCTATTTGTGCACTTGGCTTGGGGCGGGGTTATCTGCCTGGGGCCTATTTTAGGGCTCCTTAGCTGTCCACTGGCTGCCTGTCAAAGAGATTCATTGCTTGTTCTCTGGGCTCTGCTCGTGCTTCTCAGTTATCCTGTTTGTTCTGGTTTTGACCTCGGCTACGTTTCACAGCTATCCTGACTTCTCCAATCCTTGACCTCGGCTTCGTTTGTGGACTGCTATACCCGTGTCCCAGACGCCTGTTCTGGTTCGTGTCTGGGTTCTGCACTGTGGATCCTCAGTTACTGATCCTGACCATTCCCGGCCGTTACAGTTTTGACAGGCCCTTATGGATCCCGCGGACCTTAGTCGTTTTTCATCTCGACATGAACAGCACAACCAGATCTTGGCTTCCCATGCGTCTCACCTCCTTGCCCTGGAACAGAAGCTGGACACTATGACTGATCTTCTTCAGGCTCTCTCCTCTCCAGCTGCTCCTGCTCCAGTCCTGGCCTCTGCCGCAGAGGGTTCCTCCGCTACAAGCTCTCCGGTCAAGCCCCCCAAGATGCCCATGCCGGACAAGTTCTCTGGTAATCCGCTTGAATGTAGGGGGTTCCTCAACCAGTGCCAGCTGCATTTCAGGACCCAGCCTCAAACCTTCTCCTCACATGCTACCAAGGTTGCCTTCATCATCAATCTATTAAGAGGGGAGGCTCTGGCCTGGGCCTCACCACTCATGGAGCAGCATTCTCCATTATTGGATAACGCTGATTCCTTTATTGTAGCCTTTCGGGCTGTTTTTGATGCTCCAGGACGCCGCGACAATGCAGAGACGTATATGATGGACTTGCAGCAAGGTAAAAGAACTGTTGCTCAGTATGCTGTAGAATTCCGTACCTTAGCATATGAAACAAAATGGAATAATGAGGCATTGAGAGCAGCATTTCGCAAGGGACTTAATAACCACTTGAAGGATGCTCTGACCTATCGAGACATTCCCGAGGACTTAGAGGATCTTATAGCCCTTTGTCTCAAACTGGATGCCCGAGGACAAGAGCGTAAATTGGAGAGAGAACGGGGTGGAAAACCTCGTCCATTCCATCCTTTTGTGTGCACACCTCCTCCATCTGTCAGCGCGACAGCCTCTGCAGAGGAACCCATGGACATTTGCCCTATTCTACATCTGTCCGAGGAGGAGAAAAGACGCCGTAGGATTCTGGGACTATGTATGTATTGTGGCCGGAAGGGCCACAGAGTCATCTCCTGCCCTCAGAAGCAGAAACGCCTAAGCTTAGCGGCGTTTGGAGGTTGTCCACTGAGCATCTTTACCATTACACCCCCTGTCCAGAATAGATTTTTAGTTCCTGCCACTCTCCAGTGGTCAGGCCAACGGGTGGTCACGCAAGCCTTCATAGACTCAGGGGCTGCTGGAAATTTCATAGACTCCATCTGGGCCAAGAACATGGGCATTCCGCTGATTCCTTGCATCCGCTCTATTCCGATTTCTGCATTGGATGGCTCCCCCCTCGGTTCTGGAGTGGTGTCCCATTCTACCATCCGAATTCTGATGACCATTGGTGTTCTCCACGAAGAGTCCATCTCTCTCAACGTCCTTCACAGTCCCCACATTCCGTTAATCCTAGGGCTACCTTGGCTGTCGCTCCATAATCCTAGGATAGATTGGGAAGCTAGACAGATATCTGCGTGGAGTGCCTCCTGCCAAACCTCTTGCCTCCGAAGTTACCGCGCGGCCAACACTGTGCTCGAAACTCCTGGAATCAATCCCCGACTACTCGTTCCCCTGCAATATCATGACTTCCTAGATGTCTTTTCTAAACAGAGGGCGGAGAGGTTACCTCCACACCGTCCGTATGACTGTGCCATCCAACTTCTGCCTGGTACTTCACCACCCTCTGGAAGAACGTATCCCTTGTCCGAACCAGAGAACCGCGCTCTTGCTCAATACATTGAGGAGAATCTCCAGAAGGGCTTCATCCGGTCATCTAGCTCTCCAGCTGGCGCAGGATTCTTCTTTGTTAAGAAGAAAGACGGCTCCCTCCGTCCGTGCATCGATTATAGGGGGTTGAATAGCATTACCATAAAGAACAAATATCCTATACCCCTGATCACTGAATTGTACGACCAACTCAAGGATGCAACCATTTTCACTAAACTAGATCTCCGCGGGGCCTACAATTTAATCCGGATTCGCCAGGGAGACGAATGGATGACTGCATTCAATACCCGGTATGGTCACTATGAGTACCTCGTGATGCCATTTGGGTTATGCAATGCACCTGCCGTATTCCAGAGTTTTGTTAATGACATATTTCGTGATATGCTGCTGTCTCATGTAATCGTTTATCTCGACGACATTTTGATCTATTCCAAGACTCTGCAGGACCACCGTGCACAGGTCCGATCAGTGCTCCAACGGCTCAGGGAGAACAACTTATTCGCCAAGGCAGAGAAATGCGAATTTGAGCGATCACGTACCTCCTTTTTGGGCTATATCATCTCTGAGGGTCATCTGGAGATGGATCCCAATAAGCTGGCCGCTGTGACTCAATGGCCCCTTCCTACTGATCTAAAGGGGATCCAGCGCTTTGTTGGTTTCGCCAACTACTACAGACGATTTATTAGAAATTTCTCTCACATCATTGCACCCATCACCGCCCTAACTAAGAAAGGCTCAGATCCTCGGACTTGGTCTCCGGAAGCCCTTGCAGCTTTCCGATGTCTCAAAGCCGCTTTTGCATCTGCACCTATCCTGAAGCGTCCGGATCCGACCAAACCATTTATCTTAGAAGTGGATGCTTCTGAATTGGGCGTAGGGGCTGTGCTGTCACAGAGACATCCATCTTCCAATAAGATTCATCCCTGCGCCTATTTTTCCAGACGTTTTACTCCCGCAGAGCGTAATTATGACATTGGTAACAGAGAGTTGTTAGCCATCAAATTGGCATTCGAAGAGTGGCGTCACCTCTTGGAGGGTTCAGAAACTCCTATTGTGGTCTACACCGACCATAAGAACCTCATGTACCTCGAGAATGCTAAACGCCTCAACCCAAGACAAGCTCGGTGGGCATTATTCTTTACCCGCTTTAACTTCAGAATCACGTATCGTCCTGGGTCAAAGAATGTAAAAGCAGACGCCCTCTCCCGGCAGTTTGAGGACTCCAATGTTGGAACCACCAACGAACCTATCATCCCCAGAGATCTCATCATAGGGACCATCAACGCCGATCTAACCCGACTGATCGCCGGTTCTCAATACCCACGACCCATGTCCCTTCGAGTACCTAGTCAACGCCTGTTCGTCCAGCCTCGGTTCATCAGACCTTTACTCGCTCAGTTCCACGCTTCTCCCGTCGCAGGACATCGTGGTATCCGCAACACCCTGTTCCTCCTGCAACGGACTTATTGGTGGCCCGGCATGCACAAGGACGTTAAAGACTTCATTCAGGCTTGTTTGGTCTGCGCCCGCCACAAAATCCCACGTTCCAAAAAGTCCGGGTTGCTGTGTCCCCTGCCTGTTCCCAATAGACCGTGGAGCCACATAGCAATGGACTTTATCACAGACCTGCCAAGATCCGACGGTAACACTACAATCTTAGTGGTGGTCGACTTATTCTCCAAGATGGCTCACTTTACCGCTTTACCCAAGTTACCCTCTGCCAAAGAACTCTCCACCATTTTTCTGCGGGATATTGTTCGCCTCCACGGTGTGCCGCAACGAATCATCTCGGACCGCGGTCCTCAATTCGTCTCTCGTTTTTGGAAGATCCTGTGCAAACATCTCGGCATAGCTATACACCTCTCATCTGCACATCATCCGCAATCCAATGGTCAGACCGAGAGGACCAACCAAGTCCTCAAGCACTACCTCCGCTCCTACGTATCCGAAGATCACTCCGATTGGTCCCACTTGCTGCATTTGGCGGAGTTCTCCTATAATAATTCGTTCCACGAATCTCTAAAGAACTCTCCGTTCTTTGTGGCATACGGGTTTAATCCTTATATCTGGCCCTCTGCTCTGACGCCGTCCAACTTACCTGCGGCTGACTCTTCGGCACGAGACATTGTTCAAAGATGGCAATCTACGTGACAGCTTCTCGCTGCTGCCAAACGGAAACAACAGAGGGCAGCTGATCTGCATTGCTCTCCAGCTCCGTCTCTTCGGCCTGGCGATAAAGTCTGGCTTTCCACCAAGAATCTTCGCCTGCGTCAGAATTCCAGGACTTTGGGTCCCAAATACATTGGGCCCTACACGGTTCGGTCCAGGATCAATGACGTGTCTTACAAGCTGGACCTACCCATCACCATGAAGATATCTGATTCGTTTCATGTATCCCAGCTCAAACCTGCGGTCGCCAATAGATTCTCAGAACCATTTTGAGCCCCCAAGCCCGTGGCGCTCCAGAGCCAGGAGGAGTATGAGGTGCGTCGAATTCTAGATTCTCGCGTTCGGAAGGGCCAACTACAATATCTGGTGGACTGGATGGGTTACGGGCCAGAGGAGAGGTCTTGGGAACCCGTTTCCAATATCCACGCTCCGGCTAGGATCCGTGACTTTCACTTACGTTGGCCTGCTAAGCCTGGTCCTGGGCGCTCGGAGCGCGCCCTTGTGGCGGGGGATGGTGTAACCACCTTACCTATGGCTACGGCTGCAGCAACCTCCCGCAGATGCCGTCGGACCTTGCGCATGCGCAGGCCACTCCAATGATAGCCGACCATTTACTCCTGTGGCAGTATACGCATGTGCAGGCCATTTCTCCATCTATTTGTGCACTTGGCTTGGGGCGGGGTTATCTGCCTGGGGCCTATTTTAGGGCTCCTTAGCTGTCCACTGGCTGCCTGTCAAAGAGATTCATTGCTTGTTCTCTGGGCTCTGCTCGTGCTTCTCAGTTATCCTGTTTGTTCTGGTTTTGACCTCAGCTACGTCTCACAGCTATCCTGACTTCTCCAATCCTTGACCTCGGCTTAGTTTGTGGACTGCTATACCCGTGTCCCAGACGCCTGTTCTGGTTCGTGTCTGGGTTCTGCACTGTGGATCCTCAGTTACTGATCCTGACCATTCCCGGCCGTTACATACAGTTGACCGGGGAAGATCTAGCAGGGCAGAAATTTTGCAAACTGACTTTTGGCAAAGGTGGCATCTTATGATACTACATATAAAGTCAGAGAGCTCTTCAGTACCATCCATTCTACTGCTAATGTTTGTCTATGGAGATGGCTGCCCATGTTCTTGATTGTTTACACTTGTTAGCAATGGGTGTGGGTGAGACGCCTAAACTCAATAATTACGAGGAGTGTCCTCATACTTTCGGTCATATAGTGCCTATATATTATATATATATCCCAGTACACTGAAAATCGTTTAGCTTCAAAATATATATAAATTTTAACATGCCTCCCAAACTTGTGGTTAGAGAGGGGGTTAGTAAAAGGGCTTTATTAATATTTGTATGTGACTTTGTGACACATGAGAGATACATTTAATATTTTTGCACATTGTCTTCCATAGCTTTATATTCGGAAGGCTGTGCTTACAAGTGCAGCCTTCATCTAGATTTTTTCCACCTGTGAATATTCACCGTGTGGCTTTTCTCAGCCATGTGCCTAATAGCGAAGATAACCCATACATAATAATGCGCTTGCTGTTTTTAACCACAGTTTATTTTTGTTAGAATCAGCTTTTAATGAAACCTTTCTTTAAAAAAAAAAACTAAGTTTGTAAAGTACATTTCTACATATTGCTTTTATTTTAGTTCTCGTTAGCAGGCCATGCATGTATTTTGTTTGCAAATTGGCTTCCTACCAGGGGGTAGATAACGTTAACTTGTTTAATTGGGATCGTTGTGCTGAAATGAACAGTTGAAAATGGAAATAAAAACAGGATGTGTTGAATAAAACAATATTTGTGTCTCTGTAGCAGTTGGTGGCGCTCCAAATAAAAGACAAGTATAATAACATTTTATTTCCGCATGCATTGACTATATATTTGGACGGAATATCTGTGCCCATAATAATCAAAGTGCGGTAGCTTTGCACATCATAGTAGTTCTTTATTATTTGTTGATGTATGAGCCCAGCCCAGGCAAAATACTAAAAAGGAATATTTAAAGTAAATAAATCCCCAAAGGGGATTGAGCTAAACTTTGTACTAAGGGTATCGGGAGCAGTGTAACGTCAGGGCTCTTGCTAGAGAACGTGGAAGCCCAGCCAAGAATTATCTTTTTTAATTTAGGAATATGTTTCAAAGAACTAAGAATTGGTGTAGGGGCTGCATGACGGTGCATGGAATGGCCATTAAATATATGCAGTCAGTTATTAGTTTAAGGGCAGAAGACGTTACAGTATAGCGTACTAGTCAGGCGTGAATAAAAGTCTCTATCGGTGCGCAGTAGGATAGGCACTGTAGGGGCAGGTTAGGCAGGCCGGGCTGGTGTGCTTAGAACAGGCCACTAAGCGGCATTAAGAAAGGGCTGCCCCACTATAAGTTCATTTCCAGGTAAGCTGAATGCGTCAGGGTAGTTAAAGCTTGTGATTGTAATCATGGGGCATTATAGAAGGCACAGCTTCACTGACCTTTTTGGATAAATCTGCCAAAACGATTTGTTCCACCCTCCATGTTTTCTCTGTATCAGGCCAAGACGATCAGATGACAGGGAAAGGTAGCTGCTTAAGGCATGGCTCATTCAGGTGGCACTAATGGCTAAGTGAGAACTCACCGTGGGTTGTAACGAGTTAGCAATAACAGGCCTGCTTCACTGCATGGGAATTCATTAAGATGAAGAGTTGTACGTTCAGGATCAGGCTGTACTGAGCACGGAATATAATTAACATATACAGCGTCCGGGGATTGGGCAGAAGAACTTAGATATAGGATGGATAGGTATTTGTGAAAAGGAATCATGGGGCATTATAGAAGGCACAGCTTCACTGACCTTTTTGGATAAATCTGCCAAAACGATTTGTTCCACCCTCCATGTTTTCTCTGTATCAGGCCAAGACGATCAGATGACAGGGAAAGGTAGCTGCTTAAGGCATGGCTCATTCAGGTGGCACTAATGGCTAAGTGAGAACTCACCGTGGGTTGGTCCCTGGTGAGTGGCAAACAGTGTGCCCACCGTACAGGGGATGGTATGCTGGTGCTGCTTCTATGCCAGAACTCTCAGGGACCCCAGATCATCAAGATCGCATTAGTTAGCTAACAAGATTGATCCATTGCTTCATATATTTTATTACAGTTTGTTTTCCTTAAACTAAATTGTCAATGTTTGATAACATTTTTATCTCTGTGCCACTGTGTGTAATATAATATAATTTAATGACCATAGTGACATTGTACTTGTCATGAGTTTTATGGCCTCAAAACGAAAAAAGTCCTAAGAAGGCAGGTGCTGTGTAGTTACACTGTTCTACCTGCACATATGGGGTACTTAGAAACTGGGAAAAGTGTGAGATATAGTATTTAATACCAATCCTGCTTAATGTGGCCAATGTAATAGATTAGCACATGGCTGACTGCTTGATATACACAAACACACAGTACATTTCTACATCCAGTAAAGGCAACTGATATCATCATGCACCCGATCAAGTCTGTGCACGCCTGTGACATTTCTACAACATATGCCCAATACTCATTAATTGTATGTTTTTTTGGTGTGAATTCAAATTACAAATAGTATCTGCTTCCTCAAATAAATGGTTTGGCAATTGGGCACACATTGAAAACTTGTGAAATCCCATTAAAAACAGTCACACCCAAAAAAATTGCACATGGTGGATGTAATTTGCATTTGGTTATGAGAAATGTAAGCAATAAGGGAGCAGCTTAAAGAGATTTCCGGTAAACCCTGGATGCAAATCAGTGAAGACGTTATGACACGAAAGCAAGAAATTATTAAATAAAGGGTTAAAAATTAAATTAAATTAGTGAAATGATTATGCATCTAGCTAACAATTAATAAGGAGTGTTTTATGCATGAGCACGAATCCGAGATGCACAGTGAGCATATCATTATTGAGAGCTGTACAAAATGTCCTTCAATGACATAAATAGAATGCAGAAATGTAGTTTGAATCTATGTGCTTGGCTCCCAGAAGACCCTGTATGACAGTTCCCTTTTAGATTTGTTTTCTGTCACTTTGCAATTCAATCTTTTTTATATCCATCACCCTCGATATAGAGAAGGGTTGTAGAATGTGCTATTGCATTTGCATTTATGTAATGGCCTTTGTTTACAAATCTCCCAACACTTGAGGTCTCCAAAGAGGAGGTTGTAATTAAAAGTGTGGCTTTTTCACTTAACACTAGCTACTTATGCAACTAAATAAGGTATATATGTACTTTATATATAATATATATATATTTTTTAATTTTAAATTAGTAAAAACACATATCTGTTGTCACATTTCGACTTTTAAGGCTGTGAAACACCATTCTACACTCATAGCCCTCACTCTGAAGCAATAGAAAAGAGGCAGGACCAAACTGGTAGTGAAATATCAGCTTCGGCACTTTAAAGGCCAGCGGCCGATAAACACAAGGCCACATGCCGCACTTTTATATCACCCATGAACACTTGCGCAATACAGCTGGTAGCCTCACTCTAAAGGTTGGTATCAGCAGTCCATGGAGGTAAGCTGTCGGTGAGGTGTTGTAAAGCCAGCACATTAGATATAAATATTTATTGATTTGTGATATAGTGGTCCCTATGTAACTCAGTACCAAAAATTAGGAATACAAGCTGTAGAATAATTTCAGGTATTGTGCTGAACAAGTTAAGAATGTTTCCTCGGTAACTTGTAAAACATGGCCAAAGTCAACGGTGAGAAACCCAAATGTATGCAGTGGCAGTGATAGATAATAGAGGAGAGGGCTCTGGACCTGCTTTATGTCGCAGCCTGCTGACAGCCTCCAGGAGGGAAGGAATTTTATAATTGCAAAGCTGAGTATGTGTCAAAAGAACTGATCCCAATGGTTTTCAGCTTTCATTTCTCTTATGCATTTGGCAAAGACACAATCTTAAGCGTTCTGGATTAGGCAAGAAGATTGGATAACACTAACATTAGTCGTTAGGATGTAGGAGTTACGGAAAAGAGACCCAGCTGCTCAAATAGAGCTGAGCTTTATTGTAATTTAAATATAAAACAAAACAAGACAAAACAAGTTGTAGAAATTAATATACAAGTTAAGCCTGTAAATTTCAAAAGATCAATAAATGTTTGCAATAGTTACTGAATATATATCTATTACAGGAAGGCCCACAATGCATTGCATATTATTCTTTATAAACCTTGGGAAGCTGATGTTTATCAAAGCTTGACTTCTCATCAATCTTGAGAAGAAGCTTGTGTAGCATACTGCAAGTATTAGAGCATCAGTGCTTCACGACGGATATGTAGACTATGGTAAATTCACTGATTATGACCGAAATCTGAATTCATCTCAACCATTAAAATGTTGACCACACCAGTGGTAGAGTTTTATTATTACACCGAAATAAGGGAGAAGAATACTAGGATACCATAAACAGAGCAGTTGTATAAACGATTCCTTAACTTTCTCTTCAGTTGTATCTGTAGGCAGACATATTGCAACAATGTTTATGCAAAGTGCTATAAGTTCAAAATGCATCTAAAATATATAAAATACTACTCTTACTTTTCTCTATACAGTCCAATGGGATTATGTATAAAGAGTTATTCTGCAATAAACTAGTGGATCAATTAAGAGGAACATTGTTGAGCACTATGGTGACAACACTTTGTAAAGACAAATAGCTGATTAAGCGTGGCCACCAATAAATAATGGGGAAAACACCTTTATGTAGGCATGGGATTTGGATAACACAATGTTTACATGGTGGAACAAAGCTGTCCAACTTCAAAGTCTAACTTCTTACTGGACATGGATTATAAAGGTTGGTTAACTGGAGGGGAAGGTTACAGTCAGACAACCATGTAAGACACAACTACTGACCTGTATGAGCTGAGCTGCAATTTCTGGAGTACCATTACGCACATCATGGCCGTTTATCGCCAAAACACGATCATTCTCCTGCAAGTAACCATCTCGTGCTGCAACACCTCCTTCAAGTAGATTGAAAATATATATTCCAGGCTCATCTCGCTTGCGGACTAGCTTGATCCCCAGCTGCACGTCATGGCTGCTTTTGCTTAGCACAACATGAATGCTGTCTTCTCCAGTGCTATGTTGGTCTATGGAGATTCCATTGCTTCTGCATTTGTACCTTTGTTCCCTTAGAACTGTGAGCCTTAACACCTGAGAAGGTTGTCTCAGCACAGAGAGGGCATATTTGTGAGGTACATTACTAATGTCAATGCCATTTACCTAAAAAAACAGAAAAAGAAGGAAGTGTCTAGGTCAGAAATCATTAAATATGTTATTATGACCAGGAGTCTATAATGCACAATATTTTTTTTAAGAAACATAAGAGGAAGTTTCATGGCAAACGTATAAATATTTTCTAGTGTTACCATTAAACAGGTGACAATAACAAATATTCCACTTTACGTTAGTTACATCGTGAGTCTAATGTGCGACACATTTTGTAGACTTCCACTTGCAAACTATGGTGAATGTTTAGAATTAGTCTTCATACCCATCCACGTGAGCTTACTAAGCTGTTAAAAGGTGGATCTTTTCATTAGAATGGAGAACACATTTGATTTTTCCCAGGTTTTTGTGGAAGCCTTGCGAATGGTGCCCCTTTCCTCAATAACGCCCTCAAATATGCAAAATGGCTCACTTTTGCAGAGGCATTGCATTGGGATACGTATATATTGCAAGATACATACTACTAATGGCCTTGGAAACAATACACAGACATGGAAACAAGATAATTAGATTTCACAGAATAACTGGAGATAGAAAAAATGTCCAACCTCTCTCCTGAATGACGAAACAATAGACCAACTACACCAAATATACTGTATATGTTTGTGTGTTTTTGCAGAGGGTTGTTTTTAATAGATCTTAGTTTTTTGTGTATGTATCACATGAAGAATGGATGGCCTTGATCATATTTTAGAAGGTGATAAAATATTTTGGGAAGTCATTGTGAAATCCCTAAAATTTTCCTAGAAACACATGAACTCCAGTAATACTTTACAGATTCCTGCTCATCCACAGCTCTAACCATGTTTGCTTGGTTCAGGTAGAAAGTGAATGATTTTTGCTTTCTTTGTTGCAATAAATAAAACAATGAGGTTTTTAAGACTGGGTTTATAAAGCTAGGCCAGGAACTTTAAACATTCACTTTTTCCTGATCATAGTAGTTTCTCTTTTATTTTGCCCTGACAAAACCCACTTTTGTGGGACTGTCCCGAAACCACATTTAACCTTTTTGGGGCCAGAGGGGAAGCAATGCAAAATATATTTTAATTCCTTTAATGTAATTTTAATGCCGTTAATTCCATTGTCTTTACATTGTCTTATATATTTTTTAAATTATATATGTAAATGATTTTAAAAGAAAGCTTTTAAAAGGACAAATTTGTGAACATGGACAAAATAATAAAAATGCTCAAACATTCCTCTCTATTGATTAACATTTTTGGCCCAACATTTATAATCAGCGCTAATAGAGTACTTTAATATGCACTCTTCTTTATTGGGATTATTAGGGACAGTAAAGTTCTCTTTAATGAATTTGTGACTTTGTGGTTTCAGATTTATGTTATAAGTATACTCTACATTTATTAACAAAGGTTTCTATAGTAAAAACCACACAAGGTGTTAACCAGTAGGCATGGCAATTGTCCTGCATGGCATGTGAGTTACCGTGGGATCTGTTGATCAGAGAGGGATGAACAACAAGAGATATTGCAGAGATGATGATGCCTGGAGCATAAAAAATGGTTTGTGTTTCATTTTGCTTCCAAGTCTGGATCAATGTGGAGCACACACAGAGAGATCATACGGGCCATTCTGTCTTCTGATCTTACCAAAGTTTATATGGCCTGATGTGAACACAGTGCCAAATTTGGGTCATTTAATATACTATCCATCAGAAGTGGACGATAATCAAGGGAGAGGTTCCGTAAGCAGTAAAGATATCAACTGCTTGTTAACCAGACTCTGGTGAATCATGTGCATTGTGTACAGGACATAATTTTGTTCTAGGTGCCCCTATATAAAATAATAATGATGTCTGCTCCTCCAGGCGCACGGTACAAGAAATCATTTTTTCGCCAGGGCACATGTTGGAAATAGGCAGAGAATAAATGTGGGGTATGGTCCAAAATGTGGAGAAAGAAGGCAGAGCGGGCAATGTATTGTTAAACTTCTCATCTTTACCCTCCTGTGACATACCTAAAAAAATGTCCCTCTCTTAGGCACAACATTTTGGCCTAAACTGGAACTAAAATGGCATAATCCAATATGAAAAGTATAATAATAACTAGCAAATTATTACATAACTAGTACCTTTAAGATCATATCTCCTGGAAGCAGCCTCCCATCTCGAGCAATTATTCCTTCTTGATAAATATGTTGTATGATTATGTGAACCAAGGGAGTTTCATTTCCACCCACGATCCTTATACCAAGGGTTTCGCTAGGCTCCACCCGATTGATTTTAATACAGGTAATCTCTCCGTCTGGAATAAGGTGATGTAATCTGGGAAGCACTGTGGCAACATAAATACCTACAATTATGTTTATGAACAAAAAGGAAATAGGACCAAAGAGATAAAGGAACATGCTAAATAATAATTTCTCGCTCTTGGAATAAAATTGTCCCTGATAGCCTTACTAAAGAAGAATGTATACTAAAGTACTCTCTGAGGGCTTGATCAGCTACCTTCCTCCTCCGTGGTCCAACAATTATTGAATCAGCCAATCAGTATCAGGAAAGACCCCCATCCAAAGGGTTCACTCAATCAGATCTGGGGCTGGCTGGAGGTAATTATATTATGTGCAAGGTGATGGCTTAACTCATCTCCTATACTGAAAATAGTTGGGAGGGGGGCATTTGGGGCAAATCTCCTGTACTCAGCTAAAATAAGTTTTTTCTTATGGCCCGGGTGCTGTGTAGCCAACAGATATATGTCCAAGTCGTCATGCACTCACAGGCGTTTTTTATGATCGGCAAACAATTTTATTAGTAAGCAAACATTATCATTGTTTCAGTCCTTAACTTTGTCTTGACAAAGGTCCTTGTTAAGCAGACAGAAACAGCGATAATGTTTAAATACTATAATAAAATCAGTTTGCCGATTATTAAAAAGCCTAGTGAGTGTGTGTCAATTCAGACATATATATATACAGTATATATGAATTCATTAAGAAATCTACACATATTAATAGCAGACTATCACATTTCCTGTGTTTATAAAAGTTCCCTAGAACTGATATAGTTTTAGATGATCTTTAAATCACATTCCACATTTTTAGATGGCATTTTACAAATTAAACTTGGTCATTTCATTGACTGTCATAAAAACTGCTCCAACATCATCCATACTATCAATTTCTAACATCAGTTACATTGCATTTAACATTGGACAGTAAAACATTAAGCTCACCAAAAAAAAAATAGCTTTCAGAAGATTGATGCACTGCGTATCCCCTAAGTATTACTATTATCTTTTATTTATATAGCGCCAACAATTTACGCAGCGCTTCTTACAATACATACATCCAAAGCACTAGAATTGACAGACTATAAATCAGGCAAGGAGAGCTCTGCTCACAAGGCTACGTTATAGGGGATCAATGTATAAGAATTTGTTTGTGAATATAGCGTTTGGGAGATGTGATATGCAACAAGACAAACAATTGCAAGTTAATCCTATGATTTCATATTATTATATGATTTCATTAAATTTATAGAGCGAAAGCAGATTGCACAGAAGATACATATGAACTTAAGAGCCTATAAAAATGTTCAAGTTGCATATATGATATGGTATACGGAAGAGAACCGACCAAGACAATCTTCTGTGACGTTTGCATTCTGCAGGAGCACTCGCTCTCGTTCAGTAGACTGCACAACCGCATTTCCACTTTTTGTTCTCCTGAGCACGCTGAAGGCTCTGTTAAGTTTTTTAAATGACAAGCTCCTGACTGTGGAACGTTCAAAGTTTCGATCTGCAAAACAAAAAGAAATGTATTTCATTTCTATAAAATGAAGGTTCATAGTAGTGACAGGTTTAAGTTGGGTGTTGCCCTTGACCAAACACAGGACAGTGTCTTCTCCATGGCCTCTTTCATTAGGGCTGAACGCCTGGATGTGCCAGCAAGCCACAGTTCTACATTGTTTAAATGTGACAAAGATCTCCATTATAACCCGCTCATTGGGCGGCAACCTACTGCTCCATCTCTGGACTTACCACCCAAATTGGCCAAGGCCAGGATAGGCCACTGTTCACAGGTAATGTTTCAAAATTGTATTGTGTGTTCTTTCTACATAGCAATGAACTTTTAAACCTTCTGCATCTCTCTGTATCATTGTTTATCTTTGTACAATGCCTTTGAAAACACTTGTTGCCGCAGAATCATTGAACAACGCCACTGAGTGTAATTTTGTTTCATACACCACAAAACAATAGTGATTCCATATACATTGCCTTACTTCTGTTCCTGTTAATTCGGCAGGGTTCTTCTGATCCGCTTCTGAAATGGCTGTCTCCTGTGGGGGAACTGAAAGCAGGGTTGTCTTGACCCGCTTCATCGTTTGCTAAGGATACAGCTGCTGACAGATCTGGAGAGACAGCCGCGACTGTTAAATCCAGTGAAGAGCTGCAATCCGGGGACCCATCCTGAGAGCGTCTCTTACGTTCCTTGGTTAGGCCATAATGTGAAGCTCCTTTACACCTAGAACAAGCAAATATGGCACAGATTAACTAATGTAATGCACATTCTAATTGAAAGCACACAGTGTTGATGACAAACACCAGCGAATAATCTATCCTGTTTACCCTAATAATGCAAAAAAACATAATGTTGCAGAATCTTGTAATACCTTTTTTATTGGACTTACAGTATTTAAAATAATAGACGAGCTTTCGTGAGTCCTCCCTTTATCAAGTCAAAAGCATTTAGAAATGTATTATTTATAAAGTATTACAAGATTCTGCAACATTCTGTTTTTTTGCATTCTTATACAATGGACTAATACGGCTACCCCAAACTACAGTACTGTTTACCCTAGAATCACAGATTTTCATTCATTACAGTCCACTAAAAGAGAATTCTGTAAATTGTAGACAGAGAAGATAGAAGTACACAGGCAGCCAACAAATGTTCCAGCTCCAAGAGCAGCAAACTATATACAGGTATTTGTATATGTTGTAAACATTTGATTTTCCCTGACCATCCTACGTAAGTAACAAATAATGTTCTTTATCTGTACTTTAAATGTAAGTGTCTGCAATGCTAAACAAAACAGAAATATTACAGAAGTAATTGAGTATATATATATATATACACACATATATATATATATATATATATATATATATATATATAAAAAGTAACTAGAAACAATTTAGTTCTGGAGCCAGGTTGCCCTACAACCTTCCTTATTGGTTTGATACACAATCAGTACATAAAAAGGAATACTAGCCATTTTAAGAGATCTTTAATAATAAACAGAGACCGTAGCTTTCAGAAGATTGATTATCTAGATTGAAAAAGGAGCTTTTTACAGCTAACACATGTTCTGCAATTGCAAATTATCAAAGCCCCAAACTATTATGCTTAAATTCAGAACGTATTTGTTTCACATTTCAGATTTATGGCAGAGGTCTGCCACTGAGGACCTGTTTTGCAAGGTATCACAGCTGCTGGATAAGTATTTGTACATTGCTTAATGCAAGCTGTTCTTTTCAAACGTACTAAAGACAAGACCACGTTCAACACGTCAGACACACCATTTTAGCTGCCTGACAAAATTCACAACTGGTATTCATTTTTCATTTCAAACTCAGTTGCGCCTATCCATGGGAGTAAAAGCATTAGAAAAAACATATTTCCTTTCAGGAACAAAGGTGTCCCCTTTTCCTATGGAATATATATCCATCTTTAAGGTTCTTAATTATTTATATGTAATGACTACCTCGTTGTAGCTATGCCTGTAGAATTTTTACCCCAGAATCTCAGAGATTAAGATCTTTTGCATTTCCAGTCCAACAATTCTCACCCACATTGCCTGTTCTTAACCCCCTAAAATGTTGTAAGAATCTGGCCACATATCTATGAGTTCTAGCAAATATATAGTCTCTGCTAAAGCACAGGCACGATACCGTAAAGAGAGATGTATGTCGCCGATATGCACGTTTTCTGTTCTTTCAATACGTCTCCATGGTATAAGATGGAAGATGGTTGACTCGTTAGCACTTGGGTGGTATATCACAACTGCACCCCCTGAGGCCTTGTAGTTACAGTAACACAACTACATTTTTTAAAGAGCACAAAGAAATATGTATTGCAAAAAAAAAACCCATACCATTCAGCCAACACGTTAGTCCAATGTCATGAACCAGATTTTGATGTAATTGTTACTATGACACACTTAACAAATACGCTACTTGTAAATCCTCATGAAGTTATCGCACTGGTGATGCATGGTTGAGCAATATTTGGAGCTCTACGTCAATGAGACAAGTCACTTCCAGTAGCGTTTGCGTAAAGGCAATCTCTGTGCTCTTACATCAAAAGTTAAGCTGTGTCGGAAAATAAATGGGTTTCGTAAATCCCGCATTTGCCACATACTTTCAAGCTCCCTTACTTCTAAACACAGATTTCTCTTGACAGCCTTTCTTCTGAACGTATGCAACTTTGTATCTGCAAATAAGAAATCATTTCACAGAATACATTTCTTTGACAACATTTGACTGAGCATTTTCTTTAGTTGCAAATACACTCTTTTCTCATGTACTCAGCACTGTCACTGAAGTCTATATTGATACAGTTGGTTATCAGGCATCTTTTGTGGGATAGCTTTCTGCCAAGGAATAGTATCTGACTGTATGTTTTGCTGAGAAGAGCTTATGTGGTCTCGTAATGAAACACAAAAATCCTGACTTTTATTTACTTAAAAAAGGTTAGAATTGGGTCAGTTTCTCTATTATACCAGTGGTAAATGGATATCAAAGCATAGTTAAATGGACTCTGCCAGTAGGAATAATACTGGATCCACTTCATTGTAAGTACCCAATAAAAGACCGACAATGTAAAAGGGAGATTCAGCTATCATATGCAGTAAAGCGGATCAAATTAAGGGGGGCTGGTTCCAATAGATAAAAGTAGTATTTAAGGGAACACTAAAATCAGTCAGCCTAGGCCAGAATACAATGGTGACTACATTTAAAAAAAAAAAAAAAATTTCAATGCAAACTTTGAGACACGTGAGTAAGAAAAAACAAATAAATAAATAAAAAATAAACTATATGTAGTTTATTTTAATTTTACTATTACAGGTTCATATATGATCTCAGGAACTGCCAGTTGTGTAATTCCTTCTTTGGCACATATAATCACTGGAAGTTATCATACAGGAGCTAAACTGTCCTGAAAAATATGCTTGTAAGACCTATAATTTGTATCTACCTGTTTAGCTACGGTTACGTTTACTGAACAATAAACCTCTTAGGTCCTGCTGCAGTTACTGTATCACTGATTAGTGACAATCCATCTTTTCCTTAAAGCCACCATAAAATCGCTTGTGGCCGGATCACATGTCCATTTGTCACCATCAAGTCATGCTGTCAGCTGGAGAGTCAATTTGCAAATCAAAAGTCCTTGTCTAACATCAGGAAGATACCTCATCATGGTGAGTACTTGTTAGGAGAATTGTCTGGCAGAGATAGCTGGTAACAGATTACATATTTAAACAAAATAAAACCTACCAAATTATGGCACAGGGACACAATTGATTTGCCAAACCAATGACTTGGAGCTGCCAGACCTTAACAGTAATCTAAATGGTGAAACAGCAGAAAGATAAGCATTGTCTTTGATATCTTCGTTTTATACCTCAAGCTCATACTACTAAACTGGGAAAACAGGACCTCTGGAGTCTTGAATGCCTGTACGAGCCTCAAGCTTACTTCATGAACATAAGTTCATCATAATATGTCACCTGTTGTCTCTGTGAGTCAATTTGTTATGTTACATACTACTTGTTATGTCCTGTCCACCCATTGTACAGCACTATGGAATTTGATGGCGCTATAAAAAATAATAAATAATAATAATGTCACAAACTTATATGTAGCAAGAAGCTTATAGCTAATGTGATCAATCTGCATATATCCTATTATGTTTCACAACATGTTCCAACCATAGAGGTATATGTTAATGCCTCCATTGACCTATGGGACCCCATCAGAGAATGGAGGTGAGATGGAGCTCTCTCTCTCTCTCTCTCTCTATATATAATTTTACATCAAATTAGTGGTTTTCTTTTATTTGTTAGAAATTAAAGAGAAGGGCTCCATACAGTTTTTGTTTAGAGCCCCCTAAAACAACATCCCTACTTCTATGTTTATATGGGACAGAATTTTTTTTTCACCTTCCACATAGGCACTGTACATGAAAATTGGCAATATAACAAAACATACATTTAGTAACAAAATACCTAGAAATGTTACATTAAAATTATGAGAAACATTACATAGATATATCAAAAATGATTTATCATTGTATAAACATGCATTATTCATAGGTTTAAACAAGAAGCAGCAGCATACCACTTTCTACAGTACTTGTCACCCTTTATGCAAAACAAAATCAGTCATCTTTTGATGAAAATCATTTCCCTCCCAAGCAAAACAATGACGAGGACATGTTCAGTAAATTAAATGGGGACATTTAAAAGCATATGAGAACACATTTAAATAGCATCTGCATTTATAAAATGACTACTGTCACTAGTGAAAAAAAACCTCCCTCGCTTATGATTCTATTTTTCATTCATTATATGAAGATGAACAGTTCACTAAGGAGTACCATGTACAGGGTTGTCTACTGAAAGTTGTCTGCATTTATAGAAGAAGAGTATCAAGGGCTATAGGAGGTTTTAAAATCATCTCTGATATTATACCTAAATTTTTTATATTAACTATACAGTTGTGTGAAATATTACACATTGACTTGGATTAGAACATTTGGTGGATGGTGGGAAATGATGGCCCTTGATATCAGATTAAAGTTGTCAGCATATAAATTTACAAGCCACAACATGCCACTTCAGCTAAGGTCAGTGTTTATGAATCCACCATCTGAAAGATACTGGTCAATCATGGGATCCAAGGCAGAGTAGCAAGGCGGAAAACCAATGCTCTCTAAGAAGAAAAAGTATATCCTTCTAGACAAAAAGCACACAAATGGTGTTCTAGATTAGTAGCCTTGTAATTACCTAATCTCAATCATGATGTTGGCGGTGTCATGGTTTTGGGTTGGTTGGCTGTATCAGGACCTGGACAATTCTATTGAAGGACCTTTGAGTTCTGCTTTGTATCAGAACCCTATAGAGATGGAGTTCTGATACCGAGATACCTACAACAAGCAGTTTAGCATGAAGGAGTGAGCCCTATTAGAGAGCATTTGACAGGTATTGCTGCTAAATGTGACATAACCAGCTTTTAAGTCTAAGTTGTGGGAGCATTACTTTATCACATGGGGAACTGGGTATTCCTATAATTTATAAATAACAATGTTGTTGTCTCTTCACTTTTTAGTATTAGTGTTTGAATATCTCATAACCTTCAGTGCCAAAATATGCAACATGGCATGCTTTGTAGAAAATAATTCAAGCGATAAATACATTTTCACACAATTTAAGCATAATTTATAATCATGTTATACTAACAAAAATGATTACACTACAGTAAGCCCAGAACAGATGTAAGGCCATGCAATAGCCAAATTGGTAAAACAAACAACATATACAATTACTAGAAAAAAGAAAACACAGACTATACTTGGTGCAATTTATTCTCATACATTGCAATGACTCCTATTTTGTTTTAATTTCTGAAGCCTAGATTAGTAGCACTTTATGATAATCTCTGAGGATCTCTAAGGATACATCCCTTCCTGCTTCTTACATTTTGTTGTCCTGCTCCACAGTTCTACATAGATTTGTTTAGGCTTTTCCTTAAAGGTAAACAAATAAGTAAAACTATGTGGAATTAATTCTAAAATAAGTTCTACTGTGTCAAAAACAGGTTATATATACAAATGCAAATGTACACGTGCTTATAGAATTCTAATACTCACTAATTCTCACTAATGTTAAAATCAATGCCAAATGGAAATTCATAATCTCGCAAACCCCCAAAAACAGGGAGAATGATTTTCCGAATATCATCCCATCTGCTAACCATTTTAACACCTCACATACAATATGGCCAAGACTGTCACGCTAGCTACACATATGGCTTCAAGACCACACATGTTCCATATTTATCAAATGCCACCAGCAGCCTGGAACCCTGATCTCACATAGAGAAGTGATGTTTCTGTTTAGCAAACAAATAAAAAAAGATTTATTCCTTGTGAAAAACTCCAATTATTAGAAATAGATAAAAACATAAAGTATATTTAAAAATGTGTTTGAAAAGCATCATGTAATGAGTATACGTGACAAGATTATTAGTAATTTTTTTTCTAGCATCATATTATGTAGCACAGTACCATTATGTTATATATAAA
Source organism: Sceloporus occidentalis (assembly GCA_023333645.1). Classification (NCBI taxonomy): domain Eukaryota; kingdom Metazoa; phylum Chordata; class Lepidosauria; order Squamata; family Phrynosomatidae; genus Sceloporus; species Sceloporus occidentalis. The sequence goes on along the minus strand of JALMGF010000107.1, from coordinate 694,127 downwards.
ATAAGATTCAGGTCCATGGTAAACAATATATTATTATATATTCAAACAATGTACTGTACAGTATATGCTTTTTAGAGTTTGATTCCTTTTCTGTATGTTTATATATATATATATATATATATATATATATATATAAATTGATGTAATAAAAAATAAAAAAGGGCAAGAATGTTTACATGTTTCAATCAAGATATATACAGATTTATCCATCTACCTTTATATTATTAGTATCACAAATCAAATATAAATGTTTAACTCACATCAAAATTGTGATACAAACAGAAAAAAAATATATAATGGTTTTGAATATACAGACGGTTTAACATTTTTGACACCCATCCTTATGAGTCCTACCAAATGGGTTGTCATTAAACACAGTGATGATTTTATAAAGCAATCAGTACCAGGTCCAGTGGTGCATTTTGGCCTAGGCTGGCTAGACTTAGGGCTCCTGCTTTATCAGGTGCAAATGGATTACTGGATCATCAGGTTCCTTGTTGTGCCACGGCTCAACTGGCTTGTAACTGACCCATTTACATTGCTGCACTATAGTTGATAACGGCCTTCATATTTTCTTGTGCAACACAACCTTCTAAGGAAAAATGCTGGTATAGTACATCATATCTCTACATAAATAAGATATGCCGAGGAGGCTGAGAGCATTATTGCAGGTCAGGCCTATGGTAATACCCCTCAGAAATACATTACTGAACAGGTCATGTTAGTTTTTGTGCATTACTCAAAAATGATTTTTTTTCCATTTTTCACACTACTAAGATTAGATCATTGACATCCTGTAACTATTGCAGGCCTGTAACAAAAATTAACTGTGATATCAACCTGGAGTATCTTGCTTAAACACTCAGTAAGACTGTAAGTCTTGGTGGACCTGTTGGCTTAAACAAAATGGCCATTAAAGAAATTTGTGTTTGGGAGCAGTGTATTGGAGAAGGAAAGCAGAGGAAATTGGGGAGCAGGTTTTTATTGCTTCAGCATCCGATTGCACAAATCTCATAATGTGTGTGGTTAGCAAACCTCGTCTTCCGATGGCCTCTTGATTAAGGAGCCAACAAAGATTGGCTTTATTTCTACATGGTTTTCATGTTCACAATTTTCCGTGGAAAACTTTGCAAGGCCTAAATGTAAAATAAATAACCATGTTTCAAATATACATTTTGAATGTGCTACACTGAAAAGTGACGATCACTATGCATGTTATCAGTGATATTAAAACAATGGTTAGCAGCCCTTTAACAGCCAAAAAAAATCAAGGTTTTCTCAGGCACAGATGTGTTTCTCCTATAGAAAATTTGTTTCTCATGAAGGCCATTTCAAATCCTGGATACATTTTGGAAATAAGTGGTCATCCTTGGCTCCAAATTTTCCCAACCATTTGTTTTGGTCTTGTTAGCTGTGTCTGGGGGGTAGAGTCCAGTGCTCTTGAAGAATTCAAGGCATCTGCTTTCTTTCCAAATGTTAGAGACCATTCTTCAGTAAATCATTGCAAGTTTTTTCTTTTTTGGAATTGTCCCCTTAGTTTCAAGCTGGGATATCTGCACAAGATCACTAAGATGATGAAATACAGATCACATGTTCACACGATTACTGATGACACTGCCTTGGAAGTTGGCCATGAATGATCTTAGGTAGCCCGTGTCTTTATTTAGTGACACTCAGTCCACTTAAGATATATGTTACAATTTCACCAGGAGCGAGGAATGGTGTTTGAAACCGGTCCATGTATGGATCTTTCCATAGTTTAAAAAATATGTTTCAAAAAACGAAAACAGACTATCCACACATATTTTGATCTGCTCATAATCTCTCGTGTCTACTTGAAATATAATCAGGCATGAAAACATTTCATGTGGCTTCTAGGATTTCACTTTTTTTTTTCTCTGCAAGCTTTATGTAAAACATGCACCATTTTTTTCAGATCATGGAGCTATCATATAAATCATAAGTTTAAAGACACCATTTTTGTAATAAAGATATTTGTGGCTGTCTGTCTTTTTAAAAACATTGTAACAGACCTTCATGTTACCTTGCTGCAAGGAATACTGTATGTGATATTTATCGCAAAATGCTTAACTGTGGTGCTTATATTACAACATTCTATCAACTTTTATATGACAAAAAAATCCACAAACTAAAAGAGAAAGTCTAGGAAACACGTGGATCCATCATGATGGGAATGCAAATGATTACTGGATGCAGGGCTTATAAGATCAATAAACTTAAAAAGTTCAGCCCACATATTTTCATTGTTTGCCCCCATAGATTTTGGTACGTGGTATAATGTTGTATCCTGCATATAAATATAGGCAATGTACAGCGGCATAACTAAAAATGCCAGGCTCCCCCTGCGAGACTTGTACCCATTCTAACATACTTAAACACACACACTAACATACTTACACCAACAATAATATACAAAACACAGACACATACATATTTCACACACACACACTAAAATACTTAATCACACACACCTTTACATACTTACTTAAACACACACCCTAACAAACACACAAAAACACACACACCACTCCCCCTATCTTTGTTGTCCACCAGCCACTCAAGCGTGACAGCTCTTCTGCTCCTTCGTGGCCCTCACACGCTGCCTACATCTGAGCGTCAGGAAATTACATCATATCCCGGAGCTCAGACTCGGCGTGCTGGGACTGAGGGAACGGGGCTTTCCTCCCAGCGGTATGCATGACCCAGGGGTTTGGCAGCGGCAGTTCTAAATGAAGATATTATGCATTTTGGTTATGTAAAAGTACTTCATTTTATGAGCCTCCATTGAAGATGGATGCCTTGTTAAACCTTAACTGCTTTTCATACTATATAAAATAAAACCAAAACATCACTCTAATTTATATAAACTACGTATAGCAGGGAGAGATGATTTTACCATCTGCAGGAGATCTGAGAATCTTTTTAATTCTCTATTCTGAGCATTTTTTCGGTTAACAAAGTTATGACTAAAGAAATCTGGACATCTGACGTTCCAAGAATAGCAAGCAGCAAAGGTACAATAAGCATCTTTCAATGATACGCAAAGGTAGCTAAACCTAATCTACAACAACACATATATGATTTGCCATTCTGGGGGGGGCACACGCAATGTCATCCACCTAGACCTGAGAAGAGTATAATACCTATCCCTCCCGTACACTTCAAGTCTCACTGTACAGATAATCATCCACTGCTTTGCGTATTTAATTCAGGGTCTGCAAGTCAGGTGGACCAGCATGAACATTCTGATATTTCAAGTACCAAAGGAGGTGAGCTTGTCTAACAGCAAATTACCATTGATTTTATGTTTATTATTATTATCTTTTATTTATATCGCGCCAACAATTTACGCAGCACTTAATACAATTCATATATTCAAGGGGTCTGACAAGACGAGAATTGACAGACTAAGACAACCCGATACATTAGGTGGAGAGAGCCCGGCTCGCAAGCTTACAATCTTGAGGGATATTCTGGCCTAAAAATGGGACTACAGCTTGTAATCAAATTTCCGCAATAGAAATCTGAACATTTTAACTAGCTGAATTCACTATACAGTATGAAGGGACAACCATGTTACCAAAAACTACATAATACCAGTAGGGAAACAGAAATCACTGTTATTTTATGTCTGTCATTACTGTGGACTGTAAAATCTTGATGATTTACATTATTTTCCTCAGTTTATTATCTTAATCAGATAAGCTTCCATTGACTTGGACAAGGATTTGTTTGCTTAACACAGAAAGAAAACTACCACTGGCATACCTGTGAACTTCCCCGGGTCAGGGCTAGCTGTGCATAAGGGCAGGGCTAGCTGTGCATAAGGGCAGGGCTAGCTGTGCATAAGGGCAGGGCTAGCCCAAGATTCTTTGGCCATGGAAAGGGAATTGGGCAGGGAATGGGCATGGATCTCCATCCTGGAGGAAGAACAGAGTGACCTGGAGATCTGGGGAGGCAGCACTTCACCCGGAGACTCTGGGTCAAACCTCGAGAATCTCCAAGCATAACAACTGGTGTATCTGAATTTTGTATGTATAACACAAAAAACCTTATTCTGATAATGCCATTTAGCACACTTTAAATGTGGAGTGTTGTAGGGTTATGGGTTAAAGAGCTGTTCATAAGCCTGTAAAGGGATACTGGCATAGACTAAAATGTAATTTAATTCTGACTTTATGTTTATACTGTTCAGCAGAAAGAGTATAAAAATAAACATATGCAGAGGCCCCAGACAGAAAATATTTTCATTAAATTCCAAGGATGAATAAATGGGAACTGTTGTAGACTGCCAGTAAGGATTTCTACATGTAGGTTCATCCACGCTGGAAAATGCACATGAGACAAAGAATGGAAAACATGACCTTGGGATATTAGGATGAGCTTAGGAACTCCACATAATGAGACTATTGCAAGACGGTAGTGACAAACAGGTATTGGTGGTAATGGCCACAGATGTTTATTTAGATATAGAACATAGAGTGTATAATCCTGCATGAAACGAAAAAAGACCTAAAAAAAAATTCAAAATAGTCTGCTTCGATAGAGTTATGCACAGTTTTGTTATATTAAAACTTTGGTGACTTCTCCCTTTAAAGCTCACTAGCTGATGCAGCTTGAAAATTAAACTGTACAAGGGCTTCTAGATACATATTTCACACTGTAAGGGGTGTCTATGTGCCTTGTATAGATCCCAGTTAAAACAAGCCTCCTAGATGTCTGGATTTACTAAAACAGGCTTTTGACCTTAGTGACCTCCCAGTACTGAGTGATCAGAAAGGTCAGTATAACATATGAAGTCTTTCATTCTGATGTTGAAATACAGATGAACATAGGCTTAGAGTACTGGATTAGCAATAAACAGAAATACAGAGAGGCACATCTTCTTTAAGACTAAGAAGTTAATACAAAGAGGGAATTTAAACATGCATGGGATAAGG